>CM064492.1:10610805-10894949 GCA_032716605.1 Paralithodes platypus | reverse complement strand
TTTTGTTTTGTTTTTTTGTGGTTTTTGGTTGGTTTGTTTTTGTTTTTTTTTTTTTAATAAGGGAGGGGAAAATAAAGGGAAAGGAGAGAGACAGAAGAGATGGAAGACAAAAGAAGAGGTGGAAAAAAGGGCATCACACACACACTCTGTTTGGTTACTGCTGTGTTTTTGTGATTTTTTTTTATCTAAAATCCAAGTTGCTAACTCAGAGTTGGGCTCTGAGGCACCCATAACAAACACCCCCCGCGGAACCGGTAGGGCTCTGAGGCTCCGGGTGCTTGCGAATGCGCGCTTAAAACTTTTTGTTGTTGTGGGGTGGTAGACAGCGCTACCAGACGTGAACTACGCCACGGCATCAGTCTCTACCCCGACGCCATCATGGATAGTACGCCAATAAGTTATTCTTACAGTTTCTTACAGTAGATCCTCTGGAAAAAGGCAAACTAGGCCTGTGTATCCAGCTCAGTACCAGTTACTTGCACTGCTGCGGTCGTTCACGGTGTTGCCGGCGGCGGTAGCAGACGCAACATTTTTACTAATCTGTATTTTTGTTTTATAATCAAACTTCAAATCTTGTCTTCCCCATGCTTTATCAAGATTACTTTCAAACTCCCTTATTGATTCGGAATAGACTACATACTGGGGCAGTGCGTTCCACTCATTTACCACTCTATCACAAAATGAGTTCTTTGCCTTCTCAAGCCTATTTCTTTCTTTGTAAATTTTCTTAGAGTGTCCTCTCGTTCTTGTTCCCTCCCGCATCAAGAAGATACCTTCACACACATCCTCATCATACTTTCCTGACACTATCTTAAAAGTCTCTATCATATCCCCTCTCTTTCTCCGATATGCTAGTGTCGGAAGCCCCAGTGTCCTCAACCTCTGCTCATAGCCCGCGTTCTTCAACGTTGGTACCAGCTTGACTAGCTCTCCTCTGGCACTTTCTCCACTGCTTCTATATCCTTTACCATATATGGAGCCCACACCGGGTTCGCATATTCCAGGTGCGGCCTAACCAGCGCTGTATAGAGATTCCTAAAGATTTCTTCGTCAAGTGACACAAATGTCCTCCTTATCAGCCCTACAATTCTATTGGCGTTGTTTATCTTTTCCGCTAAATTTTCTGAGAAATTTAACTTATTGTCTATCACTACTCCTATATCCTTTTGTGCATTCACTTCCTCCATCGCTTCATACATACTGTATCCTACCTTGTCTATCTTGCTTGTCCCAATCCGCATGTACTTGCATTTTTTTGGATGAAAGGCATTAACCAATGCTCAGACCATCCCTTCATGCCCTCCACATCTCCTTGAAGCAAACCCACATCTTCCTTACTCCTCACTCTTCTATACAGCTTAGTGTCATCTGCATACAGGTATACCTCACTTCCATTAGTTATAACTTCAGGTAAGTCGTTGATAAATATAACGAACAGCAGTGGTCCCAACACAGTTCCCTGAGGTACCCCACTTGTAATTTCCCTCCACCACGAGCCTATTCCATTCACCAGTACCCTCTGTCTCCGATCTTTCAGGAAGGCTTCTATACATTTCACACATTTCTCCCCTATACTATAGCTTCTAACTTTCTCTATTAACCTTTTATGTGGGACCTTATCGAAGGCCTTCATAAAATCGCAATATACCACGTCTATTACATCACCATCTTCTAGAATTTGCATCCAATCATCTACCACCTTAATTAGCTGTAGTACCGTCGACCTCCCCGGCAAGAATCCGAACTGTCTCCCACTGAAAAGTTGGTTTGACTTCATATGCTCCATTATTCCTTCTCTAATTACCGTTTCCATTAGTTTACACACAACACTTGTCAAACTGACTGGTCTATAATTCCCTGGGTCATTTCTCTTTCCCTTCTTAAATATAGCTGTTATGTTCGCCTCTCTCCAGTCCATCGGGATTTGTCCTGTATTAAACGATACCTCGAATAACATTTTCAATGGCTCTACTAACATCTCACCTCCTTCCTTTATGATTCTTGGGTGTATCCCATCCCGGCCCTGGACTTACTTCTGTTAATTTTTTCTATAGCCCTTCTTATTCTAGCATGGGAAAACTCTATTAGTTCTAGTGCCGGTGCCTGTTTGATGGGAATACTAGGCACTGCATCATACGACTCCACTGTTAGTACCCCCCCCAAAGTATTTCCCCAGCACCTCTGCTTTCTCCTTATCAGTCTCCGCTCTACTCCCATCATCCATTCCCCCTACCAGCTCTGGGATCCCTACTCTTCTTGTTAACTTTTCCTGAATGTATTTCCAGAATATTTTTGGATTATCCTTCACATTTCTAGCAATCTCTCTCTCCCTCTCCTTCACCCCCCTCCTTGTCTCCCACCTTATTTTATTGTTTATTTGTCTGCATTCCAGATCCACTTCTTTAGCTTCTATACTAGACCACCTGTTCTTTTTTAACAATTTTAGTCTTTCCCACAATCGTTTCTTGCTTCTAATCAATGTCCAAAGCTTTCTTTTCATTGGCAATTCTGGGTTCGTTCTTTTCCTCAATTTTGTTTTATCCTTATATTCCCTTACTGGTACACTTTTGGATACAGCATTCTCCAGTTTGACTCTAATTTTCCTCCACATTCCTTCAGCGTCTTCACCGTTCAAGTATTCTCCCCAGTCAATGTCCAAACACCGTCTCAGCAGCTCATAATCTGCTCTATCATACATGTATATTTTTCTATTGCTTCTATTATCCCTCTCTGTTTTAATATTGCAACTAAAGCTTATACAGGCATGGTCACTACGTCACATGGTCACATGGTCACTACGACCTATAGGGCTATCCACATTGACATGTTCCACTATATCCTCCTCATTGCTAAAAATCAAATCAAGTACACTCCCCTGCGTCCCATCTCTATATCTTGTCATCTCTGTAATATGTTGCGTTAAAAAACAATCTCTCACTTTCTCTATAAACTTGTTTTCCAGGCTACCCTGTCCCGCTGGAGTAGTACAATTTGCCCAGTTGATCCTTGGCAAATTGAAATCTCCAATCAAAATTTTATATTTGTTCTCTATTATCTATTTCCTCCATTGCTTTCAATAGGTTATCATCCTCTCCCCTACTATTATTTGGGCTTCTATATATAGAGGCAATTAGAATTGATCCTCTTGCACATTTTACTTCAATACACAAATACTCACAATACTGCTGTCTCATATCCACCTCATTAACCTTGAGCTTTTTTCTTACATAAATAAACAGTCCTCTTCCGACCTCTGCTCTAATAGCATTCCTCTCATATAACTCAAAACCCTCCAAACTATACTCCACCAGTTCCCTTTCAATTCTAGCATTTTTTGGTCTTACTTCCTGTAAGGCTATGCCATCAGGTTTTTCCTCTTCATCCTGCAACCTACATATCAGTTCTCTTTTCTTGTCCTGGGTAAACACATCCACATTACTAAACATAATCCTTAATCCATCTACCATTCCTTCAGCAATTACACCATCCCGCTCCTCCTGTCCGTACCCTACTCCCCCGTTAGCACTACTGGGTCTGCCACTTTGTCTCCTGTCTCTCCCTGTGACACCTCCACCCCGTTCTCCTCCTCCGTCACAACTCCTATCACATTCTCTTCCCTCCCTGATCTCCCCCTCCCTTCTACTCTTATAAACCACTTCTTCAATTTTCCGTCCCTCACTCTCCAGTAAAAATTTCTCTTATCCTCCTCACCCAACTTTCCATTATTTTCATCAGCCTTTTCTTGTAATTCCTTAATTTTTTTTCTTTGTTCTATGCTCAAATCCTTCTTTAGTCTTATATGTTTAAGTTTTTCATATGTATTTAGCCACCAACTAAAAAAATTCACCGTCTCTGCCACTGCCCTGGTTTTAAACTTTACCCTTATAGGTCTCATCTCTCCCCTTTTATATCTACCTATCCTACTGACCTCCTCCACCTGCCCTTCCCATCCATATCTGTTCTCATCCACACCTTTCATGACCTCCTTCACTGTTTCCATATCCCTCACTTTTCTCACTCCATTATCATTCATATGAGCCTCTATATCTCCATACAAGATTACACCCCTATCCCTGTCCATGGCCTCCCTCACGACACTCTCCTTGTTGTTCATGACCCCTACAACTGCACTCTCAAAACTTTTTTTGGTCATATTAATTTATTCCTTTTGCTCTTTCATAATATCCTCCAAATCTTTGAATTTCTGTTTACCTACCACCGTCCATGCAGTTGACTCCTTTACTTCCTTGAATCGTCCTTCGTATTCCTTCAGCTGCTCCTTCAATGCCATATTCTCTGCTCCCAGTTCATCTACCCTTTTCAATACCATCTCTAGGCTATCATTAACTGCCGAAATTGGCCTGCATTCACTTCCTTCGCTAGGCCTATTCCCTTCCCCACCTGTCACACCACACATTACACACAGTGCCTTAACTTTCTCACCAATATCCCCCTTCCATTTCTCCGTATCACTCATCCACTTTTCCAAATCCTTCACAACAATAATAACCTCTTCTAACTTATTATCTGTGCTCTTAAACCCACGAACGCGTTGTAACTTTTCTTCCGCCTCCGTCATACCCGAAATTCCCTCCGCCATGTTTGTTTACAAACTCAACAACTCACAACACTACCGCTGTCCCGTCACTACACACTCTTATTACACTATATATCACCCCTCCACCACACCAATATATCCTCCAAACACTTCACAAATCCTTCCTCTCCTTGCTAGCCCCGTATGCACTCGATATTCCGTGAATTACTTATCCATTCCCATGAACATATGCCGGAGCCTCAAAAACTTGCGTCCGCCTTCCGCCATTGTGTGCCGCCACACGGCGGCACGCTGTGTCCGATACCGTGCTCCCTACGATGCCTGCCCAAGCTCGTCGCGTCTTACGCAGACGACACCGCCTAAATGTGTTATCTCCCGGAAATATTGAGGAGACATTGAGTTTATGAGCGTGCTGAAGGAGAGCATATTGTTGATGATGAAGACAGTGATAAATCGTCTAATTATAAGTCTAGTGATTATGGCAATGACAGTGACAATGGTACTCAATTTAAGGGATTTGCGAGTGAACATGAGAGTGATGAAGGTGATGTAACAGCTTTCGCGGAAGCTGTTGAAGGTGAAGAGAGTGAAGTGGGGAAAGTGAGTGAGTGGGAGAGTTCAAGGTCAATCTCCAAGTTTCACTTGAGTGACACGGCTCCAAGCCCTTCGCCAGCTAAATTGCCTTTCAAGCTACACTTTTATAAGAAGCAGGTACTTGAGAAGGCGGCCGCAGTAGCCAGGGAAGAAGCCAAAAGACTTGGTGAGGATGAGGCTGTGAGTGAGGGTGAGCGTGGTGACTCATCTCGCCCGCCATTGTCTCCCTTATCTACCCAAGCCACCCAAGATGACCCGGGCGCCCCCCATTCTTCCCCACCACCCTCACCACTGCCAAGGGTTGAGGACCCCCCACTTTCGGCCTATTTGCCTCCTAGGTCCCCCGACAGGAGACATACTGCTGCCGAAAAAGGGAAAGGCAGGAAATATGTGAAAAAAGGACAGCAAACTAGGCGGGCTTTGTTCGAGGCTCCCGCGGCGTCCACCCCAGCCATACGCCCCCACAACTTTCCCCACGGTCCTCCCCACCTCTCCAGCCATCAACATGTGTTCCTGACGAAGTTTTTGAGCTCGCATCACCAATACCTGGGCCTAGTGACAGTGGAACATTGCTTCCTGCCACTCGTCGCAGGCAAAGGAGCCCAGAACCTCTGGGGGAAATAGCCTCACCTGCCACTCCTTCCCCACCTCGCCCCCCCCGCACGCCGCCCACGCATCACTCGTTCCCCGCCAGATTATGTGGGGGACACTAACGATGACTCTGGCCATGACTATATAGGTCCACCGTCAGGGCAAGATGACCACTCTGACGACGACGACTACATGGACGACCCTCAACCCATCCGCTCCGCCCGGGGGCGTCGTGCTGTGGCCCGCCCTGGCCGCCGCCCGCCTCCCGAGTTGGCCGTGGGCGTGCTGGGCCACCACCTGGAGCTCCTCGTGTGCGTCGCCAAAACCCATTCTACGTTTTCCAGTGGGAAGACCTGGCTGACGGGGAAGATTACAACCCTGATGTGCCAGCTTTTGATGAGGGACAGGAGGGTTCCGGAATTACCCCCAATTTTCCCGCAGGCCCCAATGCTCCACCACATGAGCTTTTTGAGGCCTTTTTTGATGAGGAGGTTACCGGATTTGTCATCAAGGAGATCAACAAGCAGCACCAATTCCAGGTCCACATGTTTGACAAGGTGACCAAGGGCCACATGAGGCAGTGTACCCCAGTGACTCATCACGAGTTCATGGTCTTCCTGGCACTCACCATGCTAATGCCTCATGTCAAGAAGCATAGGTTGCCTGACTATTGGATCACCAATGATCTCATATCCACCCCTGCCTTCGGGAAATATATGTCTCGCGACCGGTACCTTGACATCCTCGCAGCGCTCCATCTTGTCACCAACACCGACGTCCACTGCCCAGACAAGCTGTGGAAGATTAGGACGTTGTTTGAGATGATGCGACACCGCTTCTCCTCCTACTTCAAGCCCTTCCGCAAGGTCGTCATCGACGAGTCTCTTATGCTGTTCCGGGGAAAGCTCAGCTTCCGGCAGTACATCCCCTCAAAGAGACATCGCTTTGGCATAAAATTCTTTGTGCTGTGCGACTGCCGAACTGGCTATGTCCTGGACTTCCTGGTCTACAGCGGGAAGGAAGGGGACGTGCTTGTGGACCCCCTCATTGGCTTTGGCGGAGCAGTGGTGCAAGCCATGATGGACCGCTATTTCCATAAGAATCACGTCCTCTACACGGACAACTACTACACTTCCCCACTCTCTCAAAGTACCTCCATGAGTGCAAGATGGGGCCTGTAGGCACAGTACGAGGGAGAAGGAAGGGCATGCCACCTTTCCCTCCAAAAACCAAGAAAGGCGATGTGTTCCGGAAGAAGTCGGGGCCCATTCTGGCTATCCACTGGCACGACCAGCGGAAGGTCAACCTCCTGAGCACCATCCACAAGGGGGAAATGGTGGAGACTGGCAAGGTGGATCACCGCACCCAGGCCAGGGTGACCAAGCATGTTGCTGTCATGGACTACAACATCAACATGAGGCTGGTGGACAAGTCCGACATGCAGATAGGCTTCATTGACTGTCTGCGTACCTCGTGCAGATGGTACAAAAAGTTCTTTCTGCACATGGTGGACATGTCCATTCTGAATGCCTACAATATATACAAGCTTCGGAATGAGAACACCCAGGAAGTTCAATAGCCTGCGGAGGTTCCAAAAGCAGGTGTTGAAGGAGCTCCTGGAGAAGTATGCTATGCCACAGAGGGCAGTGGCACATGCTGGGCCCGCTGCTACTGACCGCTTCACTGTGCATATTACATGAATATGCACAGGCTCATTTCCCTGCCTCTGACAGCAGCAGAAGCGGTGCCATGTCTGCTACAACACCAGGCTAAGGGCGAGGTCAGAGAAAAAGTCCACCATGGAGTGTGTGGAGTGCAAGGTGCCACTCTGTGCTGAAGGGTGCTTCTTTGATTACCACTCCAAGCAGGCGTTCTAATCATAGTGAAAGTACCAAAGACAGTGACGATATGTATATATATAGGCAATAAGTGGAAGTAAAACAATTTATTCTAATACAAAAGTCGCTGGTGATGGGCTGGTCTATCAGAGTGAGAACTGAGCGATCTCTGCCATACCCATAGCTTACTCTGACTGTTCCTTTTACTTATATATTTTCTAGATCTCGAGTGACGGCGTCTCTTGCGTGGATTGACCTCCTAATCTACCAAGATTGGAAGCCAAAGCGTCACATCTTTCCTTTGCCCCTCAACTTTCTCTTCATAATTGCTGAGGGGCACAGGGCCCTGGGTGGGGCTTTGGTTTCCCGGGCGTTTCTGCACCCTCCTCAGCTCCCCGCCATGGAGTGGCTTCGGTCACCCAGGCTTTATTGTGGTCGGCAGGGAGGGTTCTGTGGGGGCGCTCGGTTATGGCCTTGGCCTTGCTCGGGGCCTTGGGGCTGTTCGGCCAGGCAGCTTGGGGAAAAACAACAACAACATACAAAAGTCAAATTATGTATTATGAGAAAATTGATACAAATACAATAACACCATAACAATATGTGAAAGTGACACATAAATGTATATAATAAGTGACATTCATATGATTAGAACCTATAGAAATATATAAATCAGTGAAAAAATACACAATAAATTGTATATAAAACGTTTACAAAGCATATAACTAATTGAAAGTGACACAAGACCTAATATTTGATGGCCAAAGTATAATAAACACCAGTGATAACGAATAATCAGTGCCTAATATAACAATAACCTACCTCAATTACTAATAAAACGTACGGTATCGAGTGAAAATTAGCATTATCAGTGACAGTGACACTCTCTAATGCATATTTACCAAAGTGAAAGTGACACAAGACCTAATATTTGATGGCCAAAGTATAATAAACACCTGTGATAACAAATAATCAGTGCCTAATACAGTAAACTTCCGTTAATCCGAAGGGCAGCGGACCGGCCCTCGTTCGGATTAGTGGATTTTTCGGATTATCGGACTTTACCCCTATGAACCTGTGTATTAATGGCCTGACAAAAACATTGAGGCATTAGGCCACCCAAATGACACACACACATATCATATGTTCATGAAATCACTTCAAAAGTTTACCATTGTCATTGTAGCCTATTACCTACTTCAAAACATTTAGATTAATGGTCAAAGGAATCTACTGATAGGCCTATAAACGTAAACACCATATGTCCGCATCGTCTACTAGCGAGTTTGTCTTGCTCTTGAAGATCAGATCAGATGTGGTTCGGGAAGTAATGCCTTAACAACGGCACTTCCCTGAGAGGTTCTTGTAATTTTCCTTTTGTGATTTTCCTTTTGTGACGTGCTCTGTTATATTATATTGTATTGAAAGCACCCTTGTCTTGTTGTCTTGAAAGCACCCTTGGGACGCTCCGATCACTGAACTATAAATAGTAGCGTATCGGAACGTCCAAAGGTGCGTTTTCAAGCTCAAGACTGAATGCGCTGGCAGAAAATGCGGTGCAAGCCAGTAGCGCATCGGAGCGTCCCAAGGATGCGTTCAAGAGCAAAACAAACTCTCTAGCAGACGATGTGGTGTTTACGTTTATATCAGTAGCTTCCTTTGACCATTAATCTGAATGTTTTGAAGTAGGTAATAGGCTACAATGACAATGGTAAACTTTTAAAGTGAATTCATGAACATATGATATGTGTGTGCTCCATTATGTGTCATTTGAGTGGACTATAACAGGTTGCCGCTGTCCATGAGACAACTGAGTTCTGTTGAATGCTTCAAGAGACAACTTAAGACTTTTCTCTTTGAGAGAAGCTATGATCTTGAGAGAGGTGTCATGACAGATGGCTATAGAGTTTAGGCTATTTTGCCACTGCTGGTGATTGTTAAATGTGTGTTGTATATGAGCCTTCTTTTGATGCATTGATTTTTGTTCTTTTTTCTTTCTCTTTTCGAGCGCTAGTGAATTCTTCGGAAAAATTGGCGCTTATGAGAAATAAGTAACATGCTTATTATTATTATTATTATTACTAATGCCTCAAAAAGGGGACTTTGGGACTTCTTGAAATTCGGACCAGCGGGTGAATTCGGATTTGGCCTCAAATTGAAAAAATCGGACTATTGGGAGATTCGAATCATCGGTCGTCGGATTAAAGGACTTTTACTGTATAACAATAACCTACCTCAATTACTAATAAAACGTACGGTATCGAGTGAAAATGAGCATTATCAGTGAGAGTGACACTTTCTAAAGCATATTTACCAAAGTGAAAGTGACACAAGACCTAATATTTGATGGCCAAAGTATAATAAACACCTGTGATAACGAATAATCAGTGCCTAATATAACAATAACCTACCTCAATTACTAATAAAACGTACGGTATCGAGTGAAAATGAGCAATATTAGTGACAGTGATACCCTAATACTGTACATATACTTTATATAATTGGCCTCAAAATAACTATAAAGATATCAAATAAACATCACATTGTCAATATCAACCACTAAAGTCGTCTATGGGAGGCAAACACTCTGGTGCGACGAGCGGCTAGGTGCGTGGTAGCCGGGGCCGGGGCGACGCATCCGAACACGGGAAGAATTTTCCGCCGAAAATCACTCTACTTCCCGCGCTCGCCATTATGCAAACACTGGGGCTAGAGACCTCTACTCACGGCATTCTGCAGAGGAAGGTTTGTGGAACATTTTATTTTTTTATTCATAACAATACATGCCCTATTTATTGAGTTACAGGTGAGTGAACATAGCCCAATAATCGGCAAAATACCCGGGAACACAGTACAGTACAGTCGTGAGCTAAGGGCGCCGGGTCTGGAGGGTTAATGTACAGTAGAGTCTTGGTATGGAACTGTCTTGTAGCACTGTTGAAGCTGGTTTGGTGTGCAAATATGGCAGGTGCAGGTGCTGTAGTAGGATTTTGTTAAGTCTTGCTGTGGTACGGTTAGCACTTTGTCAACATTAACCACAGTGATGACATGATGGGGTAGTGTTGTGACAGGACTTTATTGTATTAAACTCCAACTGCATAAAGGCAACCCCGTCTTAGCCGTTACAATGCATGTAATGGTAAGTTGGTTCTTTTTATATGTGTTTACTTAGCATCGAGGTCCTTTTAAATTAGTTTCTCAAGCACTAGTGAATTCCTGTGTTGTTGAAGAACTGTCTCTTTTGATAGAGAAAAGATCAGATAATTACTATTATTATTATTATTAATGGAAAACAACGGTAAGCTATGTATGTATGTATGTATCGAGTGAGGAATTAAGAAGGCATCTGGGCATTAGGAGTATCAGTGAACTGATGCATATACATAAATATATAGACCAAAAATTAAGCACTACCCCCTTAATAGAATAATTTGTTTTCAGTCGTGCAACACGGATGGTTGTGGATACGATGGAGGTGATTGTGGTATGGAAGGTGTTACATCATTATACCAACTACCACCACCACCACCACTACCACTACCACTACAATCATCAAAACATAATGCTACAGTGTATATTCTGCCTAAAGGTATGTTAAGGGAAGGTTTTTAGTTTGTTCCCTAGACCTCCATCAAGCTTAAAATTACACCCCCTAGACCCAATTTCAAGATAAATTTGTACATTTTTCGGTAGAAAAATTTGCCGGCTAAAGGCCGGCCTCTTAAATCACAGGCTCACTATCGCTCACCAGGAACAAATCGACACCTAAATGACACGAAAGGTATGTAAGGAATGTATCAAAATATCCTCGCCTGGCGGGCACTTTCAAATACCATAGGTTCGCTGTTTAAAGGATAATATAATAAATCTTGGCATCGAATTGTGAGGGAGGCCTGTATGACTCAAGATTATTGTATAATATATTTTATGGCTGAATAGGCATTCAGCTTTCATGTCTCTAATGCTTATTAGTTGCCTTTTAAGATTAGCACTATATTGTACTGTACCGTAAAATAACCTAACTTCGGTCAAGGGGGTTTACTTCGGACATTTCTGGATAAAAGTATATAAGCTACAGTTATGGAAAAATGGCTGCACTATGGAAGAACACCGCAGACATACAGTAAACCCTTCAAACTCGCGGATTTCATTCCTCGCAGGTTTTCAACCCTTGGGATAAAGAAATAATAAATAATGAAATATAATTTTAAAATACAAAAAATAAAGAGTTTGAATGGTGCGCACAAAAATGTTTGTGCGTACAGCCGCGACAGGGCCGCCAACTCTCCAGTTCCCGCCAGTAAAACAAAATTGAGCTTGTGTTTACCCGCTCTTGTCGTTTCAATGCAGTGCTATTGATTTTGTATATCTCGTCAACATGGCCAGCAAACGTAAATCTGGTGAGCCTCAATCAAGCGGGAAAGGACCAAAAAAGACCAAACGGCACATGAAAGTGATGACTTTAGGGGAGAAGGGTGGCATGTCCCACGCTGCCTGTGACCGCCACTATGGGATAAATGAATCGACGGTGAGGTACATTTATAAGATAAAAAATAAATTAGTGCTTCCCTAGTCTCCTCTATACCCCATGCTGCAAAACGTGTGCATTACATTAAAGATGTAATCTTGTTCAAGGCCGAAAAAGCCCTAAACATTTTGATCAAAGACATGAACAGGTGCTGCATTTCAATAAGTGGCGATTTCATAAAGGAAAAGGCCAAAGTTCTTTATTAAACTTTCAGTAAGAATAACAGTGACAGCAATGGTGCAAGTGGTGGTAATGATGGTGCAAGTGGTGATAATGATGGTGCAAGTGGCGGTAATGATGGTGCAAGTGGCGATAATGATGGTGCAAGTGGTGCTCGTCCAAAGATACATGAATTTTCGGCCAGTAAGGGGTGGTTCGAAAATTTTAAGAAAAGATATTCCCTCAATAATGTCAGCATAACTGGAAAAAGTGCCTCTGCCGACCATGTTGCAGCCAAGGCATACCCCGCTGAATTTGCCAAAATAATAGAGGAGAAAGGCTATCTACCAGAACAAGTGTTTAATGCAGATGAAACTGGACTGTGGTGAAAGAAGATGCCAACCAGAACATACATTGCCAGAGAAGAAAAAAGTGCCCCAGGCTTCAAAGTGTCCATAGAAAGAGTGACTGTCTTATTTTGTGGGAAATGCTGCAGGAAACACGATCAAACCTCTCCTCCTCCACACATCCAAGAAGCCCAGAGCACTTACTCGCCAGAACATGAACCTGCTGCCAGTCTACTATCAAGCAAACAAAAAAGCATGGATGACTAAAGAATTATTCATGGACTGGTTTAAGAACTGTTTTATTCCTGAAGTCCGAAAATACCTGGAGAAGTTGAACATAAATTTTAAAGTTTTCCTTGTGTGTCCAACACAATGATTTGAATGAAATTGACCCAAATGTTCAGGTAATGTTTCTTCCTAAGAACACAACATCCCTCATTCAACCTATGGACCAAGGTGTGATTGCGGTCTTTAAGTTAAAATATTTGACACGCACCTTCAGTATGATGAGGTCAGCTATGGACAGTGGGGAGGAGGAGAGCAATGTGGAGGAAACTATAGGTTTGACTCCTGTAAGGAGATAAAGAAAACCTAATATTTAGTAGTGGCCCCGTAATCATTGACGAACATGCCTATTACATAAGGCATCCTCTTCAAACACTAATCCGCCGTAGTTTTGAATCTACCGCGCAGAGCATTTAAAAACTGAGGAGCCTTCATCATGAGCGCACGCGACCTCACTCATGGCTTCAGTCATTATGAATTGGGTTCTCACTACGAAAAAACTTCGTAAAAAATAAAAACAAAAAGAAAATAAGAATAACTATCCAATAAGCTTTCCATCATATCGTGGATGTACTTGTGTGGATTTCTGACCAGACGCTGATTCAGGCGTCATTCTTCCTTCACTGACATATCAAGTAAACCAAAATCGTCAATACATCAACGAATGGGAAGGGGACGGTCGGGAGGGCCCCAGTCGTCAATGATTACGGGGCCACTACTAAATATTAGGTTTTCTTTATCTCCTTACAGGAGTCAAACCTATAATTTATTAGTGGCCCCTCCATCATTGACGAACATGCCTGATTTCTAAGACTGGAGGGGGACATTCGTAATCATATCATAACTCTAGAAAAGCAGATAATAAAAACAACCACATAGTATTCTTACTTTGAAAATATTTAACAACGGCGTAGCCGAAAAAATACAAGAAAAAGGGGGTTCAGGCAGGTGCGTGCTTCAAAGAAGCCTGCCTGACAAAAAATGGGTAACCCTGAAGATTCTGAACACAGATCTGTAGTTACAAAGGCACCCCACTCAACGAGTGGTGACAAAAATAACAAGTTATAAGTTTATATGTGCACATAATAAACCCCAACATAAACTTGGAGATAAATTGCAAAGGAACTCCATTATTCTAAAATTAAATTGCTTTCGCAGCTAAACTACTCTAACAACACCGTTGTTTTGTACTTAACATTGTACTAGCACAATTTCTCACTGAGAAATTTTCATATCACATTTTAACCTTAAATTGTATCACAGCTCTCATACTCCGGCGGGGTCTAGGGTGTCCTATGTCAACTGACTGCACCCCCCCCACCCCCCCCCCCCCCCTTTCCCGTGAAAGTAAACAAAAGTGACTGCAGGGCCACCTAGACCCTCTGCCTTAAAGCTATACATGGTAAGGAAGGTTTGTCTAGAGCAACTGACAAGTATCTAGACAGAAACGTATGATTAGACGCCCACAACTGCGTGGACGCTATGTCTTCAACTGAAAAAAATTTCAGGAAACGTAAAGAGGCTGCCCATTCGCGTAAATCGTGGGCCCGACCCACAACGCCGGGATTACTTTCTTTAATGACTTCTACCAGAAGAGAGGCTAATCGCCGTTTAAGTAAGCGTTTACCCGTACTTGCTACCCATAAAGCACCTTGGGGGTTTTGAGGAGCTACTCTCAAATATTTGGTTAGAGCTTGCACTGGATATAAATTATGATGCACCTTTCCCCTTTTTAACGCCGGCACCGTGAACTCAGAAAACACGTGTGCACTATGCTCATTCTTGGCTACAAAACCTGGGGAGGGTGCAATGGAAATACATTCATTAAGTCTACCAAACCTAAGACAATTAGGTGTGTTGCTCATCGCCGCCAGCTCAGACACTCTGTTTCCGGTGGCCAAAGCCAAAAGGAAAACCGCCTTTTTTAAGAGTAATGCAAAGTCTGCAGTATTTTGGTACAGACGAGAGTGAAGCAAAGACAAAGCTTTGTCCAGAGACCAAGTAGGCATGAGCTGACGGGGAGGTGGGCGGAGTTTAAAACATGCTCTCATAAAACCTGTTTCCTCCGCTACCGATATGGAAAGACCCGTAAGGTCTAAAAGGGGCACTCTAATCGCAGTTAAGTGATTTTTTAATGTTACCACAGATAAACGTTTCTGCTCAAACAGATAATTCAAATAATTAAAAACTAATGCCACTGAGGGTACAGTTTGTTCTGTCCTAACGTATCCAAGAAGTAAAGGCTTGCAAATGTGATTGATACTGTCGTTTTGTAGACTGAGTATATTGATTAAGTAATTTATTTGTCACATCTCTACCGTATGGTGCTAGCCACTTGGCCTCCTGAATGTCCATAATGCAAAAGTCAGCGAGGTCGCTAGGTTTCCAATCGTGTCTAAGTGGAAATACCCGACCGGGAGCGATACCGGGTCCGGGCACCACATTTTCAATTGCTGGTACCACAACTGCGCCGGCCACAGTGGCACGATTAGCGAGACTAAGCCTCGATAATCTCGTAGTTTGTTCACTACGTGGCACATTAGTGACGCATCTGGCGGTGGAAACAGATAGATGGAGCTCCATTTGTTCCAGTCTGTCACTAGGGCGTCTGGCCCCCCTGCCGGCGTTTTCGCCCGGCGGGTGAGGTATAGAGGGAGTTTGTGAGTCTCCTCGGACGCAAAAAGATCCACTTGTGGATGGGAGAGCTCTGCAATCATTAGGTTGAAAATGGGTTGCTTGAGCTCCCATTCTACTGTCGTGCTCTGTCTCCGGGACAGAGCGTCTGCCCAGACGTTCGCTACGCCTGGGAGATAAGATGCGTGAAGATAAATATCTAGACTGTTGGCTAGAGCAAAAATCTCTTCCGACACGTTTAGCAACTTCCTTGACCTCGTTGACCCTTGTTTCTGAATACAGTGGACTGCATTCAGATTGTCCATTCTGAAGGCCACCGACTTGCCCCGTAACGCCGGGCCGTGAGCCTGAAGGAAATACAAGGGGACTAGTAATTCTTTGACATTGATGTGCGAGATTTCTAAGTGGGACCAAAGCCCCTGACCCTGGTGCCCCTGATTTGACTGAAATCCCCAACCTATTGTGCCTGACGCATCCGTGTCTACCCATACCGTTGGTGGAGGAGAGGTCCATGACATTATTGAGTGCAATGTTTCCCTCTTCGCCCAGACCGCTAGTAAGGTGTGGATTAATTTCGGGATGGGCCATAATTTTCCCGCCGGTAAGAGCGGGAAATATTTGTTGCCTTCCAATATTAATCGTTTTACTTTCAACCGGCCCAACTTGACAGTTAGTTGAATCCAGTTGAGAGAGCCGACCTGAGACTCCCAGACCCTTCGCGTCGTAGTCAGACTGTGAAGAAACCTGAACAGTTTCCTGCGAAACCTGTTGCGATTGTCCACACTCTGACTCAGAGTGAGAGCGGCGGTGTCCCAGACCAGCCCTATCCACTGAATTACTCGTGAGGGCACAAGGTTTGACTTTACCAGATTTACCTTGAACCCTAGAGTTTTGACATGATTTAAAATGATATTGACATGTTTTATGCATAATTGTTGTGTCTCTGCCACCACCAGCCAGTCGTCCAGATACCACAACACTCTGATCCCCTGTTTTAACAATGGCATCAGGGCTTGCCGGACTAGTTTTGTGAATAATCGAGGTGCCAGGTTCAAGCCGAACGGCATCCTCTGAAAAAAAAAATTTTGGTGCCTGATCCGTAAGGCCAAAAACCTTTGAAATCTTTTGTTGACCGATACGTGCCAATAGGCGTCTGTCAGGTCTAGTGAACACATCCAACCTCCCGGCGGAAGTGTTAGCCTGATTTGGTGTACTGTTAACATTCTGAAAGATTCGTTGTGAATGTGAAGATTCAGATAAGACAGGTCTACGACCGGCCTCATCTGAACACTGTCCCTTTTGGGAACCAAAAATAGTTTGGACGTGAATACAGGGTAATTTGGGGGAACCGGGATGATGACATTCTTGGCAATCATTTCCTGGGCTAGTGACTCCACCTCTAAAGAAACAAAATTCGCTGTTGTCGGCTGACGTAAACGAGGTCGCCGGAGCCACTGCCAAGTGATGCCTTTGCGTGCCACCATCCGTGCCCAAGTGTTTAACGGCCATGCTTGGTGACACGTTCGGAACGACCCAGTTAGCAGACAAGGGTTCGCCGGCTGTACTACCCTCGGTTCCTCCGGCCTTAAGGTAGGCGCCGGGAGTGAGAGAGACTTTAGTTTTTTGATGGTGGGGTTGGTGCTGGACGCTTCGCCGGCTGGCTGGTGTTGGCCGAAGACTGGCCCTGACCTGGTTTATGTTGGCCGCGTCCTCTCTGACCTGAAAACCTACTCTGTCTATGCCTGAACTGACCCTGGGGGGTGTGGGAGGACTTAGGCGGAAGAAAAGGTTTAGATCCCCCTGGCTGAGCTTTAGTAGTAGGCCTCGGTTTGGGGAAGTTAAATGCAGGTTTCTTAGAAGGGGTGGGACTGTACTTAATGGCCTGTGCCATATTGAACACTGTTCGTCACACTTCAGGGGTCATTAAAGAGGGAGTAAGCACTGGTGACATAACCACCTGATTAGCAATGCGATCAGGTAGCTTGCGAACTAACGACATCCTAAGATCTTGTCGTGCTCGTACCGCCTCAAGCAAGGCGGTACGTATGTCACCCAAGGATTGGATTGACAACTGAAGAATCAGTCGCCGGGATAACTCAACCGATCTTCGAGCATCCGCATCTGCGATTGCCTGAGTGGATCGTAGTAAAGACTTAGCCACCTGCTGAGATACTATGTACTGCGAGAACAGGCGAAAAGCTTTTCCCCGTAGCCTAAATTCTCTGTCTAGGTGAGTAGGGGTAGGGGTAGTGAACGGGTCCTTCAGCTCACAAAGATTAATCTTAGGGGCAGCTAGAAATGAAAACAAAGCTGACGGGACTCCGCCGGCAGAACCCACCGGCATGGAGAACCAAGAATGAGTATCCTGAGGTATCTGGTGGGAAGATTTAGAAGTGAAAGTGGTTGCAAAGTTTTGAGCCTCTACCTCCCAATCTACCCAAGGTCCTGGTCCCAACTGTCCCACCTTCAAAACTGGATTAGCTGCTTCGTCTGTGACGGTCTGTAAATCTAGTTCAGGAGTGAGAGCTGACAGAGTCTTAATATCATTAAACCCATCCAGCTTAGACCAGTCTGAAAATAGTTTTGAAGCTGAGGCAGGGGGCAAAGCAGGCTTAGAAGCATACACAAAATAATCTTGATGATAATAACTAGGTATAGCCTTGATGTTTACGTCCAGAACATTACCTAAAGTATCCACGGCCCTTAGTTTCTTTGACTTATTGCCCTGGATGACCCACTCACGCGGTACCGGGAGTTCCCCTGACAAAGTAGGTTGGGCAAGCTCTGGTTTAGAGGAGTTCAAAAGAACCCATGACTCGTCTGGCCCATAAAGTAAGGGCATAGCTACCTTTCTAAGAGGCGCTTTGTCTAGAGGGGGTGGATTGACATCCGTTATGACCCTGACATTTGAAGTTGTCAAAGCCGCCGTAGCAGGCCTATTGATCCCTGAGGTTAACAGAGTGGGAGGGTTAGGGATCTTAGATAAATCAATCGAAGTCATCAGAGGCCGTACCGTAGAACTTGTCTTGGGAGCCCCCAAGTCCATTGTGGGGTTTTCCTGTTGTTGACCAAAAAATTTAGATAAAGCATGAGTAAGCAGCCCATTAATTTCTTGTGCCGTAACAAACTGGTTTGATGAAGAACTTACAGGTGAATCATTAGTATCCTGTGCGGCGTCCAAGCCTGAGCCTGACCCTTGTCCTTCCATCTCCGAAATTATAGAAACTTCATCTTTCTCCTCCTGATCCTCCTGAGAAGACCCCGCCGAGGCAGGGGTACCTTGTTGCCAAGATAAGTCTGGGATAGAGGATGGGATCGCCGCGTCCCTGTGGACATCGGCTACTGTGTGACTCGTTTGAGTCGGACGTGGGTGATCAGACCCTGGTTGCGCAAACCGCCAAACACCTAGGCCCTGGCCTACGCTCTCTTGAGAGTCTGAAACATTCTCAATTACTGAACCCCCTGAACTTTCCAATTCCAGGGTTAAAATATTAAGTGGCAAATCCTCTTTTGGGACAGGCACTGCACTGGACTCTTGGGCCTTAACACAAACTCTGTCTGGGGTAGAGGTACGATGAGATGCACTAGAAGTTGGTGAATGTCGAGAGGACTTCCGTTTATGAGAATCCTTTTAGAGGATTTATGGCTACGGTGTGACCGCGAACTATTCTTAGATCTAGAGGAATCCTCGCCGTGACCACTGGTGGAACCTTCCGTCCTGCTCTTCTTACTCGCCGGTGAAGAGGCCCGACTAGATGACTGGTGTCTAAGAGGAGACCTAGACCGGGATCTCGCCCGAGACGAAGAGGCGGATACCGGGGGTGTAGGCTCTCTTGGGCGTTTAGGTGTAGCCGCAGAGGATACAGAACCCTGACCAGTCTCCGCCGGCTTAATACTCGTGACTCTAGAGGAACGTTTAGGGGGAGGGTGTTCGGAGAGCAATCTATCCCAAAGTGGGAGGTTGTCACATTGAAGTGATTTATGTGCAACAATGGTAGTGTAGGCTGACGTCTGTTGCCTAACCTCTCTTAAGGCTACCGCCGCGGTCTTATCATTATCACAAAGGACCTTTAAAGCTAATTGGGAGCAAAAAGAACAATTACGCATAACCCAGAGACCCCTTGAACGGTCTAGACATTTAACACACCTTATGCAACGGGTATGCACAAAAATAGGGATACCAGCACAAGCAGTGGTAGTGCACAAAGCAAAAACTGGGGCCACGGTAGCCATGACAGAGACTGGTGGGAGGAAACTACCGCCGGGTCTGTATTGGTCCGCCGGAGCTCAGCTCTGGAAAAAAAGAAAATTTCCAGGAATTAATGCTCATAAGGTTAACCCAACATGTTCGCGCACAAGTGTTAATAACCCGCCGGGTAACGAGATGTAATGGCACAAACACAGCTCGCTACGCGGTGGGGTTCAGAAATCTAAACAAATCTTTTGTTAAAGAAAGTGAAGAATACCCTCTGATATAATATAACGGTCCAGCATGGCGCTTATAGTCTCTTGGTGGTGGCGACTGTCTCAAGATTCAATTTTGTAACAAAGCAACCCCCCAAAAGATGCCGGCCCTTGAAATATTTTAGTAGAATAGCACAGGGCAGGATGATACGAGATCTGATGTCTAACGAATTGTCACAAAAGATCGCCGTAAGTTAGAAGGCGGCGATACCTACTTGTATCACTAAATTAACTGGTTAAATCGAAATAGAATTTTGTAAATTCCTTAGTTCCTCCACCTAGGAGCACCCGCCGGGTGAGAAGAATCGATATATTAACCTAAATTGAACCTTCAATTGCCGTAAAAGTAAAGGCGGCGATACACATAGTATCACTAAATGGATTGGTTAACTAACTGAAAGACATAAGTCGTTCATCCCACCCTACCCAGGTGCACCCGCCGGGTGAGATGTCCAAACGTTAACCCCATAAGTTCCTGTCCCCACTTCTTTGTAAAAGATCGCCGGGGAGGAAAGCCTAAAACAACAGCTAGGTTTTTCAAGTGGCTTTTGTAAAACCAGGTAGAAAAACTACATAACGTATGTCCGCATGAACAATCGTTTTATAGATGGGAACAGCCATCCCGCCGGGAATCAAAGGAGGCCTGAAACCAGGCATCCACAGAGACGCAGTCCTGGAGAGCCACAGACACCCCAACGCCGGGGAAACAAGCCAGTGTTAACAACCACGTGTGGCCCAACACGGCTCGCGGCCGGGATTTTCATGGTGAAACCGAGAAAACCCCGCCGGAAGGCAACCCACCCTGAACAGACACCATCTGAACAACAAGAGACACGAGGAGAGCCACGCACGACAACCTCAAGGTCACTCCATAATCCGTGGAATTAGCCAATACACAACTAAACCAGGAAACAATTATAGTCCGAGGAATTAGCCAATACACAACTAAAACCCGGATACACATGACACAGTAGGGCATATTTATCAATAATAAACAATAACACTAGTACATGTGGCAAAGCTACGAGCGGCTGGCTAGGCCTAGGTAGACGGCATAATAAAAGTTGAAATATACACAAACACTGGAATATCACAACAGGAACCACCGCCAACACACCACCGTAGCATAAACTTCCGACCAAGGGAAGACTGACTCGGGACCCAGAAAAAACTTCACTAAGTGAAGAAAAATACGCTGGGAACGTCAGAAACAAAGCTTACCTCATCAGAAAGATAAAAGGCAGCACTAACTAACGCGTAGTGAAAGCCGCCTGCATCACAAACTAACTCAGCTGTGAAAAAGTTCACATGTCCACAACGGGACCACGAGGGTACATCCGAAATAGATGCCCCATACACTCGACCCAAAATACACTGCACTGCGGGCAACCAGCCCAGGACACTCCTGCTACGCCTATCCTAACCTTACTCGATACATCCTAGAGTAAACAAATGAGAAAAAACTCACTAGGGACGCCACGAATGCGGAACTAGCGGAGCGTGGGGAGGCACGTCCGGGCAGGCTGAACGCAGAGCAGAGAAGGAAGAATGACGCCTGAATCAGCGTCTGGTCAGAAATCCACACAAGTACATCCACGATATGATGGAAAGCTTATTGGATAGTTATTCTTATTTTCTTTTTGTTTTTATTTTTTACGAAGTTTTTTCGTAGTGAGAACCCAATTCATAATGACTGAAGCCATGAGTGAGGTTGCGTGCGCTCATGATGAAGGCTCCTCAGTTTTTAAATGCTCTGCGCGGTAGATTCAAAACTACGGCGGATTAGTGTTTGAAGAGGATGCCTTATGTAATAGGCATGTTCGTCAATGATGGAGGGGCCACTAATAAATATAACATTGCTGGGTACATTGAGTTTATCAAAGAGGCTCATGATGAATTGTCCCAACACTGTGAATTCGTGCTGGGAAAATTTGTGGCCTGCAGCAGTCAAAGATTTCAAAGGCTTGCCTACTACTGAACCTGATGTGAAAAAAAATGGTGTTGTTAGCCAAAACAATCGGTGGTGAAGGCTTTAAGGATACGGTATGACTGCAGCTGAAATAGAATCATAACTGCTAGGTGATTCTGGTGAAGAGCTGACAAACAAAGTTTTACAAGAAATCATCAGAGTGCAGGAAGAAGAGGAAACTGAAGTGACAGACAACACACAGGACGAACCGCAGCCTTTCGATCTCGAATTTCTCTACAAACAACTGAGAAACATCCAAGATCTGGCAAATAGTTTCGTGGAGCGTGCAATCTATGGAACGTGCCCTAATCGTAAAAATTCAAATGGAAGCTGCCGTCAAACCATACATAGAACTAAAGAATCAGCTTAGGCAGCAAGAAGGACAGAGCAAGATAACCATGTTCTTTAATAAACGGACAAGTGACGGCGTCTTTTCCGTGGATTGACCTCCCAATCTACCAAGATTGGAAGCCAAAGCGTCACATTTTTCCCTTGCCCCTCAACTTTCTCTTCATAATTGCTGAGGGGCACAGGGCCCTGGGTGGGGCTTTGGTTTCCCGGGCGTTTCCGCACCCTCCTCAGCTCCCCGCCATGGAGTGGCTTCGGTCACCCAGGCTTTATTGTGGTCGGCAGGGAGGGTTCTGTGGGGGCGCTCGGTTATGGCCTTGGAATTGCTCGGGGCCTTGGGGCTGTTCGGCCAGGCAGCTTGGGGAACAACAACAACAACAACAACAACATAAACGGACACGCCCAGCTGATCAACCAAAACCGCCTCACCCAGCCTCACCTACGTCGTCTGACCTAGATGAACTCGATGATCCTCACCCCCCTCTTCCCTGGTGCCAACGTGGATGAGGACAACTCACAATAAACATCGCACATCTATCATAATTCATCATACTTTAACTCCATTTTCATTAATTAGTCTTCCTACAGGAAGATGAATGAATGAAAATTAAAGTTTTTTGTTTTACAGTTAAAAAAATAACTAAATTTTCCATTAATAGAATGGTGTTCTTTATTTGTTTTTTTAACTACATTACTTACCTTAATTTTTTTGTTTGTGCTCTACTATTCATTATAATTAATCATCCATAATCATTAAGCTGTTATGTACCAGAGGGGAGGATTATGGCCTAGGGGTAGAGGACGAAATATGGAAGGACAACGACAAAAAAACACTCGTAAATATCGATCGGTAACGATTGTTTACATTTATACAGTATTATACCCTATTACTAATCTTTAATACACCTGTAATATACAATCTATACTATTTTGCATTATTTGCATCCAAAATTATCATTATTATCAAAATTATCAAAGGAAGACAGATGAGGCATATGGGAGAAAGATTAGTGAACAGTTTCTGAATGACAGGAAAGCATACTACAGAGCTGTGAAAGAAGCCAGAGGGAAGAAGACTGAGAGTGTCTCAGGTGGTAGGATGAGGGACATGAATGGGGAAGTGGTAGAGGGTGATGGTGTGGTGAAAGTATGGAAAGATCATTTTAGTAGCTTAGCTGTAAAGAGTAGGGGAAGGCAAAGATCTCATCCATAGGAATGGAGAGAGGTAGAATAAACAGGGTAGTTGAAAGCCAGATAAGCAGAGAAGAAGTAAAAGAAGCAATCAATAGACTTAAAATGGGCAAAGCTGCTGGAGTAGATAACATCCCAGGTGAAATGCTGAGATATGGAGGAGAAGAAGCTGTTGACATAATGCATAGGTTATGTAAATTAGCATGGGAAAAGGAAAGTGTACCAGAGGACTGGAGGAAAGCAGTGATAGTACCCTTGTACAAAGGGAAGGGTAGTAAAGAAGAGTGTAAGAATTATAGGGGAATTAGCTTGCTTAGCATACCTGGAAAGGTACACGCAAGAGTAGTAACACAGAGGCTACAGAAGATAACGGATGACAAAATAGGCGAGGAACAGGGAGGTTTCAGAAAGGGCAGGGGCTGCGTTGACCAGATAGCCTCAATGCGATTGTTGGTAGAGAAGTATCTGGCCAAAAACAGAAAACTCTATGCAGCATTCATGGATTTGGAAAAAGCCTACGACAAAGTAGACTGGGAGGGCCTGTGGGATGTGTTAACAGTATATGGTGTGGGAGGAAAGTTGCTAATGGCAGTAAAATCTTTTTATAGGAATGCAATGGCAAATGTGAAGGTAGGGGATAAGTTAAGTGAAAGTTTTGAGGTCAATGTAGGTGTAAGACAGGGATGTGTCATGTCAGCTTGGTTGTTCAATATATACATGGATGGAGTGATTAGGGAATGTAGGGCTGTATCAATGGGTGTGGGAGCTAGACTGGAATCAGAGGGAAGAACATGGTAGATTTTAACATGCCTATATGCGGACGATGCAGTCCTGTTGGCGGAAAATGCTGAAGAACTTCAGAGAGTGGTCACTGACTTTGACAGGGTATGTGAAAAGAGAAAGTTAAAGGTCAATGTAGGGAAATGTAAGGTAATGGTGTTTGAGAGAAGAATGCATGAAACTATAGATTTTAAGGAAAAATATAGAATCAAGAAAGAACACAAGAAAAGTTGTAAAATAAAATTGAAAAATGAAGTACTAGAAGAGGTTGAAAGTTTCAAGTATTTGGGAGCTGTACTATGCAAATATGGTAAAATGGAGAGTGAGATAAAAGAGAGAAAAATGCAAGGGAGAAAAGTGATTGGAGAACTTGATAGTATTCTCAAAGGAAGAATGGTTAGCCAGGAAGTCAAAAAGTCACTGAGAAACAGTGTGCTGCTCCCAACACTCTCGTATGGAAGCGAGACATGGACAGCAAGTGACGAGGACCTCTTCAAACTAAGAGCTGTGGAGATGAGCTTTTTCAGAATGGCAGCTGGCATGAATAGGCTAGATGGGCCAAGTAATAGGGAAGTGTACGAGTCCTTTGGAATGGAAGAGCAGGCTTTGGGCATTGATTGTGGTGTGGTTGAGTGGATAAAGAGAAGTACTTTGAGGTGGTATGGTCATGTTCAGAGAATGGATGAAGACAGAATGCCAAGAAAGATATATGGGAGTCAGGTGAGTGGAACCGCTAGTAGTGGAAGACCACCTATGGTATGGGAAAAGAAAGTGGAAAAATATATTGAAGAAAAACTTCCACGTAGTGGAAGGGGCATTGTGGCACGGGCAGGGGAGGCATGTCTTGACAAAGTAGCTTGGAGACGTTTCTGTCATGGCCATCCTCTAGTGGGGGTTTCCCAGGGGGAAGCAAGGCGTTGGAGATGATGATGATGATGATGATGAATTATCATTATCATTATCATTCAAGCAACAAAATCCATTTTCCTCATACCGTAAGCCTATTTTCGGGGCAGGAGGGGTAACTAATGTCATGCTCGCGGGTGTCTCTGTTCCCTAACCCCTGCGAGCATGAAGGGTTTATTGTATGCAAATTTTGAGATAAAAATTGCTCCTGCACCCTAATCTATGGGTCCAAATTCAATTTACCTTATACCACTGGACTCCCCATGTCGTAACGATTCCAAATATATGCAGGATTTTATTGTGCGACTTCTCACTTGGCCATCATCAAAACTCGTTTTCAAAAAATCCTTGGGTTAGCCTTACCAAAATAATATTATGACCCTCGTCGGTTCATTTTGGAATTTTACTCTTTTAGGGACATTTTGGATTCCTCATGCTGTTGCGACTCCAACGGTATATTGCATTTACATTTTTGAAAAAATTGTGTGCCCCTGGCAGCTGTTCAAAGGATATCGAAAAGAGTCCTATTAGGTTAGGGTTTACCCTTACCATAATTTGACACAATAACAGTAAATCACCCATGGACTAGGAACGAATTTATGGAATACGACCAAATTTATATCCCAACTACATTACAACCCCCTGGATCTATTGGCACCATCAGAATTTTAATTGGACCATTATTGTGGATTTTCCGATTTATGCCACTCCTGAAATCAGCTCCATACAGTAGTTGTTTTTCCATAATATCATGTATTTATCCCATAACTGCGGTTCAAAATATTTGTTTTCCCAGAATGTCCGAACTTATCTCCCCGTCCAAAGTTATGTCATGTTACTGGTACTCACCCCCCTGGTACTACTCTCCTTGGCGGGGTTGGGGAGCTTCGGGGCCGGCGACTGGGGCTTGATAGGGGAGGGTTAGGGTTATTTCCCTCCCTCTCCCCTCGAGCTTTCGTGATCAGCTTGACTAATTTTGAGTAGTTTTTTATTCCTCTTTCTATGTTTTTCCCCTTCTATTCTTATTCTGTCCCATTCGGTTGTCCTCGGGCAGCCTATATTTCATGTCTCCCTGGCCTGGCTAGGTACAAAGGAGTACAAAGGAAATCAAGCAACAACAGGTCTAGTGACCCCTCTAGGCTGCTTGTCCTCCAAAACACTGAGGATCAAGTGTCCAAGCAGTGGTTTAGAGTGGGTAAGGGGGCAGGGGGCTAGGAATCCTCCTCCCCTTGTAAAATTCTCCTACTCATTGAGACAGAAAGGGGCGAGGGAACGCGGAAGTGGTCCCGGACCCTGTGAATTAGAACCCTTGAATGTTGTTTCTGTTTGGGCTCTGTCTCCAGTCGGCCACCCCCAGTAATGGGGTATGTGCCTGAGTATATACATACATACATACATACAAGGGAAAATTGGAAAGGAAACCACTGCCCTGGAACTAATGTCCGTGGCAGGACTAGAAAGTTAGTAGGGGACAGATGGGTTAGTAACATAACACAGTTATAAGGATCTTTATAGATCTTTCGTATATCTGGGAAAAAGAGAGTAACGTCTTAGCAATATATAAAGTTAAACGCAATACTGTAATCCTTTGATGAATCTGAGGGGGGAATAAAATAAAGTTATTCATTTACAAACGCAGTCAGTCGCGGGTTTGATGCAAGATATTTGTCTAGGCGAAGTTTAAAAGAATCAACGGTGCTGCAGTCTATAACGTCTCGGGGAAGCCCATTCCACAAGTTGACAACTCGAGTGAAGAAGAAATTCTTAGATTCGTGTGAGTTAAAAGATTTACCAATAATTTTGCAACCGTTTCCCCGCGTGTAATTAGACTGGTCGATAGTGAAGTACTTACTACAGTTCATATTGTCGATGCCTTTGATGATTTTGAACACTTGAATTAAGTCGCCTCTTAACCCATCGGATCCGGGGGGCCTCATATGATCCCGATCGCTGTGTCCTGGGCCATTTTCGTACAGTCAAGCTTCATAATTCAGGAGCTACTGATTGAGACCACCTAGAGCAGTAATTTTTTTTTGCAAATTGTAGAACTTTTTGTTGTCTGTAGACTGCCGTTGAGATGACATCGCTACGACGCGTGGTTGCCGAGTTATGATGATTTTAGCCGCGCATTTTGCCTCATATGAGGCCTCCCGGATTCCTGCCAATATTTTTGTTTGCCTCATATGAGGCCTCCCGGATTCCGAGGGTTAATCTGCGCTGGGTTAAAGGAAATAGATTTAATTCTCTAAGACGCTCCTCATATGGTTTGTTCTTTAGGCTAGGTATCATTTTGGTAACTCTACGTTGAACTCGTTCTAGGTTGTCTATATCTTTTTGGTAATAAGGGCACCATGACTGAACGCAGTATTCCAGAAGAGGGCGGACTAAGGAATTGTAAAGAGGACGGTGCGCGGCAATGGCGGAAGGCGGACGCATTTTTTGAGGCTCCAGGCATATCATGGGCAAGAGTAAATAACACAGAATTTCGAGTGCATACGGAGCTAGCGAGGAGAGGAAGGACTCGTGAAGTGTTTGGAAGATAAATTGGTGTGGTGGAGGGGTGATATATATTGTAATAAGAGTAGTGTAACAACGGGACAGCTGGAGCTGTTGTGATTGTAAACAAAAATGGTGGATGGAATTGAGGGAATTTCGGAGGCAGAAGAAAGGCTACAACGGTTTCGTGGGTTTAGGAGTACAGATAAGAAGTTAGAAGAGGTTATTAATGTTGTGAAGGATTTGGAAAAGTGGAAGAGTGATATGGAGAAATGGAAGGGGGACATTGGTGAGAAAGTTAAGGCACCGTGCAAACTATGTGGTGCGTCAGGTGGGGCAGGGAATAGGCCTAGTGAAGGAAGCGAATGTAGGCCTATTTCGGAAGTTAGTAATAGCCTAGAGATGGTATTAAAAAGGGTAGGGGAATTGGGAGCAGAGAATATGGCATTGAAGGAGCAGCTGAAGGAATACGAAGGACGATTCAAGGAAGTGAAGGAGTGAGAGAGTGAGAGTGAGAACGGAGAAATGGA
The DNA here is from genome assembly GCA_032716605.1 of Paralithodes platypus. NCBI lineage: Eukaryota > Metazoa > Arthropoda > Malacostraca > Decapoda > Lithodidae > Paralithodes > Paralithodes platypus. Next base: position 10,866,734 of record CM064492.1, on the reverse strand, counting down.
TAGGCGACGAGCAGGGAGGTTTTAGGAAGGGAAGAGGATGTGTAGATCAGATTTTTACCCTGAATTGTGTTGTGGAGAAATATCTGGAGAAGAAACAAAAGGTGTATGTTGCCTTTATGGACTTGGAGAAGGCCTATTACAGAGTGGATAGAGAAGGTTTGTGGAAAGTACAGTACTTAGAATATACGGAGTAGATGGCAAGTTGCTGAAAGCAGTGAAGAGTATGTATGAGGGTGCAAAGGCGGCAGTACGTGTGGAGAGTGAGCAGAGCGAGTTCTTTGACCTGAATGTTGGTTTGAAACAGGGGTGTGTGATGTCCCCGTAGTTGTTTACTGTATATATGGATGGAGTCATGAAAGAAATACTATCAAGAGCTGTGGATGTTGGTGTATCGCTGAAAAGGGAGAGAAATGAGTGGAAGCTGCCTATACTGCTGTTTGCGGATGATACAGTTCTGATGAGCGACAATGAATGGGAGCTGCAGGGTTTGGTAAATGAGTTTGGAACAGTGTGCAAAAAACGGAATTTGAAGGTAAATGTGGGGAAGAGCAAGGTTATGGTCTTCGAAAGGGGTGAAGTCACAGAGTGTGAGGTGAAGTTGAACGGTCAGGCTATGGAGATCGTCAACTCTTTTAAGTATCTGGGCAGTGTGTTGAGTAAAGCTGGGACTATGGATGAAGAAGTGCGGGAGAGGGTACAACAGGGGAAGAGGGTTGTAGGAACGCTGAAAGCAGTAACATGAAATAGGGTGGTCAGTATGGAAGTGAAGAAGTCCTTGCATGACCGTGTGGTAATCCCGACACTGACTTACGGAAGCGAAGCATGGATGTTGGTTGAGAGACTCAGGCCAAGAGTAAGAGCAGTGGAAATGAATTACTTACGAAGTGCGTGCGGAGTTACATGTAGGGATAGACAGACTAATGAAGAAGTAAGAAGGAGGTGTGGTGTGGAGGTAGATGTGCTGGAAAGTGTGAAAAGGAACAACTTGAGATGGTTCGGCCATATGGAACGTATAGAAAGCGAGAGCATGACCAAGAGGGTGTACGAGAGTGAGGTGGAAGGACAGAGAGGGAGAGGTAGACCGAAGGAGAGGTGGAAGGATGGAGTGAGGAAGTATATGAACGAAGGCAGTGCTGGTTGGGGGGAGGGGCGTCGACTGACTGGGGACAGAGGTGCATGGGGGTGGTTCGTTCGTGGCCACCCCTTCGGGGATCACGGCGTCAGGCAATAAATAGATAGATAGAAGGAGTCAACTGCATGGACGGTGGTAGGTGAACAGAAAGTAAAGGCTTTGGAGGATATTGTGAAAGAACAAAAGGAAGAAATTAATATAGAAGGAGTCAACTGCATGGACGGTGGTAGGTGAACAGAAAGTTAAGGCTTTGGAGGATATTGTGAAAGAATAAAAGGAAGAAATGAATAAGACCAAAAAAAGTTTTGAGAGTGCAGTCGTAGGTGTCATGAAGAACAAGGATAGTGTCGTGAGGGAGGCCATGGACAGGGATAGGGGTGTAATCATGCATGGAGATATAGAGGCTCATATGAATGATAATGGAGTGAGAAAAGTGAGAGATATGGAGAAAGTGAAGGAGGTCATGAAAGCTACGGATGTGGATGGGAGGGGCAGGTGGAGGAATTCAGTAGGATAGGTAGTTATAGAAGGGGGGAGATGAGACCTATAAGAGTACAGTTTAAAACCAGGGCAGTGGCAGAGACAGTGACAAATTTTAGTTGGAGACTAAACACAAATGAAGAACTGAAACATATAAGACTAAAGAAGGATTTGAGCATAGAACAAAGAACAAAAATAAAGGAACTACAGGAAAAGGCTGATGAGGATTGTAATGCCCTCGAAAATGTCCCGCACCCACAATAATACTAACCCGAGTTGACGTCAGGTATAGCGTAAAATAGTCGTAGATGGTAAGTCCAATAAACTCATCACGTGATAACACCACGAGACTATCACCTGGTTCTTAAATAAAAATCGGACTAAGGTTGCTATACTTTTAGTACGTCCGTGGTAGTACAGTGGGTTAGCGCGCGGGCCTGGTGGTGATGGTTGGGTCACTAACCAGGGTTCGAACCCCACCCAAGGCATCTCAAAACCTGTGGGTTTTTAGGGGGGTTAAATTCCCTTCAGAGGTTCGTATCCCGCGCCAGGTACCAGGAAAAGTTGATCCTAAAAGGTAGCCTGGGGATATTTCAGGAGACCATGAAATTCCCTTCACACCCAGCATTTCATTGGTGGCAGCGGGGGAACGTGACCAGGTAGCTACGTGGAGCACCCGTCACGCGAACCCTATACCAACAATATTGAGATTGCTGAGGTAATACAGCTACGATACCTTACGACCTTAAAATAGGCTAGGGACTAGCCCAGTTAAAGAAGGATGTAATGTAATGCCCTCGAAAATGTCCCGCACCCACAATAATACTAACCCGAGTTGACGTCAGGTATAGCGTAAAATAGTCGTAGATGGTAAGTCCAATAAACTCATCACGTGATAACACCACGAGACTATCACCTGGTTCTTAAAAATCGGACTAAGGTTGCTATACTTTTAGTACGTCCGTGGTAGTACAGTGGGTTAGCGCGCGGGCCTGGTGGTGATGGTTGGGTCACTAACCAGGGTTCGAACCCCACCCAAGGCATCTCAAAACCTGTGGGTTTTTAGGGGGGTTAAATTCCCTTCAGAGGTTCGTACCCCGCGCCAGGTACCAGGAAAAGTTGATCCTAAAAGGTAGCCTGGGGATATTTCAGGAGACCATGAAATTCCCTTCACACCCAGCATTTCAAGGATAATGGAAAGTTAGGTGTGGAGGATAAGAGGAAGTTTTTCTGGAGAGTGAGAGACGGGAAATTGAAGAAGTGGTTTATACGAATAGAAGGGAGAAGGAGATCTGGGAGGGAAGAGAATGTGATAAAAGTTGTGGCAGAGGGGGAGAGCAGGGTGGAGGCGTCTCGGGGAGAGATAGGAGACGAAGCTGCAGACCCAGTAGTGCTAGGGGGGAGTAGGGTACGGACAGGAGGAGCGGGATGATGTAGCTGCTGAAGGAATGGTAGAAAGATTAAGGATTATGTTTAGTAATGTTGATATGTTTACCCAGGACAAGAAAAGAGAACTGATATGTAGGTTGCAGGATGTAGAGCAAAAACCTGATGTCATAGCCTTACAGGAAGTAAGACCAAAACTGCTAGAATTGAAAGGGAACTGGTGGAGTATAGTTTGGAGGGTTTTGAGTTGTATGAGAGGAATGCTATTAGAGCAGAGGTTGGAAGAGGACTTTTTATTTATGTAAGAAAAGAGCTCAAGGTAAATGAGGTGGATATGAGACAGCAGTATTGTGAGTATTTGTGTATTAAAGTAAAATGTGCAAGAGGGTCAATTCCAATTGCCTCTATATATAGAAGCCCAAATAATAATAGGGAAGAGGATGATAACCTACTGAAAGCAATGGAGGAAATAGATAAAAGAGAGTACAAATATAAAATATTGATAGGAAATTTCAATTTGCCAAGGATCAACTGGGCAAATTATAATACTCCAGCGGGACAGAGTAGCCTGGAATACAAGTTCATAGAGAAAGTGAGAGATTGTTATTTAACGAAACATATTACAGAGATGACAAGATACAGAGATGGGATGCAGGGGAGTGTACTAGATTTGATATTTAGTAATGAGGAGGATATAGTGGAAGATGTCAATGTGGATAGCCCTATCGGTCGTAGTGACCATGCCTGTATAAGTTTTAGTTGCAATATTAAAACAGAGAGGGATGATAGAAGCAAAACAAATATATACATGTATGATAGAGCAGATTATGAGCTGCTGAGAAGGTGTTTGGACATTGACTGGGGGAATACTTGAACGGGGAAGACGCTGAAGGAATGTGGAGGAAGATTAGAGTCAAACTGGAGAATTCTATATCCAAATGTGTACCAGTAAGAGAATATAAGGATAAAGCAAAATTGAGGAAAAGCATGAACCCAGAATTGCCAATGAAGAGAAAGCTTTGGACATTGATAAGAAGAAAGAAACGTTTGTGGGAAAGACTAAAATTGTTAAAAAAGAACAATGGGTCTAGTATAGAAACTAAAGAAGTTGATTTGGAACGCAGACAAATAAACAGTAAAATAAGGGGCGAGACAAGGAGGGGGGTGAAGGAGAGGGAAAGAGAGATAGCAAGAAATGTGAAGGATAATCCAAAAATATTTTGGAAGTACTGTATATTCAAGAAAAGTTAACAAGAAGAGTAGGTATCCCAGAACTGATAGGAGACTTGGATGATAAGAATAGAGCAGAAACTGATAAGGAGAAAGCAGAGGTGCTGGGGAAATACTTGCTGGGGAGGTACTTACAATGGAGTCGGATGATGCAGTGCCTAATATTCCCATCAAACAGGCACCAGCACTAGAACTAATAGAGTTTTCCCATGCTAGAATAAGGAGTGCTATAGGAAAAATGAACAGAAGTAAGTCCCCGGGACCGGATGGGATACATCCAAGAATCATAAAGGAAGGTGGTGAGATGTTAGTAGAGCCATTATAAATGTTATTTGAGGTATCTTTTAATACAGGACAAATCCCGACGGACTGGAGAGAGGCAAACATAACAGCAATTTTTAAGAAAGGAAAGAGAAATGACCCAGGAAACTACAGACCAGTCAGTTTGACAAGTGTTGTGTGTTAACTAATGGAAACTGTAATAAGAGAAGGAATAATGGAACATATGAAATCAAACCAACTTTTCAGTGAGAGACAGTTCGGATTCTTGCCGGGGAGGTCGACGGTATTACAGCTAATTAAGGTGGTAGATGATTGGATGCAAATTCTGGAGGATGGGGATGTTATAGACGTGGTATATTGCGATTTTATGAAGGCCTTCGATAAAGTCCCACATAAAAGGCCAATAGAGAAAATTAGAAGCTATAGTATAGGAGAGAAATGTGTGAAATGGATAGATGCCTTCCTGAAAGATCGGAGACAGAGGGTACTGGTGAATGGAATAGGCTCGGGGTGGAAGGAAGTTATAAGTGGGGTACCTCAGGGATCTGTGTTGGGACCACTACTGTTCGTTATGTTTATCAACGACTTACCTGAAGTTATAACTAATGGAAGTGAGATATACCTTTATGCGGATGACACCAAGCTGTATAGAAGAATGAGGAGTAAGGAAGATGTGGATTTGCTTCAAGGAGATGTGGAGGGCATGAAGGGATGGTGTGAACATTGGTTAATGCCTTTTCATCCAAAAAAATGCAAGTACATGCGGATTGGGACAAGCAAGACAGACAAGGTAGGATACAGTATGTATGAAGCTATGAGGAAGTTAATGCAGAAAAGGATATAGGAGTAGTGATAGAAAATATGTTAAATTTCTCAGAACATTTAGCGGAAAAGATAAATAAAGCCAATATAATTGTAGGGCTGATAAGGAGGACATTCGTGTCAATGGATGAAGAAATCTTCAGGAATCTCTATACAGCGCTGGTTAGGCCGCACCTGGAATATGCGAATCAGGTGTGGGCTCCATATATGGTAAAGGATATAGAAGCAGTGGAGAAAATGCAGAGGAGAGCTAGCAAGCTGGTACCAACGTTGAAGAACGCGGACTATGAGCAGAGGTTGAGGACACTGGGACTTCCGACACTGGCATATAGGAGAAAGAGAGGGGATATGATAGAGACTTTTAAGATAGTGTCAGGAAAGTATTATGAGGATGTGTGTGAAGGTATCTTCTTGATGCGGGAGGGAACAAGAACGAGAGGACACTCTAAGAAAATTTACAAGGAAAGAATATAGGTTTGAGTCCCGAAGGGAAGAAGGAAAACCTAATATTTAGTAGTGGCCCCGGAATCATTGACGATGCGCCTTAACTTTGGTAATGGCCAATCTTTGAACTCAAGCTTGCCTCTCAAACTTTCCGCCCGGGAGAGATAAAAATACGATTGCCACACATCGTGAGCGACACGCTCTTAAAAAACCACTCACGGACTCGTCCTATATGATGTGGGTACCACTACTAGAAAAAACTAGCAAAAAATAATGAAATACAAAATTAAACTTTGATCTTAGCGTTGCGCTTCTCATGCGTTTGCTGTTTGTGTACACTTCGCCTCACTCATCGAAGCGCTCTCTCGCCCTTAATCTGATATATCAAGACTCTCAAAACATAGCAGATGAATGGGAAGGGGATGGAAGGGAGGGCCAAAATCGTCAATGATTCCGGGGCCACTACTAAATATTAGGTTTTCCTTCTTCCCTTCGGGACTCAAACCTGTAATTTATTAGTGGCCCCTTCCTCATTGACGATGCACCTGATATCTCAAGACTGGAGGGGGACATTCATCATGAACATCAAAAACCACTAATTTAGTATTGGTTCCTTCGTCAATGACGAAGAGCCTATACAGTACTATACTGTATATAGGCTGAGATTCCGGGACCCGTTCGGGATTCCCCGGAGTTCTTATCACAACCATTGCGTATATAGCATAAAAACAATCCTTGTTTAACCCTCGGTTCCCGGAAAGGCTCTCGAACGCCCATAAAAAAGCATATACGAGCTGCCCGGAAGGGCTCTTAAACACCCATGAGCTCAAAGCCTGTAAGCTTGGTGTGCGAGGCGTCGGTCCGACGCATGTAAACAACAGCCGGCTGGACCGACGCCCCGCATCTCCGGCCACATGAAGGAGAGCGTCGCTTGTTCGTGTGTGCCTGTATGTTGTTGTTAAGTATCGAAAAGTAGTGTAAAGTGGCTGTTTTTGCCATAAAGTTATCTCCAATGAAATCATCATCACAACTCAACCAGTTGACTTAGAGAGCTCTACTTAACGCCATTCTACAGGTAAATAACACAGCTACGCTTGGGGATGCGTGGGAATGCGGGAAGCAGTCAGAATAACAAATATACGGTAGCCTAGCCTAGACATTTTTCGGCCAAAACACCCGGATTTCGGGGAATATTTATGTAATGCGTAGCCGGGGCTGGAGGGTTTAATACCCATTAAATCTTACCAAGGGCTCGTCATTGAAAATGAATACCACTAGAAATAAAATTTAAAGAAGAATCTATCATTTCAAACCTCCCGGTGCCTCAGCCTTCCAGCTGTGCTGTCGTTATGCTTCCCTTGCACGTGATGCCAGACTTTCTAGCGTGTTTATCTGCCTCTTTACAGTTGTGATCCAGACGAGTCGGACGTGTGCCCTCTTGCTCTGGGCATCTCGGCGTTTGCCTGGCTTTCTCACTCCTAGTGAGTCTATCTATCTATCTATTGCCTGACGCCGTGATCCCCAAAGGGGTGGCCACGAACGAACCGCCCCCATGCACCTCTGTCCCCAGTCAGTCGACGCCCCTCCCCCCAACCAGCACCGCCTTCGTTCATGTAGTTCCTCACTCCATCCTTCCACCTCATATTCGGTCTACCTCTCCCCCTCTGTCCCTCCACCTCGCTCTCGTACACCCTCTTAGTCATTCTCTCGCTTTCCATACGTTCCATATGGCCGAACCATCTCAAGTTGTTCCTTTTCACACTTTCCAGCACATCTACCTCCACACCACACCTCCTTCTTACTTCCTCATTAGTCTGTCTATCCCTCCATGTAACTCCGCACGCACTCCTTAAGTAATTCATTTCCACTGCTCTCACTCTTGGTCTGAGTCTCTCAACCAACGTCCATGCTTCGCTTCCGTAAGTCAGTGTCGGGATTACCACACTGTCATGCAAGGACTTCTTCACTTCCATACTGACCACCCTATTTCTTGTTACTGCTTTTAGCGTTCCTACAACCCTCTTCCCCTGTTGTACCCTCTCCCGCACCTCTTCATCCATAGTCCCATCTTTACTCAACACACTGCCCAGATACTTAAAAGAGTTGACGATCTCCATAGCCTGACCGTTCAGCTTCACCTCACACTCTGTGACTTCACCCCTTTCGAAGACCATAACCTTGCTCTTCCCCGTATTTACCTTCAAATTCCGTTTTTCGCACACTGTTCCAAACTCATTTACCAGACCCTGCAACTCCCATTCATTATCACTCATCAGAACTGTATCATCCGCAAACAGCAGTATAGGTAGCTTCCACTCAATTCCCTCCCTTTTCAGCGATACACCAACATCCACTGCTCTTGATAGTATTTCTTTCATAACTCCATCCATATATACAGTAAACAACCACGGGGACATCACACACCCCTGTTTCAAACCAACATTCAGGTCAAAGAACTCGCTCTGCTCACTCTCCACACGTACTGCCGCCTTTGCACCCTCATACATGCTCTTCACTGCTTTCAGCAACTTGCCCTCTACTCCGTATATTCTAAGTACTTTCCACAAACCTTCTCTATCCACTCTGTCATAGGCCTTCTCTAAGTCCATAAAGGCAACATACACCTTTTGTTTCTTCTCCAGATACTTCTCCACAACACAATTCAGGGTAAAAATCTGATCTACACATCCTCTTCCCTTCCTAAAACCTCCCTGCTCGTCGCCTATCCATTTCTCCGTTCTCACTCTCACTCTCTCAATCACTACCCTACTGTATACCTTCCCTACTACGCTTAGAAGACATATTCCTCGGTGGTTACCACACACTCCTCTTTCCCCTTTGCCCTTATATAGGGGGACTATTATGCCAGTCTTCCAGTCATCGGGTGCACTCCCCTTCTCCCATGCTAGTTTGCACATTTTCCATACCCATTCTATCACTATCTCACCACCATACCTCAACATTTCCCCACACACTCCATCTGTTCCTGGTGCTTTCCCCAACTTCACTCTTTTCATGGCTTCCCACACTTCTGACCTCCTGATCCCCACCTCCTCCTCCACTACTTCTCTTCTTCTCCCTCCCATACCATATCCAGCTATGTTTGCTGGCTCTTCATTCCTTTCATTTAGCAACTCACTGAAGTACTCCCTCCATCTTTCGACTCTCTCTTGCTTCTCGGCTAGCATTCTCCCATTCTTATCTTTCACACCCTTACTGTTTCCCTTGCTACCTTCCCTAACTTTCTTGACTTCTTTCCAGAACAGTTTCTTACTCTCCCTCCATTTTACACTCAGATTCCTTCCAAATTCCTCATCTACTCTTCTCTTACTTTCCTTCACTACTCTCTTCACGACCCTCTTACTCTCCACGTACCTCGCTCGTTTCTGCCTCTCGGAATCTTCATTCCCTCTACTACCCAACCACTCTCTATATGCTTTCTTCTTTTCTTCCACAGCTATTCTTACCTCTTCTGTCCACCATGCTGTACCTTTCACTCCCCTCCCTCTTCTCCTCACTCCACACACCTCCTCACATGCTGCACAGATCTCATCCTTAAACACCTTGCTCATCTCCTCCACTTCCTCCATAACTTCCAGGTCGAACCCACCTAGTCGTCTTTCCACTGCTCTCCTGTACTCCTCCCTGACTTCCTCCTCCTGCAACCTCTCCACCCTCCTCACCATTCCACCCTCCTCTCGCCTCCCTCCCGCTCTCCTCACCCACTTCTTTTGTATCCTAACCTTAGCTACCACTACATAATGATCAGACAGACCCCCTCCAATACCCCTATACACCCTAGCATCCATCACAGATTTCTTCATTCGTTCATCCACACATACATAATCAATCAATGACTTTCGTTCCACCACTGTCTTATCCTTCATCGACAACATCCGTTTCCACGTGTACCTGTGGATCATTCTGTGTCGGAAGAAGGTGTTGGCTATCCACAGCCTCCTCCCCACACATACGTCCACAAGTGCACTACCATTCCCATTCACCTCTGATGGTACCCCCCACCCTCCCACCACTCCCTCAACTTTCCTATCACCCACCTTACCATTCATATCCCCAATCAGAAATATTCTTTCGTTCTTGTCAAACTTCTCCAGGCACGCCTCCACATTCATCCAGAACTCCTCTTTCTTTCTTTCAAGTATATCCTCTGTCGGGGCATACACGCATACAATCACCCACGTTTGTATTCCTACTTTCATTCTCACCCACACAATCCTTGAACCCACAGACCCATACTCTCTTACACATTCCTTCCATTTGCTACTTACAAACAAACATGCACCTTCTCTCGCTGTTCCTTCACTCACTCCAGCACACACACCCATTCCACACTCCCACTCTCTCACATCTGAACCTTTCCATTTGGTCTCTGTCATTCCACATACATCCAGCCTGGCATTCACTAACACTTCCAGAACCTCTCTCTCTTTTGTGCCATCATTCATGCCACTAACATTCCACGTAGCCATTCTCAGAATGTCCGAAGGCATGTCCTTAGTCGGTCGTGGTTCGTCAACGTTGGTTCCGTCCGCATCCGAGGCTGTTCGTTCGTTTTTCCTTGCTTAGATATTTTTTCCGGGTGGGGGTCGCAAGCCCACCGACCCAACCTCTTTAGTCGCCTCTTACGACACGCAGAAGGCACGTGGGGCATATTCTATTCCCTAACCCCCAGGGGGGGTTAGTGAGCTAGTGAGTCCTTGTTATATATTATTTGAGTTAGGTCCAAACATGAATTGAGTAATCGCCCTGTATGTTTCAGAGGGCCACCGTCCACGCCTGTCCACACCGAAAGTATATGGATCCTGCTTCGCCATTCTTAGCCTAATATTGGTTGTTCGTCGTATAAGTGATTATTGTTATATTAGGCTATATCTTATACAATGCTTGCATTTAATTAATTACTTATCGTAGGCTATTATTCATCTTATTTGTGTGCCCTCAGGATACACGTTGAACTCTAAGGATATTATTAATTCAAAGTTTTCCTTGTAAAGTAGCTGGTCTATCAGAGTGAGAACTGAGCAATCTCTGCCATACCCATAGCTTACTCTGACTGTTCCTTTTACTTATATATTTTCTAGATCTCAAGTGACGGCGTCTCTTCCGTGGATTGACCTCCCAATCTACCAAGATTGGAAGCCAAAGTGTCACATTTTTTCCCTTGCCCCTCAACTTTCTCTTCATAATTGCTGAGGGGCACAGGGCCCTGGGTGGGGCTTTGGTTTCCCGGGCGTTTCCGCACCCTCCTCAGCTACCCGCCATGGAGTGGCTTCGGTCACCCAGGCTTTATTGTGGTCGGCGGGTAGGGTTCTGTGGGGGCGCTCGGTTATGGCCTTGGCCTTGCTCGGGGCCTTGGGGCTGTTCGGCCAGGCAGCATGGGGAACAACAACAACAACAACAACATGATTTCCTGAATTCTACTATTATTAAATTTTTCAAAGTCGCTTCACTTTTATAAGTCGCTTCACTTTATAGTTTGCATGCTTCTAGCATTACTTCGAGCTGATAGGGTCTTAGCTAGACTTATTGTTTCCCTTATATGTCCCATTCTTGCACCAGTACTTATTTATAAGGCCATGCTTTGTTCGCCACCTCGGACAAGTGTCCACGAGGGCGGCCAATAGGCCTAGCTAGCTCGGCTTCCCTCTACTGAATTTTACATGAGGGACCAATTGTTCTCTTCCTATATGAGTAATATGTTATGAAGTGCTTCGATACCAATGATTCCTAAGAGTTTGCATGACCAAGTGCAACGTTTCCTCCAGTGCAAAAGCACCAACTAATCCTATACAATTGCATGCTTCGAGTCCCGGAGTCGGCGGGGCTCCTGTGTCCCTCCGTTCTCTCCGGGTCTCAGGGTTTTAGACCTCCGGGTACTAAATGGTTTCAAGGAAACCGAGGGAAAAAAAAATGCACAAAGAAGTTCCAGTTAAATGGAGAAACAAAGTTTTCCTCCAGGTGCACAAAACACCAACAAAACCAAGGAACCAAAAGGTTCAGGTTAACATAAAGGAACGAGTGCTTCCTCCGGGTACTCCGAGTAATACAAAAAACCAAGGAACCAAAAGTTCAGGTTAAATTAAGGAACGAGAGCTTCCTCCGAATACTCCGAGTACTCCGGGTACTACTGAAAACCAGGGAACCAAGAAGTTCAGGTTAAATTTAGGAACAAGGCTTCCTCCAAGTACTCCGGGTACTAAGGGTACTCAGGGTACTCCGAGCATTACTGAAAACCAAGGAACCAAGAGGTTCAGGTTAAATTAAGGAACAAGAGCTTCCTCCAAGTACTCTGGGTACTCCGGGTAAACACTGACAACCCAGGAACCAAGAGGTTCAGATTAAAATAAGGAATGATAGCTTCCTCCAAGTACTCCGGGTACTCCGGGTAAACACTGACAACCCAGGAACGAAGAGGTTCAGATTAAAAAAAAAAAAAAAAAAAAAAAAAAAAAAAAGGAACGATAGCTTCCTCCAAGTACTCCGGGTACTCTGGGTAATACTGAAAACCAAGGAACCATGAGGTTCAGGTTAAATTAAGGAACGAGAGTTTCCTCCAAGTACTCCGGGTACTCCGGGCCCTCCGGGGGGGGGACAATGTTTTCCTTCAGAAACAAACATCCGATGTACCAAAAGGTTCCGGTTAAATTAAAGAACAACCTTTCCCTCCGAGTTCTCAATGTAGAACAATGAATGGAAAAAGAAGGGAGGAGAGTACTCCAGTGGCATTTATGATAGCCTATAGACTATCCCACTTAAATCCATTCTTATATACGATGTAGCGAATATGCTACCCTACTCTAAATTCTTTAACACATTCATAGGGCCAGCAGGCTACTCGACATTACATGAGCCTTATACATAAGGAACTGGTGCATGCTTTGGTTCTTTGCTCTTATATTATGTATGAGTATAGAACAAAGGAAAAAAATTAAGGAATTACAAGAAAAGGCTGATGAAAATAATGGAAAGTTGGATGAGGAGGATAAGAGAAATTTTTACTGGAGAGTGAGGGACGGAAAAGTGAGGAAGTGGTTTATAAGAGTAGAAGGGAGGGGGAGATCAGGGAGGGGAGAGAATGTGATGGGAGTTGTGACGGAGGAGGAGAACGGGGTGGAGGTGTCACAGGGAGAGACAGGAGACAAAGAGGCAGACCCAGTAGTGCTAACGGGGGAGTAGGGTACGGACTGGAGGAGCGGGATGGTGTAATTGCTGAAGGAATGGTAGATGGATTAAGGATTATGTTTAGTAATGTGGATGTGTTTACCCAGGACAAGAAAAGAGAACTGATATGTAGGTTGCAGGATGAAGAGGAAAAACTGATGTCATAGCCCTACAGGAAGTAAGACCAAAAAATGCTAGAATTGAAAGGGAACTGGTGGAATATAGTTTGGAGGGTTTTGAGTTATATGAGAGAAATGCTATTAGAGCAGAGGTTGGAAGAGGACTGTTTATTTATGTAAGAAAAGAGCTCAAGGTAATGAGGTGGATATGAGACAGCAGTATTGTGAGTATTTGTGTATTGAAGTAAATGTGTAAGAGGATCAATTCTAATTGCCTCTATATATAGAAGCCCAAATAATAGCAGGGGAGAGGATGATAACCTACTGAAAGCAATGGAGGAGATAGATAATAAAGAACATATAAAATTTTGATTGGAGATTTCAATTTGCCAAGGATCAACTGGGCAAATTGTACTACTCCAGCGGGACAGGGTAGCCTGGAAAATAAGTTTATAGAGAAAGTGAGAGATTGTTTTTAACGCAACATATTGTAGAGATGACAATATATAGAGATGGGACGCAGGGGAGTGTACTTGATTTGATTTTTAGCAATGAAGAGGATATAGTGGAACATGTTAATGTGGATAGCCCTATAGGTCGTAGCCATGCCTGTATAAGCTTTAGTTGTAACATTAAATCAGAGAGGGATAATAGAAGCAATAGAAAAATATACATGTATGATAGAGCAGATTATGAGCTGCTGAGACGGTGTTTGGACATTGACTGGGGGGAATACTTGAACGGTGAAGACGCTGAAGGAATGTGGAGGAAAATTAGAGTCAAACTGGAGAATGCTGTATCCAAAAGTGTACCAGTAAGGGAATATAAGGATAAAAAAATTGAGGAAAAGAACTAACCCAGAATTGCCAATGAAAAGAAAGCTTTGGATATTGATTAGAAGAAAGAAACGATTGTGGGAAAGATTCTATCTATCTATCTATTGCCTGACGCCGTGATCCCCGAAGGGGTGGCCACGAACGAACCGCCCCCATGCACCTCTGTCCCCAGTCAGTCGACGCCCCTCCCCCCCAACCAGCACCGCCTTCGTTCATGTAGTTCCTCACTCCATCCTTCCACCTCATATTCGGTCTACCTCCCCCTCTGTCCCTCCACCGCTCTCGTACACCCTCTTAGTCATTCTCTCGCTTTCCATACGTTCCATATGGCCGAACCATCTCAAGTTGTTCCTTTTCACACTTTCCAGCACATCTACCTCCACACCACACCTCCTTCTTACTTCCTCATTAGTCTGTCTATCCCTCCATGTAACTCCGCACGCACTCCTTAAGTAATTCATTTCCACTGCTCTCACTCTTGGTCGAGTCTCTCAACCAACGTCCATGCTTCGCTTCCATAAGTCAGTGTCGGATTACCACACTGTCATGCAAGGACTTCTTCACTTCCATACTGACCACCCTATTCTTGTTACTGCTTTTAGCGTTCCTACAACCCTCTTCCCTGTTGTACCCTCTCCCGCACCTCTTCATCCATAGTCCCATCTTTACTCAACACATGCCCAGATACTTAAAAGAGTTGACGATCTCCATAGCCTGACCGTTCAGCTTCACCTCACACTCTGTGACTTCACCTTTTCGAAGACCATAACCTTGCTCTTCCCCGTATTTACCTTCAAATTCCGTTTTTCGCACACTGTTCCAAACTCATTTACCAGACCCTGCAACTCCCATTCATTATCACTCATCAGAACTGTATCATCCGCAAACAGCAGTATAGGTAGCTTCCACTCAATTCCCTCCCTTTTCAGCAATACACCAACATCCACTGCTCTTGATAGTATTTCTTTCATAACTCCATCCATATATACAGTAAACAACCACGGGGACATCACACACCCCTGTTTCAAACCAACATTCAGGTCAAAGAACTCGCTCTGCTCACTCTCCACACGTACTGCCGCCTTTGCACCCTCATACATGCTCTTCACTGCTTTCAGCAACTTGCCCTCTACTCCGTATATTCTAAGTACTTTCCACAAACCTTCTCTATCCACTCTGTCATAGGCCTTCTCCAAGTCCATAAAGGCAACATACACCTGGGAAAGATTAAAATTGTTAAAAAAGAACAGGGGGTCTAGTATAGAGGCTAAGGAAGTGGATCTGGAACGCAGACAAATAAACAATAAAATAAGGTGGGAAACAAGGAGGGGGGGTGAAGGAGAGGGAGAGAGAGATAGCTAGAAATGTGAAGGATAATCCAAAAATATTCTGGAAGTACATTCAGGAAAAGTTAACAAGAAGAGTAGGGATCCCAGAGCTGGTAGGGTGGTTGAATGATGGGAGTAGAGCGGAGACTGATGAGGAGAAAGCAGAGGTGCTGGGGAAATACTTTGGGGGGTACTAACAGTGGAGTCGGAGGATGCAGTGCCTACTATTTCCATCAAACAGGCACCGGCACTAGAACTAATAGAGTTTTCCCATGCTAGAATAAGAAGGGCTATAGAAAAAATGAACAGATGTAAGTCACCGGGACCGGATGGGATACACCCAAGAATCATAAAGGAAGGAGGGGAGATGTTAGTAGAGCCATTGAAAATGTTATTTGAGGTATCGTTTAATACAGGACAAATCCCGATGGACTGGAGAGAGGCGAACATAACAGCTATATTTAAGAAGGGAAAGAGAAATGACCCAAGGAATTATAGACCAGTCAGTTTGACAAGTGTTGTGTGTAAACTAATGGAAACGGTAATTAGAGAAGGAATAATGGATCATATGAAGTCAAACCAACTTTTCAGTGGGAGACATTTCGGATTCTTGCCGGGGAGGTCGACGGTACTACAGCTAATTAAGGTGGTAGATGATTGGATGCAAATTCTAGAAGATGGTGATGTAATAGACGTGGTATATTGCGATTTTATGAAGGCCTTCGATAAGGTCCCACATAAAAGGTTAATAGAGAAAGTTAGAAGCTATAATATAGGAGAGAAATGTGTGTAATGGATAGAAGCCTTCCTGAAAGATCGGAGACAGAGGGTACTGGTGAATGGAATAGGCTCGTGGTGGAGGGAAATTACAAGGGGGGTACCTCAGGGATCTGTGTTGGGACCACTGCTGTTCGTTATATTTATCAACTTGCCTGAAGTTATAACTAATGGAAGTGAGGTATACCTGTATGCGGATGACACTAAGCTGTATAGAAGAGTGAGGAGTAAGGAAGATATGGGTTTGCTTCAAGGAGATGTGGAGGGCATGAAGGGATGGTCTGAGCATTGGTTAATGCCTTTTCATCCAAAAAAATGCAAGTACATGCGGATTGGGACCAGCAAGATAGACAAGGTAGGATACAGTATGTATGAAGCGATGGAGGAAGTGAATGCAGAAAAGGATATAGGAGTAGTGATAGACAATAAGTTAAATTTCTCAGAACATTTAGCGGAAAAGATAAACAAAGCCAATAGAATTGTAGGGCTGATAAGGAGGACATTTGTGTCACTTGACGAAGAAATCTTCAGGAATCTCTATACAGCGCTGGTTAGGCCGCACCTGGAATATGCGAACCAGGTGTGGGCTCCATATATGGTAAAGGATATAGAAGCAGTGGAGAAAGTGCAGAGGAGAGCTAGCAAGCTGGTACCAACGTTGAAGAACGTAGGCTATGAGCAGAGGTTGAGGACTCTGGGGCTTCCGACACTGGCATATAGGAGAAAGAGAGGGGATATGATAGAGACTTTTAAGATAGTGTCAGGAAAGTACGATGAGGATGTGTGTGAAGGTATCTTCTTGATGCGGGAGGGAACAAGAACGAGAGGACACTCTAAGAAAATTTACAAAGAAAGAAATAGGCTTGAGAAGGCAAAGAACTCATTTTGTGATAGAGTGGTAAATGAGTGGAACGCACTGCCCCAGTATGTAGTCTATTCCGAATCAATAAGGGAGTTTGAAAGTAATCTTGATAAAGTATTGGGAAGACAAGATTTGAAGTTTGATTATAAAACAAAAATACAGAATAGTAAAAATGTTGCGTCTGCTACCGCCGCCGCCAACACCGTGCACGACCGCAGCTGTGCAAGTACTGGTACTGAGCTGGATACACAGGCATAGTTTGCCTTTTTCCAGAGGATCTACTGTAAGAAACTGTAAGTAACATTGATTCTTGGCCTCTTTCTGACAGGTGGGCTATAGCTCTCCTCAATAATCTCCGCCCCCTCACCTGAGCCACAACTGACGAGGTATGTACGCCAGATGTCTTGTGTGAATTGTACATTGACTAAGTGGGCTCCTAAAAAATGTACAAATTGTGCACTCTTCGTGTAACACTACCACAATCCGAGTGGCCACATAACAGCAGCAGGGGCGACTCAGGTATTACTAAACATTTGGGATAAAGTGAAAGTTTATATATCCTCAAAAAAAAAAAAAAAAAAAAAAAAAAAGTCCCAGACATGGTCAGTAGGGACTATGTTTATTTCTTACTGGACGCTCTGTGTCTTCCACAAAATAAACCCCTAAAAAGAGGTCTATACCTACAGAGTTAACCACTTCAGACTCATATGACGCAGAGGTTGCCAGATTAGCAATAAGAAATAGAGTTCTCTCACTCTTATAATTACCTCTCCAAAATTAGTTTTCTGCCCACAGCTAAATCAAAGATAACTGCTGAGGTTGAAGTAACTATAAACTAAAGGTTTCTAAATACCCCTGATGGTAACAAAGGTTTTAAAGTATCCCCAATAGGCTCAAAATCGCGTCATATGTCGGAGAGGGTTAAAAGGCACTTCCTCCCCTAACTGTCCTCGCTCCAAACTTGTTAGGCTTGACCTAGATAAAGATAAGGAACAATGTTTTCCTCAGGATACTATCCCGATTAGATAGCACTCTAATCGTATTCATGATAGCCGATAGAATATATCCCCCTGGAATCCATTCTTATATAAGTTATGGCAGATACGTATTACGTACATAGTCTGCAGTTTACGTGATCACTACTTCTTTGCTCATATATCAAAGTATTATACACTTTCATAGTTACACACTGGTAACATAAATTTTAGCGGATATGCTCTGGACTCTACTTATGGATTCTTATATCGGGATATTCTCACGCGAGCGCGCGATCACGGAAGCGGCCAATAGGCCTAGCTCGAGCATCACTACTGAATTTTATAATATAAGAGATAGATGATCTCTTCCTATATAGATATATAAATATTATATTATGAAGTTTTTCGAGGGGTTTACTTCATTTTTCAACATATAAGCGGGGGGCCAATGGTTCCGATATTGTTGACTTATAAGGAACACTGTTCCTCCGGATACTATTCCTATTTTTAAGCCAAATATCGACTCGATATTATGAAGTTTTCTGCGGAAGTGGCCAATAGGCTATAGTTCAGAGCCTCACTCTACTGAAAGTTACAACACAAGAGATAGATTGGTATCTTCCTAGATATAAGTATTATATATTGATATATAAATATTATATTATGAAGATTTTAGAAGTATTTACTTCATTTGTCAACATATAAGCGGGGGGCCAATGGTTCCGATATTGTTGACCTATAAGGAACAATGTTCCTCCGAATATTATTCCTATTTTTAAAGCCAAATATTAACTCGATATTATGAAGTTTTCTCACGCTCGTCACATCGAGCGCGGAAGTGGCCAATAGGCTATAGCTCAGAGCCTCACTCTACTGAAAGTTACAGCACAAGAGATAGATTGGTATCTTCCTAGATATAAGTATTATATGAAGTTTTTCGGTGGATTTACTTCATTTGTCAATAGATAAGCTGGGAGCCAATGGTTCCGCTATTATCGAACTACAGTATAAGAAACACCGTTTCCTCCGGGTACTATCCCTATTATAAACCAAATATTGACAGTATATTAGGAGTTTTTCGAGGGATTTACTTCATTTTTCAATGAATAAGCTGGGGACCAATGGTTCCGCTATTATTGGCCTATAAGGAACATAATTTCCTCCGGGTACGATCCCTATTGAAAACCCAATATTGAATGTATATTAGGAAGTGGTTAGAGGGATTTCCTTCATTTTTCAATTTATAAGCGGGGTGCCAAGGGTTCCACTGTTGCTGAAGGATAAGGACCAACACTTCCTCTGGGTACTATCCCTATTATAAGCCAAATATTGACTTTATAATTCAAAGTTTTTCCATGGATTTACTTCATTATTCAATGCATAAGCGGGGGCCAATGGTTCCGCTATTGTTGAACTATAAGGATCAATGTTTGCTTCGGTTCCTATCCCTATTATAAGCCAAACATTAACGTTATAGTAGATAGAATTTCGTTGGATTTACTTCATTTTTCAATGTATTTGCTGAGTGCCAATAGTGTGTGCTATTATTGAACTATAAAGGAAAAGTTTCCTCCGGGTACTATCCCTATCATAAGCCAAATATTGAAATTATATTATGAAGTTTTTCGATGGCTTCACTTCATTTTTCAATACATAAGCCAGGTGCTAAAAGGTTCCTGCTTACTTATGTTATCACTTCTGACTTGGAAATAGTTCGAAAACTTTGAGCCCTGGAGTCGGTGGGACTCCTGTGCCCCAGTGGGCTATTAGGGACAGATGAGGAGCAAAGTTTACTCGAGATACTATCACTATTATAAGCCCAATATTGAATATTGAATATTGATAGCCACGGACTAACCAATGGTGTCCGGGTACCGGGTACCCAACGGACCTCCGGTGACATTGATAATCTACTGATTATTATTATTATTATTATAACTTAAGTTACTGCAAATTGCAATTACAGTCTCTCGAATTGAATTGAACTGAAATAGACCTTGACTCTTAGCTACGGTCCACTCTCTCCGGTTCCGTATTCCCGATCGGGTTGCTATGCAGGTCTTCGGGCTTCACCTCCACCTCCGGGTGATGCCCAACGGCGTGTCTTTCCGGGTCAATGATAAACATCTTTCCCATAAGAACTCTACTCTAACCTCTTTTACGGC
This sequence comes from Paralithodes platypus, assembly GCA_032716605.1. Lineage (NCBI taxonomy): Eukaryota > Metazoa > Arthropoda > Malacostraca > Decapoda > Lithodidae > Paralithodes > Paralithodes platypus. The sequence goes on along the minus strand of CM064492.1, from coordinate 10,846,712 downwards.
ATTCATATAACCAATAGGCTATTCACCGCCAGGTGTTGCCCAACGTAATTTCTTGTTGAGTCGCTGTTAAAAGTCTTCACCTTGGGTTCTCAATGTAGAACCACGAATGAGAGAAAAAAGGGGGGGGGGGGATACTCTAATCATATTAATGATAACCATCGACTATCCCACTCTAATCCATCTTTATATAAGATGCAGCTGATGTGCTACCCCGTTCTAACTTCTTTTACTGCATTCATATAGCCAACAGGCTACTCGGCATTCCATAGGCCTTGTGCATAACGAGCCGGTACATGTTTTTGTTCTTTGCTCTAGTATTATGTAACATTAATTCTTGTCCTGATGAGCAACAGCTCTCTCTTGTAATCGCCACGACCATTGTGCAGTGGTTCGGGTTCACAAGATGCAACAAATTCCCCCTTCTTGGACGTACGAAGTATGTACGGCATCTGTCTTGTGTTGATTGTAAGCTAGCTAGTGGGCTACTAAGAAGTGTACAAACTGTGCACCCTTCGTGAAACATCACAATCTGATGGGCCACATAACTGCGGCTGGGGCACCTTAGGTTTTGCTCAATATTTGGAGTGATGTAAAAGGTTACATATCCTAAGTCCCAGACATTATCCATAATACCTACGTGAGTTTCCTAACCATTCTTTTGCCCACGTCCCAACGAAGTTAGAGACCCTGTTCCAAACAAAGGTTCTAGTAGCAATTAAGTCCAACTTTAGTCAGAGACAAGAGTCTCTGACTCCCCAGGTTAGGCTGTCCTCTCAGTTAATGCCTTCTACGCTACCTACTGTTCCTTTACAACCTGTCCTTATATGAATAAAGACCACCACACCGCCTCGTCCCTCAGGGTCAATTGGTCCTAGTGTTCCCTAACCGGTGAATCAGTAGAGATTCCCACCCTTGACAGGTGGGGCTATTCCTAACCCCTTCACTCCGGGTGCCCTTGAGGAGGACCCGGGGTTTCCCAACAAGCCAATGTCTTTGCTTTATGATCCTGCCCGAGTTTGACAACCAATCAGTGATCCTCCTATTCCGGAAGACTCGGAGACAGGTATCCCTGAACTTTACCAGGGCCCTCAAGCCGGGGTCCTCGAGGTAAATGAGTTAAAACATCTGCGAGCAAAAGATGCTGAAAGGCGGGGAATGGAATTAGTCGTGCCTCCTTTCCCTTCCAGGTCTGATATGCAGTTTTGTGGACAACCCTGCCCCAATGTTTTCTGCCACAACATCCCGGGAGTCTCGGTCAGATTTCTCGAAGCTTGCTGCTCTTAACCCGTACAGCCCCAGCGACGCGCCTGGCGCGTCGGCGATGTATGTAACGCACAGCCCCAGAGACCCTAATTGCGCCGACCGTAACCTCAGGTGTAGCCACTCGAGAGGGCTCAGATTTGTATGGGAACTGTGTACGTATCCCACGCAACCGTGCCGATGGTTGAAAACTCTCAAAGTCCACGTGCGTGCGCGTGAGCGCGCAATAACCTGTTTTTTTTGGGTAATTGCCTTCAATTTTTTACTCTTGTAAAATACGTTTTCGGGGGCTCTGTAGGACCATTCTTTAAGCTTTTTGAGCGGTTTTTCGTGGTTTTTCCTTCATTCCTAACCCATTCGCTATTGTTTCTGGAATAAAACCATTTTTTGAAAACCGGCCGGGTTCTGGTGAACAAACATTACAAAACTAGACGGGGCTGGACGGGTTAATGCTATAAAGTCCCTCCTCAGTGTATTCTACAAAGATAGAAACTGTTGCTACAGACCCTCAGACTCGCATGTTCCCTTAGAAGGAGTGGGACAAGATACGTGGGTGGAATGGGCAGTAGAGGCGGCAAAATTTGCTCTAGCCATCACTGCAATTGCCCCACTAAAGCTCCAAATGAGGAACATAGATTTGCTACTTGTCATATGTGATCTGCACAACAATACAATGATACTTTCACCAAACGTCATAGAAGTAATCAAAGAATGATTAAAGCCGATGGTATTAGTGCCAGTTCTAAAAGGAACCACAGTTTTCCTATCCCGCACGTTTCTTGTTTCCAAATGAGACGACTTAAAGATGAGACCAGGCAGAGACCTCTCCTCACACAAAATTACAGATTTTGCATGCTCACAGTGCCTCGGATACGGCTACTCCTTCATCAGGACGTGTGACTGATAACGTTGAACCTCAAGGATGTCTTTTGGCGATCCTATCTCACACCCTAAATCGAAGGCCTAATAGTCGGTAACCACTATCAGGCAATGGGCATCACACTGAAAGAGTTTTACTACCATGACTAAGTAAGAAGACAAAGTATTTTTCTTCTATAGTAAATAGTACGAGTTGTATGTACTGCATAAATCTGGTTCTCCTTTCCTCCTTCCGAATCTCCAAAAGGAATAAAAAGGGGGGGGGGGGATGTAGAACATAAATAAGTATACGAAGACAAAGAGTTTGCTTCTATAAGGAATAAGTACGAGTTGTATGTACAGTACTGAAAAAGTATGAACAAATAGTTAATTTTTTGGTTTTTATACCAATGCAAGCAAGAAATGCACTTGCTAACTTGTTGCACAGCTTCAGGAGCATTATAGTATGAGATGCTTTGACATTAAAGCATCCGTTCATACAAATTTTTACATCTTGTTCTCCTCAACACATTTTAAGTTATGACTATTCTTCCATCTTTCCTTTTTTATGAGGCTTCCCAGTATACCCGCCTCTTCTTTCTCTAATACAGTAATTTGAATTTCTCCCAGTGTCAGCCTATCTGTTAATTGATTCTCTCTGGATACGTTGAGCATCTGATGTCCCACCTCCGGTCGTGGTATTCTAGGCTCTTCGTCATTGACGAAGGAACCAATACTAAATTACGGGTTTGACAACCCGTAGGGAAGGAAGGAAAATCTTCTATTTATGAGTGGTTCCGTAGTCAATGACGCAAAGGTTCCCTCCCACCTTCCCCTTCCCATGCACATGCCCAACTTGATATAACATTTGAGGCAGATAAACACGCTAGAAAGTCTGGCATCACGTGCAAGGGAAGCATAACGACAGCACAGCTGGAGGGCTGAGGCACCGGGAGGTTTGAAATGATAGATTCTTCTTTAAATTTTATTTCTAGTGGTATTCATTTTCAATGACGAGCCCTTGGTAAGATTTAATGGGTATTAACCAAGGATTGTTTTTATGCTATATACGCAACGGTTGTGATAAGAACTCCGGGGAATTCCGAACGGGTCCCGGAATCTCAGCCTATATATAGTATAGGCTCTTTGTCATTGACTACGGAACCACTCCTAAATAGAAGGTTTTCCTTCCTTCCCTACGGGTTGTCAAACCCGTAATTAATCTATTTACTAATGCCCATTCCCCATTTTTTTTTATTCTGGGGGTGGCCAACTCGAGACAGAGCCCGAACAGGGACAACACAACAGAACAGAAAAAAATGAACACACAAACTCTCACACATCTAGGTCACCCAGGAGAAGTCCCGGAGACCATGGATCACCAAGGTTACTCCAGCACTCCTCTGGCCCCCGACCACTCGGAGAAGTTCTGGTCTCAGCAGGCAGACATGCAGCGAGCCAAAACCACAAGCCCGCCCACCACACTTCCAGTTGTACCCTTCATATTTACCGGCTCCCCGGGCCAGGCGCCTGACAGACTATTATCTAGTCCAACTGGCGCTCGACCCCTTTTCCCAAATTACCACGTTTTCACTCATCTATTTACAAGCATTCTCCATTCATTCCTGCCAGGTTTTTTAATAAACATTATATTTGGCTATAAAAACATTGTAATCGCCGAGTAATTTAGATGGTAAAAAGTACATTTCTCGCCAGTTTATATTAAATATATTACTGTATAGAATATTCTTTTCAGCTCTACCCACAGCCCCAGAGCAGAGCAGAGCCTCCACATTGAGTGTGGATTATTATGTAAATGTTCTATTCATGCAGGAGTGTTATCAACTTGGATAAAGCAATCGTAATATATATTTATTTGAATTCAAATTATGCAGGCATATATTTTTTTATAGGACAGTAGCAGACCTGGGTCTCTGGGTCCTCTCCTGGGTGACCTAGTTGTGTATGAGTTTTTTGTTTTGTTTTTGTGTTGTGTTTTGTTTCTCCCTGTTCGGGCTCTGTCTCAAATCCCCCCCCCCCCCCAAGCTGTGGGGTATGTGCCTGAGTACATACATACATACAAACATCTTATTTTTTGCAGGCGTATCATCAACCTGGATGAACCTAACAAGTATCCTGGCCAACAAGGGTAAGGTTAGCGACGGGTGGCACAGTAACCTCCTCTCTCTACGCTCCCTGTCCCTTAATACTGCCCAGGCTGCTCTGGTTATTGTCCTCAGAACTAATGTGTCGGAGGTGGTTTCTGTGTCTTTCAATATTACTTGCAAGGATGGCCCTAAAACTAAGGTAAGAGATTCATATACTTTTTTATACAGTATATAGATACATATAGATATTTTTGGGGGTCGTAAGGGTACATAATATATTTGACTTGGGTAAAATTGGAATAAGAAACATTGAAAAGGGATTAAAATGACAGGAAAAAAATAAAAAATATATAAATAGCACTTAGGAAAGATTGAAAGGTGCCTGTTACAACTCAGGCCGCTGTAGTTATTGTCTTGTCAAGCAATGTATCAAATGTTGTGTCTATGTCTTTTAATGTTGCTCACATGGATAGTAACTTTTGTAGAGTCACACCACAAAGTTCTTGATTGGGAGGAATATAGGTACCTAAAATTGTGATAATATAAATACTTGTGAGCATTTCATGTCAACTTACTTCCTCTCACTAATTCCCTACAATCTCTCTACACGCCGCAATGTTGCATCTCTCTCACTCTTCTACTGCTATTACAATAATCAATGTTCTTCAGAGATTTCTCATTCACATAACAAAAAAAGGTTTTTGGTTAAGAATTTGTATCACAAGTCTTAACCAGGGTTAGGATTGGATGCGAATAAGGGGAGATGGACCGTTTTTTTTTTTTTTTTTTTTTTTTTTTTTTTTTTTTTTTCGCTAGACCTCCATCAAGCTTAGAAAAACACCCCCTAGACCCCCTTCAAGATAAATTTGTAAATTTTTCGGTTGAAAAATGTGCCGGCCGAAGGCCGGTTCCTCTTAAAATTTCAGGCTCGCTTACGCTCGCCAGGAAATAATCAACACCTAAATAGCACGAAAGGTCTTAAAATTGACAACAAAATGGGGCGAAAGGTGTTAAAATCGCCAAACTAATGGGCCGAAATCTTATAATCTCAAAAGAAATGGGGCTTAACACGAGGGAGAAAGGGGACCAGAAAAACGACCCATCTCCCCTTAACCTCAACAGTCCATCAGCCTCACCTTAAGGGGACCAACCGGTTAATTACAAACTTCCAGGTCTTACTTTCAATTTAAATGAAATTTGGCACAGGTGTATTTATTAGTGGCCCCTCCATCATTGACGAACATGCCTATTACATAAGGCATCCTCTTCAAACACTAAACCGCCGTAGTTTGAATCTACCGCGCAGAGCATTTAAAAACTGAGGAGCCTTCATCATGAGCGCACGCGACCTCACTCATGGCTTCAGTCATTATGAATTGGGTTCTCACTACGAAAAAACTTCGTAAAAAATAAAAACAAAAAGAAAATAAGAATAACTATCCAATAAGCTTTCCATCATATCGTGGATGTACTTGTGTGGATTTCTGACCAGACGCTGAATCAGGCGTCATTCCTCCTTCTTTGCTCTGCGCTCAGCCTGCCCGGACGTACCTTTCAGGCTCCGCTGGTTCCGCATTCGTTGCGTCCCTAGTGAGTTTTTTCTCATTTGTTTACTCTGGGATGTATCGAGTAAGGTTAGGATAGGCGTAGCAGGAGTGTCCTGGGCTGGTTGCCCGCAGTGCAGTGTATTTTGGGTCGTATGTATGGGGCATCTATTTCGGATGTACCCTCGTGGTCCTGTTGTGGACACGTGAACTTTTCACAGTTGTGTTAGTTGGTGATGCAGGCGGCTTTCATTCCGCGTTAATTATTGCTGCCTTTTATCCTTCTGATGAGGTAAGCTGTGTGTTTGCTGACGTTCCCAGCGTATTTTTCTTCACTTAGTGAAGTTTTTTCTGGGTCCGTGTCAGGCTTCCCGGGGTGGGAAGTTATCGCTACGGTGGTGTGTTGGCGGTGGTTCCTGTTGTGATATTCCAGTGTGTGTTTATATTTCAACTATTTTTCATGCCGTCTACCTAGGCCTAGCCAGCCGCTCGTAGCTTTGCCACATGTCTAGTGTTATTATTTATTTTATAAATATGCCCTACTGTGTCATGTGTATCCGGGTTTTAGTTGTGTATTGGCTAATTCCTCGGACTATAATTGTTTCCTGGTTTAGTTGTGTATTGGCTAATTCCACGGATTATGTTGTGACCTTGGTTAGTCGTGCGTGTCTCTCCTCGTGTCGTATTGTTCAGATGGTGTCTGTTCAGGGTGGGGTTTGCCTTCCGGCGGGTTTTTTCTCGGTTTCACCATGAAAAATCCTGACCGACGAGCAGTGTTGGGCCACACGTGGTTTTTAACTCTGGCTGGTTCCCCGGCGTGGGGAGGTGTCTGTGGCTCTCCAGGACTGCGTCTCTGTGGGTGCCTGGTTTCAGGCCTCCTTTAAATTCCCGGCGGGATGGCTGTACCCATCCTTATATATATATAGATATACATAAAAAGCGACGTTCTTGAGAACACTCGTTTTTATAGGTTTTTTCTACCTGGTTTACGACAACCACATGGAAAACCTAGCTGTTGTTTAGGCGTTCCTCCCCGGCGATCTTTTACAAAGAAGTGGGGTCAGGAACTTGTGGGGTTAACTTTTAGACTTCTCACCCGGCGGGTGCACCTGAGCAGGGTGGGATAAACGACTTAGGTCTCATATAGTTAACCAATCCAGTTGAGTGATACTCTGTGTATCGCTGCCTTTACTCTTACGGCAATTGAAGGTTCAAGTGAGGTTTAACCAAATCGATTCCCACACCCGGCGGGTGCCCCTAAGTGGAGGAACTAAGGAATTTATAAACAAATTCAATTTCGATTAACCTTAATTGGGTGATACTTTCAGTATCGCCGCCTTCTATTTTTACGACGATCGTTTGGGACAATTCGTTAAAAAATCAGATCTCGTATATTCCTGCCCTGGGCTATTCTACTAAAATATTTCATGGGCCGGCGTCTTTATGAGGGGGGCTTTGTTACAAAATTGAATCTTGAGACAGTCACCACCTCCTACAGACTATAAGTGCCATACTGGACCTTTATATCAGAGGGTATTCTTCATGTTCTTTAGCTAAGAAGATTTGTTTAGCCTCTTTACACCCCGCCGCGTAGCGAGATGTGTTAGCTGTGTCTTTGCATCCCGTTACCCGGCGGGTTATTAACACTTGTATGCGAACACTTGGGTTAACCTTATGAGCATTAATTCCTGGAAATTTTTCTTTATTTTTCCAGAGCTGAGCTCCGGCGGACCAATACAGACCCGGCGGTAGTTTTCCTCACACCAGTCTCTGTCATGGCTACTGTGGCCCCAGTTTTTGCCCTGTGCATTACCCCTACTTGCGCGGGGATCCCAATTTTTGCGCATACCCTTTGCATAAGGTGTGTTAGATGTCTAGACCGTTCAAGGGGTCTCTGGGTTACACTTAATTGTTCCTTTTGCTCCCAATTAGCCTATAAAGTCCTGTGTGACAATGACAAGACCGCGGCGGTAGCGTTGAGAGAGGTCAGACAACAAATGTCGGCCTACACTACCATTGTCGCACATAAGTCACTTCAATGTGACAACGTCCCACTTTGGGATAAGTTGCTGTCAGAGCACCCTCCCCCTAAACGTACCTCTAGAGTAAAGGGTTTTAAGCCGACAGAGACTAGCCAGGGTTCTGTATCGTCTGTGGATACGTCTAAACGCCCGAGAGAGCCTACTCCCCCGGCAGCCACCTCCTCATCGCAGGCGAGATCGAGGTCAAGGTCACCTCTCAGACAGCAGTCTTCAAGTCGGGCCTCTTCCCCGGCTAGTAAGAAGTGTAAGACTGAAGCTTCCCCCAGTGGTCATGGTGGTGATTCTTCCAAACATAGGTCTAGTTCGCGGTCACACCGTAGCCACAAATCCTCCAAAAAGGATTCCCATAGGAAGTCCTCTCGACATTCTCCTAAGTCTAGTGCATCTCATCGTACCTCTACACCTGAAAATGTTTCTGTTACAGCCTCAGAGTATAGTGAAGCGCCTGTCTCTAAACAAGATTTACCTATTGATATTTTAACCCTAGAAACGGAAAGTTCAGGAAATTCAATAATTGAGAATGTTTCAGACTCTCAAGAGAGCGTAGGCCAGAGCCTCGGTGTTTGGCGGTTTGCTCAACCAGGGTCTGACCATCCACGTCCGACTCATACGAGTCACACAGTAGCCGATGTCCACAGGGACGCGGCGACCCCATCCTCTATCCCTGACTTATCTTGGAAACAAGGTGCCCCTGCCTCGGCGGGGTCTTCTCAGGAGGATCGGGAGGAACAAGATGAAGTGTCAATAATTTCAGATAGGGATGGACAAGGGTCAGGCTCAGGCCTGGACGCCGCCCATGATAATACTGATTCACCTGAAAGTTCTGCATCTAACCAGTTTGTTACAGCACAAGAAATTGATGGGTTACTTACTCATGCTCTATCTAAATTCTTTAGTCAACAACGAGAAAACCCCACAATGGACTTGGGGGCTCCCTTGACAAGTTCTGCGGTACGACCTCTGATAACGTCAATCGATTTATCTAAGATTCCTAACCCTCCTACTCTGTCACCGGCAGGGAGCTCTAAGCCAGCTACGGCGGCATTCACTACGTCAAATGTCAGGGTCATTACGGATGTTAATCCACCCCCTCTAGACAAAGCGCCTCTTAGAAAGGTAGCTATGCCCCTGCTTTATGGGCCAGACGAGTCATGGGTGCTTTTGAACCCCTCTAAGCCAGAGCTTGCCCAGCCTACCTTGTCAGGGGAACTCCCGGTACCACGTGAGTGGTTTATCCAGGGAAATAAGTCAAAGAAATTAAGGGCATTGGATGCCTTGGGTAATGTTTTGGACGTAAATATCAAGGCTATACCTAGTTATTATCATCAGGATTATTTTGTTTATGCATCTAAGCCTGCTTTACCCCCTGCCTCAGCTTCAAAACTTTTTTCTGACTGGTCTAAGCTGGATGGGTTTAATGATATTAAGGCTCTGTCGGCTCTTACTCCTGAACTAGATTTACAGACCGTCACAGACGAGACAGCTAATCCAGTGTTGAAGGTGGGACAGTTGGGACCAGGACCTTGGGTGGATTGGGAGGTAGAGGCTCAAAACTTTGCAACCACTTTCACTTCTAAATCTTCCCACCAGATCCCTCAGGATACACATTCATGGTTCTCCATGCCGGTAGGTTCTGCCGGCGGAGTTCCGTCAGCTTTATTTTCTTTTCTAGCTGCCCCTAAGATTAATCTTTGTGAACTAAAGGAACCATTCACTACCCCTACCCCTTCTCACCTAGACAGAGAATTTAGGCTAAGGGGAAAAGCTTTCCGCCTGTTTTCACAGTACATAGTTTCTCAACAGGTGGCTAAGTCTTTACTCAGGTCTACTCAGGCAATCGCAGACGCGGATGCTCGAAGATCAGTTGAGTTATCCCGGCGTCTGATTCTTCAGTCGTCGATTCAATCCTTAGGTGACATACGCACAGCCTTACTTGAGGCGGTGCGAGCACGACAGGATCTTAGGATGTCATTAGTTCGCAAGCTGCCTGATCGCATTGCTAACCAGGTGGTAATGTCCCCAGTACTTACTCCTTCTTTAATGTCCCCTGATGTATGGCGAACAGTGTTTAACATGGCACAGGCCGTGAAGCACAGTCCCGCACAGGCTAAGAAACCTGCATTTAACTTCCCCAAACCTAAGCCTCCTACTAAAGCTCAGCCAGGGGGTTCTAAGCCGTTTCTTCCGCCTAAGTCCTCCCAATCCCCCCTGGGTCAGTTCAGGCATAGACAGAGAGGGTTTTCAGGACAGAGGGGACGCGGCCAGTATAAGCCGGGGCAGGGCCAGTCTTCGGCCCACACCAGCCAGCCGGCGAAGCGTCCAACACCACCAAACCCACCATCAAAAAACTAAAGTCTCTCTCACTCCCAGTGCCTGTCTTAAAGCCGGAGGAACCGAGGGAAGTACAGCCGGCGAACCCTTGTCTGCTAACTGGGTCGTTCCGAACGTGTCACCAAGCATGGCCGTTAAAAACCTGGGCACGGATGGTGGCACGCAAAGGCATCACTTGGCAGTGGCTCCGGCGACCTCGCTTACGTCAGCCGACAACGGCAAATTGTGTTTCATTAGAGGTGGAGTCGCTGGTCCAGGAGATGATTGCCAAGAATGTCATCATCCCGGTCCCTCCAGATTACCCTGTATTCACGTCAAAACTGTTTTTGGTTCCCAAACGGGACAGTGTTCAGATGAGGCCGGTCGTAGACCTGTCTTATCTGAATCTTCACATTTACAACGAGTCTTTCAGAATGTTAACAGTTCATCAAATCAGGCTAACACTTCCGCCGGGAGGCTGGATGTGTTCCCTAGACCTGACAGACGCCTATTGGCACGTGTCGGTCAACAAAAGATTTCAAAGGTTTCTGGCCTTGAGGATCAGGCACCAAAATTTTGTTTTTCAGAGGATGCCGTTCGGTTTGAACCTAGCACCTCGATTATTCACGAAACTAGTCCGGCAAGCCCTGATGCCGTTGTTAAAACAGGGAATCAGAGTGTTGTGGTATCTAGACGACTGGCTGGTGGTGGCAGAGACACAACAATTATGCATAAAACATGTCAATATCATTTTAAAACATGTCAAAACTCTAGGCTTCAAGGTAAATCTGGTAAAGTCAAACCTTGTTCCCTCAAGAGTAATTCAGTGGATAGGGCTGGTCTGGGACACCGCCGCTCTCACTCTGAGTCAGAGTGTGGACAATCGCAACAGGTTTCGCAGGAAACTGTTCAGGTTTCTTCACAGTCTGACTACGACACGAAGAGTCTGGGAGTCTCTGGTCGGCTCTCTCAACTGGATTCAGCTAACTGTCAAGTTGGGCCGGTTGAAAGTAAAACGATTAATATTGGAAGGCAACAAATGTTTCCCACTCTTACCGGCGGGAAAATTATGGCCCATACCAAAATTAATCCACACCTTACTAGCGGTCTGGGCGAAGAGGGAAACATTGCACTCAATCATGTCATGGACCTCTCCTCCTCCAACGGTATGGGTAGACACGGATGCGTCAGGCACCATAGGGTGGGGATTTCAGTCAAATCAGGGGCACCAGGGTCAGGGACTTTGGTCCCACTTAGAAATCTCTCACATAAATGTCAAAGAGTTACTAGTCCCCTTGTATTTCCTTCAGGCTCACGGCCCGGCGTTGCGGGGCAAGTCGGTGGCCTTCAGAATGGACAATCTGAATGCAGTCCACTGTATTCAGAAACAAGGGTCAACGAGGTCAAGGAAGTTGCTACTCGTGTCGGAAGAGATTTTTGTTCTAGCCAGCAGTCTAGATATTTATCTTCACGCATCTTATCTCCCAGGCGTAGTGAACGTCTGGGCAGACGCTCTGTCCCGGAGACAGAGCACGACAGTAGAATGGGAGCTCAAGCAACCCATTCGACCTAATGATTGCGGAGCTCTCCCATCCACAAGTGGATCTTTTTGCGTCCGAGGAGACTCACAAGCTCCCTCTATACCTCACCCGCCGGGCGATAACGCCGGCAGGGGGGCCAGACGCCCTAGTGACAGACTGGAACAGATGGAGCTCCATCTATCTGTTTCCGCCGCCAGATGCGTCACTAATGTGCCACGTAGTGAACAAACTACGAGTTTATCGAGGCTTAGTCTCGCTAATCGCGCCCCTGTGGCCGGCGCAGGTGTGGTACCAGCAATTAATAATGTGGTGCCCGGACCCGGTATCACTCCCGGTCGGGTACTTCCACTTAGACACGATTGGCAACCTAGCGACCTCGCTGACTTTTGCATTATGGACATTCAGGAGGCCAAGTGGCTAGCACCATACGGTAGGGATGTGACCAATAAATTGCTCAATCAATATACTCAGTCTACTAAGCGACAATATCAATCTCATTGGAAAGCTTTTACTTCTTGGATTGTTAGAACGGAACAAACTGTACCCTCAGTGGCATTGGTTTTTAATTACTTGAACTATCTGTTTGAGCAGAAACGTTTATCTGTGGTTACTTTGAAGAATCACTTAACTGCGATTAGAGTGCCCTTTTTCGACCTTACAGGTCTATCCATACCGGTGGCGGAGGAAACAGGATTTATGAGAGCGTGTTTTAAACTCCGCCCACCTCCCCGTCAGCTCATGCCTACTTGGTCTCTGGACAAAGCTTTGTCTTTACTTCATTCTCGTCTGTATCAAAATACTGCAGACTTTGCTTTAATCTTAAAGAAGGCAGTTTTCCTTTTGGCTTTGGCCACCGGAAACAGAGTGTCTGAGCTGGCGGCGATGAGCAACACACCTAATTGTCTTAGGTTTGGTAGACTTAATGATTCAATTTCCATTGCACCCTCCCCGGCGTTTATAGCCAAGAATGAGCATAGTGCACACGTGTTTTCTGAGTTCACGGTGCCGGCGTTAAAAAGGGGAAAGGTGCATCATAATTTATGTCCAGTGCAAGCTCTAACCAAATATTTGAGAATAGCTCCTCATAACCCCCAAGGTGCTTTATGGGTAGCGAGTACGGGTAAACGCTTACTTAAACGGCGATTAGCCTCTCTTCTGGTAGAAGTAATTAAAGAGAGTAATCCCGGCGTTGTGGGTAGGGCCCACGATTTACGCAAGTGGGCGGCCTCTTTACGTTTCCTGAAAAACTTTTCAGTTGAAGATATTGCGTCCACACAGTTGTGGGCGTCTAATCATACGTTTCTCTCTAGATACTTGTCAGTTGCTCTAGACAAACCTTCCTTACCATGTATAGCTTTAAGGCAGAGGGTCTAGGTGGCCCTGCAGTCACTTATGTTTATTTTCACGGAAGGGGGGGGGGGGGGGTGCAGTCAGTTGACATAGGACACCCCAGACCCCGCCGGAGTATGAGAGCTGTGATACAATTTAAGGTTAAAATGTGATATGAAAATTTCTCTGCGAGAATTTGTGCTAGTACAAGGTTTAGTACAAAACAACGGTGTTGTTATAGTAGTTTTAGCTGCGAAAGCGGTGTAATATTAGTTCAATGGAGTTCATTGGCAATTGATCTCCACATGTATTTTGGGGTTTATGATGTGCACATATAAACTTATAACTTATTATTTTTGTCACCACTCGTTGAGTGGGGTGCCTTTTGTAACTACAGATCTGTGTTCAGAATCTTCAGGGTTACCCATTTTTGTCGGGCAGGCTTCTTTGAAGCACGCACCTGCCTGAACCCCTTTTTCTTGTATATTTCCGGCCTACGCCGTATTAAATACATTTTTCAAAAAGTAAGAATACTATGTGGTTGTTTTATTATCTACTTTTCTAGAGTTATGATATGATTACGAATGTCCCCCTCCAGTCTTAGATATCAGGCATGTTCGTCAATGATGGAGGGGCCACTAATAAATTATAGGTTTGACTCCTGTAAGGAGATAAAGAAAACCTAATATTTAGTAGTGCCCCCGTAATCATTGACGACTGGGGCCCTCCCGACCGTCCCCTTCCCATTCGTTGATGTATTAAGGATTTTGGTTTACTTGATATGTCAGTGAAGGAGGAATGACGCCTGATTCAGCGTCTGGTCAGAAATCCACACAAGTACATCCACGATATGATGGAAAGCTTATTGGATAGTTATTCTTATTTTCTTTTTGTTTTTATTTTTTACGAAGTTTTTTCGTAGTGAGAACCCAATTCATAATGACTGAAGCCATGAGTGAGGTCGCGTGCGCTCATGATGAAGGCTCCTCAGTTTTTAAATGCTCTGCGCGGTAGATTCAAACTACGGCGGTTTAGTGTTTGAAGAGGATGCCTTATGTAATAGGCATGTTCGTCAATGATTACGGGGCCACTACTAAATATTAGGTTTTCTTTATCTCCTTACAGGAGTCAAACCTATAATATGACCATAAAATTAGATAAAAAAAAAAAAAATTTTTTTGTTTTTTTTGCTTTTTTCTTGCAATTCAGGTAAAAAAAACGTTGAAAATCATAGCACTGCAGAAAATGATGAACTCCTACAGAAATCCCCATAGCACATGTTTTATGTGATCAAACAACTCACAAAAGGTGTATCTATAGTTTCTATAAAAAACATTTTATATATTTTGTGTATTTGTTCGATTTAGGTGATTACGGATTCAGGCGAATATATTTATAGAAAATTACAACTTTGACGACATATTGTGAAAAAACAAAAATTACTAGAGTAAATTGGCTTTATAGACCTGTTAGTGTTTTTAATTACCTTTCCAATGGTATATACACCATTCCTATAGGTCCAATAATAACTGTAGAATAACATCCGATAGTGCGGTAATATAGGTTCTGAGAAAAACGGGTGAAAGTCTAAGGTAATTAGGTGAACATTTTTACTTTTGTTTTTTAGATTTACAATATTTTACGCAGGAACATGGCAAAGTAGAAGATAAAGCGTATGGGAGGTTGTAGAGTAGCTTACGCTCTTTCGATTTATATTGGTATGCTCCTCGTATGACCAGTAGTTACTGAGCATGTTAATTTCAAAGTTCGTTATATAACGTTTTTAGAATTACAGGAAAAGTTTGGAAAACATAAAAATAACACTATTTCCAATGGGTTTTCACTAATAACATTTCACTGGCTTATGAAGGGATGTTGACTCTTGTTGAGTAAACACCTATTGGTATTTTCAGGATTTCGAGTTTTTTAAGCCTAAATTAACCGGTCGGTCCCCTTAATAGTGTGGTTAGTGTGCGATCAAGGACTATGTGGTATGATTGTACTGTACTATGGTAATGGAAGAGATATTTTTTCGGTGTGAATATTATTTTAGTTTATATCATTAGTTTATATCATTATATCATTAATTTATTCAAGTACATTGGGGTTTGTAATTGATGATTAATGTTAAGAACGGGGTGTTACTTATTATTATTATATGGAAGTTATACTGATATGCAGTAGAGTTTTAACATTTATGCAATATATTTTAAACCTCTCATGATTAAAAACGTACTATAGCAATCAGGCTGATATTTTTGCTATTTGGTAAAAGTTAATAGTAAATAGGTGTGGAAATTTTCAACCCGTTTGTTCCAGCCCTCCCTGAATTACAAGGGGCTAAGGGTCACAATTTTAGACTCTTTATGATAAACAGACTTTAAGGGGGCG
Organism: Paralithodes platypus; assembly: GCA_032716605.1. Taxonomy (NCBI): domain Eukaryota; kingdom Metazoa; phylum Arthropoda; class Malacostraca; order Decapoda; family Lithodidae; genus Paralithodes; species Paralithodes platypus. Next base: position 10,831,329 of record CM064492.1, on the reverse strand, counting down.
GTAGTCGCTTATTTTAGACCTCCTTCTCCCTTATACAGTACAGTATTTAGCATATTAGTGTTGAGATTTTAAGACGTTCGTTCCATTAGTTTTCGATTTTGATACCCGTCACCCAAGTTCTTTGTTAATATTTAGACTTATCATGTTATTTAGGTGTCGATTATTTCCTGGCGAGCGATAGCGAACCTGTAATTTAAAAGGAACCGGCCTTTGACCGGGAAATTTTTCTATCAAAAAGTGTACAAATTTATCATGATGGAGGGTCTTGGGCGGGTGTTTTTATAAGCTTGATGGAGGTCTGGTGAGGCAACTAAAAAAAACAATAGTAAAAAGATACATAAATGAGCAAATAAATACGCCCATCCCCCCTTAAGCAATTTTATTCAGTTGACTAGCCACATTCCATTCTGTTATTCCAGTATTCCTTCAAGGTTAAGTTCAACAGCTACCCACCCCAAGCCAACCACAGCAAGCCATCCCAGCCGAACACCGCCGCACAGCCGCCTCCCGTAGTTCAAAACTTCACCTTCAAGCAAGTGGCGCCTTTGGTGAAGAAGGAGGAGTTCGAGGAGCGGGAATGGACATACTCTCTGGTCAACCTACATGACTCAATGCTACCCAAGGTTCTTCTGTTAGAATTGAATCGTTCCAAGATGGCATTTGCCTCGGGGGAGATTACGCTAAGCGGCTTGAAGCGAAGGAAATCATTATTAATAGACAACTTTGTGAAATTGAACCCAGAACACAAGTTGGTTTTGTATGCAAGCGAATCCGAGTGGCTCAAATTGGAAAATTTGCTGCAATCTAGTGAGAAGAAAGAGAAGAGTGATATACCCAATGCTCAACTTAGTAACTTAAATATCAGGAAACTTAATACGAATCATACCGTTACTGCTCAGAATGATTCTAAATTGCTCAATAAGATAGAACATATACGATCTCTCCTATGGGTTGATGAATCATCTAGTAACTCGATTAGAAAAAAAAGTAATTCATCTAAAAATTCTAAGAATGGTCCACTACCGCTCAATAAGTTTGAACATAAGCGATCACGTCTATTGGCTGATGAATCAATTTCAACTGGCAATTCCTTAAAAAGACAGTCCAGAGGCTCTAGTTACTTAAAACCCTTTGAACAAAATGAAAATAGAAAAACTACTATCTACTTAAAAGACTTTGAAGAAAATGAAAACATTGAAAATGTAGCACTTAGTGACAGTAACTTTGCCCCCAAAAAGGATGCTATGATTTTCAATTCCGATATTAGTCCAGAACAAAGAAGGAATTCTATAATAAACAGTCAAGCTGATCTATTCCGTATAAAATATGTAAAGCAACTAAGGATAAACTCAGATACAGAAAGCAATGAAAAGGATGTTCAAAAAGCAAACCGTCACCATTCCATAGATCCTAAGTTGAAAGACAGTGTTAGAATCAAATCTAGTGCAATTAGAAGTGAAAATATGAAAGCTAGCACTTCTAATTCAAAAGACCATACCAAAAATAAACCAAGCAATAATATCCAACGAAAAAGCCAAAACGTAAGCAGAGTTAAGTCAATCGATCCTAGTTTAAAAGACAATATCAAAAGCAAATCAAACTCAATCAGAAATAATAAAATAAAAACCGATTCCATTTTGAAAGACAGTGGCAACAAAGAACCGGTAAAATCAAATCCTAACAGTAGAAAGGAAAGTATGAAGGAAAATAATATCCAAGTACAGGTAGTAGATTTTGCTTCTCAAGACAATATAGTAGATAATGATCTGAACACTAATTTCAAAGACGGTCTCAAAAGCAAATCAAACCCTAATAGTCATAGAAAGAAGAATATGAAAGAAAATGGTATCCGTTCAATAGATATTAATTCTGAAGATGGTATATTGGAAAATTATCCGAAATCTAATTTGAAAGACAGGCACAGTAGTAGAAAGAAAAATATGAAAGAATATAATATCCGCTCAATGGATTTACCTCCACAAGACGGTACTGGTACCTTAGAGAATTACCCAGGAAATTTGCCCTGGGAACGAGAGAAGACGTATCCCCTTGAAAAGTCCGCCATTTTTGCGAGCGATAAAATGTTCGTTGACCATGAAGATTTCATTTATGTAGAAGAATTACCTGCACTAAGTGAACGTGTCAAATCAAATTACTATTACATAGAACAAAAACCTGTGCAAAATGAACTAGAAGCCTTCGATTACATGGGACCTAATGACCCTCTCAAACCCGATTACTTAGAACCATCAGCGGAACCACAACAATACCCCAAACACCCAAAGGAATTCCCTGGGAGAAATCAACTGGTCGACCCGGATTACGTCGGGCACTTTCCCGGTCAACGGAGATTGCTAGACTCTTTTGCAGATTCCCTACTTCATGTTAATCGACTCTACAATTCAGAATATGGACACCAAGCTCGACGCGTTCCTGCCCACATGCCCCATCTTATTAGCAAGAGTATTATGACCAACCTACAAGACAAGTAAGATTATTAAAGTTATTGTTTGTGAACAGGGTGTCAAACCGGAGCAATTTTGTTTGAAGACTTGATTGAATATGAGAAGGAATACAATTTTTTTTACATGATATAGCATTGTTTTTGCCATTTTATCACTTCCAACGACATAATTTTGTACTGTTCAGCTACCTGGGTGATACGGTTTCCGCCGGAGGTGGCACTGAAGCTAGCTCCATTGCTAGAGTCAGAAGTGGCTGGGGAAAGTTTAGAGAGCTGTTGCCACGCCTGACCATGAGAGGGCTCCCATCCCACCTTAACCCGCTGAGTGCCAGCCAATTTTGACGGTGTGCTTCTGCCAGTGCCAGAGTTTTTTTTTTTTTTTTTTTTTTTGGCTAAATCTATCAAGTTGGGAGAGAAAGGAAGGATAATGGTAAAAAAACACTCCCCTTGTCCATTTTCGCCAGAAATCAGGTCCCCGATGGTCCCGAAAGTAGCTGAAAAGACACTATAGACTACAGAGACTTTTATGGTATCGGAATGTATGGGTAGGAGGGTGGTGGGAGGGTGGTTTGGGGGATGGTGGGGGGAAGGTAGAAGCCTAATTGACTCATGTTACAAATATGAAGCCGATTGGTGAGGTAGTTTCGCCACCACGGATTTTCCTTTTTTCCTTATCTTCGTACGGATACGCTGGAAGTGGGTGGTGGGAGGCGGTTGGGGGTGTGGTGGGGGGAAGGCAGAAGGGTAAGGGACTTGTCACACAAATATGGAACCGATTGGTTCAGTCGTTTCGCCGCCACAGATTTTCCTTTTTTTTCCTTCTGATGGGACCGACAGTCAGCGAGTGGGTGGGAGGAGGGATTTGGGATTTTTGTGGTAGGTAGCCAAAAGGGTAAGGTACATGTGGTAAAAATATGAAAGCCATAGGTGCAGTCGTTTCGCTGCTACGATTTTTTTTCGGCGAGGACGTATATTATAGGTTTGACTCCTGTAAGGAGATAAAGAAAACCTAATATTTAGTAGTGGCCCCGTAATCATTGACGAACATGCCTATTACATAAGGCATCCTCTTCAAACACTAATCCGCCGTAGTTTGAATCTACCGCGCAGAGCATCTAAAAACTGAGGAGCCTTCATCATGAGCGCACGCGACCTCACTCATGGCTTCAGTCATTATGAATTGGGTTCTCACTACGAAAAAACTTCGTAAAAAATAAAAACAAAAAGAAAATAAGAATAACTATCTAATAAGCTTTCCATCATATCGTGGATGTACTTGTGTGGATCTCTGACCAGACGCTGATTCAGGCGTCATTCTTCCTTCACTGACATATCAAGTAAGCCGAAATCCTTAATACATCAACGAATGGGAAGGGGACGGTCGGGAGGGCCCCAGTCGTCAATGATTACGGGGCCACTACTAAATATTAGGTTTTCTTTATCTCCTTACAGGAGTCAAACCTATAATTTATTAGTGGTCCCTCCATCATTGACGAACATGCCTGATTTCTAAGACTGGAGGGGGACATTCGTAATCATATCATAACTCTAGAAAAGCAGATAATAAAAACAACCACATATTATTCTTACTTTTGAAAAATATATTTAATACGGCGTAGGCCGGAAATATACAAGAAAGGGGTTCAGGCAGGTGCGTGCTTCAAAGAAGCCTGCCTGACAAAAAATAGGTAACCCTGAAGATTCTGTAAACAGATCTGTAGTTACAAAGGCACCCCACTCAACGAGTGGTGACAAAAATAACAAGTTATCAGTTTATATGTGCACATAATAAACCCCAAATAATCGTGGAGATAAATTGCAAAGGATCTTCACTGTTTTAATATTAAATTGCTTTCGCAGCTAAAACTACTATAACAACCCCGTTGTTTTGTACTAACATTTGTACTTAGCACAATTTCTCGCTGAGAAATTTTCATATCACATTAACCATAAATTGTATCACAGCTCTCACACTCCGGCGGGGTCTAGGGTGTCCTATGTCAACTGACTGCACCCCCCCCCCTTTCCCTTGAAAGTAAACAAAAGTGACTGCAGGGCCACCTAGACCCTCTGCCTTAAAGCTATACATGGTAAGGAAGGTTTATCTAGAGCAACTGACAAGTATCTAGACAAAAACGTATGATTAGACGCCCACAACTGAGTGGACGCAATATCTTCTACTGAAATTTTTTCAGGAAACGTAAAGAGGCTGCCCATTTGCGTAAATCGTGGGCCCGACCCACAACGCCGGGATTACTCTCTTTAATGACTTCGACCAGAAGAGAGGCTAATCGCCGTTTCAGTAAGCGTTTACCCGTACTTGCTACCCATAAAGCACCTTGGGGGTTGAGAGGAGCTACTCTCAAATATTTGGTTAGAGCTTGCACTGGACAAAGATTATGATGCACCTTTCCCCTTTTTAACGCCGGCACCGTGAACTCAGAAAACACGTGTGCACTATGCTCATTCTTGGCTACAAATCCTGGGGAAGGTGCAATGTAAATACATTCATTAAGTCTACCAAACCTAAGGCAATTAGGTGTGTTACTCATCGCCGCCAGCTCAGACACTCTGTTCCCGGTGGCCAAAGCCAAAAGGAAAACAGCATTTTTTAAGAGTAATGCAAAGTCTGCAGTATTTTGGTACAGACGAGAGTGAAGTAAAGACAAAGCTTTGTCCAGAGACCAAGTGGGCATGAGCTGACGGGGAGGTGGGCGGAGTTTAAAACAAGCTCTCATAAAACCTGTTTCCTCCGCCACCGGTATGGAGAGACCTGTAAGGTCTAAAAAGGGCACTCTAATCGCAGTTAAGTGATTTTTTAACGTTACCACAGATAAATGTTTCTGCTCAAACAGATAATTTAAATAATTGAACACTAAAGCTACTGATGGCACAGTCTGTTCTGTTCTGATGATCCAAGAAGTAAAGGCTTGCCAATGTGAGTGATACTGTCGTTTCGTAGACTGAGTATATTGATTTAATAATTTATTGGTCACATCTCTACCGTATGGTGCTAGCCACTTGGCCTCCTGAATGTCCATAATGCAAAAGTCAGCGAGGTCGCTAGGTTGCCAATCGTGTCTAAGTGGAAATACCCGACCGGGAGCGACACCGGGTGCGGGCACCACGTTTTCAATTGCTGGTACCACAACTGCGCCGGCCACAGGGGCGCGATTAGTGAGACTAAGCCTCGATAATCTCGTAGTTTGTTCACTACGTGGCACATTAGTGACGCATCTGGCGGCGGAAACAGATAGATGGAGCTCCATCTGTTCCAGTCTGTCACTAGGGCGTCTGGCCCCCCTGCCGGCGTTTTCGTCCGGCGGGTGAGGTATAGAGGGAGTTTGTGAGTCTCCTCGGACGCAAACAGATCCACTTGTGGATGGGAGAGCTCTGCAATCATTAGGTTGAAAAGGGGTTGCTTGAGCTCCCATTCTACTGTCGTGCTCTGTCTCCGGGACAGAGCGTCTGCCCAGACGTTCGCTACGCCTGGGAGATAAGATGCGTGAAGATAAATGTCTAGTCTGTTGGCTAGAGTAAAAATCTCTTCCGACACGTTTAGCAACCTCCTTGACCTCGTTGATCCTTGTTTCTGAATACAGTGAACTGCGTTCAGATTGTCCATTCTGAAGGCCACCGACTTGCCCCGTAACGCAGGGCCGTGAGCTTGAAGGAAATACAAGGGGACTAGTAATTCTTTGACATTGATGTGAGAGATTTCTAAGTGGGACCAAAGCCCCTGACCCTGGTGCCCCTGATTTGACTGAAATCCCCACCCTATTGTGCCTGACGCATCCGTGTCTACCCATACCGTTGGTGGAGGAGAGGTCCATGACATTATTGAGTGCAACGTTTCCCTCTTTGCCCAGACCGCTAGTAAGGTGTGGATTAATTTCGGGATGGGCCATAATTTTCCCGCCGGTAAGAGTAGGAAATATTTGTTGCCTTCCAATATTAAGCATTTTACTTTCAACCGGCCCAACATGACAGTTAGTTGAATCCAGTTGAGAGAGCCGACCAGAGACTCCCAGACCCTCCGCGTCGTAGTCAGACTGTGAAGAAACATGAACAGTTTCCTGCGAAACCTGTTGCGATTGTCCACACTCTGACTCAGAGTGAGAGCGGCCGTGTCCCAGACCAGCCCTATCCACTGAATTACTCGTGAGGGAACAAGGTTTGACTTTACCAGATTTACCTTGAACCCTAGAGTTTTGACATGATTTAAAATTATGTTGACATGTTTGATGCATAATTGTTGTGTCTCTGCCACCACCAGCCAGTCGTCTAGGTACCACAACACTCTGATCCCTTGTTTTAACAATGGCATCAAGGCTTGCCGGACTAATTTCGTGAATAATCGAGGTGCTAGGTTCAAACCGAACGGCATCCTTTGAAAAACAAAATTTTGGTGCCTGATCCGTAAGGCCAAAAACCTTTGAAATCTTTTGTTGACCGATACGTGCCAATAGGCGTCTGTCAGGTCTAGTGAACACATCCAACCTCCCGGCGGAAGTGTTAGCCTGATTTGGTGTACTGTTAACATTCTGAAAGATTCGTTGTGAATGTGAAGGTTCAGATAAGACAGGTCTACGACCGGTCTCATCTGAACACTGTCCCTTTTGGGAACCAAAAATAGTTTGGACGTGAATACAGGGTGATTTGGGGGGACCGGGATGATGACATTCTTGGCAATCATTTCCTGGACCAGTGACTCCACCTCTAAAGAAACAAAATTCGCCGTTGTCGGCTGACGTAAGCGAGGTCGCCGGAGCCACTGCCAAGTGATGCCTTTGCGTGCCACCATCCGTGCCCAAATGTTTAATGGCCATGCTTGGTGACACGTTCGGAACGACCCAGTTAGCAGACAAGGGTTCGCCGGCTGTACTACCCTCGGGTCCTCCGGCCTTAAGGTTGGCACCGGGAGTGAGAGAGACTTTAGTTTTTTGATGGTGGGGTTGGTGGTGCTGGACGCTTCGCCGGCTGGCTGGTGTTGGCCGAAGACTGGCCCTGACCTGGCTTAATATGGCCGCGTCCTCTCTGACCTGAAAACTTACTCTGTCTATGCCTGTACTGACCTTGGGGGGAGTGGGAGGACTTAGGCGGAAGAAAGGGCTTAGATCCCCCTGGCTGAGCTTTAGCGGTTGGCCTGGGTTTGGGGAAGTTAAAGGCAGGTTTCTTAGAAGGGGTGGGACTTTGTTTAAAGGCCTGCGCCATATTGAATACCGTTCGCCACACTTCAGGGGACATTAACGAGGGAGTAAGCACTGGTGACATGACCACCTGATTCGCAATGCGATCAGGCAGTTTGCGAACTAAAGACATTCTGAGATCTTGTCTTGCTCGTACCGCCTCAAGCAATGTCACCCAGAGATTGGATTGACGACTGGAGTAGCAGTCGCCGGGATAATTCAACCGATCTTCTGGCATCCGCGTCTGCGATTGCCTAAGTGGACCGAAGTAAAGACTTAGCTACCTGTTGAGACACTATGTACTGAGAGAACAGGCGAAAAGCTTTCCCCCTTAGCCTAAATTCTCGGTCTAGGTGAGTTGGGGTAGGGGTAGTGAAAGGGTCTTTTAGCTCACAAAGATTAATCTTAGGGGCAGCTAGGAAAGAAAACAAAGCTGACGGGACTCCGCCGGCAGAACATACCGGCATGGAGAACCACGAATGAGTATCTTGAGGGATCTGGTGGGAAGATTTGGAAGTAAATGTGGTTGCAAAGTTTTGAGCCTCTATCTCCCAATCTACCCAAGGTCCTGGACCCAACTGCCCCACCTTCAAGACTGGATTAGCTGCTTCGTCTGTGACGGTTTGTAAATCAAGTTCAGGAGTGAGAGCTGAGTCTTAATGTCATTAAACCCATCCAGCTTAGACCAGTCTGAAAACAATTTTGAAGCTGAGGCAGGGGGTAAAGCTGGCTTAGTAGCATACACAAAATAGTCTTGGTGATAATAACTAGGTATAGCCTTTATGTTAACATCTAGTACATTTCCCAAAATATCCAAGGCCCTTAATTTCTTTGATTTATTGCCCTGGATGACCCACTCACGCGGTACTGGGAGTTCCCCTGACAAGGTAGGTTGGGCGAGCTCTGGTTTAGTGGGGGTCAAAAGGACCCATGACTCGTCTGGTCCATAAAGCAAGGGCATAGCTACCTTTCTGAGAGGCGCCTTGTCTAGAGGGGGTGGATTGACATCCGTTATAACCCTTACATTCGAAGTGGTCAATGCCGCCGTAGCAGGCCTAGTAACCACTGATGGTGACAGAGTGGGGGGGTTAGGGATCTTAGATAAAGCAATAGAAGCCATCAGAGGCCGTACCGTAGAACTTGTCGTGGGAGCCCCCAAGTCCACTGTGGGAGTTTCCTGTTATTGGCCAAAAAATTTAGATAAAGCATGACTAAGTAGCCCATCAATTTCCTGCGCAGTGACAAATTGAGTTGATGATGAACTTACTGGTGAATCATTAATATCCTGCGCAGCGTCTAAGCCTGAACCTGACTCTTGCCCTTCCATCTCCGAAATTATTGAAACCTCGTCTTTCTCCTCCTGATCCTCCTGAGAAGACCCCGCCGAAGCTGGGGTACCTTGCTGCCAAGATAAGTCAGGAATAGAGGATGGGATCGCCGCGTCCCTGTGGACGTCAGCTACTGTGTGACTCGTTTGAGTCGGAAGTGGGTGGTCAGACCCTGGCTGAGCAAATCGCCAAACACCGAGGCCCTGGCCTACACTCTCTTGGGAGTCTGAAACATTCTCAATCACTGATCCCCCTGAACTCTCCAATTCCAGGGTTAAAATATTAATGGGTAAATCCTCTTTAGGGACAGGCACCGCACTGGACCCTTGAGACCTAACACAAACTCTGTCTGGGGTAGAGGTACGATGAGAGGCACGAGAAGCTGGTGAATGTAGGGAGGTCTTTCGTTTATGGGAATCCTTTTTGGAAGATTTATGGCTACGGTGTGACCGTGAACTACTCTTTGATTTGGAGGATTCATCGCCGTGACCACTGGTGGAACTTTCCGTCCTACTCTTCTTACTCGATGGTGAAGAGGCAAGACTAGATGACTGGCGTCTGAGAGGTGACCTAGACCGAGATCTCGCCTGAGACGAGGAGGCGGACGCCGGGGGTGTAGGCTCTCTTGGACGTTTCGGAGTAGCAGCAGAAGACACAGAACCCTGACCAGTCTCCGCCGGCTTATGACAAGTGACTCGAGAGGAACGTTTAGGGGGAGGGTGTTCAAAAAGCAATCTATCCCAAAGAGGGACGTTGTCACATTGAAGTGACTTATGAGCAACAATCGTAGTGTATGCTGACATCTGTTGCCTCACTTCTCTTAACGCGACCGCCGCGGTCTTATCATTGTCGCATAGGACCTTGACAGCTAATTGGGAGCAAAAAGAACAATTACGCATGACCCACAGACCCCTTGAACGGTCTAGACATTTAACACACTTTATGCAAAGAGTATGCGCAAAAATAGGGATACCGGCACAGGTAGGGGTAGTGCATAAAGCAAAGACTGGGGCCAAGGTCGCCATGACAGAGACTGGTGGGGAAAACTACCGCCGGGTCTGTATTGGTCCGCCGGAGCCCAGCTCTGGAAAAAAAGAAAATTTCCAGGAATTAATGCTCATAAGGTTAACCCAACATGTTCGCACACAAGTGTTAATAACCCACCGGGTAACGAGATGTAATGACACACCGATCACAGCTCGCTACGCGGCGGGGCTCAGAATATCTAAACATATCTTTTTAAGAAAGTGAAGAATACCCTCTGACATAATATAACGGTCCAGCATGGCGTTAATAGTCTTTCTGGTGGTGACTGTCTCCAGATTCAATTTTGGAACAAAAACAACCCCCCATAAAGACGCCGGCCCTTGAAATATTTTAGTAGAATAACACAGGGCAGGCTGATACGAGATCTGATTTCTAACGAATTGTCACAAAAAGATCGCCGTAAGTATGAAGGCGGCGATACCTATACAGTAGGGTCTCACATAAATCGAGTTTATGGTCGATAAACGAGGGCGTTTTATGCGATTTCGTTTTATGTGAACACAGCATTTTTGGTGGCGCAATATCGTCAATGTTCGCTGTAAGCGAAAATTTTCGTACAAAGCGAACGATATTTCATACAAAGCGAACGATATTTCATACAAAGCGAACTATATTTCGTACAAAGCGACGATATTTCGTACAAAGCGAACGATATTTCGTACAAAGCGACATTCGTTCTGATCGAAAATTAAATATTAATATTTTAGGTCGGTCGTTTTAATCGAGACTCGTTTTATGCGAACACGTTTTATGCGGGACCCTACTGTACGTATCCCTAAAATAAGTGGTTAAATCGAAATTGAATTGTAAATTCCTTATTACCACCACCCAGGAGCACCCGCCGGGTGTAAAAACGATGTTAACCCCCAATTGAACCTTCAATCGCCGTAAGTGTAAAGGCGGCGATACATAACGTATCACTTAAAATGGATCGGTTAACTAACTGAATGACTTAGTTGTTCATCCCACCCTACCAAGGTACACCCGCCGGGTGAGATGTCAAAACGTTAACCCCATAAGTTCCTGTCCCCACTTCTTTGTAAAAGATCGCCGGGGAGGAAAGCCCTTAACAACAGCTAGGTTTTTTCTTGTGGTTTGTAAAACCGGGTAGAAAAACTTCATAACATATGTTCGCATGAACAATGTTTTTTGATGGGTACAGCCATTCCGCTGGGAATCAAAGGGAGCCTGAAAACAGGCACCAACACAGGAGACGCAGTCCTGGAGAGCCACAGACACCTCATCGCCGGGGACACAAGCCTGTGTTGAAACCACGTGTGGCCCAACACGGCTCTCGGCCGGGTTTTTTTCATGGTGAAACCGAGAAAAAACCCGCCGGAAGGAAACCCACCCCGTTCAGACACCATCTGAACGAACAACGGACACGAAGGAAAGCCACGCACGACTAGCCTAAGTCCACACAATAATCCGTGGAATTAGCCAATACACAACTAAACCAGGAAACAAACATAGTCCGAGGAATTAGCCAATACACAACTAAAACCCGGATACACATGACACAGTAGGGCATATTTATAAAAATAAACAATAACACTTGTACATGTGGCAAAGCTACGAGCGGCTGGCTAGGCCTAAGTAGACGGCATAAGAAATGTTGAAATATACACAAAACACTGGAAATATAACAACAGGAACCACCGCCAACACACCACTGTAGCAAAAACTTCCGGCAAAGGGAAGACTGACTCGGGACCCAGAAAAAACTTCACTAAGTGAAGAAAAATACGCTGGGAACGTCAGTAAGCAAAGCTTACCTCATCGGAAAGATAAAAGGCAGCAATAATTAACGCGTAATGAAAGCCGCCTGCATCACAAGCTAACTCAACTGTGAAACGATCACAAGTCCACAACAGGACCACGAGGGTACATCCGAAATAGATGCCCCTAACACATGACCCAAAATACACTGCACTGCGGGCAACCAGCCCAGGACACTCCTGCTACGCATATCCTAACCTTACTCGATACATCCCGGAGTAAACAAATGAGAAAAAACTCACTAGGGACGCAGCAAATGCGGAACCAGCGGAGCGTGGGGAGACACGTCCGGGCAGGCTGAGCGCAGAGCAGAGAAGGAAGAATGACGCCTGAATCAGCGTCTGGTCAGAGATCCACACAAGTACATCCATGATATGATGGAAAGCTTATTAGATAGTTATTCTTATTTTCTTTTTGTTTTTATTTTTTACGAAGTTTTTTCGTAGTGAGAACCCAATTCATAATGACTGAAGCCATGAGTGAGGTCGCGTGCGCTCATGATGAAGGCTCCTCAGTTTTTAGATGCTCTGCGCGGTAGATTCAAACTACGGCGGATTAGTGTTTGAAGAGGATGCCTTATGTAATAGGCATGTTCGTCAATGATGGAGGGGCCACTAATAAATATACGTCCCTGGCACTGGGCGTGACAACACCCTAGGACGTATATATACGTCCCTGGCACTCAGCGGGTTAAAGGTGGGGGCTCATGGGTTGAGATAAATATGGAATGATAATCGCCAAGCTATATATACATAATTATCTTGCAAAATGCAATGGCACTGAAATAATTATTAACAATGGTATACAGCATTTTGTGGATCGTCTATACCGGGCCTGTGAAGTCACAAGAGTGTAAGTCCACCATCCAGTCTAGGATAGGGATACTGGTGTGACGTCACTATGACGTCACAGGCCCGGTATAGACGATCCACAAAATCCTTTACACCATTGTTGATAATTATTTCAGTGCCATTGCATTTTGCAAGATAATTATGTACAGCTTGGCAATTATCATTCCATGTTTATCTCAACCCATGAGCCCCCACCTTTAAAGGTAAGGTGTATACCTTGTGTGTTAGGAGCGCGATGGCCTATGCCTCGGAGACGTGGCCAGTTAAAGCGGAGGATATCAATAGAATGGAACAAAATGAGAAGAGAATGGTGAGATGGATATGTGGGGTTAATCTCAGGGACAGGGTATCAAGCAAGGAATTGAGAAGGCGTCTGGGCATTAGGAGTATCAGTGAAGTAATGTGCGTGAGCCAACTTGGTTGGTTTGGACATGTGGAGAGAATGGATGATCAGAACTGGGTGAAGAAATGCCGGATTGTGAACGTGGGGGGAGCTACGCGTAGGGGTGGACCTAGAATGACGTGGGCTCGGGTACTCCTGTCCGATCTCAAAATAAAGAACTTGACAACAGAGGCAGCCCTTGACAGGGCCTCCTGGAAAGCCGCCATTTAGGATGTGAGACTGTAACCACATTCTCTGAGGACAAAACGGTCTTCAAGCTTGTATGTACGGTATGTTAAACGTGTATGTATGTAAACCAAAATTTTATCCTTACATATATAATAATAAATACTAAAAATAATGGACTCTGCTTTCGTTTGACACCCTGTTTGTAAATTTGTAGTAGCAGTGTACCCCAAATTTACCTGGGTCTTTGGGTATTTCTCCTGGGCGAACTAGATGTGTGTGATTCTGTGTTTTGTTTTTGCTTTGTTTTCATGTTGTGTTGTGTTGTCCCTGTTCGGGCTCTGTCTCAAGTCAGCCACCCCCAATTAAAAAAAATTAAAAAATAAAAAAAAATAATGATATGTACAGTATATACAGTATGTATGTGTGTATATGCTCAGGCACAAACCCCACTGCTGGGGGCAGCCGACTCGAAACAGAGCACGAACAGACACCTGTAAAGTTCCAATTCTTAGGGTCTGGGACCACTTTCGCGTTTCCTCGCCCCTTTCTCTGTCTCGTTGTGTAGGAGAATTTTAAAAGTGGAGGAGGATTCCTAGCCTCCTGCCCCCAGAAGAGTGAGAACGAAGAAATGGATAGGTGAAGAACAGCGCGGTTTTAGGAAGGGAAGAGGATGTGTAGATCAGATTTTTACCCTGAAATGTGTAGTGAAGAAATATCTGGAGAAGCAACAAAAGCTGTATGTTGCCTTTATGGACTTGGAGAAGGCCTATGACAGAGTGGATAGAGAAGGTATGTGGAAAGTACTTAGAATATACAGAGTAGATAGCAAGTTGCTGAAAGCAGTGAAGAGCATGTATGACGGTGCAAAGGCAGCAGTACGTGTGGAGAATGAGCAAAGCGAGTTCTTTGATCTGAATGTTAGGTTGAAACAGGGGTGTGTGATGTCCCTGTGGTTGTTTACTGTATACTGTATATGGATGGAATCATGAAAGAAATACAAGGAAGAGCAGTGGATGTTGGTGTATCGCTGATAAGGGAGGAAAACGTGTGGAAGCTACCGGTACCTGTACTGCTGTTTACTGATGATACAGTTCTGATGAGCGATAATGAATGGGAGTTGCGGGGTCTGGTAAATATGTTTGGAACAGTGTGCAAAAAGCGGAATCTGAAGGTAAATGCGGGGAAGAGCAAGCTTATGGTCTTCGAAAGGGGTGAAGCCACAGAGTGTGAGGTGAAGTTGAACGGTCAGGCTATGGAGATTGTCAGCTCATTTAAGTATCTATTTAAGTATCTGGGCAGTGTGCTGAGTAAAGATGGGACTATGGATGAAGAAGTGTGGGAGAGGGTGCAACAGGGGAAGTGGGTTGTAGGAATGCTGAAAGCAGTAACAAGAAATAGGGTGGTCATTATGGAAGTGAAGAAGTCCTTGCATGACAGTGTGGTAATCCCAACATTGACTTGCGGTAACGAATCATGGACGTTGGTAGAGAAACTCAGACCAAGAGTGAGAGGGGTGGAAATTAGTTAGGCTACTTAAGAAGTGCGTGCAGAGTTACATGGAGGGATAGACAGACAAATGAGGAAGTAAGAAGGAGGTGTGGTGTGGAGGTAGATGTGCTGGAAAGTGTGAAAAGGAACACCTTGAGATGGTTCGGACATATTGAACGTATGTGAAGCGAGAGAATGACTAAGAGGGCGTACGAGAGCGAGGTGGAAGGACAGAGAGGAAGAGGTAAACTGAAAGAGAGGTGGAAGGATGGAGTGAAGAAGTATATGGATGAAGGCGGTGCTGGTTGGGAGGAGGGGCGTCGACTGACTGGGGACAGAGGTGCATGGGGGCGTTTCGTTCGTGGCCTCCCCTTCGGGGATCACAGTGTCAGGCAATAGATAGATAGAATGTTGTTTCTGTTCGGGCTCTGTCTCGAGTCGGCCACTCCCAGCAATGGGATATGTGCCTGAGTATATACATACATATATATTAACCCTTTCACGCATTTATGACACAGAGGTTGCCAGATTAGCAATAAGAAATAGAGTTCTCTCACTCTTATAATTACCTCTCCAAAATTAGTTTTCTGCCCACAGCTAACTCAAAGACAACTGCAGAGGTTGAAGTAACTAAACTAAAGGTTTCTAGATACCCCTGATGGTAACAAAGGCTTTAAAGTATCCCCAATAGGCTCAAAATTGCGTCATATGTCGGAGAGGGTTAAAAGATAGGGGAGAGGGCATGCGTTCGTGGTCCCGGACTCTAAGAATAGGAGCTTTAAATGTGCGTGGATGTGGAATGAATAAGAAACAAGAGGACATTGGCAGGTTATTTGAAAGATGAAAGTAGTGGTTGTGGTTGTGAGTTTTTTTCTGTAACCAGTGTAAACAGCTCCATCATGCTGAACAGGTGCAAGCATTAACTCCTTCTGTACTGGTGACGTCCTTTTCATTAGATTCTGGCAATATTTAGACTACAGTATTTTATGAAGCTTAGGAAGTCTGTTTACACATTATAAGACTGCAAACTCCCTCAATTACCGGTAATCCTTAGCCTTAAAAACTCAAGACTCTCATTCTTCCTATGTTTCTGCCCGGAATCAAGCCAAATCTGTTCTTCGACTTGCCAAACACTCTTTCATCAATAATAAATGCACTGAACTATCCAACTCTAGCTCTTCCCAAGCTTTCTGGCATCTAGCCAAAAACCTCTCCAACAATTTCTCTTCCTCGTCTTTCCCTCCCCTTTTCCACTCTGATGGCACAACCATCACTTCTTCCTCTGACAAAGCTAAACTCTTCGCTCATTTTGCTAGAAACTCAACCTTGGATGATTCCGGTGCTATTCCTCCCTCTCCACCATCCTCTCTCTTACTTATGCCTAATATCCTAATCTCTTCTAAAGATGTACTTTCTACCCTCTCTGGGCTTAATACTAATAAGGCGTACGGTCCGGACGGTGTTCCTCCTGTTGTTCTCAAAAACTGTGCTTCCGTGCTGACTCCCTGCCTAGGCAAACTCTTTCGTCTGTCTATCCTCTAACGTCTTCCCTTCATGCTGGAAATTTGCTCACATTCAACCTGTCCCAAAGAAGGGTGACCGCTCTCAACCCTCCAACTATCGTCCAATTGCTCTCATCTCTTTTTCTAAAGTTTTTGAAACTACAGTACAGTATTCTTGCTTCCAATTTTCTTAAGCATTTCTCTTCTCATAATCTGCTCTCAGATCGCCAGTATGGCTTCCTTAAGGGTCGCTCTACTGGTGATCTTGTTTCATATCTTACTAACTCTTGGTCATCCTCCTTTCGGGAATTTGGTGAGACTTTTTCTATTGCACTAGACATATCGAAAGCCTTCGATAGAGTCTGGCACAAATCTTTAATTTCTAAACTACCCTCCTTCGGTTTGTATCCCTCCATCTGTGCCTTTGTCTCTAATTTCCTTTCCGGCCGTTCCATAGCCGCGTTTGTGGACGGCCATTGTTCACTTCCTCACCCTATAAACTCCGGTGTTCCTCAGGGCTCTGTCCTATCTCCTATTCTCTTTCTAATTTTTATAAATGATCTCCTCAACTGTACCTCAATTCCCATCCATTCATACGCAGACGACTCAACCTTACACTACTCCATTAGTTTTCAGAACGCCCCAGCCAGCAATCCCTCAACGACAAATGTAATGAAGCCATAGAACTCTTAAATTCTGATCTAAATACTATCTCCAATTGGGGCAGAGAAAACCTTGTTACCTTTAATGCTTCCAAACCCCAATTTCTCCATCTATCTACCCGTAAGGAACTCCCAGCGGACTATCCCTTATTCTTCAACAATACAAAAATCAATCCTTCATCTTCTCTCAATATTCTTGGTGTCTCTTTTTCTTCTGCTCTCAGTTGGAAGGATCATATTACCAGTCTTGCTAAGGCAGCCTACCAGAAGCTGGGTGTGCTCAACCGCCTTAGGGGGTTCATTTCCCCTGCACAGCTTCTTGCTCTGTACAGGGGCATAGTGCATCCTTGTATTGAGTGTTGTTCACATGTGTGGGGAGGTTCCTCTCACACCGCTCTCCTAGACAAAGTTGAAAGGAAGGCCTTTCGTATCATTAACTCCCGTCCACTCACCAACTCTCTGCAATCTCTCTCTCCGCCGCAATGTTGATCTCTCTCGCTATTCTATCGCTACTATAATGATCAGTGTTCCTCAGAGCTTTCCCAGTGTATACCACCTCCTTTATGTAGGGCACGTGGTACCCGTCTTGCAACTCAATCCCACCCCTACTCTGTGCAACTCTCCAACCCAAGAGTGAAACATTACTCTCAAACTTTCTTCTACTCAACAGCTGAGCTCTGGAACTCTCTCCCAGAATCAGTCTTTCCCTCTTCCTATGACTTAAATTGCTTCAAACTCCGTGTATCCAGGCATTTTGGCTCGAACGTCCCTTGATTTTGGCCCTGTCACTCTTTCAACTATGGGGGAGGCACTCGCTATAGGCAGTTCTGCCTTTTGCCTCCCTCAATCACATAGAAAAAAAAAAAAAAAAAAAAAAAAACCTACCATGCATCCTTCTGAAGCTTCATAAAATCGTCTAGATGCAGCAGAAGTAAACACAAAATACGTCACCGGTACAGAAGGGGTTAATACTATAGGTAGCGCCAACGAACTTGACAATAATCTTAACCTCTTAACTTCTTATAACTCAAAATTAATAAAAGCAATTGGGCTGACTTATATCATTTGGGAAGAGTCCACCAGGAAATAGGTGTGGATATTTACAGCCAGTTTGCTCTAGGCCCTTTTGAGTTATAGAGAGGTCAGGGATCAAGATTGTTGTCAAGTTCGTTGGCGCTACCTATAGTCTACTTCACCTCTGATGTTCACCATTACAAATGCACAAACATCATGCGTTCATGTAGACATTTATGTGCATTGAACCTAACATAGTTTTCATTCTCTTCCAGATTCAAGGAAGAGTTTGAGCTGACGTCTTCCCATAGAATCCGCCAAGCCAACGACATGCAGTATTCCTTCTCCTATTTCTTCTATCTTATGAGTGAGAAGAAAGTACGAACCACGCGGGAGATATTTGCTGAGTTTGATACGGATGGTTCTTGGTAAGTTGACTGCTGTATAACTATTGTATTCTAAGCAAGAAAAGAAAGTTAGAACCACGCGGGAGATATTTGCTGAGATTGACACGGACGGTTTTTTGATAATTTAACTGCTGTATAACTATGTTGTTGTTGTTCCCCAAGCTGCCTGGCTGAACAGCCCCAAGGCCCCGAGCAAGGCCAAGGCCATAACCGAGCGCCCCCAGAGAACCCTCCCTGCCGGCCACAATAAAGCCTGGGTGACCGAAGCCACTCCATGGCGGGGAGCTGAGGAGGGTGCGGAAACGCCCGGGAAACCAAAGCCCCACCCAGGGCCCTGTGCCCCTCAGCAATTATGAAGAGAAAGTTGAGGGGCAAAGGAAAAATGTGACACTTTGGCTTCCAATCTTGGTACAGTATATTGGGAGGTCAATCCACGGAAGAGACGCCGTCACTTGAGATCTAGAAAATATATAAGTAAAAGGAACAGTCAGAGTAAGCTATGGGTATGGCAGAGATCGCTCAGTTCTCACTCTGATAAACCAGCCCATCACCACATGACTAGAACCTAATCCTCTCAGCATCAGCTAGGAAAGGCCCTAGAAAGCCGCCTTTGGCGGGGGGATAGCTCCCCTATTTCAACCCCTTTCGGGGTTAGGCACCCGCCTCTGTATGACTATTGTTGTTGTTGGTGTTCCCCAGGCCGTCTGACCGAACAGCCCCAAGGTCCCGAGTAAGGTCAAGGCCATAACCAAGCGCCCCCACAGAACCCTCCCATCTTTCCCACTAAGAAAGCCCAGGTAACCGAAGCTGCTCCTAGGCGAGGGGATGAGGAGGGTGCGGAAACACCCGGGACACCAAAGCCCCACCCAAGGCCCTGTCCCCCTTAACAATTATGAAGGGGAAGTTGAGGGGCAAGGGAAAAATGTGACGCTTTGGCTCCCAGTCTGCCAACCTCTAGGTTGGTTGTAGAGAGGTCAATCCACGGAAGAGACGCCGCCACTTGAGATCTAGAAAATATTTAAGTAAAAGGAACAGTCAGAGTAAGCTATGGTCATCACCACATGACTAGAAATTCTAGAACCCATTCCTCTCAGCATCAGCTAGGAAACGCCCTAGAAAGCCGCCTTTGGCGGGGGGATAGCTCCCCTATTTCAACCATTTTCGGGGTTGGGCACCCGCCATGTATAAATATTGTATTCTTCTATGCTCCAATATTTTGGAGCAATTATTATCTGGTACATAGGCTACATACAATACATACAAGTTTATAAAGACTGCTTCATCCACAGAGAGCTTGATTTTAATTTCTCTACATGGCTATTATATTCTGTACATGGTTATTTACCGTCAGCTGAAAATAAACAAACTGTAACATACCTTCGGTACAGTTTCTTACAGTTTCTTACAGTAGATCCTCTGGAAAAAGGCAAACTAGGCCTGTGTATCCAGCTCAGTACCAGTACTTGCACTGCTGCGGTCGTTCACGGTGTTGGCGGCGGCAGTAGCAGACGCAACATTTTTACTATTCTGTATTTTTGTTTTATAATCAAACTTCAAATCTTGTCTTCCCCATGCTTTATCAAGATTACTTTCAAACTCTCTTATTGATTCGGAATCGACTACATACTGGGGCAGTGCGTTCCACTCATTTACCACTCTATCACAAAATGAGTTCTTTGCCTTCTCAAGCCTATTTCTTTCTTTGTAAATTTTCTTAGAGTGTCCTCTCGTTCTTGTTCCCTCCCGCATCAAGAAGATACCTTCACACACATCCTCATCGTACTTTCCTGACACTATCTTAAAAGTCTCTATCATATCCCCTCTCTTTCTCCTATATGCCAGTGTCGGAAGCCCCAGTGTCCTCAACCTCTGCTCATAGCCCGCGTTCTTCAACGTTGGTACCAGCTTGCTAGCTCTCCTCTGCACTTTCTCCACTGCTTCTATATCCTTTACCATATATGGAGCCCACACCTGGTTCGCATATTCCAGGTGCGGCCTAACCAACGCTGTATAGAGATTCCTGAAGATTTCTTCGTCAAGTGACACAAATGTCCTCCTTATCAGCCCTACAATTCTATTGGCTTTGTTTATCTTTTCCGCTAAATGTTCTGAGAAATTTAACTTATTGTCTATCACTACTCCTATATCCTTTTCTGCATTCACTTCCTCCATCGCTTCATACATACTGTATCCTACCTTGTCTATCTTGCTGGTCCCAATCCGCATGTACTTGCATTTTTTTGGATGAAAAGGCATTAACCAATGCTCAGACCATCCCTTCATGCCCTCCACATCTCCTTGAAGCAAACCCATATCTTCCTTACTCCTCACTCTTCTATACAGCTTAGTGTCATCCACATACAGGTATACCTCACTTCCATTAGTTATAACTTCCAGGTAAGTCGTTGATAAATATAACGAACAGCAGTGGTCCCAACACAGATCCCTGAGGTACCCCACTTGTTATTTCCCTCCACCCCGAGC
Organism: Paralithodes platypus; assembly: GCA_032716605.1. Lineage (NCBI taxonomy): Eukaryota > Metazoa > Arthropoda > Malacostraca > Decapoda > Lithodidae > Paralithodes > Paralithodes platypus. The sequence goes on along the minus strand of CM064492.1, from coordinate 10,810,543 downwards.
CTATTCCATTCACCAGTACCCTCTGTCTCCGATCTTTCAGGAAGGCTTCTATCCATTTCACACATTTCTCCCCTATATTATAGCTTCTAACTTTCTCTATTAACCTTTTATGTGGGACCTTATCGAAAGCCTTCATAAAATCGCAATATACCACGTCTATTACATCACCATCTTCTAGAATTTGCATCCAATCATCTACCACCTTAATTAGCTGTAGTACCGTCGACCTCCCCGGCAAGAATCCGAACTGTCTCCCACTGAAAAGTTGGTTTGACTTCATATGATCCATTATTCCTTCTCTAATTACCGTTTCCATTAGTTTACACACAACACTTGTCAAACTGACTGGTCTATAATTCCCTGGGTCATTTCTCTTTCCCTTCTTAAATATAGCTGTTATGTTCGCCTCTCTCCAGTCCATCGGGATTTGTCCTGTATTAAACGATACCTCAAATAACATTTTCAATGGCTCTACTAACATCTCCCCTCCTTCCTTTATGATTCTTGGGTGTATCCCATCTGGTCCCGGTGACTTACTTCTGTTCATTTTTTCTATAGCCCTTCTTATTCTAGCATGGGAAAACTCTATTAGTTCTAGTGCCGGTGCCTGTTTGATGGGAATAGTAGGCACTGCATCCTCCGACTCCACTGTTAGTATCCCCCCAAAGTATTTCCCCAGCACCTCTGCTTTCTCCTTATCAGTCTCCGCTCTACTCCCACCATTCAACCCCCCTACCAGCTCTGGGATCCCTACTCTTCTTGTTAACTTTTCCTGAATGTACTTCCAGAATATTTTTGGATTATCCTTCACATTTCTAGCTATCTCTCTCTCCCTCTCCTTCACCCCCCTCCTTGTTTCTCACCTTATTTTATTGTGTATTTGTCTGCGTTCCAGATCCACTTCTTTAGCTTCTATACTAGACCCCCTGTTCTTTTTTAACAATTTTAATCTTTGTCAAATTTGTCACAGTCTCTGCCACTACCCTAGTTTTAAACTGTACCCTTATAGGTCTCATCTCTCCCCTTTTATATCTACCTATCCTACTGACCTCCTCCACCTGCCCTTCCCATCCATATTTGTCCTCATCCACACCTTTCATGACCTCCTTCACTGTCTCCATATCCCTCACTTTTCTCACTCCATTATCATTCATATGAGTCTCTATATCTCCATACAAGATTACACCCCTATCCCTGTCCACGGCCTCCCTCACGACACTCTCCTTTTTCTTCATGACCCCTACAACTGCACTCTCAAAACTTTTTTTGGTCATATTCATTTCTTCCTTTTGCTCTTTCATAATATCCTCCAAATCCTTGACTTTTTGTTTACCTACCACCGTCCATGCAGTTGACTCCTTTACTTCCGTGAAACGTCCTTCGTATTCCTTCAGCTGCTCCTTCAATGCCATATTCTCTGCTCCCAGTTCATCTACCCTTTTCAATACCATCTCTAGGCTCTCATTAACTGCCAAAATAGGCCTACATTCACTTCCTTCGCTAGGCCTATTCCCTTCCCCACCTGTCACACCACACATTACACACAGTGCCTTAACTTTCTCACCAATATCCCCTTCCATTTCTCCGTATCACTCATCCACTTTTCCAAATCCTTCACAACAATACTAACCTCTTCTAACTTCTTATCTGTGCTCTTAAATCCCCGAAAACGTTGTAACCTTCCTTCCGCCTCCGTCATACCCGAAATTCCCTCCACCATGTTTGTTTACAAACTCAACAACTCACAACACTACCGCTGTCCCGTCACTACACACTCTTATTACACTGTATATCACCCCTCCACCACACCAATATATCCTTCAAACACTTCACTAAATCCTTCCTCTTCTTGCTAGCCCCGTATGCACTCGATATTCCGTGAATTAATTGTCCATTCCCATAACATATGCCGGAGCCTCAAAACTTGCGTCCGCCTTCCGCCATTGTGTGCCGCCAACATGGTACTGGTCACATTTAACCCATTCAGCACAATGAGGCAGTTTACCTTTGATTCTGGCTAAGATTATTGAATTTCATGCAGTTTAAGAAGAACCTATGTCAAGATTTTAATAAATAGAATATAGTTTGACAATATGGGGATTACATTAAATATTTTATGACATGGAGTGTATTGAGATTGACAAAAAGCAAATATTTAGTAGTAGCCTCTACGTTCCAACGTAGAGCTTATACTATGACGATGTAATCTGCTTCGCTCTAGAGCGGCAATTATCGTATACCCATAGCGCGAATTAAATCGATAACATCTAGAGTAGCACCTTACTCTCTCTACTAGGTACGTTGTACATACTTTTGAGGTCTTTTTAATAGAAAAACTGAAAAGAGAAACGAAAAAGAAAAGAAAAAGTTGTCGACTAGGCCATTCCATCTGGCTCTTCACGCCGCTGTCAGGGGCGTACCTTCTAACCCGGTCCGGATTAAAGGGCATCTCTTTCGCGCTACCACTCGGATGCACACGTGTTTCTGGTGCTCCGTATTTTGGTGCCTTCCACTCCCATCTTCGTCACTTTTTGGTGAGTTTTGGGCCTTTATTTGGCGCCTGGATTTCTAGATAGGTGATCCGTGTTGTAGGCACAACACGTGTTTTTTCGAGTGTTTGTGTTGAAAGTGTAGGTCTCTCATGTTTTCAGCCCTCTGCGCATGCGTGTCATTGGACGCCGCTAGTGTTTGAAAGGCCTTTGCCTTATATTGCTTTTATTTTCATTGCGGTGACTTTAGTTTAGGTTTTGATAGGTTCTATTCATTTAGGGCTTCTTGTCACTTACTTAGTTTCTGACTTACGCGCATTTTTTCGGTGGCTAGGCTAACTTCGGTGTTTCGGGTGGTGTTATGGTGGGGAGCGCCGACCTGGGATGTCACTTGCCCCATGTTGGTTTTTTATGTCGCGCTCACGCCTCTTTGGGTGTGCGGTAGCTAGTGGCGCCCTTCTTTTTAATTTTTCCTATCACCTAGTGCCGTTTAGGCTAACTTTTTGTGAGTGGCCTAGCCTACGGGGGTCATTTTGTCGTTCGATTCTGTTGCAGCCCCTGGGGTTGTCCTTTGACCCCCCCTTTTAATTGTGGGGTTCGCACCAGTTTTCTGACTACCTCTGGCTTTCCAGATCCCCAATTTGTATTCTGCAATTTCCCTTATTTTGCCTGCTTGGGGCCTTGCGATTAGGCTATGTCTTCCTCTGCTCCTCCCTGTTCGTGGGTCACGTGCCACGCCAGGTCGGTCTTTGGTTGGCGTTTCCTTTTCTCGAGTCCCTGGGGGGCCTACTTGGCAGACGTGACACACTTCTCCGTTACATTACTTTCTGTTTTAAGTGTCGTCAGTGAGTGACGCTTCGGTCCTCTGTTACTTGGACCTGGCTCGCCGCTACGCCCTGGAGCGTCGGTATTACCGCTCCAGGGCGAGCGTCTGGCACTCTTCTTCTTTCACTTGGACCTGGTTCTTCTTCCCTGGCCCTCAGACTATTAATAAGGTGATCGCCGCTCCGCCCTGGAGCGTCGGTATTCCCGCTCCTGGGCGTGCTTATGTCGCTTCGGCGCTGTCTTCTTATTTGGTGCCTGCTTCTGGTCTGTCCCTCATCGGTCCCGCTCTAGGTCGGGCTTTGTGCCACCCTAGAGCGTGTGTTTGGCCGCTCTGGACCGGGCGTGAGACCGCTATATCGTCCTCCCGCTCAAGCATGACCGCCCCGCGCTGGTTTTTCACGCTCCAGGTCGGTTCGTTTGGTTTTTCGGCTCCCTCTCTGCTTGGTGTCTTCACCCGCCCTAGGGCGCGGGTTCTTCCCCCCGCTCTGGGTCAGTCCTACTCGTCTCTGAGGTGCTTTGGTAAGGTTCTGGTGGCTGTGGGCCGCTCTGGAGCGTCTCGGTGTCCGCTCCAGGGCGTGTTTACCCGCCCTACGGCGGCGTGTGTTTCACGCTTTTTTGGCTGTCCTGTTGTCCCGCCCCCGACCTGAGGGTACCTTGATTGTCCGCTCCTCTCTGGGTTTGGGTTGGGGGTGCATTGCTACTTGTCCATGCCTGTTGGTGCATCGGTTCTGGTGTTTAATGCTCTTCTCCCTTTTTTCCCAGGCTGTGATACGCTCCACTTTGGGTGCTCTCCTGTGCCTCCCTCGCTTCCGCCTAAGGCCTACAGGTAATGTCGCCTTCTTTGTTCACCTGCTTGGGGTTTACATTGGGGGGGGGGGGGGGGGAATATGCACTCTCCGTTATGTGGCGGAGGTTTTTCTTTCTCAAGGTCTAGTGAGCGCTTTTGGGCGTCTCCCTCCCCTTGTGATCAGTTTAACTTGCGACTTTCTTCTTTTTGTCTGTGGTGGTGTATTATTGGCCTTCATCCTTCCTTGGGGTTTTTCAAGGGGGGTGGGGGGTTCTTATCCTTGTCTGGGGAACGCTACAGCTTCAGAGGTAGGGGCCACTCGCGGGTGGCTTTCTCCCTTTGTGCCTGTCTCAGTTTTCAGGGGCTTCTTTTATCTGCTAATGTTTTTACCTACTTGTATGGGGGCTCAAGAATGGGTTTTTTCTTCCGGTTGCAGGTGTGATGCCGCTCCCTCTCTGCACCAGGCGGGGATGTGGTAAGCCTGTGGTCAGTCCCGGCCATCTGGAATGCCCTACCCACGTGGCTGGTTACTCCAGGGATGGTTATTCTCCCAGGAGGTGTGGCCCTTGCCTCATTAACCCTTGTCTAGCGGGGTGTTTTGGGCTATTTTGGGCATATTCAGGCCCTCATGAGTGATCAATCAAGTATCTGCATGAAAAAAAAAATATTTAGCAAAAAACTAGGCGCTAAAAGCTTCAAAATGAGACTAGAACGAGCTACGTAGCACTCGTGGTTCTCATACAGTGATACCAGTAACATGGGAGTTTCGCGTATTTTGGCATATTTTTCCCAGCTATGCTCACTACTGGCTACACTGCCGGCCTCTTGAGAACACAGGGAACATGAGTTAATGGGCAGCGGTAAGCCCTGGGAGTCGGCTGTCTGGCCCGCTGCGCTCCCGGCCATTTGCACTCGATTTTAACCCTTTAAAAGCCTTAATAATGCTCCTAACTTGCTGCAAATTGGTGCACGACTTAAGTCGAGCACCGCTCTTTAAGGGTTAATGTCATGGCAGTGGAGTCTCAACCCTCGTCACCTGCAGCGGCGGAGGCTGCGGCGCGCCTCCTGGCTACGTGGGAGGGCATTTCCCGATATGTTGGGAAGACCCTACACCGCATCCCTCACTTCAAGGACGAGGATGTTCGGCTCCTGCTCCGCCTTCCTTCTGCTCCTCCGTCAGGGCTCCAGGCCGCCCTTCCTCAAGTGCCTCCTGCAGACCTCTCTACGACGTCTTTGGGACCGCGGAAGGAAGCGGAAGTGTCCATCTTCACCTCGTCATACCAGGTCACCTAGTCGGAGTGCCGCCTCTCCTGTTCGGCCGTCAGGGACAACTACCTTTCGGGCAAAGCGCACTGTATTTACCTAATTGTATTTACCTAATTGTAGTTTACAGGAGTTGAGCTAAGCTCGTGTTGTCCCGTCTCTCAGTCTACTTTTTATCCAATTTTTTCTTGAAAATATGGATGTTCCTTGCCCCTACCACCTCCTCCTCCAGCCCATTCCATTTGTCAATACATCTATAGGGGAAGCTAAACTTCCTGATATCGTTCTTGCAGGTAGGTCTTTTTACTTTGTAGCTGTGGCCTCTAGTTATTCCTGTATCCATAATTAATATATCCTCCCTATCCAGCCTCTCCAGCCCCCGGGTACATTTGTACATCATTATCATGTCTCCCCTCTCTCTCCTCTCTTTTAGACTCGGTAGATTTAATTTGTCTAGCCTCCCTTCATATGGCAGTTCTCTGAGACTTGGAACCAATCTAGTGACTGCTCTCTGGATTCTTTCTAACTTGTGAATATGCTTCTTTAGATGCGGGGACCACACCACTGCTGCATACTCCAATCTTGGTCTAATCATACTCTTCATAATTTTCGCTACCATGGTCTCATCCAAATAGTTCAGAGCAACTTTCATATTCCCGGCCATTGCATACATTCCGCTAAAGAGCTTGTTAATATGTTTCTCTGGCGACAAATTATCTTGTATAATCAACCCTAAATCTTTTTCTTTTTCGGCCTTGCTAATTTTATTATCTCCCATCCTGTACTCCCAATTTGGTCTATTCACACTTCTTCCCATATTTAACACATGACATTTACTTATATTAAATTTCATTTTCCACTTGGTGCTCCATTCGTATATTTATCTAAATCCCCTTGCAGCTCCTCACAACTACTTTTATTTGTTATTTGTCTCATAATTTTTACGTCATCTGCAAACATTGACATGTAAGAGTTTATGCCTATCGGCAGGTCATTCACGTACATAAGGAACATGAGAGGTGCCAACACAGATCCCTGCGGCACACCACTCTCAACTTTCCGCCACGATGAGTAAGTTCCTCTAATGTTGGTCCTCATTTCCCTATCTGTTAAATAGCTCTCCATCCATTTCAGCAAACTCCCCCTGACACATCCTAGCGTCTCAAGCTTAGATAACAATCTCTTATGTGGTACCTTATCGAATGCTTTGGAAAGGTCTAAGTAGACGCAGTCCACCCATCCGCCTCTTTCTTGGAGTACATCTATCACCCTACTGTAATAACATAGCAAACTGGTAACACAAGATGTCCCTTCTCTGAATCCAAATTGCTTTGGGGTTATTATTTTCTTTCTCTCCAACATTTTCATCCATCTCTTCCTAATTAGCTTTTCACAAATCTTGCATACAATACTAGTAAGTGAAACTGGTCTATAGTTTAGAGGGTCCTCAGGGTTTCCATTCTTGTATATCGGAATGATATTAGCTCTTTTCCATTCAACAGGAACCTGTCCTTTATCTAAGGAAGCTTGAATTATGTCCCTCACTGGCTCCACTAATTGCTCTGCACACTCCTTTAAAACCCAGGCAGACACTTCATCCGGTCCCATAGCTTTCCTTACTTCAAGTCCTCTCATCGCAGATAACAGCTCATCTCTAGTTATTTCAATCTTACTAAGACCACTCTCCAGTACTCCCGCCTGTGGTTCGTCAAAACCTTCCTCTCTAGTAAAAACTGACCCCAATTTGTTATTCATTACCTCACACATGTCCGATACATTTTCATACGTCCTAGCATCAACTCTTAATTTAGTAATTTGTTTCTTTACCTTCAACTTACTGTTTATATATTTATAAAATAATCTAGGGTCACTTTCACATTTATTTACTATGTTCTTCTCATAGTTCATTTTAACTTGCCTAATTATGTTAACATATCTATTCCTCTCCTGTTTATATTTATTCCGATTACTCTCAGTGTTCCTTCTTCTTAATCTAGCCCAAGCTGCATCACGCCTACCCAAAGCTCTTTTGCATTTCAAATTAAACCAATCTTTCTGCTTAGTAAAATTTCCAGTTTATATCTTGGGACAAACATATTGGTTCCTACTCTATAAATTTCGAGGAATCTACTATATTTACCTTGTACGTCCCGTTCCTTCAAAATAAGATCCCAATCTACTCCCTCTAAATATCTTTTCAAGGATACATAATCAGCTTTACTATAATTTAATCTGTCATTTATGTAGCTATTGTCTAATCTATTGGCATTACTCGAGGTCAACTTCCATTTAGTAATAGGTGATCACTTTTACCTACAGGACATAGATAGTTTATATCACTAATTTCGTGAGGATCTTTTGTAAAAATCAGATCGAGTTTAGAAGGTTCGTTATTACCCCTCATTCTTGTATTTTCCTTCACATGTTGTGTAAGTACATTTTCCGTAACCAACTCCACTAGCCGACTTCCCCAAGATCTCTGATTTGGCCCTGCATCTCCCGATTCCCAATCAACCTCACTACAGTTGAAATCTCCTACCAAGATCAATCGATTCTTCCTTAAAAGCAATCTTCTCAACGACTGAATCATATCCTCTACCATCTCCTCAAACTCCAACTCCCTCCATGCTCTGGTCTTTGGTGGCATGTAAGCTACTGCTATGTCTAGCTTTTTTCCTTCTATATCATTGAGTTCAACTGCCATTATTTCTGCCTTGTCATTATTTAACTCCACGTGCTTTGCTGTCATAGGGTTCTTAACTAATACTGCCACTCCACCTCCCCTTTTACCCTTTCTATCATTTCTCCATATATTATATCCTTCACTAAACACTATGTTGCTGTCAAAGTCCTGGTTCAGCTTTGTCTCTGTCAAACAGACTATCTGTGGTTGATCTTTTCTTAATATATTATCTAACTCTACCTTTTTACTGTTTATTCCATCTATATTAGTGTAGTAGCACAGTATATTTGAATCCACCTCCTTGTTTCTCTTCCCTCTCTGCCTCCTACCAGGTTCACCTCCTCCTCCATCCCTTCCCTGACCCAGTTCCACCTCCCCCACTAATTCTATTCTCCTCCCCCCTCTCTCTCCCTCTGTTCCACCCTCTCCACCACATCCTGGCTCTCTCTCCGGTCCCCTGCTCCCTGCATTATCTCTCGCTCCGTCTCCTTGCTTTGACTTCGTACTTGTCTCTCTGTCTCTTTCCCTATCACTCCTCTTACTTTCGGTTCTTGGTGGCTCCTGATGTACCACTTCCTTACTTGCCCTTCCCTTATTCTCCAAAAAAAAATTTCTTCTTTTGCTCTTCAGACAACTTTCCATTCTCTTCATCAGCCTTAGCTTGGAGTTCCCTTAACTGTTCTCGTTCTTCTACACTTAGGTCCTTTTTTACCCTTATATGATTCAGCTCTGTCGAATTTAATTTCCAGCTCACATTGGCTACTGCTTCTGCTGTTGATCTAAACTTTAGTTCCACTCTTAGTGGTCTCATCTCGCCCTTCTTATATATTCCTAACCTTCTCACCTCCTCCAGTTCTTTTACCCATCCATAACCCTCGTCTAAGTAATCCAGTATCCCCTTGACTTTCACAACATCCCTTTCCTTTCTTACCTTCATATCTGCCAGGTGCTCTTCCACATCTCCAAAGATTACTACACACTTACCTCTATCTATTGTCTCTCTCACTACCTTCTCTTTCTTCTTTAAAACTTGCACTACATTTTTTTCAAACTCTTTCTTTTCCTTTTCTCTCTCTTCCTTCTGCTCCTTCACAATTTCTTCAAGGGCTACCATCGTGGCACTCTCTACCCTTGTCCACTCATTTTTTACCTCACTAATTCCTTTTACTTCCTCACTCAGGTGGCCCTCATATTCCTTAAGCTGAGCCTTGAGTGCCACATTTTCCGACGCTAACTCGTCTACTCTGGCCATCACTGCCTCTAGGCTGTCACTTACTGGCCTAGGCCTATCCACCCCGCTAGTAACGCCACACATATCGGACAAAACTTCTACTTTAGCCCCTAACTCCTTCCTCCAATTTTCCATCACTCCCCTCCATCTCACAAGACCCATTAATTGTTTTTTCATACTTGCCAACTGATCATCCTTGTCCTCGGTGATAAAGCCTTCAAATTCATAATCCTCCTCATCCCCAGCTAGGCTTTCACGCCTTCCCGCCATCGCGAGGTGGTCGTCTGCCAGCCTAAAAACAACAATCGCCCCACTATCCCATCTCACTCCAGGAACTGTTTTACTTAATCCATATTTTCAATTACTTGGAATATCCAATTAAATCTGAATTGCTCATAAAACACCTAATTACTTATTGAAATGCACATATAAATTTCCGGGACAACACTTAGACACTCCTATCAACTTCACACAAGGTAACTCATTATCGGGGAGCAGCTGCGAGGTGTTGACAGCTCGGAGGTCGGCGGAGGTGTACCTCCTGTGCCTCGTGTTGTGTCCCCTCACTTTACCCCGACTCGGAAGACTACACACGACTTGATCAGGGAGATTGAGGCGTCTCAGGCTGCGGGACATCAACCAGTTACTCCCCCTGCCTGCCAGCACATCGACCCCTACACCACGGGTGGTCTCGTTGTTTGGTCCGGCCGTCAATGTGTCCGCCCCTCCTCTGTCGCCTCTGGGGTCCCCGGGTCCTGTCGATCCGGCGTTTCAGTGTGCCCAGTCCTCTCATGGGGGACGTGATCAGTCACCCCCTCCGGCAGTGCCTGACGCCGGTGAGGAGGACGAGTGGACTGACGTGGAGGAGGATTTTGAGGATCCTGAGGACCCCGACAGGGAGGTTTGGCTGAAGCCTGAGGAGGACGCTGACATAGTTGTCCTGGAGGACTCCCCTCGTCCGGCTCTGCACTATACGCCTCCCCCGCGCCTCCATGCTCAGAGGAGTAGGCTGCGCGTCGACATGCCGACTTCCCTGGAATCGACGTCGCCAGATCGCTCGGGCGCAGCCCCTGAGTAGCTCGAGGCCTTCAACTCCCTCAAGGAAGAGAACTGTGCCAGGTTCGGGGCCTTGCAAGCGACCCTGGAATGGCTTACCGAGGCTATGGTTCGGCCTCCTCAGCTTCCTACTGTGGTTCCTGTTGTTACCCCTCTTCCTCCATTTGAAGATCTACTACCTAGTGGCCCAGCAACCCCTGTGGTGGCGGCCGCGGCTCTGCCTGCGCCAGCCCCCTCTCCGGCTCCTTCGCCGTCTTTCGTTGTGCTGCCTGGAAGCGGGCTGGGGATGGTTGGCCAGCCCGTTAGTGTTCCCCCACTGTCTAAGTTTAAGATCCCCAAACGTGTCCTCCCTTCTTTGTATGGCGAGCCTGCGTCTTGGCAGAATGTGGTGGCTATTCACCCGGAACGTGCCACCACTCATGCACGGGGGGAACGGCCGGTTGCTGAGAATTGGGCTATACAGATTAGTGCTAAGGGTGTCTTCAGGGCACTGACTCCGGACGGCCTAGTCCCAGAGGTCGATATCCGGCCTCACCCCAGTAGGTCGGATATGCATTTTTTTACGTACCGTCCTAGGGTATCTCCCTCTGGGTCTACACGTTTATGGTCGGACTACACCCGCCATGACATCTTAGCTGATGCACCCGCTCTGTCAGCCATTGCCGGTCTTCCTCTGGTGAAGAGTGCTCGCGATGCTGAAGGCAACGTCATGCTCGAGCTCACCAATCTTGAGGACGGGCCGTGGGATCGGTGGCTGGCGGAAGGGGTTGATTTTGGCGTCAGGTCGGCTGAGGGCTTTGTTTCTCTCCCGCCACCTGACTACACTTTTGTGTCTGGGCTAGTCCTGTCATCGTCCGGGGTCTCTCCCAAATATTGGTCATGGCTGATTGCCCCTAAGATTGTGTCCACGTCTTTCTTCGTGCCATCGGAGAAGAGTGCCCTGGATCGGGATCACCGGCTCCGGCAACGCGCCGCTCGCTTGCTCTCCACCCTCCTCCTGCAGTTTCAAATGGCGAGGATTCACCTCAGGCTTCTTGAAGCCGAGCCGGCTGGCGACCTGAAGAAGGGTTGGGAGACCTTGCGGCGCGTGCAGCTGCAGCTCGCCCTAAACTCGGTGGGTGACCTTCAGAGTGCCGTCCATGAGGCTGCTAAGTGTAGACAGTCGCTGAGGGTGGCCTTCTGTAAGAAGGCGCCCGCGGAGATCAGGACGAAGCTGCTTCTCTCTGAGCTCGCAACTGAGGGTCTCTTCTCGGATGGTGCGTGGCAAGAGGCTTACCTCTTTGCAACTGCGGGACGCTTCGCGCCCCGTGTTTCTGGGGCGTCGCGGCCTCCCGCAGCCGCTTCTTCCCAGGGTCATGGGAGGAAGGCCGGTCCGCCTAGGGGACGCCAACCTTGGAGAGGTGCCGTCGATGGGCGACGCCAAGGGGGCTGGGGACGGGCCATGCGCCCTTATGTCCGCCGCTCGCCTCTTCGCCCATCTCGTCAGCTCGCCATTGAGGCGTCCTCGCTGCGTACCGACCAGAAGCAGGAGCATCGCCGCCCAGCGCAGGATCCTCCGCGCAGGTTTCAGGGACGCGGTCGCTACAGGGGAGGGGGTGCCCGTGGAGGTCAGTCTAGCCGCGGCAAGACTGACGACTATGCTGGCTCAAAAAACCGCTAGTTCCTCCAGGTTTTTCCCCCTTCTCTCCCGACCGCCTCCCCGAACGAGTGTTGAGGCTCACACAAGGGGCCCCTACCAGCTACTTTTGCCCCCACTATCGGTAATGGCCTCGCCGATCGTGGGCGTGTCGGGTTGTGAAGCGGGGTCTGTCCTGGAGGTGGCGGTCAAGGCCTCCTCTCAGACGTCCTCCCCGACATCTGCACGTCTCTCCAGACGTGGCCAAAGTTATCTTGTCAATGCTCGAGAATGGGATTGTTCGGGAAGTCTCACCGCTCAAGCGGGTCTTCCTCTCACGTGTGTTTTTGGTCCCGAAGAAGGACTGCGATGCGATGAGACCGGTGGTCGACCTGTCGTGCCTAAATTTGCATATCGTGAACGACCGCTTTCGGATGCTCACCATCAGTCAGGTGCGGTTGGCGCTCCGTCCCGGCTGCTGGGTGATATCCCTGGATCTCAAGGACGCATATTGGCATGTGCCGATTGCGCCTCGGTTCCAGTGCTATCTGGCGCTCCAGCTGCACGAAAGGATGTTCACGTTCGACAGGCTGCCCTTCGGTCTCAATATCGCACCACGAGTCTTTACGAAACTCGTCAAGCAGGCTCTGACTCCCCTGCTCCGTCAGGGGATTCAGATCCTGTTTTACTTGGACGATTGGCTCATCTCCGCAGACTCTCCCACTCAATGTGCACAACACACTCTCCTTGTCATCCAACACATCACACGTTTAGGTTTCAAGATCAACATTCCCAAGTCGTGCCTCACCCCGTCGCAAGATGTGACGTGGGTGGGCCTGGACTGGGACAAGGCGAGCGCATCGAAGATTCGAAGGAAGCTTTTCGCTGCGTTGCACTCGGTCTCCATTACCAGGAAACTCTGGGACTCGTTGATCGGGTCGCTCAATTGGGCGTGTCTGACCATTCCCCTAGGGAGGCTCAGGATCAAACGCCTGATTCAACTGGGCGACACGGCATTCCCACTGTTGCCTCCACATCGGCTTTGGCCGATTCCGCGCTCGATCCATTTGCTTTTGACACACTGGGTTGTTCGGGGCAAGCTCACGAGAGCTGTGCCTTGGACTTCGCCCCCGCCGACCATCTGGATAGACACCGATGCGTCGAGCGAGGTGGGATGGGGCTACCAGTCAAACATGGGTCACCAAAACCAAGGCAGGTGGTCAGGTCTCACTCACCTACACATAAACGTCTTGGAACTGTTAGTTCCGTTGTTCTTCCTGCGGGATCATGGGCACGCCCTTCTCGGCAGGTCGATGGCCTTCAGGATGGACAACATGACTGCAGTTCATTGTATACAGAAACAGGGCTCCTCCAGATCCGCGGTGCTTCAGGATCTGGCGGAAAAACTTTTTTCAGGCAGATCGTTACAACATTACACTGCATGCAACCTACCTGCCCGGGTCTGCCAACCTGTGGGCGGATGCTCTGTCTCGGGGACGGAGCACCCAGGTAGAATGGTCATTCAAACAAACCGTATTCGACAACCTGGCAGCCTCCTGGGGTGTTCCGCAGGTCGACTTGTTCGCTTCTCACGAGACGACCAAGTTGCCTGTGTTCCTGACCCGCTGGATTCGCACTCCAGCGGGGGGACCGGACGCTTTCAGCGAGGACTGGAACAGGTGGCAGTCACTGTACGTGTTTCCGCCGACCGACGCACTTTTGATGTGCAAGGTCCTCCACAGGCTGAGAGAGTACCAGGGCAAAGTTTGGTGATCGCGCCCCTATGGCCGGCCCAAGCCTGGTACGCTCAGCTGAAACTTTGTTGCCCGGATCCCGTGCCCCTGTCGGTCTCAAGCTTCCACTTGGGGTCGATTGGAGACCTAGGGACCTCGTTGGCATTCGCATCGTGGATGGTTTTTTTTTTTTTTTTTTTTTTTTTTTTTTTTTTTTTTTTTAAAGAGACAATGAACGGAGGAAGGAAAAACACAGATAAAACAAAAAGGTCCATGTGCCTAAAGGCATCCTCCATTCATAAAATGTTTGTAACAACTGGATTTAAACTTTTGTAGATTGTAAGTTTGTGGAAAGCAACTCGAGGGAAGTGAATTCCAAAGAGTAGTAGTTCTAGGTATAAATGAATTTTGATAAGCAGAAGTTCTGCATTGTGGAGGAGAAAGTGTGAGGCGGGGTGGCTCCCCTTGTTTGGACGATCATTAACTGACAAATTCACTCTACATTGGACACCATCTACATGGAAGATATATGAATCTCACTGGCACAGCTTTACTTCTTGGTTACACACCTCTTCACAAACAACTCCATCAGTGGTGCTTGTTTTTCACTACCTCAATTATTTATTTGAGGAGCGTCGCTACATGTACAACACTCTTAGGAACCACCTGTCTGCCATTCGTGAGCCTTTTGAGACCCTCACGGGGTTGGTCGTTCCTCAGAAAGAACTGGAGTTCTTCATGCGAGCCTGCTTTCGGCTCAGACCACCTCCGTGTCAGATTCCCCCTCAGTGGTCTCTGGCGGCGGCTCTCATTAGGCTCTCGTCTGCGGCCTACACTCTTCACCCCACACCTGACAGATTACTTGACAAGACACTGTTTCTTCTAGCTTTAGCTACGGGTGAGAGGGTCTCGGAGTTGGCTGCCATGTCTCGGGCCCAGAACTGCTTGCGGTTTACTCCCATTCTCGGGTCGGTAACTTTGGCTCCGTCTTCATTTTCTTGCTAAGAACGAACGAGAGGCACACGTGTTTAAGCCTTTCACTGTCCCCGCTCTTAAGCGCGGCCATCGTAATCACACGTTGTGCCCTGTTCTTTCGCTTCATTCTTATGTTCATTCCACTGTGCTGGGGTCGGGGTTGGCTCTCTGGGTGGCGCCTAAGACCGGTAGGAGATTGAACAAATGTGCTGTGGGACTATGCCTGTGTCCTGTCATTAAGGATAGCAATCCTCTGGTTCGGGGTTCGGCGCATGACATTAGGTCTTATGCGGCCACGCTCCGCTTCCTTCACAATCACTCCCTCAGGGACATTACTGACACAGGGCTGTGGTCTTCCCCCAGCACATTTGTCTCCTCCTATCTGTCCATGTCCATGGACAGGCCAGGGCGTCCTTGTGTTGCGTTGGGCCAAAGAGTTACTTAGGGGTATTCCTCTATGCTTGCCCTTCCCCCTACTGTCTTTCTCCTATCCTGTCCGCTCCTATTTTGGGGGGAGGGGGGAGGGGCTATGGGTTGCACATATATGTATATAATGTTATCTAGGGTTAAGGAACTTATCTAGGCTTAAGGATCTTGTTTTTCATTTCCTTCATTAATACATTATTTGTTTGAAATGTAGATGTTACTGTATGTTTCATTAATTTATTTCCATCATCACATTCTGTTCGTTATGCATCACCCGCTTGTGTCATGTTCATGCATTGTCATTGGGGTGTTTGTCCTACTGTTTTACTAGTAGTCCACAGAATTAAGTGTTCAGCCACTAATCTACTGGGTGTCACTTATCACCTCCGGCACTTTTTACATTGTGCGCGGTGCTGTTCGCGATGTTTACACTTGGTCTTATCCAGTGTAATACTTTCTACTTTACTCCATATACTGGGGGAGGGGGGGGCATCCTGTCATCCATATCCACCATTATGATATGTAACATTCATACGATTCGGTTGAGATCTAAAAGAACATGACATGACTGTACGTGACCTCTCTTAATATGCACCTGTCCGTACACTCTTTATATAAACTCTCTTGTTTAAGTCTGTCTTTTCTTTATCATGATCCTTAACTAATTGCTGATGTTTGAGTTTTTTCAGCTTGGATGTCCGCCTCCAATTTTGGTACTCTAAGCTCTACGTTGGAACGTAGAGGCTACTACTAAATTGGGAGGTTTAACGACCCTCCCAATACCAAATAAGGAAAACCTCCTATTTGGTTGTAGCCTCGGAGTATCCAACGTCATAGTATCCCTCCCACAGACCGTACCCCTGCCCATCCAATCTTGCCTCTTTTGTAGCTTGATATC
Source organism: Paralithodes platypus (assembly GCA_032716605.1). Classification (NCBI taxonomy): domain Eukaryota; kingdom Metazoa; phylum Arthropoda; class Malacostraca; order Decapoda; family Lithodidae; genus Paralithodes; species Paralithodes platypus. Next base: position 10,794,562 of record CM064492.1, on the reverse strand, counting down.
GAGATGCCCTTTAATCCGGACCGGGTTAGAAGGTACGCCCCTGACATCGGCGTGAAGAGCCAGATGGAATGGCCTAGTCGACAAGTTTTTCTTTTCTTTCTCGTTTCTCTTTTCATTTTTCTATTAAAAAGACCTCAAAAGTATGTACAACGTACCTAGTAGATAGAGTAAGGTGCTACTCTAGATGTTATCGATTTAATTCGCGCTATTGGTATACGATAATTGCCGCTCTAGAGCGAAGCAGATTACATCGTCATAGTATAAGCTCTACGTTGGATACTCCGAGGCTACAACCAAATAGGAGGTTTACCTTATTTGGTATTGGGAGGGTCGTTAAACCTTCCAATTTGGAGAGGTTTTATAGTACAGTTGTTGTTGTTCCCTAAGCTGCCTGGCCGAACAGCCCCGAGTCCTTAAGGAAGGCCATGGCCATGGTCGGGCTCTCCCACAGAGCTCTCAAATAGTGTAAATTGTGTTGTTGGCGTAAGTGGTTGTGTGAAATGCAGTCTTCTATGATGTGTTTTATGGTATGGGGTGCTGTGTTACAACCCGGGCAGGTGTCGACGACGGAGTCATCCAGTCTCTTCTGATAGCTCAGAAGAGCTGGATGGTGTCCACATCTCAGCCTGGCCAGGTGGACTCTGTCCTCGCGAGGAAGGGAGGATTCGGAAGGATGGATTTCGGGAGGTCGTGCTTGCAGCTGCGTGTTGTCTATGAGTGAGTGGATGGAACAGCGAGTGATATGAGTATGGATGTGCTTCCGGAAGTTGGTTTGGGGTGAGCAGGGAGGGAGAGAAGACAGTATTTGTGTGTGATAGCGTGTGCAGGGTGTTGTTTTGATATTTCTTGGTGTCTGTGGGTGTGTTGCCATGTAGTGTAGTGGGTGGTGTTGATTCGTGGAGGCTGGTGCCAGGAATTGAGTGCCTCTCATGTCTAGATGATCTTTGACTTTTAGGACTTTGGTTTCTTGATGTAGGTGATCTGTGGGTGTAGTAGCTGTGCATCCTGTGATGATTTTAAGGGCTTTATTTTGAATAGTCTGTAAGATCTTATGATGTGTTTCAGCTAGGTTAGAAGCCCAGGCCGGGCTTGCGTATTCCATAACTGATCTTATGTATTGTTTGTAGACTGTGGTGGTGGTTTCTTTGTTGTGCCCAAATTTCGTGTGGGCAAGTGATCTGAGGGCGTTAAGTCTGGGTGTCAGTTTCTTTTTCGTGTTTGTGGTGTGCTGTTTGAATGTCATTTGGGTGTCGTATGTTACTCCTAGGATTTTGGGTGTGTGTGTATGTGTTAGGGGTGTGTTGTTTATGTTGAGTCCCGGGACGTAATCGTGCTCTCCTGTCCAGCTTGTGAGGAGGGTTGCAGTGGATTTAGCTGGGGCTAAATTGAGTCTGTTTGTAGTGCACCATTCATGTAATGTGTCGAGATAGTCTTGAAGGAGTCTTGTTGCTGTGTCTGGGTTTTGGTGCGTGCTTGTGAGTGTTATGTCGTCTGCGAAGGAGGCTATGGTTATTGGGGGTGAATTTGGTGTATTTATATCATGCATGTACAGATTAAATTAAAATGTAAAACTTGCAAACTAAACAAACCAAAATTGGGACAAGGACAATATAAAGTCAAATTAAATTATCAAAATCGCTATGTGGAAACAACGTTTACTAAAATGAAAATTATTAAATAAAAGAACACAATCCACCACATAGGGTGTACATTACTACATGAGCAAGTTAATCTGTTTCCCAAGCAAACCAATCGCACATATAACAACGCACTATCGTCACGTTAAAGGAAGTAGTCAAGTTTGGGAAGTCCGGGACGTTCTGGCAAATTTTACTAAACTCTGCATGAATAAAGAAACTATATGTTAAATGTCAAAATATTATTTAAAATCAAATTTGCAACATGACAAGACATTAAAATAGTACAAAATACAAATATTGATAAGATATCTATACTATTACGGAGGAGGAGAACGGGGTGGAGGTGTCACAGGGAGAGACAGGAGACAAAGAGTCAGACCCAGTAGTGCTAACAGGGGAGTAGGGTACGGACTGGAGGAGCGGGATGGTGTAATTGCTGGAGGAATGGTAGATGGATTAAGGATTATGTTTAGTAATGTGGATGTGTTTACTCAGGACAAGAAAAGAGAACTGATATGTAGGTTGCAGGATGAAGAGGAAAAACCTGATATCATAGCCCTACAGGAAGTAAGACCAAAAAATGTTAGAATTGAGAGGGAACTGGTGGAATATAGTTTGGAGGGTTTTGAGTTATATGAGAGAAATGCTATTAGAGCAGAGGTTGGAAGAGGACTGGTTATTTATGTAAGAAAAGAGCTCAAGGTTAATGAGGTGGATATGAGACAGCAGTATTGTGAGTATTTGTGTATTGAAGTAAAATGTGTAAGAGGATCAATTCTAATTGCCTCTATATATAGAAGCCCAAATAATAGCAGGGGAGAGGATGATAACCTACTGAAAACAATGGAGGAGATAGATAATAGAGAGAACAAATATAAAATTTTGATTGGAGATTTCAATTTGCCAAGGATCAACTGGGCAAATTGTACTACTCCAGCGGGACAGGGTAGCCTGGAAAATAAGTTTATAGAGAAAGTGAGAGATTGTTTTTAACGCAACATATTGTAGAGATGACAAGATATAGAGATGGGACGCAGGGGAGTGTACTTGATTTGATTTTTAGCAATGAAGAGGATATAGTGGAACATGTTAATGTGGATAGCCCTATAGGTCGTAGTGACCATGCCTGTATAAGCTTTAGTTGTAACATTAAATCGGAGAGGGATAATAAAAGCAATAGAAAAATATACATGTATGATAGAGCAGATTATGAGCTGCTGAGACGGTGTTTGGACATTGACTGGGGGGAATATTTGAACGGTGAAGACGCTGAAGGAATGTGGAGGAAAATTAGAGTCAAACTGGAGAATGCTGTATCCAAAAGTGTACCAGTAAGGGAATATAAGGATAAAACAAAATTGAGGAAAAGAACTAACCCAGAATTGCCAATGAAAAGAAAGCTTTGGATATTGATTAGAAGAAAGAAACGATTGTGGGAAAGATTAAAATTGTTAAAAAAGAACAGGGGGTCTGGTATAGAGGCTAAGGAAGTGGATCTGGAACGCAGACAAATAAACAATAAAATAAGGTGGGAAACAAGGAGGGGGGTGAAGGAGAGGGAGAGAGAGATAGCTAGAAATGTGAAGGATAATCCAAAAATATTCTGGAAGTACATTCAGGAAAAAATTAACAAGAAGAGTAGGGATCCCAGAGCTGGTGGGGGGGTTGAATGATGGGAGTAGAGCGGAGACTGATAAGGAGAAAGCAGAGGTGCTGGGGAAATACTTTGGGGGGGTACTAACAGTGGAGTCGGAGGATGCAGTGCCTACTATTCCCATCAAACAGGCACCGGCACTAGAACTAGTAGAGTTTTCCCATGCTAGAATAAGAAGGGCTATAGAAAAAATGAATAGAAGTAAGTCACCGGGACCGGATGGGATACACCCAAGAATCATAAAGGAAGGAGGGGAGATGTTAGTAGAGCCATTGAAAATGTTATTTGAGGTATCGTTTAATACAGGACAAATCCCGATGGACTGGAGAGAGGCGAACATAACAGCTATATTTAAGAAGGGAAAGAGAAATGACCCAGGGAATTATAGACCAGTCAGTTTGACAAGTGTTGTGTGTAAACTAATGGAAACGGTAATTAGAGAAGGAATAATGGATCATATGAAGTCAAACCAACTTTTCAGTGGGAGACAGTTTGGATTCTTGCCGGGGAGGTCGACGGTACTACAGCTAATTAAGGTGGTAGATGATTGGATGCAAATTTTAGAAGATGGTGATGTAATAGACGTGGTATATTGCGATTTTATGAAGGCCTTCGATAAGGTCCCACATAAAAGGTTAATAGAGAAAGTTAGAAGCTATAATATAGGGGAGAAATGTGTGAAATGGATAGAAGCCTTCCTGAAAGATCGGAGACAGAGGGTATTGGTGAATGGAATAGGCTCGGGGTGGAGGGAAATTACAAGTGGGGTACCTCAGGGATCTGTGTTGGGACCATTGCTGTTCGTTATATTTATCAACGACTTGCCTGAAGTTATAACTAATGGAAGTGAGGTATACCTGTATGCGGATGACACTAAACTGTATAGAAGAGTGAGGAGTAAGGAAGATATGGGTTTGCTTCAAGGGGATGTGGAGGGCATGAAGGGATGGTCTGAGCATTGGTTAATGCCTTTTCATCCAAAAAAATGCAAGTACATGCGGATTGGGACCAGCAAGATAGACAAGGTAGGATACAGTATGTATGAAGCGATGGAGGAAGTGAGTGCAGAAAAGGATATAGGAGTAGTGATAGATAATAAGTTAAATTTCTCAGAACATTTAGCGGAAAAGATAAACAAAGCCAATAGAATTGTAGGGCTGATAAGGAGGACATTTGTGTCACTTGACGAAGAAATCTTCAGGAATCTATATACAGCGCTGGTTAGGCCACACCTGGAATATGCAAACCAGGTGTGGGCTCCATATATGGTAAAGGATATAGAAGCAGTGGAGAAAGTGCAGAGAAGAGCTAGCAAGCTGGTACCAACGTTGAAGAACGCGGGTTATGAGCAGAGGTTGAGGACACTGGGACTTCCGACACTGGCATATAGGAGAAAGAGAGGGGATATGATAGAGACTTTTAAGATAGTGTCAGGAAAGTACGATGAGGATGTGTGTGAAGGTATCTTCTTGATGCGGGAGGGAACAAGAACGAGAGGACACTCTAAGAAAATTTACAAAGAAAGAAATAGGCTTGAGAAGGCGAAGAACTCATTTTGTGATAGAGTGGTAAATGAGTGGAACGCACTGCCCCAGTATGTAGTCGATTCCGAATCAATAAGGGAGTTTGAAAGTAATCTTGATAAAGCATGGGGAAGACAAGATTTGAAGTTTGATTATAAAACAAAAATACAGAATAGTAAAAATGTTGCGTCTGCTACCGCCGCCGCCAACACCGTGAACGACCGCAGCAGTGCAAGCACTGGTACTGAGCTGGATACACAGGCATAGTTTGCCTTTTTCCAGAGGATCTACTGTAAGAATACTGTAAGAATTACAAAATAATATATAAAATACAGTACAGCACTCACTAACGATAGTGCTATCGGGTAGGTACCTGTAAGCATAGCATGCCTCAAGTGACCCCTATCAATAACTACCCTACAAATAACCTACATTTATAGCACAAATAAACTAAGGAAATCGCAAAAGTAAGCAATTGATACTATCGACAATGAATACATATAATATAAAGACAAATAATTACAAAATATGAAGTAACAACAGATTTAAACAAAGAGTACTCTTTTAACAAGAACAATAAATTTAAAAAATCATCAATATTAATAATAATAATAATAATAATAGAAAAAGAAAAAGATAAACAATAAATACAGACAAAAAGTAAGCAGAGGTTATACAAGAAACTTCAAGTTAAAAATGCTTGATTAAAATTATTGATGTCAAATTTTAGAATACAGTCACAATAATTGACCCTAAAAAGATTAAATTTATGGAACAATTTACTTGCCTCAAAACCTCTGTCCACTAAGAGTCTGTATAGTAACCTAGCTCTAGCCCAAAAGTCATCTACTTTAGTGCAGATTTTACAAAATCTTATTAATTGGGAATAAAAACAATTATAAGTTATTTTACTATCGATATTACTACTAGGGAAAGGAAAGTTTATTACGTTAAAATTAAAATCATCAACTTTGTGATATACTTTAAGTATGCACTGTTCATTAACAATCTCTATTTATATCAAGAAAATTTTCAACTTTATAATTTACGTTACATTGTGTGAGGGGAATAGAATTAGGGTAAATAAGTTTAGCAACTTGATTAAAATTTAACAAATTGCAAACAAGAATATCATCAATATATCTACTATTATTACTTAACAGTTTAGCAAGTGCTAATTTTTCTGGAATTTTATTTTTCTTGCTACTGTCAACTAAGTCTTTTATATATTTAAATTCTAAAGCAAGCAAGAATAAGTCTGCAATTAAAGGGCTAGCATTTCCACCCATAGGAATTCCTAATATTTGTTTGAAAATGTACGGCCCGAATCTAACATAAGTATTGAAAAGGAGGAATTTAAGGGCATCTTTAAGTTTAGTTCTATCAAAATATACAGAACTAGTGGGAGTAGAGCTAAGTGATGTATTATTAAAATATGTATAAACATTTATGAAATAATTACCATTCCTAACGAACCTGTCAAAGTGCAAATCTATAATAAAGCAAAGCTCTGAATATACTAAATCTAAAGGCAAATTGGTATACAAAGTTGAAAAGTCGAAGCTATGTACCGAGGTAACTTTCGGCATGGTATTTATTTTATCAATAACTTCTAACGAATTGTCAACACTCCAATAATAGTTAATGCCAGTTCTTTTCATGATGGTATTACAATATCTTTTATGAGTACTTTTAATGTATTTTAAGCAATTTACGACTTGTTCTGATAGAGTTTTAGTGGTAGCAAATTTTGCTCCGGCAATAAAGCGATATTTATAAGGTCTTTTATGAAATTTAGGTAACATGTATAATTTTGCAATGCACTTGTTCTTATCAGAAAGTTTAATATCAAATATTATATTTTTCTTGGTATGTTCATCGATTAAGTTATCAATATTCAGATTATTTTGAATTTCATAAACAGAATTACCGCAAATATTTTTACGAAATATGTTACCCTTAATACCTAATTCTTTTTTCATATTTTCAAGATAAAATTTCTTACATGTGAAGCTATAATTATTGCTGGCTTTATCTACTGTAGTGATTACAAAATGTTTATGTAAATTTATTAAATCAGCTTTAAGCTTATTATAATTATAGTCTATAAAATCTGAAAGATTAAATTCATTTTTAAGCGAGAAAATTTTATTTCCGTCGATTGAAGAGTGCGGGCGACAGGACGGATCCTTGCGGGACTCCGTTTGGGAAATTTCTAATGCTAGATGACTGACCGGCAAAAGATACGTGTGCACATCTGCCTGCTAAGAAGTTGGCCAGCCATCTTTTTGTGTTGTTGTGCATGTTTGTGTTGTAGATTTTGTTTGTTAGGTTGTGGCGGGGGATGGCATCGAAGGCTTTACTAATGTCAAGTGTGGCAAGTACTGATCTGTGTGGTGGTCTAGCTGAGTTGATGCCGTCAAAAGCTCTTTGTGTAAGGTCTGTAAGAAGAGTGTTTGTGGAGTGCAATGGCCTGAAGCCGTGTTGTGTTGGAGAAAGTGGTAAGTCAGGTGTCATCAGTTGTAGTACAAGGCGCTCTATGACTTTGGAGGGGGTGCAAAGGAGTGTGATAGGGCGGTGTGAGGAGGGTAGCGTGGGGTCTTTGTTAGGTTTGGGGAATGTGATGATGATACCATGCTTCCAGATGTTTGGTATTGTGTTGTGTGAGTAGCTGTAGTTTGATGTTAGTGAGTGCTTGTATGCCTTGTGGTCCCAGGTGTCTGAGGTGAATGTTGCTTATGTTGTCTAGGCCACAGGCGGGTGAGAGCTTGAGATTGTTGATGATAAGCTTTGTCTGGTTGTTGGTGAAGGGTGTATAGTCAGGGTCTGTGGGGAATTGTCTTTTGCGTCGGATGACACGTCGGTCGTCTTTGTGGGGTTTTAGGTGACTGACATGAGAGAAGTGATTGATGAGAGTGTTTGCTTGTTGTTTACGTGAAGGAGTAGAGTCTGTTGTTGTGATTGCAGCATGTGATTGTGTTGTGTTGCTGTTGGAAAGTGTGATGCTGTTTAGTGTTTTGTAGAGTTTTTTGGGGTTTGTTTTGTGATCGAGTGTTTGTAGGAAGTTATTCCAATTTAGTGTTTGTTGTTCTTGTATTTTGTTGTTAATCTGGATGTTGAGTGCTTGAATTTGTTGATTGATGTCTTGTGTGTGGGGTGCTGGGGAGTGTTTCAGTGTGTCACGTTGTATGATGAGGTTTTGAATTTCTGGTGAGAAGTTGGGGTTGTGTTTTTTTATGTTACCTCTTGGAATGTGTTTCTTGTCGGCGTTTTGGATAGTCATGTTGAATGTGTGTACAGCATTGTTGATGTTAGTGATGGGTGTACTGTTTAAGGTTTCAAAGTGTTGTTCTGTCTCATTTGTGAAAGCCTCTCAGTTAGCTCTTTTATAGTTAGTGTAAGTGTGTCTGTGGCTAGCTGGGGTGACTCTTGTTTTGGTGGTGATAATGATCGGGAGGTGGTCTGAGCCTAAGGTTCTGACCACCCTCCAGGATGTTGTGGGGGCGAGTTTGGGGGAGCAAAAGGTGATATCAGGAGATGATGGGGTGTAGAGGGCTTGGTGGGGCGTATGGGTATGCTGATGAATGTTATTAAGGATATATAGGTTGTCTGTTTGGTGTTGTAAGACCAGCCATCTGTCTGTGTCGGGGTTGTCGACAAACCAGGCCGACGTCTTTGCATTGAAATCACCACCCAGGATGATGTGTGGGGTGTTTGTGATGTGTTGTATTTGTGGTCTGTAATTGTTTGGTACTGTAGGGGATGTTTGGGGAGGGATGTATGTGTTTATAATGGTAATGTTGGAGCTATTGCCAGTGCGTATTTTAAATGATTGAATTTCTGTTGTGTTATTGTTTGGAGGGAGGAGGGATTTTGTATGTGCACTGGTGTCTATATATGTTATATCTTTGTGTACCAGGGTGATGAGTCCACCGCCAATGCTGACGGCCCGGTCTTGTCGTATGGTGGTGAAATTGTGAAATGTAGGTGTTTTTTGTGTTGTACGGAGTTTTGTTTCTTGTAAGATGGCAATGTGTATGTTGTGTTGTTTGATGAAGTGTGTGAGTTCGTGTTTCTTTGTGTTGATGCCATCTATGTTTAGTTGAAGGATGTTAATGTTGTGTGTGCGGTGTATGTTGGGTGCTGCTGCACGAGGAGGGGGTGGGGGAGGGGGTGATGGTGGGGGTGGGGGTGGGGATTGGGGTGCAGGAGATGAGGGTAGGAATGGATTAGGTTGGGGTGTGGATGGGCTGGGTGGGTTGGAGAGGAGAGGTGGATGGGTTTTAGGAGTGGGAGTGGATGTTATGGGCAGGTTATGTGGGTTGGGGAGGAGAGGTGGACGGGTTTTAGGAGAGGGAGAGGGAGTGGATGGTATGGTAAGGTTATGTGGGTTGGGGAGGAGAGGTGGACGGGCTTTAGGGGAGGGATTTGACTGGGAGAGGGAGGGGCATGAGGAACATGTCCAGGTGTTTGTGTAGTATTTCATGGAGGCAAGTGTTGTGCTGGTAAAATGGGTCCAGCTCCCGCATGAGTTGCAGAGAACTGAACCCTTAGTTTGGCGGCTCGAAGTAATGGGTTTTGAGCAAGTTGGACATGTGTATTTGTAGGTGGGTCCTGGGTTGCTCTCAATGTCTCCGGCTAGAAGGAGTCTTCGAGAAATGACAGCCGGAGAGTCATTTCTCGGTGTAGGAAAAACTGTGTACAGTGGAGCCCCCATCCTAGCTGCTAATCGGTTCCACAGAAATAGAGCTAGGATTGAAACTGCCAAGATCGGTGCACTGTTCTTATGGGTAAAATTCAATCGGTTCCGTACTCCTGCCAAAATTTGCGTCTTTTTCTATTTTTTGCCTATGAAAACATGTTTTATTGTACACAAATTAAATTTTATGCATTATACTGTATCATATAATACACCATAGAATAAGTTTTTAATAACTAGAAAAAAAGGCCCAATATCTAAACAATTACCACACTTTTTCCCAGTGTTAGGCTATGAAAACATGTTTTTTGTCTAGGCTACATCAAGTAGCCTACAGTAGGCCTAAATCTTATGCATTGTAAATAATAATGTAGACATGGCTAAATGACACTCCTAACCATAAATACTGTAGATTGGGGCATTGTTTCTATCATGCAATTTTTTTTAGGCCTAGCCTAGGCCTAGGTTCTAAATTCGTCCAGCCACCCCTCAAGTACCCATTTCGCCCCAAATACATCCAATAAATACATATTATGAGGAAAAGACGTATAAATACGTATTATGAGAAGATTACTTACCACACAGATTTTATTATAAATCATTGTCATATTTAGCCTAGCCTAGGCTAACATTGTCTAGGCTAGGCATTTCAATCGCTTTCGTCCGACATGGACTGGTCTTTGCTGTGTTTTGAGCATGAAATTCCTTCATTGCTACCACCAGGCCAACCATCCCTATCACTAGATGTACTAGAGGTTATAATAAATGCGAGAGATAAGGGGTTCAGGCACAAAAAGGCTTGCAAATGGTTGTTTTGTCAACACAGATACTAGCTAAACTGCAAGCGTCTGCTTAGTGATGACGTCATACAAAGATGGCGGCTTCTTGCGCATTTGACGATCGGATCTCGGATTTCGTCTCTAAACGGCAAGCTACTGGCAGATTCTTTCGTTATGTTAAAACAAAATTATTGTTTTTGTTTGTTTTCTAGTTTTATGTCGAGTTTTTCGTTATTTTTGCTATTTTTTCGGGTTTCGGCTGGGATTTTGATGCAAGAATTGAGGCTTTTGGCGCGAGAATTGAAATGGGGAATATTTGGTGTGTGGTGCGAGAATTGAATCAACGAAGACCGGTGTAGCGAAGATGGGGGCTCCACTGTATTGTGTGTGTATGTGTGGTGTGAGAGGTGTGAGAATTGCCCGGCGCGACCGCAGCCGTTCCAAGGGCGCGTGCCCCCAGGGAGGGGGCAGGGGATAGTTATGGTGGTTTGGCTCCCGGAAGCTGCTCCCCACGGTCGGCAGCCTGCTGTCCTCCACTGTCAGTGATCTTGTCCCCGGACGGGAGGGTCGGCCGCCATTCATGGTCGGCAGTTCCGGGAGGTGGTCCCACGGCGTAGACGCCGCCACTCCAGGACCTCAACAGTTGTTGTTGTTGTTGTTCCCTAAGCTGCCTGGCCGAACAGTCCCAAGTCCCTGAGGAAGGCCATGGCCACGATCAGGCTTTCCCACAGAGCTCTCATTGAGTGTTGATTGTGTTGTTGGCATATGTGGTTGTGTGAAATGCAGTCTTCTATGATGTCTTTAATGGTATGGGGTGCTGTGTTACATCCCGGGCAGGTGTCAACGACGGAGTCATCCAGTCTCATCTGATAGCTCAGGAGAGCTGGATGGTGTCTGCATCTCAGCCTGGCCAGGTGGACTCTGTCCTCGCGAGGAAGGGAGGATTCGGAAGGATGGATTTCGGGAGGTCGTGCTTGCAGCTGCGTGTTGTCTGTGAGTGAGTGGATGGATCGGCGAGAGATATGAGTATGGATGTGCTTCTGGAAGTTGGTTCGGGGTGGGCAGGGAGGGAGAGAGGACAGTAATTGTGTGTGATACTGTGTGCTGGGTGTTGTTTTGATATTTCTTGGTGTCTGTGGGTGTGTTGCCATGTAGTTTAGTGGGTGGTCCTGGTTCGTGGAGGCTGCTGCCAGAAATTGAGTGCCTCTCATGTCCAGATGGTCTTTGACTTTGAGGATTTTGATTTCTTGATGTAGGTGATCTGTGGGTGCAGTAGCTGTGCAGCCTGTAATGATCTTTAGGGCTTTGTTTTGAATAGTCTGTAAGGTCTTACGATGTGTTTCAGCTAGGTTAGAAGCCCAGGCTGGGCTTGCGTATTCCATCACTGATCTTATGTATTGTTTATATACTGTGGTGGTGGTTTCTTTGTTGTGTCCAAATTTTGTGTGAGCAAGTGACCTGAGGGCGTTAAGTCTGGGTGTCAGTTTCTTTTTAATGTTTGTGGTGTGCTGTTTGAATGTCATATGAGTATCATATGTTACTCCTAGGATTTTGGGTGTGTGTGTATGTGTTAGGGGTGTGTTGTTTATGGTGAGTTGAGGGATGTATTCGTGTTCTCCTGTCCAGCTTGTGAGCAGGGTTGCGGTGGAGTTGGCTGGGGCTAGATTAAGTCTGTAGTGCACCAGCCATGTAGTGTGTTGAGATAGGGTTGAAGGAGATCTGTTGCTCTTTTTGGGTCATGGTGTGTGCATGTGAGTGTTATATCATCTGCATACTGTAGGAGGCTAAGTTTATTTGGGGCGTATTGGGTGTAGTTATATCGTGCATGTACAGATTGAAGAGTTCGGGCGATAGGACGGATCCTTGTGGGACTCCGTTTGGAAAGTTTCTGATTCTAGATGACTGACCGGCAAAAGATACGTGTGCACATCTGCCTGCTAGGAAGTTGGCCAGCCAACTTTTTGTGTTATTGTGCATGTTTGTGTTGTAGATTTTGTTTGTTAGGTTGTGGCGGGGGATGGCATCGAAGGCTTTACTAATGTCGAGTGTGGCTAATAGTGATCTGTGTGGTGGTCTAGCTGAGTTGATGCCGTCAAAAGCTCTTTGTGTAAGGTCTGTGAGATGAGTGTTTGTGGAGTGCAGTGGCCTGAAGCCATGTTGTGTTGGAGCTAGGGGTAGGTCGGGTGTAATTAGTTGTAGTACTAGGCGTTCCATGACTGTACTGTACCGTACAGTACTATATTTTCTTTTAATGTTATTTTGTAGTGTGGTCAGTCCTATGTGATCTGTGCCCCATAAAATGTTCTTTCCTCTCGCATCATAAGCATTAGGCAATTCATAGTGCAGTTAGGTACAGTACATGATTAGATTGATATCCAGTATTCGATAAAATATATATTATTCTTGGTAATTTGCTTTACTTATTATCTATAGTTTATTCATTTCACCACAACACCAAACACCTCCAATGAAATTAATGAAAGCGTATATGTGATCTACTGGGATTTGAACCTGTCTTGATGGTGTAATGGTTAGAGCGTGTAAGTTCTGTATGTGATAACCTGGGTTCAAATTCTGGGAGAATCACACGCTTTCATTAACCCATGGACTGCGAAGGTCCTCTCGGAAGCCACGGTCTTAAACGTGTGTAAATATTACCCTTCAAAAACCATGCCAGTGCCGGGTAATTTCTAAAATTTGGGTGATACATAAAAAGTAGTGGTATCTTTCCATACCACATTCCCCCCCTTTATACCCCACCCCCACTCCCTCCCTCATCTTGGCCATTTATTTTGCACATGTTCTAGCAGTTCGTGGGTTAATTTAATTTGGGGGGTTATTGATGTTAAGAACGATGTTAAAAATAATATTATAATTGATCTGTTACAGGACTCTATCTGATCGTGAGATTCGTACGTTACTGACACGTCTATATGAGCTACCACTACCTTACTCTACGGTTCAAACCTTCCATACAGTTGTTAGAAACTGTTCATCTACTGTTGATGTATTAGCACCACGACCCACACCTCCCTATGAGAGATATGCTGACTCTGATCTGGTAAGTAAATACTGGTATGATACTTTATTTAAGGGGAGATCGGTCGTATTTATTTGCTCATATACAATATACAGTATATCTTTTTATTATTATTTTAGTTTCCTCCGTAGACCTCCATCAAGCTTATAAAAACACCCCCTAACACCCTCCTAGAAGATAACTTTGTAAATTTTTCGATAGAAAAATGTCCCGGACAAAGGTCGGTTCCTTCTTAACCCTCCAGCCCCGGCTATGTATTATATATATATTCCCCGAAATCCGGGGGTTTTGGCCGAAAAACGTCTATGCCTAGGCTACCGCATCTTTGTTATTTGGCTTGCTTCCGCATTCCCGCACATCCCCAAGCGTAGATGTGTTTCGTACCTGTTGAATGGCATTAAGTAGAGCTCTCTAAGTCAACTGGTTCAGTTGTGATGATGATTTCATTGGAGATAACTTTATGGCAAAAACAGCCACTTTACACTACTTTTCGATACTTAACAATAACATACAGGCACACACGAACAAGCGACGCACTCCTTCTTGTGGCCAGAGATGCGGGGCGTCGGTCCAGCCGGCTGTTGTTTACATGCGTCGGACGTACGCCTCGCACACCAAGCTTACAGGCTTTGAGCTCATGGGTGTTTAAGAGCCCTTCCGGGTAGCTCGGGTGTGTTTTTTATGGGCGTTCAAGAGCCCTTCCGGGTCTGATGGGTTAAATTACAGGCTCGCTATCGCTCACCAGGAATAAATCGACACCTAAATGGCATGAAAGGTCTTAATTATAGGTTTGACTCCTGTAAGGAGATAAAGAAAACCTAATATTTAGTAGTGGCCCCGTAATCATTGACGAACATGCCTATTACATAAGGCATCCTCTTCAAACACTAATCCGCCGTAGTTTGAATCTACCGCGCAGAGCATTTAAAATCTGAGGAGCCTTCATCATGAGCGCACGCGACCTCACTCATGGCTTCAGTCATTATGAATTGGGGTCTCACTACGAAAAAACTTCGTAAAAAATAAAAAACAAAAAGAAAATAAGAATAACTATCCAATAAGCTTTCCATCATATCGTGGATGTACTTGTGTGGATCTTTAACCAGACGCTGATTCAGGCGTCATTCTTCCTTCACTGACATATCAAGTAAATCAAAATCCTTAATACATCAACGAATGGGAAGGGGATGGTCGGGAGGGCCCCAGTCGTCAATGATTACGGGGCCACTACTAAATATTAGGTTTTCTTTATCTCCTTACAGGAGTCAAACCTATAATTTATTAGTGGCCCCTCCATCATTGACGAACATGCCTGATTTCTAAGACTGGAGGGGGACATTCGTAATCATATCATAACTCTAGAAAAGCAAATAATCAAACAACCACATAGTATTCTTACTTTTGTAAAAAAGAGATATTCGGGTGCATAAACTTTATACAGCCTAAATCTTCAAAAAGGGGTACAAGCAGGAGTGTGCTTCAAAGAAGCCTGCTTGAAAAAGGGTTAACTCTGAGACTCTGTGCACAGATCTGCTAGTTAAGAAGGCACCCCACTTAAAGTAAGTGGTGAAAACTAAAAACTTATAAGTTTACATGTGCACATATAAACCCCATTAACTAGTGGATATATTCCTAAAAATATAACCAAACATAAATTAATTCTTGTACATTCGTAGAAGTACTGAACTCGTGTACTTATGCAGAAGTAATTACTGCAAAAGTAAAAGTCGTAGTTGCCACTACCGAGATTTCTCAAAAATCTATTGCTTCACAGCCAAAGCTACTTACAACAAGAATTGCCTGTAGCACAATTTCCTGCAATGAATACTACAGAGAAATTTTATAATACAAAGCCTACAACCAGTATCACAGCTCGTATGTTCCGAACACATACTCCGGAGGGGTCTAGGGTGTCCTATGTCACACTGACTGCACCGTCCCCCCCCCTTTTTCTTGAAATTAAACAAAACGTGACTAAAAGGGCCACCTAGACCCTCTGCCGTAAAGCTATACATGGCAAGGAAGGTTTGGCCAGAGCTACTGAAAGGTATCGAGGCAAAAAGTCCTGATTAGAGGCCCACAACTGTGTGGACTTAATAACTTCCACCGAAAGATTATTAAGGAAACGTAAAGAGGCTGTCCCATTGCGTAAATCGTGGGTCTTACCCACAACGCCGGGATTCTTCTCTTTAAAGTCCTCGACCAAGAGAGAAGCCAGTGTACGCTCCATCAATCGTTCACCCGGCTTGCGACCCATAAAGCACCCTGGTGATTTAGAGGTGCCACTCTTAAATATTTGGTTAGAGCTTGCACTGGGCAAAAAAGATGGTGCACCTTACCCCTGTTTAACGCCGGCACCGTGATCTCTGAAAACACGGGTTCACTGTGCTCAATCTCGGCTATGAATCCTGGGGAAGGTGCAATGTGAATACACTCATGAAGCCTATCAAACCTGAGGCAATTAGGTGCGTTGCTCATCGCCGCCAGCTCAGATACTCTGTTCCCGGTAGCCAAAGCCATAAGGAAGACTGCCCTTTTGTAAAATCTGTAGTCTTTGGTACATACGGGAACGAGAATAACGACGATGCTTTGTCCAGAGACCATGTAGGCCTGAGCTGACGGGGAGGTGGGCGGAGTTTAAAACCTGCCCACATAAATCACTTTCAGATAAATGTTTCTGCATGAACAGATAAATTAAATAATAAACAACCAACGCCACCGAGGTCACAGTTTATTTTGTTCTAAGAATCCGAGACGTAAAAGCTTTCCAATGCGATTGAAACTGTCGCTTTGTAGACTGGGTATATTGATTCGTGAATATCTTGGTCACGTCGCTACCATAAGGTGCTAGCCACTAGGCCTCCTGAATGTCCAAAATGAACAAGTCTGCGAGTTTTCTAGGTTGCCAATTGTGTTCTAAGTGGAACAACCCGACCAGGAGGGACACTGGGTGCGGGCACCACGTGTTCAAATGCTGGTATCACACTGCGCCGGCCACAGGGGCGCGATTAGCGAGACTACGCCTCGCTAATCCTGTAGTTTGTTGACTACGTGGCACATTAGAGACGCGTCTGGCGGCGGAAAAGAGATAAATGGAACTCAACCTGTTCTCGTCCGTCATCAGAGCGTCAGGTCCGCCCGCCGGCGTTATCGTCCGGCGGGTGAGGTACGACTGTGAGTATCGCCATACACCTTGGCTGTGGCTGTCCCTCGCTTGCGAGCTCGGTATACTCCCTGAATGGGAGCCCTCGTCCGAGTCCCGTAAAGGTTTATGATAATTAAAAGCTCCCATAGCTCATTAACACATTGAAAGCAGAGCTGGTGAGCAAAATCATAAAGTATACTAATTAAGTTAATTTATATTTAATTGTATTAAAATAAAATTACTATAAATAAACACAATATTATCATAATATAATCATAGAAAATATATATGTTTATTATGATTCAGCTATTAAATTATTTCATTAACTAATAAAAATAAGATAGGGCTACCTGAGCTTAACGGCGTTGAACCTACAGCAATGAGAGGTTCAAGTGCCGACACGACAGAGACTGGGGGAAAACTACCCCGCCCCCGGGAACTACCTGGTCACCTGGAGCAACACCGGTCCTCCGCCCTGGAAAGAGAATTTTCCGGGGATTAATGCTCATAGGGTTACACCCAAAAAACGGTACAAAATATGTGCCTCAAAACCGCCGGTCAACGAACCGTAGCACTCCACCACTACTTTTCGTTGTCCTTTAGTATCATATTAAAGATTTCAGCATATCTTTACCTGTCCAGAAGATTTAAGCATATCGTCTGAATCCTCATAAAGATGAAGCGATGAAGTCTTTCAAGTATCCCTTTACACTTGAAACACTAGTAAGATTCCGGCATCTTTTTATCCCATAAAAAGTCTAAGCCTATCTTAATCTCTAATCTGGCGTCACCCAGAAGCCCTCATAGATCGCCGTCTTGAAGGCCGTGATACCCTATTGTATCAATCAATTGTTTGGCAAATTATCACGAATTGCAAATCAGTGAATATAACCACCCAAAGGTACAACCGCCTGGTTTTATATGCAATGTCAAACCAATTGTACCTGCCCCAGACCTCTTTGTAAAAAGGTCGCCGGGAGGGAAAGACTAAACAAACAAACGGCATTGTTTCAATGGCTTATTAACCCGGGAACTGCGGGGAGACTCTTAACCTCTGAAGTGCGCATGGGGGTAATTGGAAACGTCCCCCTGTGCTGACGTATTTGAGGTGTTTCCGCCACTAAAATATTCATTGTGCCATTAATAGCATTAATACTTATCCATATGCGCCTATTATGGGTTGATTATAAAGGTATTAACCTGAAACAACAATAAAACGAGTGAAAACAGCGTTTGGATGGTCAAAATCGGAGATATAGCCCGCGAGTTGTATAATGTATGGGTGAGGCAATCTGCTTTCCCGCCAATTTCCCCCAAGGCCACTGAGACACAGTCGATCGATACTCTCTCTCTCTCTCTTGCACTCGCTTGCTATCAGTGATGACCACACCCTCCAATCGGATTTCTAATGTTAGCACGAAAATATACCTCAGAATAAGGGAATAACAGGGAAAATAGGTGATAACTGAAGGAGAGGAGGAAAGTGGGGAAGGAGGGGAGGTAGAGGACTGAGATTTTGCATGGCCCAGGGGCCAAAAAAAAAAAAATAAATAAAAAAAAATAAAATATAATTTTTTTTTTTTTTTCGATGTCAAAAGTTGATTTTTATTTTCTCTGACTCTTAAGAGTCTCCCCGCAGTGCGCCGGGGGAACTCTTAAGAGTCTCCCCGCAGCTCCCGGGTTAAGAGTTCCCCCGGAGGACTGCGGGGAAACTCTTAAGAGTGAGTGAAAAAAAAAATCAACTTTTGACATCGATTTTTTTTTTTTTGGCCCCTGGGCCATGCAAAATCTCAGTCCTCTACCTCCCCTCCTTCCCCACTTTCCTCCTCTCCTTCAGTTATCACCTATTTTCCCTGTTATTCCCTTATTCTGAGGTATATTTTCGTGCTAACATTAGCGAGTTGCAAGCAGGGTGTTGTCATCACTGATGGCAAGCGAGTGCAAGAGAGAGAGAGAGAGTATCGATCGACTGTGTCTCAGTGGCCTTGGGGGAAATTGGCGGGAAAGCAGCTTGCCTCACCCATACATTATACAACTCGTGGGCTATATCTCCGATTTTGACCATCCAAACGCTGTTTTCACTCGTTTTATTGTTGTTTCAGGTTAATACCTTTATAATCAACCCATAATAGGCGCATATGGATAAGTATTAATGCTATTAATGGCACAATGAATATTTTAGTGACGGAAACACCTCAAATACGTCGGCACAGGGGGACGTTTCCAATTACCCCCATGCGCACTTCAGAGGTTAAAGATTTCAGCATATCTTTCACCTGTCCAAAAGAATTAAGAATAACTTCTTAATCCTCATAAAGATGAAGCATATCTTTATTAAAGATGAAGTCTTTCAAGTAACCCTTTACACTTGAACCACTAGTAAGATTCAGGCATCTTTTTATCCCATAAAAAGTCTAAGCCTATCTTAATCTCTAATCCGGCTTCTCCCAGAAGCCCTCATAGATCGCCATCTTGAAGGCCGTGATACCCTATTGTATCAATCAATTGTTTGGCAAATTATCTCGAATCGCAAATCCGTTAATATAACCACCCGAAGGTACAACCGCCGGGTTTTATATACAAGGACCCCAATGGAAATACGCCTAACGGCCTTATTGGGCTATCCTTAGGTGGAATTATGCAAGGCTGGTACATGTCATATTTATAACATACTATGTGGTACCAACTCTGTAAATTGCTAACTGAATAAATATTATTATTATTATTATTATTATTATTATTATTATTATTAATGTCAAACCAATTATACCTGCCCCAGACCTCTTTGTAAAAAGGTCGCCGGGAGGTAAAGACCAAACAAACAGACAGCATTGTTTCAATGGCTTTGAAAAGCAGAGAAAACCAAGGCCAACAGGTGTCAGCCTGATCACCTAGAAAACTGAGTGGAGCCCCCCTCGACGGGAATAACTCAGGAAGCCTGATCCCAGGCTCGACCATAGAAAACGCAGTTTCTGATGAGCCCTCAAGCGACCAAACTCGTCGGGGTAACTTACCTATTTTAGCCATCCTGACTAAAACTCGGTAAACAAAAACAGTGTTCTCGGAGCAACGAGAAAAACGCCGGAAAGGTAACCCACACTAAACTATACATTACAGGAGGGCGTAATGCATAAAGCAATGAATAACACAGGAAGCCTGATCCCAGGCTCGACCACAGAAAACGCAGTTTCTTATGAGCCCTCAAGCGACCAAACTCGTCGGGGTAACTTACCTATTTTGAGCCATCCTGACTAAAACTCGGTAAACAAAAACGGTGTTCTCGGAGCAACGAGAAAAAATGCCGGAAAGGTAACCTACACCAAACGAGACATTTTAACACATTTTATACAAAGGGTGTGCACAAAAATAGGGATACCTGAACAGGAGGGCGTAATGCATAAAGCAAAAACCGGGGCAAAGGTAGCCATGACAGAGACTGGTGGGATAATTACTCCAGGTTCTGCATAGCCCCGCCGGGACCCAGCTCTGGAAAAAAAGAAAATTTCCAGGAATTAATGCTCATAAGGTTAACCCAAACATGTTCGCACACAAGTGTTAAATAACCCGCCGGGTAACGAGACGTAATACTCAACGACGACAGCTCGCTACGCGGTGGGGTTTCCTAAGTAAAAGATTTCAGAATATCTTAATTTGTCCAAAAGATTTATGAATACCCTCTGACATAATATAAAGACCAGCATGGCGTTTATAACTGATGAAGTCTTTCCGGTGGTGTTTGTTTCAAGATTCAATTTTGGAAAAAAATCCCCCTAAAAAAGACGCCGGCCCCCGAATTATCTCGTAGATAAAAAACTGGGAAGCCTGACAAATATACGAGATCTAACTTCTCCCGAAGTATCTTTTTAGATCGCCGTATGTTGAAGGCGGCGATACAAAACGTATCCCTCAATTGTCTGGTTAACTAACTGAATCGTAAATTCGTTATTCCCATCCCTCCAAGGAACACCCGCCGGGTGTGAATATTATTTTTTTTTTAAACGTTAACCCCAATTGTGCCCGAAAGCGCCGTATGTTGAAGGAGGCGATACACAATGCATCCCTCAATTGTCTGGTCAACTAAACTGAATTTTGCAAATTCGGGCATCCCACCCTTCCAGGTTGCACCCGCCGGGTGATTTAAAGTTTAAAAGTTAACCCCAAATGTTCCTAACCCCACTTCTTTGTAAAAGATCGCCGGAGAGGAAATTCAAAGATCGCGAATTGCAAATCAGTCAATATAACCACCCAAAGGTACAACCGCCGGGTTTTATATGCAATGTCAAACCAATTGTACCTGCCCCAGACCTCTTTGTAAAAAGGTCGCCGGGAGGGAAAGACTAAACAACCAAACGGCATTGTTTCAATGGCTTATTAAAGATTTCAGCATATCTTTCACCTGTCCAAAAGAATTAAGAATAACTTCTTAATCCTCATAAAGATGAAGCATATCTTTATTAAAGATGAAGTCTTTCAAGTATCCCTTTACACTTGAAACACTAGTAAGATTCAGGCATCTTTTTATCCCATAAAAAGTCTAAGCCTATCTTAATCCGGCTTCTCCCAGAAGCCCTCATAGATCGCCGTCTTGAAGGCTGTGATACCCTATTGTATCCATCAATTGTTTGGCAAATTATCTCGAATCGCAAATCCGTTAATATAACCACCCGAAGGTACAACCGCCGGGTTTTATATGCAATGTCAAACCAATTATACCTGTCCCAGACCTCTTTGTAAAAAGGTCGCCGGGAGGTAAAGACCAAACAAACAGATAGCATTGTTTCAATGGCTTTGAAAAGCAGAGAAAACCAAGTCCAACAGGTGTCAGCCTGATCACCTAGAAAACTGTGTGGAGCCCCCATCGACGGGAATAAACCAGGAAGCCTGATCCCAGGCTCGACCATAGAAAACGCAGTTTCTGATGAGCCCTCAAGCGACCAAACTCGTCGGGGTAATTTACCTATTTTAGCCATCCTGACTAAAACTCGGTAAACAAAAACGGTGTTCTCGGAGCAACAAGAAAAACGCCGGAAAGGTAACCCACACCAAACTATACATTACAGGAGGGCGTAATGCATAAAGCAATGAATAACACAGGAAGCCTGATCCCAGGCTCGACCACAGAAAACGCAGTTTCTTATGAGCCCTCAAGCGACCAAACTCGTAGGGGTAACTTACCTATTTTGAGCCATCCTGACTAAAACTCGGTAAACAAAAACGGTGTTCTCGGAGCAACGAGAAAAAACGCCGGAAAGGTAACCCCCACCAAACGAGACATTTTAACACATTTTATACAAAGGGTGTGCGCAAAAATAGGGATACCTGAACAGGAGGGCGTAATGCATAAAGCAAAAACCGGGGCAAAGGTAGCCATGACAGAGACTGGTGGGATACTTACTCCAGGTTCTGCATAGACCCGCCGGGACCCAGCTCTGGAAAAAAAAAAATTTCCAGGAATTAATGCTCATAAGGTTAACCCAAACATGTTCGCACACAAGTGTTAAATAACCCGCCGGGTAACGAGACGTAATACTCAACGACGACAGCTCGCTACGCGGTGGGGTGTCCTAAGTAAAAGATTTCAGAATATCTTAATTTGTCCAAAAGATTTATGAATACCCTCTGACATAATATATAAAGACCAGCATGGCGTTTATAACTGATTAAGTCTTTCCGGTGGTGTTTGTTTCAAGATTCAATTTTGGAAAAAAAAAACTAAAAAAGACGCCGGCCCCCGAATTATCTCGTAGATCAAAAACTGGGAAGCCTGACAAATATACGAGATCTAACTTCTCCCGAAGTATCTTTTTAGATCGCCGTATGTTGAAGGCGGCGATACAAAACGTATCCCTCAATTGTCTGGTTAACTAACTGAATTGTAAATTCGTTATTCCCATCCCTCCAAGGAGCACCCGCCGGGTGTGAATATTAGTTTAAAAAACGTTAACCCCAATTGTGCCCTAAAGCGCCGTATGTTGAAGGAGGCGATACACAATGCATCCCTCAATTGTCTGGTCAACTAAACTGAATTTTGCAAATTCGGGCATCCCACCCTTCAAGGTTGCACCCGCCGGGTGATTTAAAGTTTAAAAGTTAACCCCAATTGTTCCTAACCCCACTGCTTTGTAAAAGATCGCCGGGGAGGAAATACAACAACAGCATAGTTTTATATTGGCTTTGCAAAACCGAAAAAAACTAAAAATAACACGTGTCCGTATGAACACTGTTAGGAGGGTACAGCCAACCCGCCGGGAATCAGAAGGAGCCTGAAACAGGCACCCCAGAGACGCAGTCCTGGGGAGCCACAGACACCCACTCGCCGGGGAAACAAGCCTGTTTTTAAACCACGCGTGGCCAAAACTCGGCAACCAGCCGGGGTTATCAAGGTGAAACCGAGAAAAACCCGCCGGAAAAAACCCACCCCGTCCAGATACCATCTGAACACACCACCGGACCGAGGCGTAGCCAAAACACAACTAACGCCGGGCCCAACATAGTCCGTGGAATTAGCCAATACACAACTAACCCAGGACACATAAATAGTCCGTGGAATTAGCCAATACACAACTAAACCAGGACACACATCACACAGTAGTACATATTTAGAAAATAAATCAATAACACTTGTATATGTGGTAAAGCTACGAGAGGCTGGCTAGGCCTAGGCAGACGGATAACATTAACATGTCGGAATATAAACAAAAAGCACTGAATTATATCACAACAGGAACCACCGCCAACACACCACTGTAGCAAATACTTCCGGCAAAGGGAAGAACTGACTTGGGACCCAGAAAAAACTTCACTAAGTGAAGAAAAATACGCTGGGAACGTCAGCAAATATACGCTACCTCATCAGAAAGATAAAAGGAAGCAATAACGCGTAATGAAAGCCGCCTGCATCACAAAGCTAGCTAACTGTGAAAAAGTTCACCTGTCCACAACCGGACCACGAGGGTACATCCGAAATAGATGCCCCAAACACACGACCCAAAATACACTGCACTGCGGGCAACCAGCCCAGGACACTCCTGCTACGCATATCCTAACCTTACTCGATACATCCCGGAGTAAACAAATGAGAAAAAACTCACTAGGGACGCAGCAAATGCGGAACCAGCGGAGCGTGGAGAGACACGTCCGGGCCGGCTGACCGCAGAGCAGAGAAGGAAGAATGACGCCTGAATCAGCGTCTGGTCAAAGATCCACACAAGTACATCCACGATATGATGGAAAGCTTATTGAATAGTTATTCTTATTTTCTGTTTGTTTTTTATTTTTCACAAAGTTTTTCGTAGTGAGAACCCAATTCATAATGACTGAAGCCATGAGTGAGGTTGCGTGCGCTCATGATGAAGGCTCCTCAGATTTTAAATGCTCTGCGCGGTAGATTCAAACTACGGCGGATGAGTGTTTGAAGAGGATGCCTTATGTAATAGGCATGTTCGTCAATGATGGAGGGGCCACTAATAAATACAGTATTGACACAAAAATTGGGGGAAATGTCTCAAAATCGCTAAACTAATGGAACGAACATCTTAAAAATCTCAAAACTAATATGCTAAACATGAGGGAGAAGGGTGTCTAGAAAAAAATAACTACCTCTCCCTTAACCCCTTTAGTACCGAGTTGTTCTTGTCATTATAATCTGGATATTATTTGACGATGTTATCCAGTTTAGGGAGGACGTGTAACAATGAAAAGGCTTCAAACTATCTCGCTTATCCAATTTTTTCTACCACGGTTTCCTCTTAAGCTGCATAAAATCGTCTAAGCATAGGTGGAATGACACAAAATTATAGGTTTGACTCCTGTAAGGAGATAAAGAAAACCTAATATTTAGTAGTGGCCCCGTAATCATTGACGAACATGCCTCTTACATAAGGCATCCTCTTCAAACACTAATCCGCCGTAGTTTGAATCTACCGCGCAGAGCATTTAAAACTGAGGAGCCTTCATCATGAGCGCACGCGACCTCACTCATGGCTTCAGTCATTATGAATTGGGTTCTCACTACGAAAAAACTTCGTAAAAAATAAAAAGAAAAAGAAAATAAGAATAACTATCTAATAAGCTTTCCATCATATCGTGGATGTACTTGTGTGGATTTCTGACCAGACGCTGATTCAGGCGTCATTCCTTCTTCACTGACATATCAAGTAAACCAAAATCCTTAATACATCAACGAATGGGAAGGGGACGGTCGGGAGGGCCCCAGTCGTCAATGATTACGGGGCCACTACTAAATATTAGGTTTTCTTTATCTCCTTACAGGAGTCAAACCTATAATTTATTAGTGGCCCCTCCATCATTGACGAACATGCCTGATTTCTAAGACTGGAGGGGGACATTCGTAATAATATCATAACTATAAAAGCAGATAATAAAAACAACCACATAGTATTCTTACTTTTGAAAATATATTTAAATATGGCGTAGACTAAAAATATACAAGAAAAAGGGGTTCAGGCAGGTGCGTGCTTCAAAGAAGCCTGCCTGACAAAAAAGGGTAACCCTGAAGATTCTGAACACAGATCTGTAGTTACAAAGGCACCCCACTCAACGAGTGGTGACAAAAATAACAAGTTATAAGTTTATATGTGCACATAATAAACCCCAAAATAATCGTGGAGAGAAATTGCAAAGGATCTCCACTGTTCTAATATTAGACTGCTTTCGCAGCTAAAACTACTATAACAACTCCGTTGTTTTGTACTAACATTGTACTAGCACAATTTCTCACTGAGAAATTTTCATATCACATTAACCTTGAATTATATCACAGCTCTCATACTCCGGCGGGGTCTAGGGTGTCCTATGTCCACTGACTGCACCCCCCCCCTTTCTCGTGAAAATAAACAAAAGTGACTGCAGGGCCACCTAGACCCTCTGCCTTAAAGCTATACATGGTAAGGAAGGTTTGTCTAGAGCAACTGATAAGTATCTAGACAAAAACGTATGATTAGACGCCCACAACTGAGTGGACGCGATATCTTCTACTGAAATTTTTTTCAGGAAACGTAAAGAGGCTGCCCATTTGCGTAAATCGTGGGCCCTACCCACAACGCCGGGATTACTCTCTTTAATGACTTCGACCAGAAGAGAGGCTAATCGTCGTTTAAGTAAGCGTTTACCCGTACTTGCTACCCATAAAGCACCTTGGGGGTTAAGAGGAGCTACTCTCAAATATTTGGTTAGAGCTTGCACTGGACATAGATTATGATGCACCTTTCCCCTTTTTAACGCCGGCACCGTGAACTCAGAAAACACGTGTGCACTGTGCTCATTCTTGGCTACAAAACCTGGGGAAGGTGCAATTTAAATACATTCATTAAGTCTGCCAAACCTAAGGCAATTAGGTGTGTTGCTCATCGCCGCCAGCTCAGACACTCTGTTCCCGGTGGCCAAAGCCATAAGGAAAACCGCCTTTTTTAAGAGTAATGCAAAGTCTGCAGTATTTTGGTACAGACGAGAGTGAAGTAAAGACAAAGCTTTGTCGAGAGACCAAGTAGGCATGAGCTGACGGGGAGGTGGGCGAAGTTTAAAACAAGCTCTCATAAAACCTGTTTCCTCCACCACCGGTATGGAGAGACCTGTAAGGTCTAAAAAGGGCACTCTAATCGCAGTTAAGTGATTTTTTAATGTTACCACAGATAAATGTTTCTGCTCAAACAGATAATTTAAATAATTGAAAACTAAAGCCACTGACGGCATATTCTGTTCCGTTCTGATGATCCAGGAAGTAAAGGCTTGCCAATGTGAGTGATACTGTCGTTTCGTAGACTGAGTATATCTATCTATCTATTGCCTGACGCCGTGATCCCCGAAGGGGTGGCCACGAACGAACCGCCCCCATGCACCTCTGTCCCCAGTCAGTCGACGCCCCTCCCCCCAACCAGCACCGCCTTCGTTCATGTAGTTCCTCACTCCATCCTTCCACCTCATATTCGGTCTACCTCTCCCCCTCTGTCCCTCCACCTCGCTCTCGTACACCCTCTTAGTCATTCTCTCGCTTTCCATACGTTCCATATGGCCGAACCATCTCAAGTTGTTCCTTTTCACACTTTCCAGCACATCTACCTCCACACCACACCTCCTTCTTACTTCCTCATTAGTCTGTCTATCCCTCCATGTAACTCCGCACGCACTCCTTAAGTAATTCATTTCCACTGCTCTCACTCTTGGTCTGAGTCTCTCAACCAACGTCCATGCTTCGCTTCCGTAAGTCAGTGTCGGGATTACCACACTGTCATGCAAGGACTTCTTCACTTCCATACTGACCACCCTATTTCTTGTTACTGCTTTTAGCGTTCCTACAACCCTCTTCCCCTGTTGTACCTCTCCCGCACCTCTTCACCATAGTCCCATCTTTACTCAACACACTGCCCAGATACTTAAAAGAGTTGACGATCTCCATAGCCTGACCGTTCAGCTTCACCTCACACTCTGTGACTTCACCCCTTTCGAAGACCATAACCTTGCTCTTCCCCGTATTTACCTTCAAATTCCGTTTTTCGCACACTGTTCCAAACTCATTTACCAGATCCTGCAACTCCCATTCATTATCACTCATCAGAACTGTATCATCCGCAAACAGCAGTATAGGTAGCTTCCACTCAATTCCCTCCCTTTTCAGCGATACACCAACATCCACTGCTCTTGATAGTATTTCTTTCATAACTCCATCCATATATACAGTAAACAACCACGGGGACATCACACACCCCTGTTTCAAACCAACATTCAGGTCAAAGAACTCGCTCTGCTCACTCTCCACACGTACTGCCGCCTTTGCACCCTCATACATGCTCTTCACTGCTTTCAGCAACTTGCCCTCTACTCCGTATATTCTAAGTACTTTCCACAAACCTTCTCTATCCACTCTGTCATAGGCCTTCTCCAAGTCCATAAAGGCAACATACACTTTTGTTTCTTCTCCAGATACTTCTCCACAACACAATTCAGGGTAAAAATCTGATCTACACATCCTCTTCCCTTCCTAAAACCTCCCTGCTCGTCGCCTATCCATTTCTCCGTTCTCACTCTCACTCTCTCAATCACTACCCTACTGTATACCTTCCCTACTACGCTTAGAAGACATATTCCTCGGTGGTTACCACACACTCCTCTTTCCCCTTTGCCCTTATATAGGGGGACTATTATGCCAGTCTTCCAGTCATCGGGTGCACTCCCCTTCTCCCATGCTAGTTTGCACATTTTCCATACCCATTCTATCACTATCTCACCACCATACCTCAACATTTCCCCACACACTCCATCTGTTCCTGGTGCTTTCCCCAACTTCACTCTTTTCATGGCTTCCCACACTTCTGACCTCCTGATCCCCACCTCCTCCACTACTTCTCTTCTTCTCCCTCCCATACCATATCCAGCTATGTTTGCTGGCTCTTCATTCCTTTCATTTAGGAACTCACTGAAGTACTCCCTCCATCTTTCGACTCTCTCTTGCTTCTCGGCTAGCATTCTCCCATTCTTATCTTTCACACCCTTACTGTTTCCCTTGCTACCTTCCCTAACTTTCTTGACTTCTTTCCAGAACAGTTTCTTACTCTCCCTCCATTTTACACTCAGATTCCTTCCAAATTCCTCATCTACTCTTCTCTTACTTTCCTTCACTACTCTCTTCACACCCTCTTACTCTCCACGTACCTCGCTCGTTTCTGTCTCTCGGAATCTTCATTCCTCTACTACCCAACCACTCTCTATATGCTCTTTTCTTCCACAGCTATTCTTACCTCTTCTGTCCACCATGCTGTACCTTTCACTCCCCTCCCTCTTCTCCTCACTCCACACACTCCTCACATGCTGCACAGATCTCATCCTTAAACACCTTGCTCATCTCCTCCACTTCCTCCATAACTTCCAGGTCGAACCCACCTAGTCGTCTTTCCACTGCTCTCCTGTACTCCTCCCTGACTTCCTCCTCCTGCAACCTCTCCACCCTCCTCACCATTCCACCCTCCTCTCGCCTCCCTCCCGCTCTCCTCACCCACTTCTTTTGTATCCTAACCTTAGCTACCACTACATAATGATCAACAGACCCCCTCCAATACCCTATACACCCTAGCATCCATCACAGATTTCTTCATTCGTTCATCCACACATACATAATCAATCAATGACTTTCGTTCCACCACTGTCTTATCCTTCATCGTCAACATCCGTTTCCACGTGTACCTGTGGATCATTCTGTGTCGGAAGAAGGTGTTGGCTATCCACGGCCTCCTCCCCACACATACGTCCACAAGTGCACTACCATTCCCATTCACCTCTGATGGTACCCCCCACCCTCCCACCACTCCCTCAACTTTCCTATCACCCACCTTACCATTCATATCCCCAATCAGAAATATTCTTTCATTCTTGTCAAACTTCTCCAGGCACGCCTCCACATTCATCCAGAACTCCTCTTTCTTTCTTTCAAGTATATCCTCTGTCGGGGCATACACGCATACAATCACCCACGTTTGTATTCCTACTTTCATTCTCACCCACACAATCCTTGAACCCACAGACCCATACTCTCTTACACATTCCTTCCATTTGCTACTTACAAACAAACATGCACCTTCTCTCGCTGTTCCTTCACTCACTCCAGCACACACACCCATTCCACATTCCCATTCTCTCACATCTGAACCTTTCCATTTGGTCTCTGTCATTCCACATACATCCAGCCTGGCATTCACTAACACTTCCAGAACCTCTCTCTCTTTTGTGTCATCATTCATGCCACTAACATTCCACGTAGCCATTCTCAGAATGTCCGAAGGCATGTCCTTAGTCGGTCGTGGTTCGTCAACGTTGGTTCCGTCCGCATCCGAGGCTGTTCGTTCGTTTTTCTTTGCTTAGATATTTTTTCCGGGTGGGGGTCGCAAGCCCACCGACCCAACCTCTTTAGTCGCCTCTTACGACACGCAGAAGGCACGTGGGGCATATTCTATTCCCTAACCCCCAGGGGGTTATGGAATGAGTATATTGATTGATTAATTTATTGGTCACATCTCTACCGTATGGTGCTAGCCACTTGGCCTCCTGAATGTCCATAATGCAAAAGTCAGCGAGGTCGCTAGGTTGCCAATCGTGTCTAAGTGGAAATACCCGACCGGGAGCAATACCGGGTCCGGGCACCACGTTTTCAATTGCTGGTACCACAACTGCGCCGGCCACAGAGGCGCGATTAGCGAGACTAAGCCTCGATAATCTCGTAGTTTGTTCACTACGTGGCACATTAGTGACGCATCTGGCGGCAGAAACAGATAGATGGAGCTCCATCTGTTCCAGTCTGTCACTAGGGCGTCTGGCCCCCCTGCCGGCGTTTTCGCCCGGCGGGTGAGGTATAGAGGGAGTTTGTGAGTCTCCTCGGACGCAAATAGATCCACTTGTGGATGGGAGAGCTCTGCAATCATTAGGTTGAAAATGGGTTGCTTGAGCTCCCATTCTACTGTCGTGCTCTGTCTCCGGGACAGAGCGTCTGCCCAGACGTTCGCTACGCCTGATAGATAAGATGCGTGAAGGTAAATGTCTAGTCTGTTGGCGAGAGTAAAAATCTCTTCCGACACGTTTAGCAACCCCCTTGACCTCGTTGATCCTTGTTTCTGAATACAGTGAACTGCATTCAGATTGTCCATTCTGAAGGCCACCGACTTGCCCCGTAGCGCCGGGCCGTGAACCTGAAGGAAATACAAGGGGACTAGTAATTCTTTGACATTGATGTGAGAGATTTCTAAGTGGGACCAAAGCCCCTGACCCTGGTGCCCCTGATTTGACTGAAATCCCCACCCTATTGTGCCTGACGCATCCGTGTCTACCCATACCGTTGGTGGAGGAGAGGTCCATGACATTATTGAGTGCAACGTTTCCCTCCTTGCCCAGACCGCTAGCAAGGTGTGGATTAATTTCGGGATGGGCCATAATTTTCCCGCCGGTAAGAGTAGGAAATATTTGTTGCCTTCCAATATTAATCGTTTTACTTTCAACCGGCCCAACTTAACAGTTAGTTGAATCCAGTTGAGAGAGCTTATCAGAGACTCCCAGACCCTCCGCGTCGTAGTCAGACTGTGAAGAAACATGAACAGTTTCCTGCAAAACCTGTTGCGATTGTCCACACTCTGACTCAGAGTGAGAGCGGCCGTGTCCCAGACCAGCCCTATCCACTGAATTACTCGTGAGGGAACAAGGTTTGACTTTACCAGATTTACCTTGAAGCCTAGAGTTTTGACATGATTTAAAATAATATTGACATGTTTGACGCATAATTGTTGTGTCTCTGCCACCACCAGCCAGTCGTCTAGGTACCACAACACTCTGATCCCCTGTTTTAACAATGGCATCAGGGCTTGCCTGACTAATTTCGTGAATAATCGAGGTGCTAGGTTCAAGCCGAACGGCATCCTTTGAAAAACAAAATTTTGGTGCCTGATCCTTAAGGCCAAAAACCTTTGAAATCTTTTGTTGACCGAGACGTGCCAATAGGCGTCTGTCAGATCTAGTGAACACATCCAACCTCCCGGCGGAAGTGTTAGCCTGATTTGGTGTACTGTTAACATTCTGAAAGATTCGTTGTGAATGTGAAGGTTCAGATAAGACAGGTCTACGACCGGCCTCATCTGAACACTGTCCCTTTTTGGAACCAAAAATAGTTTGGACGTGAATACAGGGTAATTTGGGGGGACCGGGATGATGACATTCTTGGTAATCATTTCCTGGACCAGTGACTCCACCTCTAAAGAAACAAAATTCGCCGTTGTCGGCTGACGTAAGCGAGGTCGCCGGAGCCACTGCCAAGTGATGCCTTTGCGTGCCACCATCCGTACCCAAGTGTTTAATGGCCATGCTTGGTGACACGTTCGGAACGACCCAGTTAGCAGACAAGGGTTCGCCGGCTGTACTACCCTCGGGTCCTCCGGCCTTAAGGTTGGCACCGGGAGTGAGAGAGACTTTAGTTTTTTTATGGTGGGGTTGGTGGTGCTGGACGCTTTGCCGGCTGGCTGGTGTTGGCCGAAGACTGGCCCTGACCTGGCTTATGCTGGCCGCGTCCTCTCTGACCTGAAAACCTACCCTGTCTATGCCTGTACTGACCTTGGGGGGAGTGGGAGGACTTAGGCAGAAGAAAGGGTTTAGATCCCCCTGGCTGAGCTTTAGCGGTTGGCCTGGGTTTGGGGAAGTTAAATGCAGGTTTCTTAGAAGGGGTGGGACTGTGCTTAACGGCCTGTGCCATATTGAACACCGTTCGCCACACTTCAGGGGACATTAAAGAGGGAGTAAGCACTGGTGACATGATCACCTGATTCGCAATGCGATCAGGTAGCTTGCGAACTAAAGACATTCTGAGATCTTGTCTTGCTCGTACCGCCTCAAGCAAGGCGGTGCGTATGTCACCCAAGGATTGGATCGACGACTGGAGGAGCAGTCGCCGGGATAATTCAACCGATCTTCTGGCATCCGCGTCTGCGATTGCCTGAGTGGACCGCAGTAAAGATTTAGCCTCCTGTTGAGACACTATGTACTGAGAGAACAGGCGAAAAGCTTTCCCCCTTAGCCTAAATTCTTTGTCTAGGTGAGTAGGGGTAGGGGTAGTGAAAGATTCTTTTAGCTCACAAAGATTAATCTTAGGGGCAGCTAGGAAAGAAAACAAAGCTGACGGGACTCCGCCGGCAGAACCTACCGGCATGGAGAACCATGAATGAGTATCCTGAGGGATCTGGTGGGAAGATTTAGAAGTAAATGTGGTTGCAAAGTTTTGAGCCTCTATCTCCCAATCTACCCAAGGTCCTGGACCCAACTGCCCCACCTTCAAAACTGGATTAGCTGCTTCGTCTGTGACGGTCTGTAAATCAAGTTCAGGAGTGAGAGCTGACAGAGTCTTAATATCATTAAACCCATCCAGCTTAGACCAGTCTGAAAATAGTTTCGAAGCTGAGGCAGGGGGTAAAGCTGGCTTAGTAGCATACACAAAATAGTCTTGGTGATAATAACTAGGTATAGCCTTGATGTTTACGTCCAGTACATTTCCCAAATTATCCAGGGCCCTTAATTTCTTTGATTTATTGCCCTGGATGACCCACTCACGCGGTACCGGGAGTTCCCCTGACAAGGTAGGTTGGGCGAGCTCTGGGTTAGTGGGGGTCAAAAGGACCCATGACTCGTCTGGTCCATAAAGCAAGGGCATAGCCACCTTTCTGAGAGGCGCCTTGTCTAGAGGGGGTGGATTGACATCCGTGATGACTCTGACATTTGAAGTTGTCAATGCCGCCGTAGCAGGCTTAGTAACCACTGATGGTGACAGAGTGGGTGGGTTAGGGATCTTAGATAAAGCAATCGAAGTCATCAGAGGCCGTACCGTAGAGCTTGTCATGGGAGCCCCCAAGTCCATTGTGGGGTTTTCCTGTTGTTGGCCAAAAAATTTAGATAAAGCATCAGTAAGTAGCCCATTAATTTCTTGCGCAGTAACAAATTGGTTAGATGATGAACTTACAGGTGAATCATTAATATCCTGCGCGGCGTCTAAGCCTGAGCCTGACTCTTGCCCTTCCATCTCCGAAATAATTGAAACCTCGTCTTTCTCCTCCTGATCCTCCTGAGAAGACCCCGCCGAAGCTGGGGTACCTTGTTGCCAAGATAAGTCAGGAATAGAGGATGGGATCGCCGCGTCCCTGTGGACATCAGCTACTGTGTGACTCGTTTGAGTCGGACGTGGGTGGTCAGACCCTGGCTGCGCAAACCGCCAAACACCGAGGCCCTGGCCTACACTCTTGGGAGTCTGAAACATTCTCAATTATTGAACCCCCTGAACTTTCCAATTCCAGGGTTAAAATATTAATAGGTAAATCCTCTTTAGGGACAGGCACCGCACTGGACCCTTGAGACCTAACACAAACTTTGTCTGGGGTAGAGGTACGATGAGAGGCACTAGAAGCTGGTGAATGTAGGGAGGACTTTCGTTTCTGGGAATCCTTTTTGGAGGATTTATGGCTACGGTGTGACCGAGAACTACTCCTAGATTTGGAGGATTCATCGCCGTGACCACTGGTGGAACTATCCGTCCTACTCTTCTTACTCGCTGGTGAAGAGGCAAGACTAGAAGACTGGCGTCTGAGAGGTGACCTAGACCGAGATCTCGCCCGAGACGAGGAGGCGGATGCCGGGGGTGTAGGCTCACTTGGACGTTTTGGTGTAGTAGCAGAAGATACAGAACCCTGACCAGTCTCCGCCGGCTTATAACTCGTGACTCTAGAGGAACGTTTAGGGGGAGGGTGTTCAAATAGCAATCTATCCCAAAGAGGGACGCTGTCACATTGAAGTGATTTATGCGCAACAATCGTAGTGTAGGCTGCCATCTGTTGCCGTACTTCTCTTAAAGCTACTGCCGCGGTCTTATCATTGTCGCAAAGGACCTTGACAGCTAATTGGGAGCAAAAAGAACAATTGCGCATTACCCAGAGACCCCTTGAACGGTCTAGACATTTAACACACCTTATGCAAAGGGTATGCGCAAAAATAGGGATACCGGCACAAGCAGGGGTAGTGCATAAAGCAAAGACTGGGGCTGAGGTAGCCATGACAGAGACTGGTGGGGAAAACTACCACCGGGTCTGTATTGGTCCGCTGGAGCCCAGCTCTGGAAAAAAAGAAAATTTCCAGGAATTAATGCTCATAAGGTTAACCCAACATGTTCGCATACAAGTGTTAATAACCCACCGGATAACTAGATGTAATGACAACGATCACAGCTCGCTACGCGGCGGGGTTCAGAATATCTAAACAAATCTTTTGACGAAAGTGAAGAATACCCTCTGACATAATATAACTGTCCAGCATGGCGATTATAGTCTTTCTGGTGGTGACTGTCTTAAGATTCAATTTTTGGAACAAAAACAACCCCCCATAAAGACGCCGGCCCTTGAAATATTTTAGTAGAATAACACAGGGCAGGCTGACACGAGATCTGATTTCTAACGAATTGTCACAAAAAGATCGACGTAAGGTTGAAGGCGGTGATACCTAATTGTATCACTAAATTAAGTGGTTAAATCGAAATTGAATTTGTAAATTCCTTATTTCCTCCACCTAGGAGCACCCCCGGGTGTGAAAAACGATGTTAACCCTAATTGAACCTTCAATCGCCGTAAGTATAAAGGCGGCGATACATATAGCATCACTTAAAATGGATTGGTTAAAGAACTAAATGACTTAGTTGTTCATCCCACCCTACCAAGGTACACCCGCCGGGTGAGATGTCAAAAAGTTAACCCCATAAGTTCCTGTCCCCACTTCTTTGTAAAAGATCGCCGGGGAGGAAAGCCCTTAACAACAGCTAGGTTTTTCATGTGGTTTTGTAAAACCTGGTAGAAAAACTACATAACGTATGTTCGCATGAACAACGTTTTATAGATGGGTACAGCCATTTCCGCCGGGAATCAAAGGGTGCCTGAAACCAGGTACCAACAGAGACGCAGTCCTGGAGAGCCACAGACACCTCATCGCCGGGGACACCAGCCTGTGTTAAAACCACGTGTGGCCCAACACGGCTCTCGGCCGGGTTTTTTTCATGGTGAAACCGAGAAAAAAACCCGCCGGAAGGAAACCCACCCCGATCAGACACCATCTGAACGTACAACGGACACGAAGGAAGCCACGCACGACTAACCTAAGTCCACACAATAATCCGTGGAATTAGCCAATACACAACTAAACCAGGAACAAACATAGTCCGAGGAATTAGCCAATACACAACTAAAACCCGGATACACATGGCACAGTATGGCATATTATAAATAATAAACAATAACACTTGTACATGTGGCAAAGCTACGAGCGGCTGGCTAGGCCTAAGTAGACGGCATAATAAAAGTTGAAATATACACCAAACACTGGAAATATCACAACAGGAACCACCGCCAACACACCACTGTAGCAAATACTTCCGGCAAAGGGAAGACTGACACGGGACCCAGAAAAAACTTCACTAAGTGAAGAAAAATACCAAGGGAACGTCAGTAAGCAAAGCATACCTCATCAGAAAGATAAAAGGCAGCAATAACTAACGCGTAATGAAAGCCGCCTGCAACACAAGCTAACTAACTGTGAAAAAGTTCACATGTCCACAACAGGACCACGAGGGAACATCCGAAATAGATGCCCCAAACACACGACCCAAAATACACTGCACTGCGGGCAACCAGCCCAGGACACTCCTGCTTCACATATCCTAACCTTACTCGATACATCCCGGAGTAAACAAATGAGAAAAACTCACTAGGGACGCAACAAATGCGGAATCAGCGGAGCGTGGGGAGACACGTCCGGGCAGGCTGAACGCAGAGCAGAGAAGGAGGAATGACGCCTGAATCAGCGTTTGGTCAGAAATCCACACAAGTACATCCACGATATGATGGAAAGCTTATTAGATAGTTATTCTTATTTTCTTTTTGTTTTTCTTTTTTACGAAGTTTTTTCGTAGTGAGAACCCAATTCATAATGACTGAAGCCATGAGTGAGGTCGCGTGCGCTCATGATGAAGGCTCCTCAGTTTTAAATGCTCTGCGCGGTAGCTTCAAACTACGGCGGATTAGTGTTTGAAGAGGATGCCTTATGTAATAGGCATGTTCGTCAATGATGGAGGGGCCACTAATAAATACATCCTCGGTAAGGAAGGGATTAAAGCCTATGGAGACAAAGTGTGAGTGATCAGGAGCGCGGCAGGCCCCCGTCCGCTCTGCAGCAAGTCTAACGCGGCTCTGAGGCTCTGTTGGGTGGTCTTGCGAGATATTAATTAAAATGTAAAACCTGCAAACTAAACAAACCAAAATTGGGACAAGGACAATATAAAGTCAAATTAAATTATCAATATCGCTATGTGGAAACAACGCTTACTAAAAGTGTTGCCAAAGGCAAATGTAGCGGAACATTGCTAATTATTAGCGAATATTGCCGATGTCTGTTGTAACGCTGTGGGTGAACCCCGCTAGCTAGAGAACTCTTTCTGGAAGAGTTCTTTTCTTCTATTTTTCTGCTGCAAACATTTAATTTCATTCAGGCACTTCCTTAACCCATGGGATCCGGGGGGCCTCATATGAATTTTGGTAAAATCAACTTCATAATTCAGTAGCTACTGATTGAGACCACCTAGAGCAGTAAATGTTTTTGCAAATTGTAGAACTTTTTATTGTCTGTAGAATGCCGTAGAGATGACGTCGCTACAACGCGTGGTTGCCGAGTTTTGATGATTATGGCGGCGATTTTTAGCCGACCATATTGCCTCATATGAGGCCTCCCGGATTCCAAGGGTTAAACAATCAGGAGCCTGAATGAGCCCTATTATAGCAGAAAATCCCCCGCACTGATTGGGTTGTAATAGTGACATTATTTACCAGTAGGCCAGGAGCATTAATTACTGTACATTTAAAGAAAGATACAGTAATGCAAACTTTTTATACCTTTGCTTAAGGGGAGATTGGTAGTTTTTCTGAACCCTCTCCTCACTCATGTTTAGCCCCATAATTTTTCAGATTTTAAGATGTTTGCCCCATTTGTTTGTTAATTTTAAGATCTTTCGCCCATTTTCTTTGTCAATATTAAAACTTTGTTTCATTTAGGTGTCAATATTTTTCCTGGTTAGCGATAGTGAGTTTGTAATTTAGGAGGAACCAGCCTGCGGCCAGGAAATTTTCTACTGAAAAATGTACAAACATATCTTCAATGAGGATCTTGGTGTTGTATTTTTAAGTTTGATGGAGGTCTAGGGAGGAAACTAGAAAAATTATCTATCTATCTATCTATTGCCTGACACCGTGATCCCCGAAGGGGTGGCCACGAACGAACCGCCCCCATGCACCTCTGTCCCCAGTCATTCAACGCCCTTCCTCCCAACCAGCACCGCCTTCATCCATATACTTCCTCACTCCATCCTTCCACCTCTCTTTCGGTCTACCTCTCCCTCTCTGTCCTTCCACCTCGCTCTCGTACACCTTCTTAGTCATTCTCTCGCTTCCCATACATTCCATATGGCCGAACCATCTCAAGGTGTTCCTTTTCACACTTTCCAGCACATCTACCTCTACACCACACCTCCTTCTTACTTCCTCATTCGTCTGTCTATCCCTCCATGTATCTCCTCATGCACTTCTCAAGTAACTCATTTCCACCCCTCTCACTCTGAGTCTCTTCTCAAGCGTCCATGCTTCGCTTCCGTAAGTCAGTGTCGGGATTACCACACTGTCATGCAAGGACTTCTTCACTTCCATAATGCCCACCCTATTTCTTATTACTGCTTTCAGCGTTCCTACAACCCTCTTCCCCTGTTGTACCCTCTCCCGCACGCACTTCTTCATCCATAGTCCCATCTTTACTCAACACACTGCCCAGATACTTAAAAGAGCTGACGATCTCCATAAAAAAAAAAAAAAAAAAAAAAAAAAAAAAAAATTAGCCTGACCGTTCAACTTCACCTCACACTCTGTGACTTCACCCCTTTCGAAGACCATAACCTTGCATTTCCTCGCATTTACCTTCAAATTCCGTTTTTCGCACACTGTTCCAAACTCATTTACCAGACCCTGCAACTCCCATTCATTATCGCTCATCAGAACTGTATCATCCGCAAACAGCAGTATAGGCAGCTTCCACTCATTTCCCTCCCTTATCCAGCGATACACCAACATCCACTGCTCTTCCTAGTATTTCTTTCATGACTCCATCCATATGTACAGTAAACAACCACGGGGACATCACATACCCCTGTTTCAACCCAACATTCAGGTCAAAGAACTCGCTCTGCTCATTCTCCACACGTACTGCTGCTTTTGCACCCTCATACATGCTCTTTCTTCACTGCTTTCAGCAACTTGCCATCTACTCCATATATTCTAAGTACTTTCCACATACCTTCTCTATCCACTCTGTCATAGGACTTCTCCAAGTCCATAAAGGCAACATACACCTTTTGTTGCTTCTCCAGTTATTTCTCCGCAACACAATTCAAGGTAAAACTCTGATCTACACTTCCTCTTCCCTTCCTAAAACCTCCCTGCTCGTCACCTATCCATTTCTCCGTTCTCACTCTCACTCTCTAACCTACTGTACACCTTCCCTACTATGCTTAGAAGACATATTCCTCAGTTGTTACCACACACTCCTCTTTCCCCTTTGCCCTTAT
Source organism: Paralithodes platypus (assembly GCA_032716605.1). NCBI lineage: Eukaryota > Metazoa > Arthropoda > Malacostraca > Decapoda > Lithodidae > Paralithodes > Paralithodes platypus. The sequence goes on along the minus strand of CM064492.1, from coordinate 10,755,908 downwards.
ATAGGGGGACTATTATGCCAGTCTTCCAGTCATCAGGTGCACTCCCCTTCTCCCATGCTAGTTTGCACATTTTCCATACCCATTCTATCACTATCTCACCACCATACCTCAACATTTCCCCACACACTCCATCTGTTCCTGGTGCTTTCCCCAACTTCACTCTTTTCATGGCTTCCCACACTTCTGACCTCCTGATCCCCATCTCCTCCTCCACTACTTCTCTTCTCCCTCCCATACCATATCCAACTATGTTTGCTGGCTCTTCATTCCTTACATTTAGCAACTCGTTGAAGTACTCCCTCCATCTTTCGACTCTCTTGCTTCTCGGCTAGCATTCTCCCATTCTTATCTTTCACACCCTTACTGTTTCCCTTGCTACCTTCCCTAACTTTCTTGACTTCTTTCTAGAACAGTTTCTTACACTCCCTCCATTTTACACTCAGCTTCCTTCTAAATTCCTCATCTACTCTTCTCTTACTTTCCTTCACTACTCTCTTCACCACTCTCATTCTCTCCACGTACCTTGCTCGTTTCTGCCTCTCCAAATCTTCATTCCCTCTACTACCCAACCACTCTCTATACGCTTTCTTCTTGTCTTCCACAGCTATTTTTACCTCTTCTGTCCACCATGCTCTTCCTTTCACTCCCCTCCCTCTTCTCCTCACTCCACACACCTCCTCACATGCTGCACAGATCTCTTCCTTAAACACCTTGCTCATCTCCTCCACTTCCTCCATATCTTCCAGGTCGAACCCACCTAGTCGTCTAGCCTATATATATAAATCCACCAAAAAGTTAACCATCCCCCCTTAACCCTCTCCGACATATGACGCAATTTTGAGCCTATTAGGGATACTTTAAAGACTTTATTACCATCAGGGGTATTTACAAACCTTTAATTTATTAGTGGCCCCTCCATCATTGACGAACATGCCTATTACATAAGGCACCCTCTTCAAACACTCATCCGCCGTAGTTTGAATCTACCGCGCAGAGCATTTAAAATTTGAGGAGCCTTCATCATGAGCGCACGCGACCTCACTCATGGCTTCAGTCATTATGAATTGGGTTCTCACTACGAAAAAACTTCGTAAAAAATAAAAAGAAAAAGAAAATAAGAATAACTATTCAATAAGCTTTCCATAATATCGTGGATGTACTTGTGTGGATCTTTGACCAGACGCTGACTCAGGCGTCATTCTTTCTTCTCTGCTCTGCGCTCAGCCTGCCTGGACGTGTCTCCCCACGCTCCGCTGGTTCCGCATTTGTTGCGTCCCTAGTGAGTTTTTTCTCATTTGTTTACTCCGGGATGTATCGAGTAAGGTTAGGATATGCGTAGCAGGAGTGTCCTGGGCTAGTTGCCCGCAGTGCAGTGTATTTTGGGTCGTGTGTTTGGGGCATCTATTTCGGATGTACCCTCGTGGTCCTGTTGTGGACTTGTGAACTTTTTCACTGTTAGCTAGCTTTGTGATGCAGGCGGCTTTCATTACACGTTATTATTGCTTCCTTTTATCTTTCTGATGAGGTAGCTTATTTTTGCTGACGTTCCCAGCGTATTTTTCTTCACTTAGTGAAGTTTTTTCTGGGTCCCGAGTCAGTTCTTCCCTTTGACGGAAGTGTTTGCTACAGTGGTGTGTTGGCGGTGGTTCCTGTTGTGATATAATTCAGTGCTTTTTGTTTATATTCCGACTTGTTACTGTTTCCGTCTGCCTAGGCCTAGCCAGCCTCTCGTAGCTTTACCACATGTACAAGTGTTATTGATTTATTTTCTAAATATGTACTACTGTGTCATGTGTATCCTGGTTTAGTTGTGTATTGGCTAATTCCACGGACTATTTATGTGTCCTGGGTTAGTTGTGTATTGGCTATTTCCACGGACTTTGTTGGGCCCGGCGTTAGTTGTGTTTTGGCTAAGCCTCGGTCCTGTGTTGCGTTCAGATGGTATCTGGACGGGGTGGGTTTTTTCCGGCGGCTTTTTCTCGGTTACACCATGAAAAAACCCGGCTGGTTGCCGAGTTTTAGCCACGCGTGGTTTAAAAAACAGGCTTGTTTCCCCGGCGAGTGGGTGTCTGTGGCTCCCCAGGACTGCGTCTCTGTGGTGCCTGTATCAGGCTCCTTATGAATCCCGGCGGGATGGCTGTACCCATCTCACAGTGTTCATTCGGACACGTGTTGTTTGTAGTTTTTTCGGTTTTACAAAGCCAATAAAAAACTAAGCTGTTGTTGTTTTTCCTCCCCGGCGATCTTTTACAAAGAAGTGGGGATAGGAACAAATGGGGTTAACTTTTAAACTTCAAATCACCCGGCGGGTGCAACCTGGTAGGGTGGGATGACCGAATTTGCAAAATTCAGTTTAGTTGACCAGACAATTGAGGGATGCATTGTGTATCGCTTCCTTCAACATACGGCAATTTAAGGCACAATTGGGGTTAACGTTTTTTAAACTAATATTCACACCCGGCGGGTGCTCCCTGGAAGGGTGGGAATAACGAATTTACAATTCAGTTAGTTAACCAGACAATTGAGGGATACGTTTTGTATCGCCGCCTTCAGCATACGGTGATCTAAAAAGATACTTCGGGAGAAGTTAGATCTCGTATATTTTCAGGCTTCCCAGTTTTTTATCTACGAGATAATTCGGGGGCCGGCGTCTTTTTAGTTTTTTTTTTTCCAAATTGAATCTTGAAACAAACACCACCGGAAAGACTAATTCATTTATAAACGCCATGCTGGTTTGTTATATTGTGTCAGAGGGTATTCTTAAATCTCTTGGACAAGTTCAGACATTCTGATATCTTACATAGGAACCCCACCGCGTAGCGAGCTGTGATCGTTGAGTATTACGTCTCGTTACCCGGCGGGTTATTAACACTTGTGTGCGAATATGTTGGGTTAACCTTATGAGCATTAATTCCTGGAAATTTTATTTTTTTCCAGAGCTGGGCCCCGACGAGTCTATAGAGAACCTGGAGTAGTTTCCCACCAGTCTCTGTCATGGCTACCTTTGCCCCGGTTTTTGCTTTATGCATTACGCCCTCCTGTTCAGGTATCCCTATTTTTGCGCACACCCTTTGTATAAAATGTGTTAAATGTCTAGACCGCTCAAGGTGTCTGTGGGTGATGCGAAACTATACCTTTTGCTCTCAACTCAGCGTTAAAGTTTTACAAGACAATGATAAGACCGCAGCGGTCGCCTTAAGGGAGGTCAGTCAGCAAATGACCACTTATACTACTACTGTGGCTCATAAGTCACTTCAATGCGATAACGTCCCGCTTTGGGATAAGTTACTAATTGAGCACCCTCCCATTAAACGTCCCTCTAGAGTAACTGTTCGTAAACCGGCGGAGACTGGACAGGGTTCTATACTTGCTCCAGCCCCAGGCACATCTAAGCGACAGCGAGAACCGACGCCCCCGGTGGCAGCCTCCTCGTCACGGGCGAGATCTAAGTCCAGGTCCCCGCTTAGACAGCAGCCGCCGAGTCTCTCTTCTTCACCAACGAGCAAGAAGAGTAAGACAGAGGGGTCAACAAGTGGATATAGCGAGAAATCTTCTAAATCCAAGAGCAGTTCGCGGTTGCACCGTAGCCACAAATCTTCTCGAAAGGACTCCCATGATCGGAAGGCCTCCCGGCGTTCACCGGAGTCTAGTGCCTCTCGTCATACCTCTACCCCCGACAGAGCTAGTGTTCAATCTCATGGAGATAGTTTAGTGCCAGTACCAAAAGACAGTTTACCACTTAGTATTTTAACCCTAGAATTGGAGAGTTCAGTGGACAGTGAACGTCCAATGGCAGAGTCAAGTGGGAGCTCCATGATTGAGGGTATTTCGGACTCCCAAGGGAGTGCAGGCCAAGGCCTGGGTGTTTGGCGGTATTCTCAACCTCTGGCTCAAACTACTCAAACAGTGGCTGAGGTCCACCGGGACGCGGCGATCCCATCATCTATTCCTGACTTGTCTTGGCAACAAGATGGGACTCCGGCTTCGGCGGAATCCTCTCATGGTGAGCCGGATGACAAAGACGAGGTATCTATCATCTCAGACATGGAAGTGCAAGAGTCGGGTTCAGTTTTAGACGCCGCACAGGATCGTAATGATTCACCTTTGAGTTCATCATCGAATAAATTTGTCACAGCAGAGGAAATAGATGGGCTGCTAGTTAATGCTCTCACTAAATTTTTTGGCCAACAGCCGGAGACTCCTACAGTGGACCTGGGAGCTCCTATGACAAGTTCTAATGTCCGGCCTCTGATGACTTCTATTGCCTTGACTCAGATCCCTCACCCTCCCTCTATATCACCATCGGTGGTCACTAGGCCTGCTACGGCGGCACTGACTACTTCTAATGTAAGGGTTATAACGGATGTCAATCCGCCCCCTTTAGATAAAGCACCTATGAAAAAGGTAGCTATGCCCTTACTGTACGGACCGGATGAGTCATGGGTACGCTTGATCCCCACTAAACCAGAGGTCGCTCAACCTACCTTGTCAGGGGAACTTCCAGTGCCACGAGAGTGGGTAATACAAGGCAATCAATCTAAAAAATTACGGGCCTTGGATACTTTGGGGAATGTACTAGATGTTAATGTTAAGGCCATTCCTAATTATTATCACCAGGACTATTTTGTTTATACTGCTAAACCTGCCCTGCCCCCTGCCTCAGCTTCGAGACTGTTTTCTGACTGGTCCAAACAGGATGGTTTTAATGACATAAAGACACTGTCAGCTCTCACACCAGAACTCGATTTGCGAACTGTCACAGACTCAGCCGCTAATCCAGTGTTGAAGGTGGGGCAGTTGGGTCCGGGACCTTGGGTGGAATGGGAGACGGAGGCTCAGAACTTTGCGACCACCTTTCATGTCAAAATCTTCCCACCAGATCCCTCAGGATAGTCATTCTTGGTTCTCTATGCCAGTGTGTTCTTCCGGCAGAGTCCCTTCGGCTTTGTTTGATTTCTTAGCTGCCCCCAAAATCAATTTATGTGAACTCAAGGACCCTTTCACTACCCCTACCCCAACTCACCTAGACCGAGAATTTAGGCTACGGGGGAAAGCATTTAGACTTTTCTCACAGTACATTGTGACGCAACAGGTCGCTAAATCGATGCTCCGGTCCACTCAGGCAATCGCAGACGCGGATGCCAGAAGATCGGTTGAACTGTCTCGGCGACTGCTCCTTCAGTCATCAATTCGGTCATTGGGTGACATACGCACAGCCTTGCTTGAGGCGGTGCGAGCTCGACAAGATCTCAGGATGTCCTTGGTACGGATGCTTCCTGATCGTATTGCGAATCAGGTGGTCATGTCACCAGTGCTCACTCCCTCTTTAATGTCCCCTGAGGTGTGGAGAACAGTTTTTAATATGGCTCAGACCTTTAAACATAGTCCCGCCCCTTCTAAGAAACCTGCCTTTAACTTCCCCAAACCCAAGCCAGTCGCAAAAGCACAGCCGGGGGGATCTAAGCCCTTTCATCTACCTAAGTCTTCCTCCCCTCAAGGTCAGTACAGGTATAAACAGGGTAAGTTTACAGGTCAGAAAGGACGAGGCTATAATAAACCAGGTCAGGGCCCGTCTTCTGCCAACGCCAGCCAGCCGGCGAAGCGTCCACCACCACCACCTCCACCACCATCAAAAAACTAATGTCTCTCTCATTCCCGGGGCCGGTCTCAAGGCGAGTGGATCCGAGGGTAGTACAGCCGGCGAACCCTTGTCTGCTAACTGGGTCGTTCCGAACGTGTCACCAAGCATGGCCGTTAAACACTTGGGCAAGGATGGTGGCACGCAAAGGCATCACTTGGCAGTGGCTCCGGCGACCTCGCTTACGTCAGCCGACAACGGCGAATCTAGTTTCTTTAGAGGTGGAGTCACTGGTCAAGGAAATGATTGCCAAGAATGTCATCATCCCGGTCCCTCAAAATTACCCAGTCTTCACATCCAAGCTATTTTTGGTTCCCAAAAGGGACAGTGTTCAGATGAGACCCGTCGTAGACCTGTCGTATACCTGTCGTATCTGAACCTTCATATTCACAACGAGTCATTCAGGATGTTAACAGTGCACCAAATCAGGCTAACACTTCCGCCGGGAGGTTGGATGTGTTCCTTAGACCTGACAGACGCTTATTGGCACGTCTCGGTAAACAAAAGATTTCAAAGATTTCTGGCCTTACGGATCAGGGATCAAACTTATGTTTTTCAAAGGATGCCATTCGGTTTGAACCTGGCACCTCGCTTATTCACGAAATTAGTCCGGCAAGCACTGATGCCATTGTTAAAACAAGGGATCAGGATTTTGTGGTACCTAGACGACTGGCTAGTGGTGGCAGAGACGGAGCAAGTATGCATAAATCATGTCAACATAACATTAAAACATGTCAAATCTCTAGGGTTCAAGGTAAATCTGGTAAAGTCAAACCTTGTTCCCTCACGAGTAGTTCAGTGGATAGGGCTGGTTTGGGACACAGCTGCTCTCACTCTGAGTCAGAGTGTGGACAATCGGAACAGATTTCGCAGGAAACTGTTCATGTTCCTTCACAGTCTGACTACGACACGGAGAATCTGGGAGTCTCTGGTCGGCTCTCTCAACTGGATTCAACTAACTGTTGATCAACAATCTCAAGCACTCACCCGCCTGTGGCCTAGACAACATAAGCAACATACACCTCAGACACCTGGGACCACAAGGCATACAAGCACTCACTAACATATCAAACTACAGCTATTCACACAACACAATACCAGACATTTGGAAGCATGGTATCATCATCACATTCCCCAAACCCAACAAAGACCCCACGCTACCCTCCTCGCACCGCCCCATCACACTCCTTTGCTCCCCCTCCAAAGTCATGGAACGCCTAGTATTACAACTAATTACACCTGACCTACCCCTAGCTCCAACACAACATGGCTTTAGGCCACTGCACTCCACAAACACTCTTCTCACAGACCTTACACAAAGAGCTTTCGACGGCATCAATTCAGCTAGACCGCCACACAGATCACTATTAGCCACACTCGACATTAGTAAAGCCTTCGATGCCATCCCCCGCCACAACCTAACAAACAAAATCTACAACACAAACATGCACAACAACACAAAACGGTGGCTGGCCAACTTCCTAGCAGGCAGATGTGCACACGTATCTTTTGCCGGTCAGTCATCTAAAATCAGAAACTTTCCAAACGGAGTCCCACAAGGATCCGTCCTATCGCCCGCACTCTTCAATCTGTACATGCACGATATAACTACACCCAATACGCCCCAAATAAACTTAGCCTCCTATGCAGATGACATAACACTCACATGCACACACCATGACCCAAAAAGAGCAACAGATCTCCTTCAACCCTATCTCAACACTACATGGCTGGTGCACTACAAACAGACTTAATCTAGCCCCAGCCAAATCCACCGCAACCCTGCTCACAAGTTGGACAGGAGAACACGAATACATCCCTCAACTCACCATAAACAACACACCCCTAACACATACACACACACCCAAAATCCTAGGAGTAACATATGATACTCATATGACATTCAAACAGCACACCACAAACATTAAAAAGAAACTGACACCCAGACTTAACGCCCTCAGGTCACTTGCTCACACAAAATTTGGACACAACAAAGAAACTACCACCACAGTATATAAACAATACATAAGATCAGTGATGGAATACGCAAGCCCAGCCTGGGCTTCTAACCTAGCTGAAACACATCATAAGACCTTACAGACTATTCAAAACAAAGCCCTGAAGATCATTACAGGCTGCACAGCTACTGCACCCACAGATCACCTACATCAAGAAACCAAAATCCTCAAAGTCAAAGACCATCTGGACATGAGAGGCACTCAATTCCTGGCAGCAGCCTCCACGAACCAAGACCACCCACTAAACTACATGGCAACACACCCACAGACACCAAGAAATATCAAAACAACACCCAGCACACGGTATCACACACAATTATTGTCCTCTCTCCCTCCCTGCCCACCCCGAACCAACTTCCAGAAGCACATCCATACTCATATCTCTCACCGATCCATCCACTCACTCACAGACAACACGCAGCTGCATGCACGACCTCCCGAAATCCATCCTTCCGAATCCTCCCTTCCTCGCGAGGACAGAGTCCACCTGGCCAGGCTGAGATGCGGACACCATCCAGCTCTCCTGAGCTATCAGAAGAGACTGGATGACTCCGTTGTCGACGCCTGCCCGGGATGTAACACAGCACCCCATACCATTAAACACATCATAGAAGACTGCATTTCACACAACCACTTACGCCAACAACACAATCTACACTCAATGAGAGCTCTGTGGGAAAGCCCGATCGTGGCCATGGCCTTTCTCAGGGACTCGGGGCTGTTCGGCCAGGCAGCTTAGGGAACAACAACAACAACAACAACAACTAACTGTAATGTTGGGCCGGTTGAAAGTAAAGCGTTTAATATTGGAGGGCAACAAATATTTTCCACTATTACCAGCGGAAAAATTATGGCCCATACCAAAATTAATCCACACCTTACTAGCGGTCTGGGCGAAGAGGGAAATGTTGCACTCAATAATGTCATGGACCTCTCCTCCGCCGACGGTATGGGTAGACACGGATGCGTCGGGAACGATAGGTTGGGGTTTTCAGTCAAACCAAGGGCACCAGGGTCAAGGGCTTTGGTCCCATTTAGAAATCTCCCACATCAATGTCAAAGAATTACTAGTCCCCTTATATTTCCTTCAGGCTCACGGCTCTACTTTACGGGGCAAGTCGGTGGCCTGCAGAATGGACAATTTGAATGCAGTTCACTGTATTCAGAAACAAGGGTCAACGAGGTCTCGGACGTTGCTAAACGTGTCAGAAGAGATTTTTATTCTAGCCAACAGGCTGGACATTCATCTTCACGCATCTTATCTCCCAGGCGTAGCAAATGTCTGGGCTCTGTCTCGGAGACAGAGCACAACAGTAGAATGGGCGCTCAAGCAACCCATTTTCAACCAAATGATTGCAGAGCTTTACCATCCACAAGTGGATCTGTTCGCGTCCTAGGAGACTCACAAACTCCCACTGTACCTCACCTGCCGGACGATAACGCCGGCAGGGGGCTCAGACGCCCTGGTGACAGACTGGAACAGGTGGAGTTCCATCTATCTGTTTCCGCCGCCAGACGCGTCTCTAATGTGCCATGTAGTAAACAAACTACGAGATTATCGGGGCTTAGTCTCGATAATCGCGCCCCTGTGGCCGGCGCAGTTGTGGTACCAGCAATTGAAAACGTGGTGCCCGCACCCGGTGTCGCTCCCGGTCGGGTTTTTCCACTTAGACACGATTGGCAACCTAGCGACCTCGCTGACTTTTGCATTATGGACATTCAGGAGGCCAAGTGGCTAGCACCATATGGTAGAGATGTGACCAATAAATTATTGAATCAATATACTCAGTCTACAAAACGACAGTATCAATCACATTGGCAAGCCTTTACTTCTTGGATCCTTAGAACAGAACAAACTGTGCCCTCGGTGGCGTTAGTTTTTAATTATTTAAATTATCTATTTAAACAGAAACGTTTATCTGTGGTAACGTTAACAAATCACTTAACAGCGATTAGAATACCATTTTGGGACCTTACCGGTCTCTCCATACCAGTTGCGGAGGAAACAGGTTTTATGAGGGCATGTTTTAAACTCCGCCCACCTCCCCGTCAGCTCATGCCTACTTGGTCTCTGGACAAATCATTGTCATTACTTCACTCCCGTCTGTACCAAAATACTGCAGATTTTACATTACTCTTAAAATAGGCTGTTTTCCTTTTGGCTTTGGCCACCGGGAACAGAGTGCCTGAGCTGGCGGCGATGAGCAACACACCTAATTGCCTCAGGTTTGGTAGGCTTAATGAATGTATTCACATTGCACCTTCCCCAGGGTTTGCAGCCAAGAATGAGCACAGTGCACACGTGTTTTCTGAGTTCACTGTGCCGGCGTTGAAAAGGGGAAAGGTGCACCATAATTTATGTCCAGTGCAGGCTCTAACCAAATATTTGAGGGTAGCTCCTCTAAACCCCCAGGGTGCTTTATGGGTAGCAAGTACGGGTAAGCGCTTGCTCAAACGTAGATTGGCTTCTCTTTTGGTCGAAGTCATTAAGGAGAGTAATCCCGGCATTGTGGGTAGGGCCCACGATTTACGCAAATGGGCGGCCTCTTTGCGTTTCCTTAAGAATTTTTCTGTGGAAGATATTACGTCCACGCATTTGTGGGCCTCTAATCATACGTTTTTTACTCGATTCCTGTCAGTAGCTCTAGACAAACCTTCCTTGCCATGTATAGCTTTAAGGCAGAGGGTCTAGGTGGCCCTTAAGTCACTTTTTGTTTTAATTTCAAGGAAAAGAAGGGGGGTGGGGGGGGGTGCAGTCAGGGTAACATAGGACACCCTAGACCCCGCCGGAGTATAAGAGCTGTGATACTAGTTATGGGTATTGTTGATATGAAAATTTCTCTGTACTATTCAGTGCAGGAAATTGTGCTAGTACAATGATAGTACAAACAACAGTGTTGTTATAGTAGTTTAGCTGTGAAAGCAATTTAGTTTAAGCATTGGATATATTTTGCAAGATATTTCCACGAGTATTATGGGGTTATATGTGCACATGTAAACTTGTAAGTTTTTTTTTTTCACCACTTATGTTGAGTGGGGTGCCTTTTTAACTTACAGATCTGTTCGCAGAGTCTCAAGAGTTAACCTTTTGTATCAAGCAGGCTTCTTTGAAGCACGCCCCTGCTTGACCCCCTTTTGTATATACTGTATGTGCTGTGCCATTATATATATTTTTCAAAGTAAGAATACTATGTGGTTGTTTGATTATCTACTTTTCTAGAGTTATGATATGATTACGAATGTCCCCCTCCAGTCTTAGAAATCAGGCATGTTCGTCAATGATGGAGGGGCCACTAATAAATTATAGGTTTGACTCCTGTAAGGAGATAAAGAAAACCTAATATTTAGTAGTGGCCCCGTAATCATTGACGACTGGGGCCCTTCCGACCATCCCCTTCCCATTCGTTGATGTATTAAGGATTTTGGTTTACTTGATATGTCAGTGAAGGAAGAATGACGCCTGAGTCAGCATCTGGTCAAAGATCCACACAAGTACATCCACGATATTATGGAAAGCTTATTGAATAGTTATTTTTATTTTATTTTTGTTTTTATTTTTTACGAAGTTTTTTCGTAGTGAGAACCCAATTCATAATGACTGAAGCCATGAGTGAGGTCGCGTGCGCTCATGAAGAAGGCTCCTCAAATTTTAAATGCTCTGCGCGGTAGATTCAAACTACGGCGGATGAGTGTTTGAAGAGGGTGCCTTATGTAATAGGCATGTTCGTCAATGATTATGGGGCCACTACTAAATATTATACTAAAATATTAGGTTTTCTTTATCTCCTTACAGGAGTCAAACCTATAGTTTAGTTACTTCAACCTCTGCAGTTGTCTTTGAGTTAGCTGTGGGTAGAAAACTAATTTTGGAGAGGTAATTATAAGAGTGAGAGAACTCTATTTCTTATTGCTAATCTGGCAACCTCTGCATCATATGAGTCTGAAGGGGTTAAGATACAGTACCGGTAATGCAAATTTGTTATACCTTTGCTTCATACCTATGTTATGGTTTGAACTTGTAAAATACTACTTGTATGTATGTATGTATAATTATACTCTGGCACCTTCCCCAGTTTTCCCATTTTTTTTTTTTTATGAGGGTGGCCGACTTGTGACAGAGCCCGAACAGGGACATCACAACATATCAGAAAAACAAAACACAAAATCATACACACATCTAGGTTGCCTAGGAGAAATACCCAGAGATCCAGGCCCATTTGGGGTCCCCAGCAAAAGATTCGTAGGTCTCAGATCCCCCTGAGAGGCACCAATTTCTGTAGGCAGACCCGCAGCGAAGCTTTACCACCACAAGCCCACCCACCATGTTACTAGGCGCACCCTTCATTACCACCGGCTCCCCGGGACAGGCGCCTGATGGACTACTATCTAGTCCAACTGGCTCATGACCCTCTCCCAAACGACCGCGTTTACATTCATCTATTCACAAGCATTCTCCATTCATTCCTGTTTATTACCACTTACTTTGCCTGATCTATAGTCATTCCTCTATCATCCAAAGCTTGTCTTCCACAGTCTCTACTGTTTTATATTATGGCACTAACGCCACTAAGACATGGTAACCCTAGCACCTGCCACAAAAATTATGCTATCTACCTCTGTTTGAAGATAGAGGAAAACAAAAATTGTAATAATTTTACAATAACTTTGTTTTCAGCCAACAGTGAGTGTGGAACTGGTAGAAGAATGTATACATGATTAGATTGATATCCAAAATTCGAAAATAGATATTAATCGTGATCGTGTATTCAACCTTTAACCCCCTAAAACATCCCCTAAAAGGGGATGTGTCGGATGGTTGAAAGCCACAGTTGCTCGCGCGTTTGGGGCTAGCAACACGTATTATGAAAAACATGCATCCTCCTTCATTCACTGTCCCCCCCCTTCACTCACTCAACCCCACAATTTGCCGGAGGATAACAGGTTTTTCACAATACGTAGACGGAGGTCTTTTTAAAAAAAAAAAAAAAAACTTTAACTGTGTTGGTGGTGTGATGGTTTAGGTGCTTATGTTCTGGTGTGGTGTCCCGAGTTCAAATCCCAGGAGGACCATATGCTGTCATTAGTTTATTCAAGTGCATTGGATTTTGTAATTGATGATTAATGTTCAGAACGGGGTGTTACTTAATACTGAAAAAAAAGTGTTGAGTCAACTGGACAGTGTTTCTAAGTTCAAACACTCAATGGTTGTGATTTGGAGCTGTTATTAGATGCTTCTAGTCAGTATAGGAGTGATTTATGGGTTTCAAAGGGTTAATGAAGATAGCTATTACCCATCTAGTCACTAGAGGTCCTAGTTAAGCTGCAAAAATATAGGTTTGAGTCCCGGAGAGGGAAGAATGAAAACCTAATACTGTATATAGTAGTGGCCCCGAAATCATTGACGATATGCCTATTAGTATAATAGTCCCCTTTCAAGCGCCCGCGGGTATCCTGTTTGAAACAACCGCCGCGGGGAGAAAGAGTCCTACATCATAAGTGCAACGCTAATTCTCTTATGGAATCGTCTTATGATTTGGGTACTCACTACGAAAGTTTGTAAAAAAATAAAAAATAAAAAAGAACTTAAAACTTGTTATATTAATGCTTTCCATCTCGGTGGATTTCTTGCGTGGATTCTAGCCCAGATGTTGCTCTCAGAGACGCCATTCCTCCTTCAATGACATATTAAGACTTAACTCAAGACATCAAACGAATGGGAAGGGGATGGAAGGGAGGGCCCTACATCGTCAATGATATCGGGGCCAATACTAAATTATAGGTTTGACTCCTGTAAGGAGATAAAGAAAACCTAATATTTAGTAGTGGCCCCATAATCATTGACGAACATGCCTATTACATAAGGCATCCTCTTCAAACACTAATCCGCCGTAGTTTGAATCTACCGCGCAGAGCATTTAAAAACTGAGGAGCCTTCATCATGAGCGCACGCGACCTCACTCATGGCTTCAGTCATTATGAATTGGGTTCTCACTACGAAAAAACTTCGTAAAAAATAAAAACAAAAAGAAAATAAGAATAACTATCCAATAAGCTTTCCATCATATCGTGGATGTACTTTTGTGGATCTTTGACCAGACGCTGATTCAGGCGTCATACTTCCTTCACTGACATATCAAGTAAACCAAAATCCTTAATACATCAACGAATGGGAAGGGGATGGTCGGGAGGGCCCCAGTCGTCAATGATTACGGGGCCACTACTATATATTAGGTTTTCTTTATCTCCTTACAGGAGTCAAACCTATAATTTATTAGTGGCCCCTCCATCATTGACGAACATGCCTGATTTCTAAGACTGGAGGGGGACATTCGTAATCATATCATAACTCTAGAAAAGCAGATAATCAAACAACCACATAGTATTCTTACTTTTGTAAAAAAGAGATATTCGGGTGCATAAACTTTATACAGCCTAAATCTTCAAAAAGGGGTACAAGCAGGAGCGTGCTTGAAAAAAAGGGTTAACTCTGAGACTGTGCACAGATCTGCTAGTTAAGAAGGCACCCCACTTAAAGTAAGTGGTGAAAACTAAAAACTTATAAGTTTACATGTGCACATATAAACCCCATTAACTAGTGGATATATTCCTAAAAATATAACCAAACATAAATTAATTCTTGTACATTCGTAGAAGTACTGAACTCGTGTACTTATGCAGAAGTAATTACTTCAAAAGTAAAAGTCGTAGTTGCAACTACCGAGATTTCTCAAAAATCTATTGCTTCACAGCCAAAGCTACGTACAACAAGAATTGTTGTAACACTATTATTGGCCTTTAGCACAATTTCCTGCAATGAATACTACAGAGAAATTTTATAATACAATGCCTACAACCAGTATCACAGCTCGTATGTTCCGAACACATACTCCGGAGGGGTCTAGGGTGTCCTATGACACACTGACTGCACCCTCCCCCCAATGATGGAGGGGCCACTAATAAATATTAGGTTTTCATTCTTCCCTCCGGGACTCAATCCTATAATTTATTAGTGGCCCCTCCATCATTGACGATATGCCTGATATCTCAAGACTGGAGGGGGACATTCGTGACAATATCAAAACCCGCTAATAAATACCAAGGTAGAGACAAAGAATCCTATAACAATTTAAGTCTTTATTGCTTACGTACAATAAAAGTAAAAAATTTGAAAAGAAAGCAGTGCGTTACTTCGAAGAATATCTGCTTATACATGACCGGCTAGGTACATAGATAGAATTTCACATTGAGATTCATAAAATTTGTTGTCTAGGAACATACTTGTATTCCTGTTCAATTCATGAAGACACATATATCATTGGATTATATCTTCTATCCAAAAGAATATTTGTACATTTCATATAATTTGTACACTTTATCTATATACTATATAGTTGTAACTATATAGTGTAGGGGAGGTGTGGTGGAGTGGTCTTGCCACTGGCCTGGTAATCCAATGGTCCCGGGTTCAAATCCCGATGTATCAATGGGAAGATATTATTGGGATGGAATTTGTGCTGTACCTAGTATCAGTGCATTACCACAAGCCCACCGAAACGTCAATAAAATACCCTCATTGTTCCCTGATTAAATAGCACTGTATGAATATTCCCATATTCAAAATATGCTATAGGGGTGCAATGCCTGGTGAGTTATCTGCTCAACAGGTGGCGTTGTGTGTGTGTAAGTGTGAGAGTCCGAGTGTAGGGGTTGAGACGGTGAAGCACAGGAACGAGGTGGCTTCAGAGATGGGGTCGTTTCGGGCCATGAGTGAGCACCGTGCCTCATGTGAAGGCAAGATGGCAGGTGCTCGTTGTACTCTACGTGCTTCACATGTCTCACTCCCTAGACTGGAACAAGACCTCACGGGCTTCACTGTTCATTGTAAAGCGGTGAATGTTAAGGCTCTCAGCCTATGCCCGAGAGGAAGTAAGTTGGAGTATAGAAAAAAAAAAAAAAAAAAAACTATGATAAATATTTTCAAAAATAGAAAAAAATATTTTAGAGCTGTAAAACCCACTCGACTTATTTAGTATCACAGCTCGTGACCTTATCACATTGTCCGGCGGAGGGGCTCTAGGGGTCTTTGGGCTTACCAGCACCCCCCCCCCCCCTCCTTTTCACCTTTAACCCTTCTTTAGCGGCCTATGCGGTTTATTTATATGTACCGCCCAGCGGGGTGTTTTTAGCCAAAATAGGGCTGTTTACGTGATCATTTTCATGCCTAAATAAGACCCAGAACGTAAAACAAGTATCTATCCCTGAAAGGGCATAAACAGAGCTTTCGAATGACACCATAACGAACCTTTTATGATGGCTAGTTTTCTTGCAATAACCGTGCAACGCGAGTGCAAAAAGCAGGTAATTAGCCACTTTCCCGATACAATTCCATATATAGCGAGTGAGAGAGGGAGGAGGGAGCTGAGATTCGTGTCAGTAGGTTCGCCGCGGTGGTCTGGAGCAGTCATACGCTCGCTAGTCTCCTGCCACCACTTGTCTCTCTCTCTCAGCAACATTACGTGCTGAAATTGCCACTCGACCTATGTCGAGCGCCGCCACATAGTCCAGCTTTATTAAAAACGACTTATGTGGTGAGCCGCTTTTTAAGGGTTAAGATTAAACTTAATTTGTAATAGCACATAGACTAACTAGACCCGCTGCCGTAACGCCACACAGGTTAGTTTTGGCTTATTCAGAGCCACAGACAGGTATCGCGTCAGGAAAGTATGATTGGAAGCCCACAATTTAGTGTTAACTATGTCATCAATAGAAAAATTTCTTGTAAAATCTGAGAGAGACCGCCCACTTTCTGATGTCATGGGCTCTGCCCAATACACCGGGATTACTTTCCTTAACCCTTCCAGCCCGGGCAGCATTTTAAAATGACGCTGCGGCAGATGGGCCGGAGCCCGGGTGTCATTTTAAAATCCCTATGCTTGAAAGCGTGCTTTGAAATCCGCACGGCGAAAATTTCCTTTGCAGGGGCGATCGCAGCGCCACCAAACCTCAACTACTACCGTTATCAGTTCCTACGTGCCCGCCATAGCGAGTTATAGCAAAAAAAATCTTCCGACGCGTCCGATTCCGTGCAACCTCCTGTGCGCCCCACTGCTACCCCGCTCGCTACGTCTACGCCTGTTGCAAACTAGAAAAAGCAACAACGTAAGAAACCAAAGGTATTATTGAGTGATAGTGCGATTGAGAGAGAACTTTTTGCCATCGAAGAAAGCAGTGGCGAAAGCTTGATCGATAAAGAACAATTTATTAGTGCGAGTGAAGATGATTATTTTGTGGGGTTTGAGGGTGATGACAATGTTGATTTGTTTGAGGGAGGAGACAGTAGTGATGATCCTGATGTGGAAGTGGTGAATGAAGGTGAAGTAGAACTTCCGAGTGTGCTTGAGCCTAGGCCTACCCCGCCACCATTGCTTGGTCAGCTTAGGCCTACCCCGGGAACTTCCCCTTCCCCTTTGCCTGCCCGTACGCCATTGAAAGTGGGAAAATACTCTTATAAGCAAACATTGGTTTAAAGCGCAGCCAAGAAAGCACGCAGGGCAGCAGAAAAAGCTAGGGAAGGCAATGATAGTGATCGTGACACCGACCCTGGTCTAGCAACCACCCGCATTCCTTTGTCCCGACGCCTTGACCCGGGACGCCGCGCGGGTCACCCACAGCCCTCGGCTTTATCTCGCCCTCAGGATGAGCAAAGGGCCTCTTCAAGTGGTACTAGAGGTGCGGCATTGTCCTCCCACAGTGTGCCACAGCCCTCATCACATTGGAGAGCATTATTTGGAGCGGAGAAGCCCTCGGTTCGCCGCAAAAGGAGCCCAACTCCCGAAGCTGAGGCTCCCATTGTTCCACCTCCCGCAGCCTCCCGCCCTCCACGCCGCCGACGCCTGGTCACTTCTTTGCCAGAATTGTCCCCCGAAGAAGATGTTGACGACCCCAACATTGCCCCCAGATGACCTGACATCACCTGAGGAGGAGGAGGAGGACGAAGAGGATGTGGAAGCAGAGGAAATCCCAACACGACGAGTTCGAGGGCGAGGTCGTGGGCGTGCGGCTCAGCCTGCCGATGCCGCTGCCGCTGCCCCTGGGCGTGGGCGTAGGGGGCGTCCGCGTGGGCAAGGGCGTGTGCGCGCTCATGTGACTTGTTTGTCTGGACAGATGGGGCAGATTTCGAGCCAGATTGTCCTGCCTTTGACGAGCAGCAGATTGGGTCAGGGGTGACAGCAGCATATCCCTGTGGCCCAGATGCTACCCCCAGTGAACTTTTTTGTGGCTTCTACGACAACGAAGGCATGGAATACCTCGTCGAAAAAACTAATAATGGCCATGAGATCTGTGCTAACTTTCTTGACAGGAAGACCAGTGTCAAGATGGTGGCATGGCGAGCTGTCACTGTGGCAGAAATGTATGTGTTTCTGGTGGCACTAACTATGCTGATGACACACATCAGGAAGCACGCACTGGCTGATTATTGGATAACTGCCGACCTCATCACAACTCCAGCATTCGGAAAGTACATGTCCAGGGACAGGTATTTTGACATCCTCTCGTATTTCCACCTGATCAACAACATGCATGTCCACCTTCCCGACATACTATGGAAAATCAGGAAGCTTTATGATATGATACGTCATCGGTTTACCACCTACCTGATTCCATTTCAGAAGATGTGCCTCGACGAGTCTCTGGTCCTGTTCCGTGGTAGGCTGCATTTCAGACAGTACATCCCGTCGAAGAGACACCGTTTCGGCATCAAGCTCTTCGTCCTCTGCGACTGTAAGACGGGGTATGTGCTGGACTTTGTGGTCTACAGCGGCAGTGGTGGCGAAATTGTGACTGACCCCGACATTGGATTTGGCAGCGCTGTTGTACAGAAGATGATGGAGAAACACTTCCACAAGAACCACATCCTGTACACAGACAACTACTATACGTCGCCAATCCTCACCAAGTACCTCCATGACCGCAAGACCGGAACTGTCGGCACAGTCAAGGCCAAGAGGAAGGGCATGCCAACATATCCAACCAAGACCAAGAAGACGGATATCTTCCACAAGAAGAGTGGCCCCATCCTCTCTATCCACTGGCATGACCAGCAGAAGTCAACCTCCTCACCACATGCCACAAGGCAGAGATGGTTGCCACAGGAAAGGTGGACAGGAAGACCAAAAGCCCCGTCCAGAAACCAGCTGCTGTCCTGGATTACAACCTGAATATGCGTCTCATCGATAAGTCCGACATGCAGATGGGCTTCATCGACTGCCTGCGAACATCTTGCAGGTGGTACAAGAAGTTTATTCTGCATACGGTAGATATGTCGGCCCTCAATGCCTACAATATCTACCGTCTGAGGACTCCCGGAGCCAAGAAGTACAAGTCCCTGCGCAAGTTCCACAAGCAGGTGATACTTGGGCTCCTGGAAAAACATGCCATAGCCGGGAGGCCACTACAAGAACCAAGCCGGCTGAACCGCACGGCATGTGCGGACTATTTCAGGAAGCACCAGCTCAACTCCCTTCCTCCCAAAGTGCCAGGTGGTGTTGCCAAGAAGCAGAAGAGGTGCCATGTCTGTAGCCACACAACCCGCAGACCCCATAAAGTAAAAAAAACCACATGGGAATGCCTCGAGTGTGAAGTGGCACTGTGCGCTGGACGGTGCTTCAACGAATTACACTATCAATTAACCTAGTCCAGTGAAAGTGACACTATAATAATAATAAAACTGAGTAAAAGTGAAAGAGACACAAATAACTAATAATAAGTGCCTTCATAACAATATGAACTAGTGAAAGTGACACTAAAATATATATTATAGCTTACCTAGCAATACATAAAAGTGAAAATTAAACTATCAATTATCATAGTCCAGTGAAAGTGACACTATAATAACAATAAAACTGAGTAAAAGTGAAAGAGACACAAATAACTTTATAAAAATAACTTTATTGAGTGAAAATAACATAATAATTATAATTAATGGCAGAATAAACAATAAAAACACTCAAATCGTTTCCCGGCATAATTGCGGGTGGGGCGACGAGTGCAACAGTGCGTCGTAGCCGGGACCTCAGTTGAGTGTTCGGATGCGTCTAGGTAAATACGCGCCAAAAGTTACCTCCACTTGCATCGCCATAACTCCGGAACCAGTTGAGCTAGAGAGCTCTACTCAACACCATTCTACGCAGCAAGGTAAGAAGCACATTTTGATGTTTGTTTGATGAGTGTAGCTATTGTATTAAGGGAGATAGGCCTTTGTTTACGGGTGTTATTTTTCAGCCCGATCACCCAGATACGAGCTCCGTTATTTAGAAAGGCAGGAAGGGTTAATGACTTATACGAGTAAGGAAGCTAATCTTCTTGTGACGCTAAGACTCATGCTGTTGATCCATAAGAAGCCTGGTTGTAGAGGTTGTACTACCCTCATAAACTTGATTAATCCCTCAGACCCGGGTGGGCTCTGAGGCATCCATAACAAACACGGCCCGCGCAATCCGGATGGGCTCCAAGCTTCCGAGTGCTTGCGTACGTGCTTTCGAATGGCGCGCGTAAATTTTTGGTGTTGTGGGTGGTAGATGGCGCCACCACACGTGAACTACGCCACGACAACAGTCTCTACCCTGACGCCATCATGGATAGTACGCCAAAAAGTGATTCCGCTGTGTCCGATACCGTGCTCCCTACGACGCCCGCCCAAGCTCGTCGCGTCTTACGCAGACTATCTATCTATCTATCTATATGCTCAGGCCCAATCCCCATTTTGGGGGTAGCCGACTCAAGACAGAGCAAGAACAGGGAAAACACAAAAACAACATAAAACAAAAAATAAACTGATAAAAAACACAAACTCACACACATCCAGGTCACCCAGGAGAAGACCCAGAGACCAGGGTTACCAAGGTCGCTCCAGCACTCCCCCGGCCCCTGACCACCCGGAGAGGTTCCGATCTCGGCAGGCAGACATGCAGCGGAGCCAAAGCCACAAGCCCTCCCACCACACTTCCAGGCACACCCTGGAAGCAGACGCCACCGCCTAAATGTGTTATCTCCCGGAGGTATTGAGGAGATATTATAGGTTTGACTCCTGTAAGGAGATAAAGAAAACCTAATATTTAGTAGTGGCCCCGTAATCATTGACGATTATGCCTATTACATAAGGCACCCTCTTCAAACACTCATCCGCCGTAGTTTGAATCTACCGCGCAGAGCATAAAAAATTGAGGAGCCTTCATCATGAGCGCACGCAACCTCACTCATGGTTCAGTCATTATGAAATTGGGTTCTCACTACGAAAAAACTTCGTAACAAATAAAAAACAAAAATAAAATAAGAATAACTATTCATAAGCTTTCCATATAATCGTGGATGTACTTGTGTGGATCTTTGACCAGACGCTGACTCAGGCGTCATTCTTCCTTCACTGACATATCAAGTAAACCAAAATCCTTAATACATCAACGAATGGGAAGGGGAAGGTCGGGAGGGCCCCAGTCATCAATGATTACGGGGCCACTACTAAATATTAGGTTTTCTTTATCTCCTTACAGGAGTCAAACCTATAATTTATTAGTGGCCCCTCCATCATTGACGATTATGCCTGATATCTAAGACTGGAGGGCGACATTCGTAATCATATCATAACTAGCAAAAGCAG
This sequence comes from Paralithodes platypus, assembly GCA_032716605.1. Classification (NCBI taxonomy): domain Eukaryota; kingdom Metazoa; phylum Arthropoda; class Malacostraca; order Decapoda; family Lithodidae; genus Paralithodes; species Paralithodes platypus. The sequence goes on along the minus strand of CM064492.1, from coordinate 10,734,595 downwards.
ATAATCAAACAACCACATAGTATTCTTACTTCGAAAAGATATATATTTTGGCGCAGCACATATATACAAAAAGGGGGTACAAGCAGGAGCGTGCTTCAAAGAAGCCTGCTTGATAAAAAAGGGTTAACTCTGAGATTCTGAGTACAGATCCGCCAGTTAATAAGGCACCCCACTTAAAATAAGTGGTGAAGAAATAAAAACTTATAAGTTTACATGTGCACATATAAACCCCATAAAACTAGTGGATATATCTTGCAAAATATATCCAATGCTTAAAATTAGATTGCTTCACAGCCAAAAACTACTTACAACAACACTGTTGTTTGTACTACAATTGTACTAGCACAATTTCCTGTAATGAATAGTACAAAGAAATTTTCATATCACAACACCCATAAACAGTATCACAGCTCACATACTCCGGCGGGGTCTAGGGTGTCCTATGTTACACTGACTGCACCCCCCCCCCCCCCCCCCTTTTCTTGAAATTAAACAATAAGTGACTTAGGGGCCACCTAGACCCTCTGCCTTAAAGCTATACATGGCAAGGAAGGTTTGTCTAGAGCTACTGAAAGGTATCGAGTCAAAAACGTATGATTAGAGGCCCACAACTGTGTGGACGTAATATCTTAATCAGATTTTTTTTTTTAAGGAAACGTAAAGAGGCTGCCCACTTGCGTAAATCGTGGGCCCTACGCACAACGCCGGGATTACTCTCTTTAATGACCTCGACCAAGAGAGAAGCCAGTTTACGTTTCATCAAGCGTTTACCCGTACTTGCTACCCATAAAGCACCCTGGTGATTTAGAGGTGCCACTCTCAAATATTTGGTTAGAGCTTGCACTGGACATAAATTATGGTGCACCTTTCCTCTTTTCAACGCCGGCACCGAGAACTCTGAAAACACGTGTTCACAGTGCTCATTCTTGGCTATGAACCCTGGGGAAGGTGCAATGTGAATACACTCATTAAGCCTACCAAACCTGAGGCAATTAGGTGTGTTGCTCATCGCTGCCAGCTCAGATACTCTGTTCCCGGTAGCCAAAGCCATAAGGAATACTGCCTTTTTTTTAAAGTAATGTAAAATCTGCAGTATGTTGGTACAGACGGGAATGAAGTAATGACAATGCTTTGTCCAGAGACCAGGTAGGCATGAGCTGACGGGGAGGTGGGCGGAGTTTAAAACATGCCCTCATAAAACCTGTTTCCTCCGCGACTGGTATGGTGAGACCGGTAAGGTCCAAAAATGGCATCCTAATCGCTGTTAAGTGATTTTTTAACGTTACTACAGATAAACGTTTCTGCTCGAACAGATAATTTAAATAATTAAAAACCAAAGCCACCGAGGGCACAGTTTGTTCTGTTCTAAGAATCCAAGAAGTAAAGGCTTGCCAATGCGATTGATACTGTCGCTTTGTAGACTGGGTATATTGATTCATGAATTTATTGGTCACGTCTCTACCATATGGTGCTAGCCACTTGGCCTCCTGAATGTCCATAATGCAAAAGTCAGCGAGGTCTCTAGGTTGCCAATTGTGTCTAAGTGGAAAAACCCGACCGGGAGTGACACCGGGTGCGGGCACCACGTTTTCAATTGCTGGTACCACAACTGCGCCGGCCACAGGGGCGCGATTAGCGAGACTAAGCCCCGATAATCCTGTAGTTTGTTTACTACGTGGCACATTAGAGACGTGTCTGGCGGCGGAAACAGATAAATGGAACTCCACCTGTTCCAGTCTGTCACCAGTGCGTCTGGCCCGCCCGCCGGCGTTATCGTCCGGCGGGTGAGGTACAGTGTGAGTTTGTGAGTCTCCTCTGACGCAAACAAATCCACTTGTGGATGGTAAGGCTCCGCAATAATTTGGTTGAAAATGATTTGCTTGAGCGCCCATTCTACTGTTGTGCTCTGTCTCCGAGACAGAGCGTCTGCCCAGACGATTGCTATGCCTGGGAGATAAGATGCGTGAAGATGAATGTCCAGCCTGTTGGCTAGAATAAAAATCTTTTCTGACACGTTTAGCAACTTCCGAGATCTCGTTGACCCTTGTTTCTGAATACAGTGAACCGCATTCAGATTGTCCATTCTGAAGGCCACCGACTTGCCCCGTAAAGTAGAGCCGTGAGCCTGAAGGAAATATAAGGGGACTAGTAATTCTTTGACATTGATGTGGGAGATTTCTAAATGGGACCAAAGCCCTTGACCCTGGTGCCCTTGGTTTGACTGAAAGCCCCAACCTATCGTTCCTGACGCATCCATGTCTACCCATACCGTCGGCGGAGGAGAGGTCCATGACATTACTGAGTGCAACGTTTCCCTCTTCGCCCAGATCGCTAGTAAGTTGTGGATTAATTTTGGTATGGGCCATAATTTTTCCGCCGGCAATAGTGGAAAACATTTGTTGCCTTACAATATTAAACGTTTGACTTTCAACCGGCCCAACTTTACAGTTAGTTGAATCCAGTTGAGAGAGCCGACCAGAGACTCCCAGATTCTCCGTGTCGTAGTCAGACTGTGAAGGAACAGAAACAATTTCCTGCGAAATCTGTTTCGATTGTCCACACTCTGACTCAGAGTGAGAGTAGCTGTGTCCCAAACCAGCCCTATCCACTGAACTACTCGTGAGGGAACAAGGTTTGACTTTACCAGGTTTACCTTGAATCCTAGAGATTTGACATGATTTAATGTTATGTTGACATGATTGATGCATAATTGTTCCGTCTCTGCCACCACTAGCCAGTCGTCTAGATACCACAAAATCCTGATCCCTTGCTCTAACAAGGGCATCAGGGCTTGCCGGACTAATTTCGTGAATAAGCGAGGTGCTAGGTTCAATCCAAACGGCATCCTCTGAAAGATATAAGTCTGATGCACTATTCGTAAGGCCAGAAACCGTTGAAATCTTTTGTTTACCGAGACGTGCCAATACGCGTCTGTCAGGTCTAAAGAACACATCCATCCTCCCGGCGGAAGTGTTAGCCTGATTTGATTCACTGTCAGCATCCTGAAGGAAACGTTGTGAATATGGAGGTTCAGATAAGACAGGTCTACGACTGGTCTCATCTGAACACTGTCCCTTTTGGGCACTAGAAATAGTTTGGATGTAAAGACTGGGTAATTTTGAGGAACCGGGATGATGACATTCTTGGCGATCATTTCTCGGATCAGTGACTCCACCTCTAATGAAACTAAATTTGCCTTTGTCGGCTGACGTAAACGAGGTCGCCGGAGCCACTGCCAGGTGATGCCTTTGCGTGCCACCATCCTCGCCCAAGTATTTAATGGCCATGCGCGGTGACACGTCCGGAACGACCCAGTTAGCAGACAAGGGTTCGCCGGCTGTACTACCCTCTGATCCACCCGCCGTGAGACCGGCCCTGGGAGTGAGAGAGACTTTAGTTTTTTTATGGTGGTGGTGGTGGTGGTGGATGCTTAGCTGACTGGCCGGCGTTTGCAGAAGACGGGCCCTGGCCCGGTCTGTTATACTTTCGTCCTTTATGGCCTGCAAACTTTCCTTGTTTATACCTGTACTGACCTTGGGGGGAAGAGGACTTAGGTAGATGAAAGGGCTTTGACCCACCCGGCTGAGCTTTTGCGACTGGCTTGGGTTTGGGAAAGTTAAAAGCAGGTTTCTTAGAAGGGGCGGGACTGTGCTTAAAAGCCTGAGCCATGTTAAATACAGTTCTCCACACATCAGGGGACATTAAAGAGGGAGTTAGTACCGGCGACATGACCACCTGGTTCGCAATTCTATCAGGAAGTTTCCTCACCAGGGACATCCTAAGATCCTGTCTCGCCCGCACCGCCTCGAGCAAGGCTGTACGGATATCCCCCAACGACTGAATAGAAGTCTGAAGGAGTAAATGTCGAGATAGTTCAATTGATCTTCTGACATCCGCGTCCGCGATTGCCTGAGTAGATCTTAGCATAGACTTCGCCACCTGGTGCGTAACAATGTATTGGGAAAAAAGTCTATACGCCTTCCCCCGTAGCCTAAACTCCTGGTCTAGGTGAGCTGGGGAAGGTGTAGTGAAAGGATCTTTAAGTTTGCATAGATTGATTTTGGGGGCAGCTAAAAATGCAAACAAAGCAGATGGAACTCCGCCGGCAGAGAAGACTGGCAGAGAAAACCAAGAATGGCTGTCCTGAGGAATTTGGTGCGAAGATTTTGAGGTGAAGGTGGTCGCAAAGTTCTGAGCCTCTACCTCCCATTCCACCCAAGGTCCTGGACCCAACTGCCCCACCTTCAAAACTGGATTAGCGGCTGTGTCTGTGACCGTTTGTAAATCTAATTCTGGAGTGAGAGCTGACAGTACTTTTATATCATTAAAACCGTCATGCTTGGTCCAGTCAGAAAACAGTTTTGAAGCTGATGCAGGGGGTAGTGCAGGTGTAGCTGTATACACAAAATAGTCATGGTGATAATAGTTAGGAATGGCCTTAATATTAACATCAAGTACATTACCCACAATATCTAAAGCTCGTAACTTTCTAGATTTATTTCCTTCGATTACCCACTCTCGTGGCACTGGAAGTTCCCCTGACAAAGTGGGCTGTGCTACCTCTGGCTTAGTTGGGACCATTTGTACCCATGAATCATCTGGACCGTATAAAAGGGGCATAGCTACCTTTCTTAACGGTGCTTTATCTAAAGGGGGAGGATTCACATCCGCTACTACCCTTACACTAGAAGTAGTCAGTGCCGCCGAAGCAGGCCTAGTGACCATAGTAGGTGATACAGAAGGAGGGTGCGGAATCTGAGTTAAAGCAATGGAAGTAGTCAGAGGCCGAACACTTGAAATTGTCATGGAAGCTCCCAGGTCCACTGTAGGAGTCTCCGGCTGCTGGCCAAATTTTTTCGTTAGAGCAGTAGCTAATAACCCATCTATTTCCTCCGCTGTGACAAATTTAGCAGATGATGAAGAACTAAGAGGTGAATCATTCCTATCCTGTGAGTCGTCTAAAACTGAACCCGACTCCTGCACCTCCATGTCAGAGATTATAGACACCTCATCCTTGTCATCTGGCCCGTCATGAGAGGATTCCGCCGAAGCCGGGACCCCTTCGTGTTGCCATGTTAAGTCTGGAATGGATGATGGGATCGCAGCGTCCCGGTGAACGTCCGCCATTACCTGTGTCTCCTGAACCAGATGTGGGCCTTCATTCCATGGTTGGGAATACCTCCACACACCCAAGCCTTGGCCTGAACTCCCTTGGGAGTCAGTTACCCCATCAACCACTGAGCCCCTACTAGACCCTTCTAGAGGGCGATAACTGCCCACAGAACTCTCTAATTCTAAGTTTATAATATCCATTGGCAACCTGTCCACCGGTAACACCCCCACCACAGTCTCTGACTCCACTCCCGCCCCATCAGATTGGACATTAGATATGTCGGGAGTAGAGGCAGAAAGTGAGGCACGAGGCTCCGGCGAACGCTGGGAGGCCTTTCGTTCATGAGAATCTTTCCTGGAAGATTTGTGGCTTTGGTGTGACTTAGATCTATCACTAGAATTGCTCTTGGACTTCTCAGATCTATCACTAGAACTGCTCTTGGACTTCTCTTTGCTCGTCTTCCTCGCCGGTGAAGAAGAGTGACTAAGCGGCTGTTGTCTGAGGGGCGACCTGGACCTGGACCGCGCCCGTGACGTGGAGGCTGTCACCGGGGGCGTAGGTTCACGAGGTCTCTTAGATGTGCCGGGGGCTGGAGTAAGTGCTGTACCCTGCCCAGTCTCTGCCGACTTTCGTACAATTACTCTAGATTTAGAAGGGGTACGTTTAATAGGGGGGTGCTCAATAAGTAATTTATCCCAAAGAATTACGTTATCACATTGAAGGGCTTTATGAGCCACTGTGGTAGCATAAGTGGACAACAGCTGCCTGACCTCCCGCAAAGCGACCGCCGCGGGTCTATCATTGTCTCGCAATACTTTATTACTCAATTGAGTACAGAAGGTACAGTTCTGCGTCACCCACAAACCCCTTGAGCGATCTAAACATTTAACACATCTAATGCAAAGAGTGTGTGCAAAGATAGGGATACCTGAACAGGAGGGTGTAACACACAAAGCAAAAACAGGGTCTAGGGCAGCCATGACAGAGACTGGTGGAAAACTAACCCACCCCCGGGTTTACTCCAGGTTCTCTATAGACCCGCCGGAACTCCGCCCTGGAAAAAAGAAAATTTCCAGGAATTAATGCTCATAAGGCCACACCAACATGTTCGAACACAAGTGTTAAATAACCCGCCGGGTAACGAGACGTAATACACAACCAGTACAGCTCGCTACGCGGGAGGTTCATAAGTAAAGATTTCAGAATATCTTAACCTGTCCAAAAGATTTACGAATATCCTCTGACATGATATAAAGACCAGCATGGCTTTTTTTTTTAGTGGGTGGATGGGACTCGTTAGCCTTGGTCGGCAACTCATCTAGGGGAGACAACCTTATACAAATCCGGGTGGATGGGACTCGTCAGTCTTGGTTGGCAACCTGTCTAGGGGAGTAAACCTGATACAAATCCGTACTGCTTACCTAAGGGTAAGGCAGGTTAGTGGATGGATTAGCCGAACACCACTGTAGAAAAATAGTGCTAACAAGATACACAGATGGCCTCCGAGTCGGACGGATCCTAAATTGAGTGGTCAATCCTGTAAGTCCTTTACTAAACTGGCTCGGGTTGTCCCTCTCACAGGGAATAGGTCCGCTTGGGGGCATTCTGTGTATGGCCACCCTCGTAAGGGGAGTAAGGCGTCCGGCAATAGATAGATAGATGGCTTTTATAAATGACGCAGTCTTCCCAGTGGTGTTTGTTAAGTTTTACTGGAAAACCCATAAAAAGACGCCGGCCCCCGTATTATCTCGCAGATCAAAAACTGGGAAGCCTGTCTTAAATGCTAGATCTGACTTCTCCCGAAGCGTCCTAGATTGCCGTATGTCGAAGGCGGCGATACTTTAACGTATCCCTCAATTGTCTGGTCAACTATACTGAATTGCAAATCCGTTAATCCCACCCTCCCAAGGTGCAACCGCCGGGTGTGAATTTAAAGTTTATAACGTTAACCCCAATTGTTCCTATCCCCACTTCTTTGCAAAAGATCGCCGGGGAGGAAAGACCAATCAACAAACAGCCTAGTTTTACTGGCTTTGCAAAACCGGGAAAAACTAAACTCAACAAGTGTCCGCTTGAACACTTAGTTAAATGGGTAAAGCCATCCCGCCGGGAAACACAGTAAGCCTGAACACAGGCTCCACCACAGAGACGCAGTCCTGGAGAGCCTCAAGCCACCACTCGCCGGGGAAAACAAGCCTTTTTTAACCACGCGTGATTAAAACTCGGCAACCAGCCGGGTTTTCACGGTGTAACCGAGAAAACCCGCCGGAAAAGGCAACCCACCCCGCCCAGATTCAATCTGAACGCACCAAATAGACCGTGGAATTAGCCAAAGCACAACTAACCCAGGACACACAATTAGTCCGTGGAATTAGCCAATACACAACTAATCCAGGACACACAAATAGTCCGTGGAATTAGCCAATACACAACTAAACCAGGACACACATGACACAGTAGTACATATTTATAACATAAATCAATAACACTTGTACATGTGGCAAAGCTACGAGAGGCTGGCTAGGCCTAAGCAGACGGAAATAATATGTAATCATGTCGTAATATAAACAAAAAGCACTGAATCATATCACAACAGGAACCACCGTCAACACACCAATGTAGCACAAAATTCCCGGCAAAGGGAAGAACTGACTCGGGACCCAGAACAAAATTCACTAAGTGAAGAAAAATACGCTGGGAACGTCAGAGAAAAGAAAAAGCTACTTCATCAGAAAGATAAGAAGAAGCCTAATAACACGTAGTGAAAGCCGCCTACATCACAAAGCTAGCTAACCGCGCAAACGTTTCACGCGTCCACCACGGGACTACGAGGGTACACCCGAAATAGATGTCCCAAACACACGACCCAAAATACACTGCACTGCGGGCAACCCGCCCAGGACACTCCTGCTACGCATATCCTAACCTTACTCGATACATCCCGGAGTAAACAAATGAGAAAAAACTCACTAGGGACGCAGCAAATGCAGAACCAGCGGAGCGTGGGGAGGCACGTCCGGGTAGGTTGAGCGCAGAGCAGAGAAGGAAGAATGACGCCTGAGTCAGCGTCTGGTCAAAGATCCACACAAGTACATCCACGATTATATGGAAAGCTTATGAATAGTTATTCTTATTTTCTTTTTGTTTTTTATTTGTTACAAAGTTTTTTCGTAGTGAGAACCCAATTTCATAATGACTGAACCATGAGTGAGGTTGCGTGCGCTCATGATGAAGGCTCCTCAATTTTTTATACTCTGCGCGGTAGATTCAAACTACGGCGGATGAGTGTTTGAAGAGGGTGCCTTATGTAATAGGCATAATCGTCAATGATGGAGGGGCCACTAATAAATTGAGAATTTATGAGCGTGCTGATGCACAGTATAATGTTGATGATGAAGGCAGTGATAAATCGGCTAATTATCGGTCGAGTGATTATGGCGATAAGAGTGACAAAGACGCTCAATTCATGGGATTTGCGAGTGAACATGAGAGTGATGAAGGTGATGTAGCAGCTTTCGCGGAAGCTGTTTTAGCTGAAGACAGTGAAGTGGGGAAAGTGAGTGGGTGGGAGAGTTCAAGGTCACTCTCCAAGTTTCAGTTGAGTGACACGACTCCAAGCCCTTCGCCAGCTAAATTGCCTTTCAAGCTACGCTTTTATAAGAAGCAGGTACTTGAAAAGGCGGCCGCGGCAGCCAGGGAAGAAGCCGAAAGACTTGGTGAGGATGAGGCTGTGAGTGAGGGTGAGCGTGGTGACTCATCTCGCCCACCATTGTCTCCCTTATCTACCCAAGCCACCCAAGATGACCCGGGCACCCCGCATTCTTCCCCACCACCCCCACCACTGCCAAGGGTTGAGGACCCCCCACTTTTGGCCTATTTGCCTCCTAGGTCCCCCGACAGGAGACATACTGCTGCCGAAAAGGGGAAAGGCAGGAAATATGTGAAAAAGGGACAGAAAACTAGGCGGGCTTTGTTCGAGGCTCCCGCGGCGTCCACCCCTGCCGGCCCCAGCCATACGCCCCCGCAACTTTCCCCACGGTCCTCCCCACCTCTCCAGCCGTCAACATATGTTCCTGACGAAGTCTTTGAGCTCGCATCACCAATACCTGGGCCTAGTGACAGTGAAACATTGCTTTTTGCCACTCGTCGCAGGCCAAGGAGCCCAGGACCTCTGGGGGACATAGCCTCACCTGCCACTCCTTCCCCACCTCGCCCCCCCGCACGCCGCCCACGCATCACTCGTTCCCCGCCAGATTATGTGGGGGACACTGACGATGAAGGGCACCTCTCAGAAGACTCTGGCCATGACTATATAGGTCCACCGTCAGGGCAAGATGACCACTCTGACGACGACGAATATATGGACATGGACGACCCTCAACCCATCCGCTCCGCCCGGGGGCGTCGTGCTGTGGCCCGCCCTGGCCGCCCTAGGGTGCGCGCTTCCCGAGTTGGCCGTGGGCGTGCTGGGCCACCAGCTGGAGCTCCTCGTCAGCGTCGCCAAGACCCATTCTACGTTTTTCAGTGGCAAGACGTGGCTGACGGGGAAGATTACAACCCTGATGTACCAGCTTTTGATGAGGTACAGGAGGGTTCAGGAATTCCCCCAATTTTCCCACAAGCCCCAATGCTCCACCACATGAGCTTTTTGAGGCCTTTTTTGATGAGGAGGTTACCGGATTTGTCATCAATTAGACAAACAAGCAGCACCAATTCCAGGTCCACTATTTTGACAAGGTGACCAAGGGCCACATGAGGCAGTGAACCGACGTGACTCATCACGAGTTCATGGTGTTCCTGGCACTCACCATGCTAATGCCTCATGTCAAGAAGCATAGGTTGCCTGACTATTGGATCACCAATGATCTCATATCCACCCCTGCCTTCGGGAAATATATGTCTCGCGACCGGTACCTTGACATCCTCGCAGCGCTCCATCTTGTCAGCAACACCGACGTCCACAAGCCAGACAAGCTGTGGAAGATTAGGACGTTGTACGAGATGATGCGACACCGTTTCTCCTCCTACTTCAAGCCCTTCTGCAAGGTCGTCATTGACGAGTCTCTTGTGCTGTTCCGGGGAAAGCTCAGCTTCCGGCAGTACATCCCCTCAAAGAGACATCGCTTTGGCATCAAATTCTTTGTGCTGTGCAACTGCTGAACTGGCTATGTCCTGGACTTCCTGGTCTACAGCGGGAAGGAAGGGGACGTGCTTGTGGACCCCCTCATTGGCTTTGGCGGAGCAGTGATGCAAGCCATGATGGACCACTATTTCCACAAGAATCATGTCCTCTACACGGACAATTACTATACGTCCCCCACTCTCTCAAAGTACCTCCATGAGCGCAAGACGGGGACTGTAGGCACAGTACGAGGGAGAAGGAAGGGCATGCCACCTTTCCCTCCAAAGACCAAAAAAGGCGATGTGTTCAGGAAGAAGTCGGGGCCCATTCTGGCTATCCACTGGCACGACCAGCGGAAGGTCAACCTCCTGACCACCGTCTACAAGGGGGAAATGGTGGAGACTGGCAAGGTGGATCGCCGCACCCAGGCCAGGGTGACCAAGCCCGATGCTGTCATGGACTACAACATCAACATGAGGCTGGTGGACAAGTCCGACATGCAGATAGGCTTCATTGACTGTCTGCGTACCTCGTGCAGATGGTACAAAAAGTTCTTTCTGCACATGGTGGACATGTCCATTCTGAACGATTACAACATCTACAAGCTTCGGAATGAGAACACACCCAGGAAGTTCAATAGCCTGCGGAGGTTCCAAAAGCAGGTGTTGAAGGAGCTCCTGGAGAAGTATGCTACGCCACAGAGGGCAGTGGCACATGCTGGGCCCGCCGCTAATGACCGCTTGCACTGTGCATATTACATGAATATGCACAGGCTCGTTTCCCTGCCTCAGACAGCAGCAGGAAGAAAGCAGCAGAAGCGGTGCCATGTCTGCTACAACACCAGGCTGAGGGCGAGGTCAGATAAAAAGTCCACCCTGGAGTGTGTGGAGTGCAAGGTGGCACTCTGTGCTGAAGGGTGCTTCTTTGATTACCACTCCAAGCAGGAGTTCTAATAATCATAGTGAAAGTACCAAAGACAGTGACAATATGTATATACTGTATATAGGCAAAAAGTGGAAGTAAAACAATTTATTGTAATACAAAAGTCATGTATTATGAGAAAATTGATACAAATACAATTACACCATAATATGTGAAAGTGACACTTATGTATATAATAAGTGACATTCATATGATTAGAACCTATAGAAATATATAAATCAGTGAAAAAAGACACAATTATAGGTTTGACTCCTGTAAGGAGATAAAGAAAACCTAATATTTAGTAGTGGCCCCGTAATCATTGACGAACATGCCTATTACATAAGGCATCCTCTTCAAACACTAATCCGCCGTAGTTTGAATCTACCGCGCAGAGCATTTAAAATCTGAGGAGCCTTCATCATGAGCGCACGCGACCTCACTCATGGCTTCAGTCATTATGAATTGGGTTCTCACTACGAAAAAACTTCGTAAAAAATAAAAACAAAAAGAAAATAAGAATAACTATCCAATAAGCTTTCCATCATATCGTAGATGTACTTGTGTGGATCTTTGACCAGACGCTGATTCAGGCGTCATTCTTCCTTCACTGACATATCAAGTAAACCAAAATCCTTAATACATCAACGAATGGGAAGGGGATGGTCGGGAGGGCCCCAGTCGTCAATGATTACGGGGCCACTACTAAATATTAGGTTTTCTTCATCTCCTTACAGGAGTCAAACCTATAATTTATTAGTGGCCCCTCCATCATTGACGAACATGCCTGATTTCTAAGACTGGAGGGGGACATTCGTAATCATATCATAACTCTAGAAAAGCAGATAATCAAACAACCACATAGTATTCTTACTTTTGCAAAAAAGAGATATTCGGGTGCATAAACTTTATACAGCCTAAATCTTCAAAAAGGGGTACAAGCAGGAGCGTGCTTCAAAGAAGCCTGCTTGAAAAAGGGTTAACTCTGAGACTCTGTGCACAGATCTGCTAGTTAAGAAGGCACCCCACTTAAATTAAGTGGTGAAAACTAAAAACTTATAAGTTTACATGTGCACATATAAACCCCATTAACTAGTGGATATACTGTATTCTTAAAAATATAACCAAACATAAATGAATTCTTGTACATTCGTAGAAGTACTGAACTCGTGTACTTATGCAGAAGTAATTACTGCAAAAGTAAAAGTCGTAGCTGCCACTACCGAGATTTCTCAAAAATCTATTGCTTCACAGCCAAAGCTACTTACAACAAGAATTGTCGTAACACTACTATTGGCCTTTAGCACAATTTCCTGCCATGAATACTACAGAGAAATTTTATAATACAATGCCTACAACCAGTATCACAGCTCGTATGTTCCGAACACATACTCCGGAGGGGTCTAGGCTTTCCTATGTCACACTGACTGGCAGGTATAATTGGTTTGACATTAATAATAATAATAATAATAATATTAATAATAATATTTATTCAGTTAGCAATTTACAGTGTTGGTACCACATAGTATGTTATAAATATGACATGTACCAGCCTTGCATAATTCCAACTAAGGATAGCCCAATAAGGCCGTTAGGCGTATTTCCATTGGGGTCCTTGTATATAAAACCCGGCGGTTGTACCTTCGGGTGGTTATATTAACGGATTTGCGATTCGAGATAATTTGCAAACAATTGATTGATACAATAGGGTATCACAGCCTTCAAGACGGCGATCTTAGTTGGAAATATGCAAGGCTGGTACATGTCATATTGATAACATACTATGTGGTACCCAGAGCTGGGCACCACAAACAAAAAGTCAAGTCAGCAAACACAAATCAGCAAACACAGAACATAACTTCAGCAAACACAAATGTGCAAACCTTGTGAAATTTCTAGTCCTCAAATGCAAATATGCAAACGCAAACCGTTTTTTATTAATTTTAAATTTAACCCTTCCTACTCGGGCTGTCTTACCCAATGACGGTCGCCCCTACCCGGGCGAAATGGCTGAAAAACGTCTAGGCCTAGGCTACCGTATTTATGTTTATTTTCACTGCTAGAACTTTCCCACTCATCTATAATCGTAGTGCGGTTTTCAATCTGTATTTTGGCATTGAGTAGAGCTCTGTAAGTCAACTGGTTCAGTTGTGATGACGATTTCAGTGGAGCCAATATTGCAGAGATGTTGCCAATATGGGGGCTTTTCAGACACTAATTTCGTCATGACGTCATAACAATAACATTGAGGAGTCTTCTCTTTCTTGTTTTCGGAGGTGCGGTGACGAACGCTTGGGTTTGTTGACATACGTCGTACGCACGGCGTTCAGACCAAGCTTAATTAGGCTATTAAGCTCATGCCTTAGATAAGGCATACCGGGTAGCGACCCTTCTTTCGTGCTGTCCTTACCTAAGGCAGACCGGGTAGGAAGGGTTAAACTACAGAATCAAGGGTAAATCAATAAATTCAATCTCTAATGTCAATAAATATATATATTTACTTAAATATAATGTTGCCCAACTTCCATGGACCTCAAGGATATAAATACAGGCTTTTAAAGCTTGGAAATTGCTGTAAATTGCCAAAACATTCCAGAACGTCACCCGCAGTGAAAGGGTTAATATATATAGCATAGGCCACTTAGTTTGTCCACATGGGTAGTAAAACGTTGGGGCAACTTGTTTATGGGGAGAGTGCTTCAGTAATAATCAGTATTCGCAATTCCGCACCATTCAGGAGGAGGTACGCCGGATCACAGAGGTGCAAGGAGGCGATTTATTCGTGGTCCCCCCTTAGGGAATGGCAATAGGCTATACTGTATATGCCTAGATAGGTCTACTTTAGATAGATTAAGTAATTTAATAGAAAGTAGCCTAGGCCTATTAATTTTAATGCTCAGAATAAAGGCCTAGCTTCAGATCAAAATTTTATTGTAGGCTAAATTTAGTCTAGGCCTATATGATACTTTCAAAATTAACACTTTCTACTTGACACTAATAAAATGAGTGTGATTATAGGCCTAGGCCTATACATAGAAGTTAGAACATGCAATATTTAGCCTAGGCCTACATGCTTTGAGGCATTTTGATGGAATTAGTGACTGATTATAGCCTAGACCTAGGCCTAGGCTATATATTAAATTTAGAACATGCAATATTTAGCCTACATGCTTTGAGGCATTTTGATGGAATTAGTGATTATAGCCTAGACCTAGGCTATATATATAGAAGTTAGAACATGCAATATTATTTAGCCTACAGCAGCTTTGAGGCATTTTGATAGGATTAGGGTAGCCTAGGCCTAGCCTAATAAAATTACTTATATTAGTAATTAGCCTATAGGCCTAGGCTATATTTAGAAGTTAGAACATGCAATATTTACCGGGTAGCCTACATGCTTTGAGGCATTTTGATGGGATTAGTGATTATAGACTTAGGTCTAGGCTATATAGCCTAGCCTATATATAAGTTAGACTTAGCCTAGGCCTACATGCTTTGAGGCATTTTGATGGGATTAGGGTAGCCTAATAACATTAGTTTAGGTTAAAAAATTAACAGGCTAGCCTATCAATCAAATTAACGATAGCCTAACTTTATAATCTTAAATTAGGCTAGATTATAAAGTTATAAAGCCCTTCTCCAGAGACATCTTCTTGGTAATTACAGGCCCATAGAAGGTTTCTAGGTGGGGCCAGGGGTGGCTTAGGTCCTCGATTTCTCCATGCTCTGCAGCATCACTGTCGGATGATGGTGGTGAACTGCTCCCCATGCTGTTGGCAGCTGCGGTTGGCATGATGGTAGACTCCATGTTCACTTCAATAGGCCGAAAATATAAACAAAGTTGAAGTGCTAGCAGGTTGGAACTCTTGGACTGCTGTGTGTTGTAGGTGTTAGCTCGACGCTTGCTACTAAGTGAACAAACGTGAAGAGCCGATGTATAGGCCTAGATTCCAGAACACAGGTAGTTGGCTCGGTCACATGACTTTTTTTGGCTGGAGCTGCAGGAGCGGCCCAGGGCTGGCTGGCGGCTGGAATTTTTATTTTGCGGACTCGAGGTTTGCAACATGGAGGTACTTTCCAGAGCTTCAAACCCGCAAATAGGCAGCCATTTTGGCGCCAACGCTAATTCGCCAACCAAATGACACTTCCGCCATGGCGGAATTGGCTATTTGCGGAAGTGTTGGCTAAAGTGCCCAGCTCTGGTGGTACCAACTCTGTAAATTGCTAACTGAATAAATATTATTATTATTATTATTATTATTATTATTATTATTATTATTATTATTAACCCTCCAGCCCCGGCTATGTATTATATATATATTCCTCGAAAACCGGGTGTTTTGGCCGAAAAACGTCTAGGCTAGGCTACCGTATATTCGTTAATCAGACTGCTTCCCGCATTCCCGCGCATCCCCAAGCGTAGCTGTGTTATTTACCTGTAGAATGGCATTAAGTAGAGCTCTCTAAGTCAACTGGTTGAGCTGTGATGATGATTTCATTGGAGATAACTTTATGGTCAAAACAGCCACTTTACACTACTATTCGATACTTAACAACAACATACAGGCACACAAGAACAAGCGCCGCTCTCCTTCTTGTGGCCGGAGATGCGGGCGTCGGTCCAGCCGGCTGTTGTTTACATGCGTCGGACCGACGCCTCGCACACGAAGCTCACAGGCTTTCAACTACAGGGGTGTTCAAGAGTCCTTCCGGGTTCCTGGTATATGCTTTTTTATGGGCGTTTAAGAGCCCATCCGTGTAGAGAGGGTTAATGTCAAACCAACATTAACACGTCGGAATATAAACAAAAAGCACTGAATTATATCACAACAGGAACCACCGCCAACACACCACTGTAGCAAATACTTCCGGCAAAGGGAAGAACTGACTCGGGGCCCAGAAAAAACTTCACTAAGTGAAGAAAAATACGCTGGGAACGTCAGCAAAAATACGCTACCTCACCATAAAGATAAAAGGAAGCAATAACGCGTAATGAAAGCCGCCTGCATCACAAAGCTAGCTAACTGTGAAAAAGTTCACCTGTCCACAACCGGACCACGAGGGTACATCCGAAATAGATGCCCCAAACACACGACCCAAAATACACTGCACTGCGGGCAACCAGCCCAGGACACTCCTGCTACGCATATCCTAACCATACTCGATACATCCCGGAGTAAACAAATGAGAAAAAACTCACTAGGGACGCAGCAAATGCGGAACCAGCGGAGCGTGGAGAGACACGTCCGGGCCGGCTGACCGCAGAGCAGAGAAGGAAGAATGACACCTGAATCAGCGTCTGGTCAAAGATCCACACAAGTACATCTACGATATGATGGAGAGCTTATTGGATAGTTATTCTTATTTTCTTTTTGTTTTTGATTTTTTACGAAGTTTTTTCGTAGTGAGAACCCAATTCATAATGACTGAAGCCATGAGTGAGGTCGCGTGCGCTCATGATGAAGGCTCCTCAGATTTTAAATGCTCTGCGCGGTAGATTCAAACTACGGCGGATTAGTGTTTGAAGAGGATGCCTTATGTAATAGGCATGTTCGTCAATGATGGAGGGGCCACTAATAAATAAATTGTATATAAAACGTTTACAAAGCATATTTACCAAAGTGAAAGTGACACAAGACCTAATATTTGATGGCCAAAGTATAATAAACACCTGTGATAACCAATAATCAGTGCCTAATATAACAATAACCTACCTCAATTACTAACAAACCGTACGGTATCGAGTGAAAAAGAGCAATATTAGTGACAGTGATACCCTAATACACATACTTTATATAATTGGCTTCAAAATAACTATAAAAATATCAAATAAACATCAAATTCTCAATATCATGCACTAAAATCGTCTAAGGGAGATAAACACTTTGGCGCGACGAATGGCTTGGTGCGTGGTAGCTGTGCCCGGGGCGACGCATCCGAATGCGGGAAGAATTTTCCGCCGAAAATCACTCTACTTCCCGCGCTCGCCATTATGCAACCACTGGGGCTAGAGACCTCTACTCAATGGCATTCTACAGAGGAAGGTGTGTGCAACATTTTAGTTTTTTATTCATAACATTACATGCCCTATTTATTGAGTTACAGGTGAGATAACATAGCCCAATAATCGTCAAAACGCCCGGTACCACAGTACAGTCGCGAGCTAGAGGCCCCGGGTCTGGAGGGTTAAAGCCTGCACCGGGCACAGAACGTGATGCGTATGCCCACGTTTGAGTGCCGGGACTGTAAATTATGAAAACACATGATCACAATGTTCGTTGTTTGCTGCGAACATGGGAGATTTGTAAGTGTTCATTCCATCTCCCAAACGAGGCAATTAGGTTAGTTGCTCATCGCCGCCAGCTCAGATCCCCTGTTTCCTGTAGCCAAAGCCAGAAGGAACACAGCCTTCTTTAATAATGAGTTAAAATCTGGCGCATGGTTATACTTGCGCGAATGAAGCAAAGATAAGCTTTGTCCGGCGACCAGGTAGGCATGAGCTGACGTGGTGGTGGGTGTAGTTTGAAACATGCCCTCATGAACCCTTTCTCCTCCGCCTGTGGTATGGATAGACCTGTAAGGTCGTAAAAGGGATTTCTAATGGCAGATAAGTTGTTCTTCAGCGTACTACAGAAAGGCGTTCTTGTTTAAACAAATAGTCTAAGTATTTAAAGACCCAAGCTACTGATGAGTCTGTGTGTGCCGTTTATACTATCTAGGTCGTGAACGTTTTTCAATGAGATTGAGATTGTCTCCTGGTATACATAGTATATTGGTTAAGAAATTTACTTGTAATACTCTCTCCATACTGAGTTAATCCATTCGGCCTTTTGAATGTCCAGAAGGCAAAAGTCAGTGAGGTCTCTAGGTTGCCAAATGTCTCCGCGTGGAAGTACGAGACCGGGAGTGACACCGGGTTCTTGCACCAAGTTTTCAATTGGTGGTGCCACCTGGACCGGCCCCAGTGGCGCGATCATCGAGACTAAGCCCCGGTAACCCCGTAGTTTGTGAACTACATATGAGTGAAGCGTCTGGAGGGGGAAAAAGATAGATGGAATTCCATTTGTTCCAGTTCTCCAACAGTGCGCATGGACCCCCCCCGCCGAAGTCATTTCCCGGCGGATTAGGTGGAGAGGGAATCTGGTTCCCTTCGGACGCGAATAGATTCACTTGTGGACGATATGGCTCTGCAATCATCTCGTTGAAGATGTTTTGCCTGAGTGCCCATTATACTCCGGGATAGAGCGTCCGCCCAGACGTTCGCTACGTCCGGGAGGTAAGGTGCATGAAGATGAATGCTCAGCGTTTCGGCTAGGGCAAAATCTTTTCCGACAAGTCTAGTAACTTTCGAGACCTCGTTGACCCTTGCCTTTTGAATGCAGTGTACCGCGTTCAAATTGTCCATTCGACAAGCTATTGATATCCTCTGTAAATAAGAGCTGTGAGTTTGAAGGAAAAACAAAGGGACTAGAAGTTTTGTTTGTTGATATGAAAGTTCTTGTCTTGGGACCAAAGACCTTGACCCTGGTGGCTTAGGTTCGACTGATATCCCCAGCCTATTGCCCCTGAAGCATCTGTGTCTACCCATACCTTAGGTGGGGGAGAAAAACCCACGTCATTATTGAGTGCAATGTTTCCTTCCTTGCCCAGACCGATAGTAAGTTGTGAATTAATGGAGGAATGGTCCACACTTTTCCCGCCGGTAAGAGTGGGAAAAATTATTGCCTACCAAGATTAATCTCTTACTTTCAACCGGCCCAACTTCACAGTTAGTTGAATCCAGTTGAGGGAACCGACCAGGGACTCCCACGTCCTTCTCGTCGTGTTCAGACTGTGGAGAAACATAAACAATTTCCTGCAAAATCTGTTGCGGTTGTCCACACTCTGACTGAGAGTAAGGTTGGCTGTGTCCCAGACCAGCCCTATCCACTGAATTACCCGTGTGGGAACAAGTTGTGACTTTGCCAAGTTGACCTTTGAACCCTAGGGATTGTACATGAATTATAATGTAATGAACATAGTTATTGTTGGCACTGGGATTGTACATAAATTATAATATTTATTAGTGGCCCCTCCATCATTGACGAACATGCCTATTACATAAGGCATCCTCTTCAAACACTAATCCGCCGTAGTTTTGAATCTACCGCGCAGAGCATTTAAAAACTGAGGAGCCTTCATCATGAGCGCACGCGACCTCACTCATGGCTTCAGTCATTATGAATTGGGTTCTCACTACGAAAAAACTTCGTAAAAAATAAAAACAAAAAGAAAATAAGAATAACTATCCAATAAGCTTTCCATCATATCGTGGATGTACTTGTGTGGATTTCTGACCAGACGCTGATTCAGGCGTCATTCTTCCTTCTGCTCTGCGCTCAGCCCGCCCGGACGTGCCTCCCCACGCTCCGCTGGTTCCGCATTCGTTGCGTCCCTAGTGAGTTTTTTCTCATTTGTTTACTCCAGGATGTATCGAGTAAGGTTAGGATAGGCGTAGCAGGAGTGTCCTGGGCTGGTTGCCCGCAGTGCAGTGTATTTTGGGTCGAGTGTATGGGGCATCTATTTCGGATGTACCCTCGTGGTCACGTTGTGGACATGTGAACTTTTCACAGTTGAGTTAGTTTGTGATGCAGTCGGCTTTCACTACGCGTTAATTATTGCTGCCTTTTATCTTTCTGATGAGGTAAGCTTTGTTTTCTGACGTTCCCAGCGTATTTTTCTTCACTTAGTGAAGTTTTTTCTGGGTCCCGAGTCAGTCTTCCCTGGGTTGGAAGTTTTTGCTACAGTGGTGTGTTGGCGGTGGTTCCTGTTGTGATATTTCCAGTGTGTG
This sequence comes from Paralithodes platypus, assembly GCA_032716605.1. Taxonomy (NCBI): domain Eukaryota; kingdom Metazoa; phylum Arthropoda; class Malacostraca; order Decapoda; family Lithodidae; genus Paralithodes; species Paralithodes platypus. Next base: position 10,714,609 of record CM064492.1, on the reverse strand, counting down.
TGTATATTTCAACTGTTTTTATGCCGTCTGCCTAGGCCTAGCCAGCCGCTCGTAGCTTTGCCACATGTACTAGTGTTATTATTTATTATTTATAAATATGCCCTACTGTGTCATGTGTATCCGGGTTTTAGTTGTGTATTGGCTAATTCCTCGGACTATAATTGTTTCCTGGTTTAGTTGTGTATTGGCTAATTCCACGGATTATGGTGTGACCTTGGGTTAGTCGTGCGTGGCTATCCTCGTGTCGTGTGTTGTTCAGATGGTGTCTGTTCAGGGTGGGTTTCCTTCCGGCGGGTTTTTTCTCGGTTTCACCGTGAAAAAATCCTGGCCGAGAGCAGTGTTGGGCCACACGTGGTTGTTAACACTGGCTTGTATCCCCGGCGGGGGGGGGGTGTCTGTGGCTCTCCAGGACTGCGTCTGTGGGTGCCTGGTTTCAGGCCTCCTTTGATTCCCGGCGGGATGGCTGTACCCATCCATATAAAACGGCGTTCTTGTGGACATACGTTTTGGGGTTTTTTCTACCTGGTTTTACGACAACCACATGAAAAACCTAGCTGTTGTTTAGGCTTTCCTCCCCGGCGATCTTTTACAAAGAAGTGGGGACAGGAACTTATGGGGTTAACTTTTATACTTCTCACCCGGCGGGTGCACCTGGGTAGGGTGAGATGAACGACTTAGGTCTTTCAGTTAGTTAACCAATCCATTTTAGTGATACTCTGTGTATCGCTGCCTTTACTATTACGTCGATTGAAGGTTCAATTAGGTTAATTATCGATTCTCACACCCGGCGGGTGCTCCTAGGTGGAGGAACTAAGGAATTTACAAAATTCAATTTAACCTATTAATTTAGTGATACAATTAGGTATCGCCGCCTTCTATCTTACGGCGATTTTTTGTGACAATTCGTTAAACATCAGATCTCGTATCATCCTGCCCTGGGCTATTCTACTAAAATAATTCAAGGGCCGGCGTCTTTATGGGGGGTTGCTTTGTTACAAAATTGAATCTTGAGTCAGTCACCTCCTCCAAGAGACTATAAGTGCCATGCTGGACCATTATATCAGAGGGTATTCTTCACTTTCTTTAGCAAAAGATTTGTTTAGACTATTACAACCCCGCCGCGTAGCGAGATGTGTTAGTTGTGTCTTGGCATCTCGTTACCCGGCGGGTTATTAACACTTGTGTGCGAACATGTTGGATTAACCTTATGAGCATTAATTCCTGGAAATTTTCTTGTTTTTTCCAGAGCTGAGCTCCGGCGGACCAATACAGACCCGGCGGTAGTTTTCACCCACCAGTCTCTGTCATGGCTACCGTGGCCCCAGTTTTTGCCCTGTGCATTACCCCTACTTGTGCTGGTATCCCTATTTTTGCACACACCCTTTGCATAAGGTGTGTTAAATGTCTAGACCGATCAAGGGGTCTCTGGGTTATGCATAATTGTTCCTTTTGCTCTCAATTAGCTGTTAAAGTCCTTTGTGAAAATGATAAGACCGCGGCGGTAGCGTTGAGAGAGGTTCGACAACAGATGTCGGCCTACACTACCATTGTCGCGCATAAGTCACTTCAATGTGACAACGTCCCACTTTGGGATAGATTGCTGTCAGAACACCCTCCCCTTAAACGTTCCTCTAGAGTCACGAGTGTTAAGCCGACGGAGACTAGTCAGGGTTCTGTATCGTCTGCGACTACAACTAAACGCCCGAGAGAGCCTACACCCCCGGCATCCGCCTCCTCGTCGCGGAGAGATCTAGGTCAAGGTCACCTCTCAGACACCAGTCATCTAGTCGTGCCTCTTCCCCGGCGAGTAAGAAGAGTAAGACGGAAGATTCCACCAGTGGTCACGGCGGAGATTCTTCCAGATCTAAGACTAGTTCGCGGTCACACCGCAGCCATAAATCCTCAAAAAAGGATTCACATCGGAAGTCCTCTCGACATTCCCCAAAGTCTAGTGCATCTCATCGTACCTCTACACCTGACAGAGTTTGTGTTACGGCCTCTGAGTCCAGTGCAGCGCCTGTCCCTAAAGAGGATTTGCCAATTAATATTTTAACCCTGGAAATGGAAAGTTCAGGAGGGTCAATAATTGAGAATGTTTCAGACTCTCAAGAGAGCGTAGGCCAGGGCCTCGGTGTTTGGCGGTTTGCCCAACCAGGGTCTGACCACCCACGTCCGACTCATACGAGTCACACAGTAGCCGACGTCCACAGGGACGCGGCGATCCCATCCTCTATCCCAGACTTATCTTGGAAACAAGGTACCCCTGCCTCGGCGGGGTCTTCTCAGGAGGATCGGGAGGAAAAAGACGAAGTTTCAATAATTTCGGATATGGAAGGACAAGGGTCAGGCTCAGGCTTGGACGCCGCACGGGATAATAATGATTCTCCTGTAAGTTCTTCATCAAACCAGTTTGTTACAGCACAAGAAATTGATGGGTTGCTTACTCATGCTTTATCTAAATTTTTTGGTCAACAACAGGAAAACCCCACAATGGACTTGGGGGCTCCCTCGACAAGTTCTACGGTACGGCCTCTGATGACGTCAATTGATTTATCTAAGATTCCTAACCCTCCTACTCTGTCACCTGCAAGGAGCACTAAGCCGGCTACGGCGGCATTAACAACTTCAAATGTCAGGGTCATAACGGATGTCAATCCACCCCCTCTAGACAAAGTGCCTCTTAGAAAGGTAGCTATGCCCCTGCTTTATGGGCCAGACGAGTCATGGGTTCTTTTGAACCCCTCTAAACCAGAGCTTGCCCAACCTACCTTGTCAGGGGAACTCCCGGTACCGCGTGAGTGGTTTATCCAGGGCAACAAGTCAAAGAAATTAAGGGCCATGGATGCCTTAGGTAATGTTCTGGACGTAAACATCAAGGCTATACCTAGTTATTATCACCAGGATTATTTTGTGTATGCTTCTAAGCCTGCTTTACCCCCTGCCTCAGCTTTAAAACTATTTTCAGACTGGTCTAAGCTGGATGGGTTTAATGATATTAAGACTCTGTCAGCTCTTACTCCTGAACTAGATTTACAGACCGTCACAGACGACGCAGCTAATCCAGTTTTGAAGGTGGGACAGTTGGGTCCAGGACCTTGGGTGGATTGGGAGGTAGAGGCTCAAAACTTTGCAACCACTTTCACTTCTAAATCTTCCCACCAGATCCCTCAGGACACACATTCATGGTTTTCCATGCCGGTGGGTTCTGCCGGCGGAGTCCCGGCAGCTTTGTTTGCATTCCTAGCTGCCCCTAAGATTAATCTTTGTGAACTGAAGGACCCGTTCACTACCCCTACCCCTACTCACCTAGACAGAGAATTTAGGCTACGAGGAAAAGCTTTTCGCCTGTTTTCACAGTACATAGTATCTCAGCAGGTGGCTAAGTCTTTACTACGGTCTACTCAGGCAATCGCAGATGCGGATGCTCGAAGATCGGTTGAGTTATCCCGGCGACTGATTCTTCAGTCGTCAATCCTTAGGTGACATACGCACCGCCTTGCTTGAGGCGGTGCGAGCACGACAAGATCTTAGGATGTCGTTAGTTCGCAAGCTCATTGTTCATACCCTCATTGTTCCCTGATTAAATAACACTGTATGAATATTCCCATATTCAAAATATGTTACAGGGGGACAATGCCTAGTGAGTTCACTGCTCAATAGGTGGCGTTCTGAGAGTGAGGGTCTGAGTCTGGAGGGTGAGACGGTGAAGCACTTGAGCGAAGCAACCGGCCGCTTCAGAGATGGAGCTGCTTCGAGCCATGATGGTTGCTTCACATGTCTCACTCCCCAGACTGGAACAAGACCTCACGGGCTTCACCGTGTTAAGCGGTGGAATGTACAGGCTCTCAGCCTATGCCCGAGAGGGAGTAGTTGGAATATAGAAAAAAAAAAAAAAAAAAAAAGCTACCTGATCGCATTGCTAACCAGGTGGTGATGTCACCAGTACTTACTCCATCTTTAATGTCCCCTGAAGTATGGCGAACGGTGTTCAATATGGCACAGGCCGTTAAGCACAGTCCCACCCCTTCTAAGAAACCTGCATTTAACTTCCCCAAACCCAGGCCTACTACTAAAGCCCAGCCAGGGGGATCTAAACCTTTTCTTCCACCTAAGTCCTCCCACTCCCCCCAGGGTCAGTACAGGCATAGACAGAATAGGTTTTCAGGTCAGAGAGGACGCGGCCAAAATAAACCAGGGCAGGGCCAGTCTTCGGCCAACACCAGCCAGCCGGCGAAGCGGCCAGCACCAACCCCACCATCAAAAAACTAAAGTCTCTCTCACTCCCGGCGCCTACCTTAAGGCCAGAGGAACCGAGGGTAGTACAGCCGGCGAACCCTTGTCTGCTAACTGGGTCGTTCCGAACGTGTCACCAAGCATGGCCGTTACACACTTGGGCACGGATAGTGGCACGCAAAGGCATCACTTGGCAGTGGCTCCGGCGACCTCGATTACGTCAGCCGACAACGGCGAATTTTGCTTCTTTAGAGGTGGAGTCACTAGCCCAGGAAATGATTGCCAAGAATGTCATCATCCCGGTCCCTCCCTGTATTCACGTCCAAACTATTTTTGGTTCCCAAAAGGGACAGTGTTCAGATGAGGCCAGTCGTAGACCTGTCTTATCTGAATCTTCACATTCACAACGAATCTTTCAGAATGTTAACAGTACACCAAATCAGGCTAACGCTTCCGCCGGGAGGTTGGATGTGTTCACTAGACCTGACAGACGCCTATTGGCACGTATCGGTCAACAAAAGATTTCAAAGGTTTTTGGCCTTACGGATCAGGCACCAAAATTTTGTTTTTCAGAGGATGCCGTTCGGTTTGAACCTGGCACCTCGATTATTCACAAAACTAGTCCGGCAAGCCCTGATGCCGTTGTTAAAACAAGGGATCAGAGTGTTGTGGTATCTGGACGACTGGCTGGTGGTGGCAGAGACACAACAATTATGCATAAAACATGTCAATATCATTTTAAATCATGTCAAAACTCTAGGGTTCAAGGTAAATCTGGTAAAGTCAAACCTTGTTCCCTCACGAGTAATTCAGTGGATAGGGCTGGTCTGGGACACCGCCGCTCTCACTCTGAGTCAGAGTGTGGACAATCGCAACAGGTTTCGCAGGAAACTGTTCAGGTTTCTTCACAGTCTGACTACGACACGAAGGGTCTGGGAGTCTCTGGTCGGCTCTCTCAACTGGATTCAACTAACTGTCAAGTTGGGCCGGTTGAAAGTAAAACGATTAATATTGGAAGGCAACAAATATTTCCCGCTCTTACCGGCGGGAAAATTATGGCCCATCCCGAAATTAATCCACACCTTACTAGCGGTCTGGGCGAAGAGGGAAACATTGCACTCAATAATGTCATGGACCTCTCCTCCACCAACGGTATGGGTAGACACGGATGTGTCAGGCACAATAGGTTGGGGATTTCAGTCAAATCAGGGGCACCAGGGTCAGGGGCTTTGGTCCCACTTAGAAATCTCGCACATCAATGTCAAAGAATTACTAGTCCCCTTGTATTTCCTTCAGGCTCACGGCCCGGCGTTACGGGACAAGTCGGTGGCCTTCAGAATGGACAATCTGAATGCAGTCCACTGTATTCAGAAACAAGGGTCAACGAGGTCAAGGAAGTTGCTAAACGTGTCGGAAGAGATTTTTGCTCTAGCCAACAGTCTAGATATTTATCTGCACGCATCTTATCTCCCAGGCGTAGCGAACGTCTGGGCAGACGCTCTGTCCCGGCGACAGAGCACGAGAGTAGAATGGGAGCTCAAGCAACCCATTTTCAACCTAATGATTGCAGAGCTCTCCCATCTACAAGTGGATCTTTTTGCGTCCGAGGAGACTCACAAACTCCCTCTATACCTCACCCGCCGGGCGATAACGCCGGCAGGGGGGCCAGACGCCCTAGTGACAGACTGGAACAGATGGAGCTCCATCTATCTGTTTCCGCCGCCAGATGCGTCACTAATGTGCCACGTAGTGAACAAACTACGAGATTATCGAGGCTTAGTCTCGCTAATCGCGCCACTGTGGCCGGCGCAGTTGTGGTACCAGCAATTGAAAATGTGGTGCCCGGACCCGGTATCGCTCCCGGTCGGGTATTTCCACTTAGACGCGATTGGCAACCTCGCGACCTCGCTGACTTTTGCATTATGGACATTCAGGAGGCCAAGTGGCTAGCACCATACGGTAGAGATGTGACAAATAAATTACTTAATCAATATACTCAGTCTACAAAACGACAGTATCAATCACATTGGCAAGCTTTTACTTCTTGGATCGTTAGGACAGAACAAACTGTACCCTCAGTGGCATTAGTTTTTAATTATTTAAATTATCTGTTTGAGCAGAAACGTTTATCTGTGGTAACATTAAAAAATCACTTAACTGCAATTAGAGTGCCCTTTTTAGACCTTACGGGTCTTTCCATACCGGTAGCGGAGGAAACAGGTTTTATGAGAGCATGTTTTAAACTCCGCCCACCTCCCCGTCAGCTCATGCCTACTTGGTCTCTGGACAAAGCTTTGTCTTTGCTTCACTCTCGTCTGTACCAAAATACTGCAGACTTTGCATTACTCTTAAAAAAGGCGGTTTTCCTTTTGGCTTTAGCCACCGGAAACAGAGTGTCTGAGCTGGCGGCGATGAGCAACACACCTAATTGTCTTAGGTTTGGTAGACTTAATGAATGTATTTCCATTGCACCCTCCCCAGGTTTTGTAGCCAAGAATGAGCATAGTGCACACGTGTTTTCTGAGTTCACGGTGCCGGCGTTAAAAAGGGGAAAGGTGCATCATAATTTATGTCCAGTACAAGCTCTAACCAAATATTTGAGAGTAGCTCCTCAAAACCCCCAAGGTGCTTTATGGGTAGCAAGTACGGGTAAACGCTTACTTAAACGGTGATTAGCCTCTCTTCTGGTAGAAGTCATTAAAGAAAGTAATCCCGGCGTTGTGGGTCGGGCCCACGATTTACGCAAATGGGCAGCCTCTTTACGTTTCCTGAAATTTTTTTCAGTTGAAGACATAGCGTCCACGCAGTTGTGGGCGTCTAATCATACGTTTCTGTCTAGATACTTGTCAGTTGCTCTAGACAAACCTTCCTTACCATGTATAGCTTTAAGGCAGAGGGTCTAGGTGGCCCTGCAGTCACTTTTGTTTACTTTCACGGGAAAGGGGGGGGGGGGGGGGGTGCAGTCAGTTGACACAGGACACCCTAGACCCCGCCGGAGTATGAGAGCTGTGATACAATTTAAGGTTTAAATGTGTTATGAAAATTTCTCAGTGAGAAATTGTGCTAGTACAATATTAAGTACAAAACAACGGTGTTGTTAGAGTAGTTTAGCTGCGAAAGCAATTTAATTTTAGAATAATGGAGTTCCTTTGCAATTTATCTCCAAGTTTATGTTGGGGTTTATTATGTGCACATATAAACTTATAACTTGTTATTTTTTTTGTCACCACTCGTTGAGTGGGGTGCCTTTGTAACTACAGATCTGTGTTCAGAATCTTCAGGGTTACCCGTTTTTTTGTCAGGCAGGCTTCTTTGAAGCACGCACCTGCCTGAACCCCCTTTTTCTTGTATTTGTTCGGCTACGCCGTTATTAAATATATTTTCAAAGTAAGAATACTATGTGGTTGTTTTTATTATCTGCTTTTCTAGAGTTATGATATGATTACGAATGTCCCCCTCCAGTCTTAGAAATCAGGCATGTTCGTCAATGATGGAGGGGCCACTAATAAATTATAGGTTTGACTCCTGTAAGGAGATAAAGAAAACCTAATATTTAGTAGTGGCCCCGTAATCATTGACGACTGGGGCCCTCCCGACCGTCCCCTTCCCATTCGTTGATGTATTAAGGATTTTGGTTTACTTGATATGTCAGTGAAGGAAGAATGACGCCTGAATCAGCGTCTGGTCAGAAATCCACACAAGTACATCCACGATATGATGGAAAGCTTATTGGATAGTTATTCTTATTTTCTTTTTGTTTTTATTTTTTACGAAGTTTTTTCGTAGTGAGAACACAATTCATAATGACTGAAGCCATGAGTGAGGTCGCGTGCGCTCATGATGAAGGCTCCTCAGTTTTTAAATGCTCTGCGCGGTAGATTCAAAACTACGGCGGATTAGTGTTTGAAGAGGATGCCTTATGTACAGTAATAGGCATGTTCGTCAATGATTACGGGGCCACTACTAAATATTAGGTTTTCTTTATCTCCTTACAGGAGTCAAACCTATAGAAATGGGCATGGGTATTGTTGGCACTGTCCGACTCCGCCACACCCGGCAGTCGTCTAAACATCCTAACCTTTTGATTCCTTAATTTTACCGTGGCCGTAAGGTTAGCCGGACTCACCACTAAGCTAGGTTATCGCCGTGCGGCGGAAGCTGTTGTATGACCAATTTACTGTCCTGAAGGGTGAATGGAGCTGTGACCATGCGAATCTTGACACCGGGGGGTGTTGTACAGTCGCATGTAAATATAGTCCGGTTGTGGCACTAGGTAAATCTGGACGTGACAACATAGCAAGTTAGCTCGGCTGGAACAACAACATTTTGGGGAACTTTCCTTTGACTAGTGACTCCACCTCTAAAGAAACAAGATTAACTTTTGTCTGACGTAAACGAGGTCGCCGGAGTCTCCGTCAGGAAGCCCGTCATTGCTCCTGCCCACGTCCGCCGCGACCTAGCCCGGTGACGGCCGTAGGAACCCCTGGTACTTGCCTGGGTGTGTTCTACGGAGTCTACCCTCAGATCCACTAGCCTTCACAAGGCCCTGGGAGAGAGAGAGAGCATTGGAATCTAAAGGTTTGGTGTAGGTAGGGATCGACGGCTGCCTGGTGATGGCTGATGTCGCTTCCTAACTGGCAGTAATAGTAACCTATCTCCCTTGTTACTTGTTATGCGGCGGTTAACAACTGAGTCCGCATCTGTTGAACCGCCTGCCTAGTCTCAGTGTTCATTACTAAAGCTGTCAACACCGGAGAAAGGATTACCCGGTGGTAAATATTCCCGGGTAATCCTTTCACCATAAACAGTCTCGGGTGTTGTCTAGCACGGACAGCTTCAAACAAAGCTGTACGTATGTCCCTGAGTGATCTAGCCGGATGGGGGAGAAGCATTTGTTGGAATAACCCAATTTTCTCACTCATACCGTGATCAGGATTTGAATCTACTGGTCGAGAGATGGACTGGGCAGTTTGGCGACTGAGTAAAAATGTTGAAAACCGTCTACAAGCGTTATTTCGCAACATAAACTCTATGGAGATCAATCAGAGGGGGAGTATTGAAGGGATCCTGAAAATCCCGTTGTGATAACTGTGGGGACGCCAGGAATTCAAAAATGGAGGGTGGGACACCTCCGGGTTGCGTATTCAACAAGTCAAACTTAATTTGGTTGGGTGGAGGGATAGCCTGGGAGGGTTGTGAAGTTAAAGCTATAGCAAACTGTTGCGCCTCTTTATCCCAGTCCACTCATGGACCATGACCTACCTGCCCCAGGAGCAATTCCTGATTGCCTGACGGCAAGTACGCCGGAGTTGTAACCAACTTCGGTTCCTCTGCTTTGAAGGCATCATAGCCGTGTACGCCGTAAGGCCGGGAGCATTCATGACAAATTAGCTCGGCTGGGGAAGTAGGTAAAAGCTGAGCAGGTACATACACAAAATATTCATAATTCCAGACATTGGGAATAGCCTTGATTGGTACTTGTACAATTCTACCCTGTGCATCCTTTGCACGGAACTCCTTATTCTTACTGGTCTCGATTACCCACTCACGAGGGACTGGAATCTCCCCCGCGATAGACCTGTGCTCAGACCCCGATTTAGTAGTTAGAACTGGAAACCAGAAACAATCTGGTTCTTGCCAGCGTGGAACAGTGGCAATTCTTTGGAGCTGTTTATCTAGTGAAATAGGATAGAAAGCTGGATTTGTACAAGCATAAGGAGTTTTCCCAGAGGCGGTTACTTTAGTGTCACCCGCCGGGGGACATGACTTGGTTACTTTAGCCGTGGGACAGACTGGATTTGGCAGTATACTAAATTTGGATGGCATGAGAGCCGGGGAACCAGCTGGGGTTGTCAGTACACTAATCTGGGATGGTGTGAGTGGTATTACCGAGACAATCGGGGTAGCTCCCGTCTGAACCATGGGAGTATTTTGAGGGGGTAGTACATTAATTTTGGCTGGGGTGAGCGGAAGCACGGAGGCAATAGGGGGAGCTCCCATCGTCGTTGTGGGAGTATTTCGAGACCTTTTTGACACATAACAATGATGCAAGACTTTATGTAATAAGTTATCCACCTGTTTGGCTGTGACACACTGACTACGGGTTCTCTTTAGAGATTTGGGTCGCACTTTCTCTATCTTCTCCCTATTCTCTACCTCCTCACTATGTCTCGGTAGCGCCAAGGATCGTTGTACGTCCTCCGGCGCTCCCATTACCCTCATTGTCTCTGATGTAAGGCTGGGTGCATGCTCAGCTGCCCTACGCCGTTCGTCCATAATGGGACCTAGTCTACTAGGTGCTAGGATGCTACTGCCAGAGGTGTTGGGTTTACCAGATGCCCTAGACGTAGGTAGATCTCGATCTACCTGAGAATCTGAACCTGTGGTGTCCTCACTTGCTGCTGAACTGCGGTACTGCCCTGTGGCCGTGGTTGGTGAGACAAAGCGTTCATCCTTTGGGTAAGGAAATTTAACGTTCGGTAGCATCATTTGGGATCTTTGTTGAACCACCCTTACCTTAGACCTATCCTTGGGACCCGATGCAATCCCCCCTGCTCCTGCCCCGAGGAGCCCGGGAAAAAACTCCGGCACGACAGAGGCAGAAACTGAGGGGAGTGGTCGTGAATCCGGCTCACACCTTTACTGCGACGGCGGCTCGTCAGAAAGATCACTGGCATGAACTTCCGCCGTGACCAGAAGAGTGGGGAGCGGCGAGTCATACTTCTGTCACTTGGGAGGCTGTGGGTCCTGGACTGAAGAATGCCCGCACTGCCGTCGGGGTGACCTGGATGTTGATCTCGGTCGGACGCCCGGCGATGCCGAGCGGGTTCTCTTGGTTTGGGGAGGGGGGTTTACCTCATTAGATTCAGAGTCACTGCTAATGGCTAATTCCTCTTCTAGGTGTTGAGTTTTAGCTGTATTGACAGAAGTTGACTTAATTACAGGGGAATCCTCAGTAAATGAGTAGAGCAAGAGGAGCTGTAATAGATCTCCGTCATCACAAATTAACTACGTTTGCTACTCGTTTGGCATAGGAGGTAAATTTAGTCTTAATGTCGATCAAGGCCACTAGGCACGAAAGATCTTGCTTACTAACCCATTCCGCATAAAGGTCTGAGCACACCGGACATTTCTGGGAAGTCCAGAGAAACTTAGACCTATCGATGCACTTTACATATCGTATACAAAGTTTGTGTGCAATTACCGGGACTAGTGAGCAGGTGGGTGTGGCACAAATATTAACAAGAGGCATGATGTTCACTGAACCCCCACTCCCCCCCCCAACCCCCCCGCCCCCGCCCCCGGGAAAGGTTCCTTCCTCTACCTGTTGTGCTGCTCAAGATGTGATGAGATCTGGAAATTAAAAAAATCCAGGAATCCATGCTCATAAGGATAACCCGAGAGGTTTACACATCATAACACCCCAAATACGCTGGGAAAGTAGTTGTAGCCCAACCGCTACTCTAATCTTCCGCCGTACTGGTATATGAAGACAACCCCCCCCCCCCCCCCCCCCCCCCTCCTTGAAGGTGTCTTCGTCATTGAACTACTTACCTGTGACATATGTCACCGACCCATAAAACCTAGTCCATTAGCTATTTGATCGTCTATTAAGATTAGCGGAATAGTTAAGGACCACACTGGACTGTGCCACCGGGCGTGAGAAGTGTTGTCGTGTGAGGCTAGCGATTTGGGCGAGTTCACCCGGCCGGGCCGAGATACCTCCTGTAGGAATTCGCGTTTCCGCCGGGAGGCGCGTGGTACAGCACACCACGCCGGGAGATTTGGATCATTCCTTTCACGCCTGCGAGGCGCAAAAACGGGCATCGATACACAGAAAGATCGCCGGAAGGAAAAAACCAAACTAACTAGAGGTGTTAACTTATATGGGAAAATCAGACAACTCCAGAAACCCACAAAAAAGTCAGGGCGTCTCCAGACTCCTTGTTTACATGTAACATATCATACATGAACAACAAGGGATACATCTTAAGGCTACAATAGTATAATAATTTTAATAATAAAATATATTACCCCTAGCCCACTAAGGAGACCCCTACAGAGGCTGGCCACGAGGCTCGTAGTAAACATCTTCTTGGCTGATAACCTTACCTCCTGAAGACGCAGCTGCAGCACAAAGTGAGGGCCTCAAGAGAGAGGGGAAGAGCAGACACGGACCCTAGAAAGTCCCACACCACGTGTCACAACTCTTGAACTAGGGCGCCTGCTAAATAATAGATAATGCAACTGCCTCATAGAGACGGCCTGAAGCATACTCCTGCAGATATAGTAGCCTCCTAGCTAGTAGGTAAAAGCAAATACGAAGGCGCAGTGAAACAAAAACAAAACACATGAGGCGCAGATCCTGGTGAAGGCGCCTGTACAATAATACCCTATTTTAACACTCCCTGCGGGTAGACTGGAACCGGAGTTCGGGGGGGGGGGGGGGGGGGGGGATGATGGGATGATGCCCATTTGCCAGCCAAAATACCCAATTTATGACTAAACAACCTAAAAAGAAACTTAAGTCCGATGAATCAAAACCGCACAGGATAAGGACAAATGCCCCCCACAATCTCAGACTTGCTAGTGTGAATGTTGGTACAGTAGTATGAATCTGCGGGCAAATGAAGTGGCTGAGATGTGTGAGAGGAGGCGAGTGGACGTCTGCTGTACCCAGGAAACACTCTGGAAGAGGCATGGGGTACAGTGGATTGTCGGAAAAAAGAAAAGATATAGGATCTACTGGATGGGTGTGGAGACTGATAAAGCGAAAGGAGGAGTGGATGTTCTGGTGGCTGAAGAGCTGGCGGAAAGTGTGCTTCAGATTACGAGAGTTAGTGAAAGGCTGATTGTTCTGAAGCTAAAAGTTGGTGAAAGAATTCTGAATGTGATATCTGCATATGCCCCACAGGCTGGTCTACAGAAAGAGATAAAAGAGGACTTCTGGAATGACACCGTCAGTGTCATTTCAGGCCTCTCGGAGAATGAAATAATAATCGTGGGGGGGGGGGGGTGACCTGAATGGTCACGTGGGAGCATCTGCAGATGGATACGAGGGGGTACATGGAGGAAATGGGTACGGAAGGAGGAATCTGGAAGGCGAATATATATTGGAGTCCTGTGTTGCACTCAACATGGTTGTGTGTAACACGAAGTTCAAGAAAAGACAGAGCCATCTGATCACATAAAACTCTGGGGTCTCCAGTAACCAGATAGATTACTTCTTGGTTAACAGGAAAGACTGGAAACTGGTTCGAGATGTAAAGGTCATCCCGAGCGAAGAATGTATCTTCCAGCATAAGCTACTTGTGTGCGACATGAGCTTATACAGAGATCCTAAGCGCAAGAAGGTACTGTATACATACCCAAAAGGAAAGTGTGGCTGCTGAAGAACAAGGAAGTTAGGGATAGGTTTCATAGTGAACTGGAGGAAATGAATAGAAATAAGGAAGCTAGGCCTAACGATGTAAATAGTCAATGGAACTTTCTTAAGCATAGCCTTATCGCTGCCACTGACAAAGTCTGTGGGAAAACAAAGGGTCACCCCAGGAATAAGACCTCCTGGTGGTGGAACGATGAGGTAGAACATGCTGTGAAAGAGAAAAGGAGATGCTTCAAAGCATGGAAGAAGGGAGGCAGCAAGGAGGAATACCAGGCAGCTAAACGAACTGCCAAAAGAGATATTTACAATGCTAAAAAAGGCATTAAGGACCTGGTCCTCGAACAAGTGTGTACCACTGACAATCCCAATGGGATCTTCAACCTAGCTAGGCGAGTTAAAAATGACAGTAGGGATATTATAGGTGAACAGTGTGTTAGAAACGATAATGGGAAGATTGTGTATGCAGAAAATGAAATCAGAGAAGCATGGAATGCACACTATGAACGATTGCTAAATGTAGAGTTTGAATGGGATAAGGAACAGCTTAGTATCGAAAAACCAATATCTGGGCTCCCTCCTTTGATAGCACCAGCTGTAGTGAGCGACGCAATCAATAAAATGAAGGACGGTAAAGCTCCAGGTTGCTCTGACATTGTCGCTGAGATGATAAAAGCCTCAAGGGAGACTGGTGTAAACTTAGTCACTGAGTTGATTTTTACACCATTATTAAAGATGAGAAAATCCCAGAGGATTGGCTCGAAAGTGTAATAGTAAATATATACAAAGGAAAAGGGGATGCACTAGATAGAGGAAATTATAGGGGCCTGAAAATGCTTGACCAAATCATGAAGGTCTGTGAGAGAGTCTTTGAGGGTTTGATCAGGCAAAGCATCTCCATTGATGATATGCAGTTTGGTTTTATGCCAGGACGGGGTACAACCGATGCTATCTTCATAGTCAGGCAGATACAGGAAAGATACTTACTAAAAGGAAGGGATCTTTACTTTGTGTTTGTAGACCTGGAGAAGGCCTTTGATAGGGTGCCTAGAGATGTTGTGCAGTGGGCTATGAGGAAACTTGGTTTGGAAGAGTGGCTGGTGCGTGTAATAATGAAGATGTATGAGGATTCGCGAAGTGCGGTGAGTGTGAAAGGTGTACTGAGCGATAAGTTCGCAGTCCGTGTTGGAGTCCATCAGGGTTCAGTGTTAAGCCCCTCCTCTTTATTATGGTCTTGGAGGCACTGTCTAGAGTTTTTAAAGGCGGACTCCCGTTGGAACTGTTTTATGCAGACGATTTAGTCCTAATAGCTGACAGTATGCAAGATGCTGAGGCCAAATTCAGAGAGTGGAGAGAGGGCATGGCGAGCAAGGGTTTAAGAGTCAATATTAACAAAACCAAGGTTATGCATTGTAGATTGAGACGAGGCAATGTGGAAAAGAGCGGTGCATACCCATGTGCAGTATGTGGAAAGGGAGTGGGCGTTAACTCAATTCAATGTAGCATCTGTCGATGTTGGGTACACCATGGGAGTAAGCGCTGTAGTAGAATAAAGGGACCCCTGCCGAAGGATAAGTCAGAAATAGAGAAATTTGAGTGCATACTGTAGTGTGCAAAGGCGAGCTTGTGTTAAGTGATGATCCTGTGGCTGTGAATTTTGGAAATGAGTCATTGGAGCTGGTGAACAAGTTTTGTTACCTAAGAGATACCATCTCCTCCGGTGGTGGGGCCGAGGCTGCCACTGTTGCTAGAATTAGGTGTGGCTGGGGGAAGTTCAGAGAACTGCTGCCAATCCTGACCATGAAAAGAATGCCTCTCCCCCTGAAGGGAAAGGTGTATGCCTCATGTGTTAGAAGTACAATGACGTATGCCTCAGAAACATGAGCCGTTAAAGTAGAGGATGTCAACAGAATGGAACGTAATGAGATGAGAATGGTGAGATGGATGTGTGGGGCCAGGCTACAGGATAGAATAACAAATGTTGAGCTGAGGAGACGTTTAGGTATAAAGAGTATTAGCGAGGTGATGCGTACAAGTAGACTGGGATGGTATGGACATGTGGAGAGAATGGATGAACAAAATTGGGTGAAAAAATGCAGGTCTGTGATTGTGGAGGGAGCTGCACCAAGGGGTGGACCGAGGAAGACCTGGGATCGGACTGTACGTGCCGATCTCAAATCCAAGAACTTGACAAGTATTTACCTAATTGTATTTACCTAATTCTGGTTTACAGGAGTTGAGCTAAGCTCGTGTTGTCCCGTCTCTCAATCTACTTTCATCCAATTTTTTCTTGAAAATATGGATGTTCCTTGCCCCTACCACCTCCTCCTCCAGCCTATTCCATTTGTCAATACATCTATAGAGGAAGCTAAACTTCCTGATATCGTTCTTGCAGGTAGGTCTTTTTACTTTGTAGCTGTGGCCTCTAGTTATTCCTGTATCCATAATTATTATATCCTCCCTATCCAGCCTCTCCAGCCCTCGGGTGCATTTGTACATCATTATCATGTCTCCCCTCTCGCTCCTCTCTTTTAGACTCGGTAGATTTAATTTGTCTAGCCTCCCTTCATATGGCAGTTCTCTTGAGACTTGGAACTAATCTAGTAACTGCTCTCTGGATTCTTTCTAACTTGTGAATATACTTCTTAGGATGCGGGGACCACACCACTGCTGCATACTCCTCATACTTTTTATAATTTTCGCTAACATGTTCTCATCCCAAGTAGTTCAGAGCAACTTTCATATTCCCGGCCATTGCATACATTCCGCTAAAAAGCTTGTTAATATGTTTCTCTGGCGACAAGTTATCTTGTATAATCAACCCTAAATCCTTTTCTTTTTCAGCCTTGCTAATTATATTATCTCCCATCCTGTACTCCCAATTTGGTCTATTCACACTTCTTCCCATATTTAACACATGACATTTACTTATATTAAATTTCATTTTCCACTTGGTGCTCCATTCGTATATTTTATCTAAATCCCCTTGCAGCTCCTCACAACTACTTTTATTTGTTATTTGTCTCATAATTTTTACATCATCTGCAAACATTGACATGTAGGAGTTTATGCCTATCGGCAGGACATTCACGTACTTAACCTGACAAGCGCGAAATAGACCTAGGGGCTAGGGTAGTTATTTGTGCATTTCTAGCTTTGGATTCTGACAGAATTCGTTATATTTACAATATAGAGCATTATTTGTTTTCGGTATGCTTTTATTTTACATATATGATGTATATATGAACCTTCAAGAGTGCTAAAATAAGTGGGAAAAGCATTTGGGTGGTGAAAAACGAAGATATTGGCCACCCGGTCATAATCTCAGGCGAGAGAGAGCCACAGGCAACCCTCCTTTCTCGCTGTCTGTGAGGTAACTGAGACGAGCGGGGCGGTGTGGGCCGGTGTCTGGGTGTTGCATAACGATCTTTTCTGCAACCCACTTGTGCTACATTATCGCGGGAGAGAAAAATAACCGATAAATGATGATAATAAGAGGAAAAATAGGTGATAATTGAGGAGGGGAGGGGGGTGGGTGAGATTTACATGGATGAGTACTGGAGGGGAATTATCTCACCTAGAGACAAATTCCTTTGTTTTGATAGGCCCTTTTTTTTTATGGAAGGCTTTTTTTATGGTCTTGCTTCCGTGAGGCCTATCGCGTTCCCTATAGGAAGCCTTCCGTGAGGCCTATCGCGCTTGCCGGGTTAAGGAACATGAGAGGTGCCAACACAGATCCCTGTGGCACACCACTCTCAACTTTCTGCCACGATGAGTAAGTTCCTCTAATGTTGGTCCTCATTTCCCGATCTGTTAAATAGCTCTCCATCCATTTCAGCAAACTCCCCCTGACACATCCTATCGTCTCAAGCTTAGATAACAATCTCTTAATGTGGTACCTTATCGAATGCATTGGAAATGTCTAAGTAGACGCAGTCCACCCATCCGCCTCTTTCTTGCAGTACATCTATCACCCTACTGTAGTAACATAGCAGACTAGTAACACAAGATGTCCCTTCTCTGAATCCAAATTGCTTTGGGGTTATTATCTTCTTTCTCTCCAACATTTTCATCCATCTCTTCCTAATTAGCTTTTCACAAATCTTGCATACAATACTAGTAAGTGAAACTAGTCTATAGTTTAAAGGGTCCTCAGGGCTTCCATTCTTGTATATCGGAATGATATTAGCTCTTTTCCATTCAACAGGAACCTGTCCTTTATCTAAGGAAGCTCGAATTATGTCCCTCACTGGCTCCACTATTTGCTCTGCACACTCCTTTAAAACGCAGGCAGACACTTCATCCGGTCCCATAGCTTTCCTTACTTCAAGTCCTCTCATTGCAGATAACAGCTCATCTCTAGTTATTTCAATCTTGCTAAGACCACTCTCCAGTACTCCCGCCTGTGGTTCGTCAAAACTTTCATCTCTACTAAAAACCGACCCCAATTTGTTATTCATTACCTCGCACATGTCCGATACATTTTCATACGTCCTAGCATCTACTGTACTCTTAATTTAGTAATTTGTTTCTTTACCTTCAACTCACTGTTTATATATTTATAAAACAATTTAGGGTCACTTTCACATTTATTTACTATGTTCTTCTTATAGTTCATTTTAACTTGCCTAATTATGTTAACATATCTATTCCTCTCCTGTTTATATTTATTCCGATTACTCTCAGTGTTCCTTCTTCTTAATCTAGTCCAAGCTGCATCACGCCTACCCAAAGCTCTTTTGCATTTCAAATTAAACCATTCTTTCTGCTTAGTAAAATTTCCAGTTTTATATCTTGGGACAAACAGATTGGTTCCTTCTCTATAAATTTTGAGGAACCTACTATATTTACCTTATACATCTTGTTCCTTCAAAATAAGATCCCAATCTACTCCCTCTAAATATCTTTTCAAGGCTACATAATCAGCTTTACTATAATTTAGTCTGTCATTTATATAGCTATTGTCTAATCTATTGGCATTACTCGAGATCAACTTCCATTTCAGTAATAGGTGATCACTTTTGCGTACAGGACATAGATAGTTTATATCACTAATTTTGTGAGGATCTTTTGTAAAAATCAGATCGAGTTTAGAAGGTTCGTTATTACCCCTCATTCTAGTATTCTCCTTCACATTTTGTGCAAGTACATTATCCGTAACCAACTCTAATAGCCGACTTCCCCAGGATCTCTGATTTGGTCCTGCATCTCCCGATTCCCAATTAACCTCACCACAGTTGAAATCTCCCACCAAGATCAATCTATTCTTTCTTAACCCGTACAGCCCCAGCGACGCGTCTGACGAGTCACCCTAATTGCTCCGACCGTAACCTCAGGTGTAGCCACTCGAGAGGGCTCAGATTTGTATGGGAACTGTGTACGTATCCCACGCAACCGTGCCGATGGTTGAAAACTCTCAAAGTCCACGTGCATGAGCGCGCAATAACCTGTTTTTTTGGGGTAATTGCCTTCAATTTTTTACTCTTGTAAAATACGTTTTCGGGGGCTCTGTAGGACCATTCTTTAAGCTTTTTGAACGGTTTTTCGTGGTTTTTCCTTCATTCCTAACCCATTCGCTATTGTTTCTGGAATAAAACCATTTTTTGAAAACCGGCCGGGTTCTGGTGAACAAACATTACAAAACTAGCCGGGGCTCCACGGGTTAAAAGCAATCTTCTCAACGACTGAATCATATCCTCGACCATCTCCTTAAACTCTAACTCCCTCCATGCTCTGGTCTTTGGTGGCATGTAAACTACTGCTATGTCTAGCTTTTTTCCTTCTATATCATTGAGTTCAACTACCATTATTTCTTCCCTACACCCGTCGAACTGTGGTACCCGACGTGTTCGAGCGAGGGGAAACTTTTATGCCAAACCCTAACCCTTGTGCTGGGTCGGCGATCGACAGATCGACGGGCCTTAAGGTGCATTAGTCGGGGTGTATATCTGCAAGAATTCCTAGGGCGGTCGTCCCGTCCTCTAATTGTGGCTCCATGGTGGGTTTGGAATCTGACTCAGATGAATTTAGAAATATTCGTCCTATGGAATCTAAAATTGCCCCCTCTGACGCCGACCCCTGCGAGAAATTGGACTGCCTCAAGGACCCTTCCCCTGCTGCCAACAGTGCCGGAGTTCCCCACTCAGGCATGGCACCCACAGACCTTGGCAAACCTCCTAAGGATACTGTGACGAATTCTCCATCGTCGGGTAGTGAGATCCATCAGGTGATCTCCCCGGCATCAATTCCTATGCACAGTACTGCCTCTATGATCAATAATAGTGATGACAACCCCACAGTCTCGACTTTAACTTCTAAATTACCAGATTATGATTCTAGCCTTAGCTTACCTCTTCATTCCGTTGACAACCTTACTGAAGAACCTCGCATGCCCTCAGCTGACACCCCTACGGATGCTTCTTGCATCCCTGACCCGTCTGTGACTCCATCTGTTACCATCTTCCCTCTGGATGCAGGATCTCCTACCTCAATTAAACCTGCTTCTGTACCTCCACGATCTCAACGGGCCGTTAATGCAGGTACAGGAAAAGACCTTGCCGGTATTTCCTCTGCCATTCACACGCTTCAACCGTTCGTACCTTTGCATAACCGACAAAGGCGTAAACGTAACACGTATACCCCTGCTTCGAAGGACACTTATAACGCTATGTTCAGTCCCCCTGATTGGTCACGGTTTTTCACGGTCTCTGGTGAACCTATGGATGATTTCAGTCTATACGATACTCTCGCACAAGATATTGGTGACTTCACCATGCATGCTGTTGGATCGGCCAAGCGCATGATTGAGGTGAAAACACAGGAGCAATCAGAAGCCTTACAAGCCTACCTCGACACCCCCAACGACAGATACACAGATACACAGCTGCCAACGCTGAGGGAGAGGAGAGAGAGAGGTGACATGATCATGATGTTTAAGTGTGTGAAAGGTTTTGAGAAGATCGACAAGGGAGATTTTGTGGTGAGGGACGAGGGAAGAACCAGGGGTCATGATTGTAAGTTGAGGAAAGTTATATGTAAGTCTGATGTAAGAAAGTTCAGCTTCCCGTATAGAAGCATTGAGTGTTGGAATAAGTTGGATGGGGAGGTGGTGGGAGCAAGAAATATCCAAACTTTTAAAGCAAAATTGGATAAATGTAGAGAGAGAGACAGGACAACACGAGCTTAGGCTCAAATCCTGTATACTACAATTAGGTGAGTAGGTGAGTACAGGTAAACCAGATGAATACCTGAATCAGTGTACTTGCACGGTTGTGCTCCCTTCCGACTTCGAATTTGCAGATCAGAGCTTTACAGACTCAACCAATCGTATCTTAAAATTATTGCAAAGAACTGACCCCACTGTTGTTAAAGTTGACACTTATACTGCTCCTCAGCGTGGAAATCGGCCCCCACTACGCATTGTCAAAATCTATTTTAAGCGCCATGACCTCCCTATGCATGTCCGTCTTGCAGGTCGCCAACTGCAGGTACGAAGGTATGTTAACAAGCCGAGACAATGCACAAATTGCTGGAAGCTTGGGCATTCAACCCCACGGTGTCGGGCTCTCAATGCTCGTTGCTTAAATTGCGGCTCAGAACAACATGCTCTCAACAATTGTCAAGTCAGCGCGCCCCGTTGTGCAAATTGTGACGGGTCCCACAAAGCCAATGACAGAACATGCCCGCACTTTGCGTTTCATCGTGACGTATTACATTTACAGGCCACAAAAGGACTCCCCTTCCGGTCTGCTGCAGCACAATTAAGGCAGGAAGGTAAATCTCCTCCATATCGACGGTTTGAATCAACTACACCCGCTGACTCCTCTGACCACCAGCGTCCAGAGCAGCCTCCGGCACCACCTATTAGCCCACAACATTACCCCACCAATGATACCTTCCGTTTAGTTCACCTTAACTCCCCGGACCTATCCACCTCTAACAGGTTCGAGGGATTTACTAACTTGACCGATGATACTGAGTTTTGGAACATGACTGCCGAAGAGAACCTCATGGAATGTAACACAGTACCAGATATAGAGACTTCTCCCCAATCTCGCTCCACCCAGTCGCAGCCTCGGAAAAAGCGTAAGGTTGCAAGTCCTATCCGGTCATTATCCCGGACCTCGAAACTCGGTTCCACCACACAGAAGTGGGTTATGCCTACCCACGATCCGGACTGTGGCTGCCATAACTGCGGCCGATTCTTTCTACTTCAGCACAAGACTTCTACCCGTACAGTACTCACCGAACATCTTCACAAATTTCTTTCCAAGCGAGCTCCAGCGGAAGATGCTCAAATTCACCCGACTCCTTGTTATTGTGTCACCCATATTTGTGAATCTGATCCTACGCCCAAGGACTTGATGCAGAGATTCCTGAAGGACAATAACCTGTTGGATTCTGACTTGACTAATATAGAGCTATCACAATCCCGATTTGATGTTCACCAACCTCCTGTCAATGTGCGTACCACCCTCACCACGCCTGATCCTCCCTGTAACCTTGAGCGACATGTTCCGTTAGCCGCTCCCCACTGCCCAGATCCCGATGCTCCCAAACCTAGAGACATTCCCCCACAAACTCCTGCTAACCCTACGACACCATCATCTGACAAACCTTCGATAAAGACTCATCATACCCCGAGCCCCTCACAATCTCCTGTATTGATATGTCACACCAATATCCCACCTGACAAATGTGGATGTCCAATTTGTTTCCGTAATTACATCACACCCCATATCTGTGCCACGGATCCCTGCCTCCTTGCTCGGACGCAGGAATTTGTCACCACACGTACACTTCCCCCTAACCCTGATGAAGATGTTACCTCCGCTTATCTATTTATGGACACTCTGTGCCAAAAACTCCTCCACTGCCCCACCCTTGTTCCTAAACTAGTCACACAATTCACAGCTATTTCTGAAAAATTTACAGACCTTACATCTACCCCTTCACCTTCATCCACACAACCCTCTCCACACTCACAACCTTTACCAGACTCTCTTCAAGAGACCTCTATTGTCGATGACTCTGACAATCCTATTCTTGATGGCATATAACATTTTGCAATGGAATATAAACGGATACCAAACTCGCCTCCGTATGGGAGAATTACAAAGATTACTTAAATTATATTCACCATTATGCATTTGCCTCCAACATGTAGGCAATTTTGTTGTCCCCCCCAGGCATTATACTGTTGCTGCTAGCTCCCCTATAACCCCTTCACATCTCCGAACGGCCATCCTTGTGCACTATAAGTGCGTATTTGTTCCTGTCACCCTTGACCCCAACCCTTTTCAAATAACTGCCGTCTCCATTTCATTACCAAACCTTCCTTCCTTGACTGTTTGCTCCTCCTACAATCAACCCTCCTGTCATTACAATACTTCAGACCTTCATCAACTAGTACAACAACTGACCCCACCGTACCTTATTCTGGGCGACTTTAACGCACACTCTCCCCTTTGGGGCAACCCAAACACAGACATCCCAGGCGCATAAATTGAAAAATATCTCCTTCATTCTACTCTTTGTTGTCTCAACTTTGACACCCCCACCTACAGATCTGCTACCCACTGTACATTTTCCGCTGTTGATCTTTCCTTTGCCTCGGATGACGCAGCTCCCCTATTTGACTGGTCAGTTTTACAGGATCGCTTCTCCAGCGACCACTACCCTATACTCCTTAAGTATTTGTGCCCTGCATCCTCCCCTCAAATATCGAGTTATAATCTCTCTAAAGCCGATTGGACGTCTTATACGCACTCCTCTGCAGACGTTTCGGACTTCTCCCCTACCTCTTCCCCTGCCCACAATTTTGATTATTTTTCGTCCTTCATGAACTCCATTGCACGCACTCATATCCCGCTTACCTCCTCGCTGACGCACCCTCGCCAGGTCCCTTGGTGGATGCCCACTCTAGCCCAAATGATAAAATTCAAGCATCGTGTGGAACGCCTTCTTAAGCGTCTGAGTGTTAGGCAGCGGCGTTTAAAGACTGTTTCCCCCCGGCTTTTTTCCACTAATCGTTACTTTGACCTTATAACCATCACTATTGAAAAAATTGCCCTTAAAACGTTCTATAACAAGATCTGTGCAGTTGTCAAACGCAGTATCCTTGACAACAAGATACTTTCATGGCGATCATATATCTCGTCCTTCAATTCCCGCACCCCTCTCTCTACTTTATGGAAAAAGTTTCGCAGTATCAACGGACGCACTGTACGGCCTCCACTCTCTCCACTCAAAGACCCTGCCTCGGACTCGCTTACACATGACCCCCTTGACATCGCTGCCATACATGCCAAACATTTCTGTCACGTCAGCTCAGACCAGTCATTGCCTCGTCAATTTCTTCGTTATAAATGTATGGAGGAATCTCGCCCGCTATCTTTTCATAGCGGGAAAACACATGAATATAACACCCCTTTTTCAATTCCGGAATTGCGACACGCGCTCGACCTGTGTACAGACACTACTCCTGGCCCGGATGGATTCTCGTACGCTCTCATCCGTCACCTCCATCCACGTGCGCTACAACGTCTTTTACAACTGTACAATCAGTTTTGGATAAGTAACTACTTCCCACCGTCTTGGCGGCATGCTTACACTATACCCGTACCGAAGCCTGGAAAAGATCATAGTCTTCCCACAAATTACAGACCGATTGTGCTTACCTCATGCCTCTGCAAATTAATGGAAAAAATTATCAATCCTCGACTTTTACATTACGCTGAGTCACATGCCCTCCTATCCCCATATCAGAATGGTTCCCGCCCTGGCCGTTCTACACTGCACTCACTTATTCGCCTTGAACACCAAATACGTGATGGGTTCTCCAAGAACCAACCCACAGTGGCAATATTTTTTGACATTGCTAAGGCTTATGACACAACATGGAGACACAGGATTTTAAAAATTTACACGATTCTGGCATGCGGGGTCCTCTTCCCTGCTTTTTACAAAATTTTCTCTCTAACCGTACATTCCAGGTCAAAAATAATGGTCTCCTATCGGACATTATGTCACAAATTAATGGAATACCACAAGGATGTGCCCTTAGCAGCTTACTCTTTATTATGGCGATCAATAGTGTCATACGCAGCCTCCCACCTGAAATATCGTATAGCTTGTATGTGGACGACTTCGCAATATATTATACTTCTCCCAGTCTGACTCACATACAACGGCATCTCAACATTGCTCTAAAATCCATCCACTCTTGGGCATCCACTGCTGGTTTTCAATTTTCTGCTGAAAAGACTAACGCCGTTGTATTCTATAGAAATGTTCGACATTTACGTAACCAGTCCATTACTCTCACCATGGGACATTCTAATATTCAGATCCTTCCACATACCAGGTTCCTTGGTTTAATCTTTGATACTCACCTCAATTGGAAGAGTCACATAGCCTGCTTAAAGGCACGTTGCCTCCAGAGAATGAATGTTCTGAAAACAGTCGCACGAGTCCATTGGGGCGCAGATCGCGCTATGCTTTTACTGTTCTACAGAGCTACCATCCTCTCAGCCCTAGATTATGGTAGCCCTGTCTATGGCACGGCCTCTGCTTCCACATTAGGAACCCTCGACAGCGTACACCATTTGGGCATCCGCATTAGCTCGGGGGCATTCCGTTCCTCTCGTGTCTCCAATATCCTATGTGAGGCTGGGACCTTACCTCTAGCCTACCACCGTCGATTAGTCCTCATGCGTACGGCTGTTCGCCTCCGTCATGACCCAACTCTACTAGAACTATTCCATTCTACAGATAACTATCATTCAACCATTCCAGTGCCATTCCCACTATTGTCTCGCCAATTGCTCTCCACTTACAGTATCACCGTTCCTCCCATAACTCCCCCTCCTAGTCACATCACTCCGTGGACCCTAAAACACCCTACAGTTTGCTTTCACTTAGCAGATCAACTTGATGCCCAAGCCCCATCTCAACGTCGACATCTCGCTTTACAACATCTTGATGATCACATTCCGGCTGTTTTCATTTACACTGATGGCTCGAAAACTGCGGATGCCGTGGGTTGCGCTGCAGTCTCAGACCATGGCTTGTCTCAAAGTACCTTACACCATCACTCCACGGTTTTCACTGCTGAATTATGGGCTATTCAAGGTGCTTTAAGCACCATCTCTTCATTGTCGAGGAACTCTCCACGGGTCGTTATCTGTAGTGACTCAAAGAGTGCACTGCAAGCCTTATGTGTATTTGCCCCCAAGGACCCATTGGTCAAGACTATTATCCACACAATACACAAATTACAGTGCGCTAATCGTTCCATCACACTGTGCTGGATCCCCGCGCATGTAGGAATTCCCGGGAATGAGCGTGCAGACTTCCTCGCTAAGCAAGCGTGTCATGGTACAGTACACCCTCTACTACTTTGCTGCGTTCGGAGGATATGCTCCCTGTCCTCCGTCGCCATGTTTATGACGCTTGGCGAGTTGAGTGGAGAGCGCAACCATTAACTGGCCACCTTCGCTCCATTAAGGATGACATACACTTGTGGCCCTCTTCAATTAATGGTTCACGTGCAGACCAAACCCTATTAACTAGATTACGTTTAGGCCACTCGCGCCTCACACATGGTTACCTGATGTCCACCCCTCGTGGTCCACCACCTGAATGCCAACATTGCCATACATCATCCTGACTCTCTCTCCGGTCCCCTGCTCCCTGCATTATCTCTCGCTCCGACTCCTTGCTTTGACTTGGTACTTGTCTCTCTGCCTCTTTCACTATCACTCCTCTTACTTTCGGTTCTTGGTGGCTCCTGATGTACCACTTCCTTAATTGCCCTTCCCATATTCTCCAAACAAAAATTCTTCTTTTGCTCTTCAGACAACTTTCCATTCTTTTCATCAGCCTTAGCTTGTAGTTCCCTTAACTGTTCTCGTTCTTCTACACTTAGGTCCTTTTTTACCCTTATATGCTTCAGCTCTGTCAAATTTAATTTCCAGCTTACATTGGCTACTGCTTCTGCCGTTGACCTAGACTTAAGTTCTACTCTTAGTGGTCTCATCTCGCCCTTCTTATATTTTCCTAACCTTCTCACCTCCTCCAGTTCTTTTACCCATCCATAACCCTCGTCTAAGTATTCCAGTATCTCCTTGACTGTCTCATCATCACTTTCCTTTCTTACCTTAATGTCTGCCAGGTGCTCTTCCACATCTCCAAAGATTATTACACACAGCCCTTAACAGGGTTGCCTGGAATGCCACCATTAGGATAAGAGACTGAAACTGCACGTATGTGTGGAACACTCAGTCTTAAAATTTTATGTAAGTATACCAATGGGGCAGTCTGTGCTAGCTAATCTAAAACCTGTTCAATACAACTCAGATATATACAAATGAGCAAGGACTCACTAGAAGCGAGCGAACGAAGAATACAGCAGAGCACTGGCTGCACACGTCTAGTCAGGTTGGCCGCGGGGAGAGGAAGGAGGAATGGCGTCTCTGAGAGCAACGTCTGGGCTAGAATCCACGCAAGAAATCCACCGAGATGGAAAGCATTAGTATAACAAGTTTTAAGTTCTTTTTTCTTTTTTCTTTTTTACAAAGTTTTTTCGTAGTGAGTACCCAAATCATAAGACGATTCCATAAGAGAATTAGCGTTGCACTTATGATGTAGGACTCTTTCTCCCCGCGGCGGTTGTTTCAAACAGGCTACCCTCGGGCGCTTGAAAGGGGACTATTATACTAATAGGCATATCGTCAATGATGGAGGGGCCACTAATAAATATTGTCTTCTGATAGCAAAACAAATATTAAAACATAATAAATTTTATTTTAGTAAGCGTTATTTCCACATAGCGATTTTGATAAGTTATTTGACCTTTATCTTGTATCGTCCCAGTTTTGGTTTGTTTAGTTTGCAAGTTTTACAGTTTAACTAGCAATATTTAGCTTCTCTTGTATTCTTTTTAGTATTTGTTCTTTTTCTTTCAGCCAACAGTGAGTGTGGAACTGGTGGAAGAATGTGGCATACTGAAAAAAGTATTGAGTCAACTGGAGAGTGTTCCACAATACAAACACTCCATGGTTGGGGACTCAGAGGTACAGTTCAAGATGGTTCGCTCCAATGTGTCTACTGTCATTCAAATGCTGGATGAGATTCGAAAAGCTCCAAGGTAAGTTACTATGATAGTATTTGTTCTGTTCTTTAATTTGTTTATTGGTTTGTTTATCAGAATCAGAATTAAACTTTTTACAATATATATATGTATGACTATTTTATCATAATATTTTTAATATTGTTCTTAACACCAATAGCACCCCAAATTAAATTTATGAAAGCATGTGATTCTCCCAGGATTCGAACCCAGGACACCACATACAGCACTTACACGCTCTAACCATTACACCATCAAGACAGTTATAGGTACAGCACATGACCACAATTAATATCCATTTATCAAATATTCTTTAATTTTTTTTTTATCAGAATCAGAATCAAACTTTTTGCAACATACTGTTTATTTATAAGACTAGGCCTATTTTATCATAACACCATTGTATATAAGAAACTTTTGAAAATTTAAACTTAAGAAGAATAACCATTGTATTTATGGAAATAGATTTATGATTCTGATTCTGTTAAAAGTATGGATGTAGAGAGGGGCAGGGGGGAAACGACGACCAAGGAGAACCCGAGACATAGTCCTTAGGAAGGATCTCAGAGTTAAGCCGGTATCACACGAGCGCTTTTTCCCTCAACATTTATCCTCAACACTGGTCTGGCAGCTTGATAAGGTCAACATTTAATATATTTCGGTCACCTAAATTTATCTGTCATCAGTCTAGTTTCCGATACCAGGGCAAAATATTCTGGAAATGTTGCCAGAAAAATGTTGACCGTCGAATGTTGACTATGAAAGCTTTCGTGTGATACCAGCTTTAGAGGAACTTAAGGGGTGATCGTCGTTTTTTCTGGTCCCCCTTCTCCCTCATGTTTGACACCCTGGCTCTAAATACTCCAAGAAAAATCAATAATATTTATTATGTATGTTGGAGGCCCTCACATATCACACTATTAGTGTCTATTTATTATCATCAATCTAGAAATTGTGACCTCTAGCTTCTTGTAACTTACAGAGGGCTAGAGCAAATGGATGGTAAATTCACAAACCCATTTACTGGTTGACTCTTCCCAATTGGTGAAAATATCAGCTTGATTACTTATATCTTTAGTGAATTATGAGAGGTTGGGGGTTGTGAATACTACACTCATCATAATGAATAGAATATACAGTAGGTACGGTACCACTCATAGCTTAATTGTATTTTCACAACACCAGGAATCCTTACTGCTTACCTAAGGGGTTGACCTCCCTACTGCCAACCTTAAGGTTGGCAGACTGACTGGTAGCCAAAGCGTCACATTTTTCCTTTACCCCTTAACTTTCCCTTCATAATGAGGGACAATAGTACTAAAAATCCAGATGGCACTGGGGGTCTTATTCAAATGACTATCGTGTGTGATACACCATTGAGGTGTTTGAGGGTTTTCGTGATTTAAGAGGTTTAATACAGTTTGCACACTTATCTGACACATAGTTGTGTAGTATATTTTTACTAGATTCATAATATGATGGTTATATACTCGTTAATGCAGTGAATATATAATAATTAACATAATTCGATACATAAATATCAGCTTATTGAACAAGAAATTTAGTTTCATCTAATGTGGTGTGATAGGCTGGGCGAAATTTTAATACTCATTGAAGTATTGTATTTACTTCCTTTTTAGTTACTAACAAATACGTGTTTCAGTAGAAATTGACTGAACATACGGTATTATATTCTGTAGCTGTAGAATTTGGCAGGTTCAATGTCTGCGCCTGCGCACTATAGTTTCTTTCCTACAAAACAAGCTATCGTGCGCTTTTAAGTTACCAATTTATAATCCACTATCAAATCGGGCAGCTAAATATGTTACCGGCTATATTTCTTATTAGACCAGTGACAGGAAATCAATCAATGTGAATCAGAATGTCATAGAACACAGAGGCAGCAAATTACATACGTGGAGATGCAGGAAATTCAAAAAAGATGATGACAATTTTTTTTACAACACTGCCTTTTCCACGGGCGACTGTTTAGGTCGTCATCTGACTGCGGCGGGATATACGTACACAGTTTTGCCAAGGTCTTCTTTTGTTCGCACCATTGGGCTAGTTAGGATTCGTTCAGAAGCGTAGATTTGCGAGTTTCCATTTCAAACGATATTATATTCTTGATTTACAGTGTGATGGGGTGGATAGCCTCTGAAGTACAGTATTATCCTAACTAACTAACATTGAGGAAAGCGGAATTGGGCTGGTTCTATATACTATTAAAGTTGTAGAGGTGTCGAGTGTTGAGTAGCCTATAGCTAGGCTACATTTCATACAAACGTTCATCATGGCTTTCTGTTGGTTGTACTATACATGTATGGTAGCCTATGTGGTGGTGACTGAATAGCCTAATTAAGTGATTGTTTGTGAGGGGGGATTGGGACATTGATGCAGATTTGATGAGTGCATGATTGTGATAATAATGTATGTGGTATTTCATTAATATTTAAATGATGTGACACGTAGGCCACTACTCATACAGTAGGCTATATGGGACTAGGCCTAGTTATATTTGGGGAACTCATAGTATCATGCATGCATGGCTGTTAAAGATAAACATATCAGAAAATGTGTGTGATAGGATTAAAATAGCTGAAATTGTCTGTTGTGCGGTATTAAGTGATTGGGCTACTTTTGGGCGAGTTTGGAGATGTGATGTGCGCTGGCAACCTTGGAATACACACACACACACGCACGCACGACACAATCTATAACTGAACATTTTACCTTTATTAAGACTATAATCCACATTATATTAAGATTTCCATCTGTGAGAAACAAATATCTACCACCATTACTGCTAATGTGCACATAGATTCACAACTAATGTCAAATTTAACAAAGTAAGTTAAGTGGGGAAGAGATGTTTACTGTCCGAGAAGTTTCGTATAATGACTATTATGGGTAGCGAACACTGGCATCAATTTATTATGAGCTTGCCAGATCTGAAACTAGTTTATAATTGTATAATCTAATATCCAGTAAAGTGGCTAATGACGATTATTTTATAAGTTAATCTCGAGTTTTTATACATATCATTTTAATTTTAGGACATGGATACCTATCTATTAAAATATTAACAGGACTATTTTTCGAATGACTGCCATGTGTTTTTGTGGGCCTAATCAAATATGTTTTATTAATCATAAATACTTTGTATATTGGACAATGTACTAAATAGAATGTTAGAACAATATATTTGTTAGTAGTCTTGGCAAATCCAACGTCAAGGCTATTAACCTAATTGCAATGACGACTTGTCTATTTTGACTGCTATGTCGTCATTCCAACCGCGGTTAAAAAGAAAACGTCTAGAGTCTACTCCTTATCTTGCTCTAGGAGACGTTGTACATTAACCAAAACTACCACCGAAGGTGAAAAAAGTATAGAAGAGAAGAAAAAGGGGTTTACCTTAGTTACCGCTCAAGGCCCATCCCGTGTTCCGTCATGCGCCGATCCCTGTCGAACGTGCGCATGAGCGACCCTCTCTTGTTATCATTTTTTCACGCGTCGCCATTGTTGAGTCCGCTTTTGTTGTGCTCCTTCAATTCACCCTGTTTTAGGTTCGTTTCGGCTTTTCTGGCCTTCTTTTTGTTAGACAGATGTTACGTGATCTAGGGCACACGTAAATGGGCTCCTCAGTGTGTTTAATGGAGACGCGTGTGGAAATAGCTACCGGAGGTACGGGGGCGCCTGGCGTTCCTCGTATGTGTTTTTCATTCCTTTCTCTTTTCATATTCTTTTTTCCTGTTAGTCTGGGCATAGTTTAGCTTATTTTAGCCTAGCTTGTTTCTCATTCAGGATTTGCTATGCCCTATGAGTTTTCATATTTTCATAGCCTAGGTGTACAGTTGGTTCACAATCTGAGATTTCGTGGTGGCGGTGCTGTTTGTAGGGTTTGTGTCGGCCGCATTATTAGCGTTATTCCCGAGTCCCCCCTTTCGAGCCTTCACTGTGTCTCAAGGGCCTGGGCGCTTGGTGGTTCGTGATATCCAGGGGTACCCCACGGGGGCCTCTCCCTCACACCACAGGGTTTTTCGCCCCTGACACATTCTCTCCTCACGGCTAGGCCACCCTTTTTCTCGCCAGTTTCATTTACTGGTTTTTGTGTTCCCTTACTGTTTTCACCTCCATCCTTTCATTCCCTTTTGCCCAATCCTGGGGTACCCTACAGGGGCCCCTGTTTGTGCCAAACCACCCTTCCTGCCACTTCTCCTCATGGGCTTTGCTCTATCTCTGTGGGTGGGGTGGTTCCTGGGGGATGTGCCTCCTCTCCCCTGGTGTGTCTTCCTTGCCTCTCCCTTGACCGGTTGAGTCAGGATATTATCAAGGAAGACACTGCTCAGCTTGATGGCCATCGTCGCTTGGAGTCATAAGGAGTTGACGCTTTTTTCTGGGCCTGTTGTTGGTATTCCCTAGACGCTCCTCTCGCTTTTTCGGCGCCGGACCATCTCGGCCGGTCCCGCAAATTTGCGGAGTGCTCGATTCGGTCCACGGACGTTTCGGCTCCCCGCAAATTTGCGGAGATCGCTGGGGGGTCTCGCGGTGAGGCGGGAGGGTTGTGTCGGTACGGTTATGCCTCCATTGGCCCGCAAATTTGCGGTTATAGTTGGCTTTCCCGGTGACCCTTTTTTGTGTCATCTTGTTGCCTGGTACTATATTGGTGTATGCACTTTCCTGGTGTTATGGACCCTGCATGTGAGGTGTTGAGTGGTGGTTAACACTTTCTCCATCTTTGCAGGTTCTGCTTGTGCTCTTCCGCCTCACCCGCCCTCCTCACCTCCATCGGTGCTCCCGGTTTAGAGTGAGTACGACTTCCAGTTTGCATGTGTGTTCCTGTTTACCCATGCTCATTCCCTGGTTTTTATTGGACATTATCTTCACTTACTCCGTCAACGTGCTGCTTATGGTGTGTGTTCTTCCGTTGCAGGTGGGATGCCTTGCTTTCGCCAGGGCTGTGGCTCCCCGTGCTTGGACTGCCACAGGTCCTGCTTACGCCACTCTCAATGTGTGTCCTCTACGGCCTACCTCCCTGCTTTGTGTGGCCCGTGTATGGACCTGGTGGATGTGGTGGACCATCACCCTGGTTCCTCTGACGCGGCAGTGGCCTCTGCATCCCTTCAGTCTGTGTGGGCGGTGGTCTCCCACCACATCAGGACTGTGGGCCACCGTTCCCCGGCCTTTGTTGACGACCGGATCCGCGTCGCCCTGGGCATCCCTGACCCGTCTGGGGGCCGTTTACCTGGCCCTCTCCCTGCTCGGGCCCTCCTCCGGCCCTCCTCCCTGAGTCCCGTGGTCGGTCGTCACATCGTCGGGTGGATCCCCAGCTCCGTCCACGCTCTCGCTCTCCTCGTCGCTCGTCCTCTACTGCCCCTCCTCGTCCTCCTGCTCACCTTGACTCCGCCGTTCAC
Organism: Paralithodes platypus; assembly: GCA_032716605.1. Taxonomy (NCBI): domain Eukaryota; kingdom Metazoa; phylum Arthropoda; class Malacostraca; order Decapoda; family Lithodidae; genus Paralithodes; species Paralithodes platypus. The sequence goes on along the minus strand of CM064492.1, from coordinate 10,681,446 downwards.
CCTCGTCATGGTTCTCGCCCTGAGGCCGGGGTTAGCGTCTCTGCCCCTGTACGCCCTCCCCTGGCCTCTCCGGATAGGGGCTCTACTACCTTCCGCCCGCTTCCCCTGCACAAAAGACGTCCTCTTCATTTGTCCTCTACGCGCGCGGATGTTCATGCTGTAGCTGGCCTTCTGCTCCCTCCTTCTACTCTGTCCAGGAGGGTCCGCCAGGATGTAGTTGCTTCTCCTCCTACTTCTCCTGCTTCGGTGCCTCTTCTTCCTTCTAGGTCTCGTCCCAAGATGGAGGTTCCTCCCTCCTCCGCCTCGGTGTCGGGCCGACCTGTTCTCTCAGCCCCGGGGATCCTTGCTCTGTTTCCCCCCGCGGCTCCTTCTGACCTCCTTTCACCCGGCCAGCCTTCCCCCTCCCGTCATCCTGCTCCTCTTCCTTCTTCTATTCCTGATCTTCGCTTGCCGGCTCCCCGTGAGGGTACCCCGCCGCTTGACTCGGTAGAGTATAGCGAGGTTTCGGGGTCCCCTTTCTCGGGGGCTGACGTGTCGCTGGAAGAGGGGGATGGTGATGTTTCCCCCTCGGGCGTTAGTGATCGGGAACGAGACCCTCAGGACCGCCACGGCCGTCGTCGCTCGCCTTCTTTGGGCCGCGACACTGCTGTTTCGTGTCATGGGTCTCGCTCTCGCTCACGCTCGCCCCTGCGGGCCGAACTATCTTCGGGGGGGTCGCCTCTCTCGGATCGATTTTCGGCTATGCAGGGGTGGGTTGTGTCACACTTCGACGCGCGCTTGGAGGCGATGCAAGAATCCCTCTTATCGCGCTTCTTGGCGGTGACACAACCTCAGCGCCTCACCCAACCTACCCCTGCTTTGGTCCCCCTCCCCTCTGCGGTGGACCACATTCCTTCTCGCCCTGCTTCTCCGCCTGCCCGGTCGTTGGCTAGTACTGCTCCTGCCCTGGCTCAGGTGGTTGCCCCTGCTGTCTCACATGCGGGATCCTCCGTCTGCTAGGGCAGGGTCCGCGCTTGCCCCCCATCCAAAAGGCCAAGGTCCCGTCGCGGACTATGCCGCTCCTCTATGGCTCCTTGGCTGTTTGGAAGGGGGTGCAGGCCTCCCACCCGGAGCGTGCTACCGACTTCCCGTCAGGTGAGAGGGCCCTACCTTCGGACTGGTCGGTCCAAATTAATGATCAAATGCAGTTCAGGGCGATCAGGGTGGATGGTCAGGTGGCCGACGTGGAGGTGCGGGCGTACCCGACAAGGACTGACCTTCAGTACTTTTCGGTGAAGCCCAAGCCCCCGTCTGCTCCTCGAACTAAGCTCTGGTCAGACTTCAGCCGCCAGGACATCCTTCAGGATGTTCAGTCCCTGGCTGTGTTAACGGGACTGTCCTCCTATGGGACGGGTTTGTGCGACGACGGTAAGCCTGGCTTAGCCGTCGTGCTCGATAACCCTCTCCCATTGGAGGCCTGGTTTGCTGAGGCCTTAGACTTTGCCAACCGTTCCGTCGACAGATCTATTTCAGTCCCTCCCCCAGAGTCGTCACTGCTTTTGCCTCCTCTGGTATCTGTCGGCGGATTGGATGGCAAGTTCTGGTCCTGGATTAGCGCTCCCAAACTTGAAATTTGTGCTATTGCTAACCCGTTCTTCTCCCACCCAGATAAGTCCTCTGTCGACAGGGATTTTACCTTGCGGCAGAGGGTGGCGAACTTATTGTCTTGTCTTCTAGGTTCCCTCCAGACGTCTGTTCACCACCTGCGACTTATCGAGGCGACTGCACCTGGCGATCTTCGCGAGGGCTTGGACCACGTTCGGCGGATCCACCTTCAGCTCGCGGTGTCTTTGGTTCCCGAGCTGAAGGCGGTTTTGTGCGAGGCAACTCGACAACGCCAGACGGTAAGGTCCTCGTTCTGCCGGAAGGCCCCTTTGGATATTCGTCAGGGTCTGTTATACTCTGAGCTATATACATCGGGGCTTTTTGCGCAGGATGCTTGGGAACGCTACGCTTCTCTGTCAGCGGACCCTGCTTACGACACGCAAAGACGCGCTGTGTCGCGACCAGGGTCTTCGCAGTCCCGTCCTTCTGCCGGTCCCCTTCGGGGTGCTGCCGCCACTGCTGCCGCCAAGAAAGGGCGCAGGAAAGGGAAGTTGCCGGCCAGAGCGTCGGTTCCGCCTCGCACTTCTGCTCCTGCTCCCTTTCATCCCCGCCGAGAAGGGGCTGGCCAGCCTTCCACTTCCGGCCGCACTTCGACGGGGTCAGACGCACGACGGACAGGGGATGGGGTGACCCGCCCTTTTCGGCGAGGTGGGGGGGGGTAGGGGTGGTCAACGTGGCTCTTATGACCGTAGGGACCGTCCCGGGGGACCCTCCACGTCAAAAAATGTGTAGGTTCTCCAGGTCGGTCTCCTCCTTGTTCTCCTTCTCGCCTCGCAGAAAGGGTCGCTCACCTCATCTCGGGGGCTCCCACAGGTTATTTTCGCCCTTGCGCCCTTCGGTGGCCACGAGGGACGTGGGGGCGGAAGATTGCACGGAGGGGTCTAACCTGGAGATGGAAGTCCAGACCCCCACTCAGCTCTTGTCAACGAAGCCGGCCTGTCTCTTCGGAGGTGGCCGACGTGATTACGTCCATGCACGAGCAGGGAATCGTCAAGGAGGTGAAAGCCGGTCACCGGGTTTTCCTCTCCCGTGTTTTTCTGGTACCGAAGAAGGACTGCGACGCGATGCGACCGGTGGTGGATCTGTCGGCCCTCAACGGGCACATCGTGAACACACGGTTTCGGATGCTGACGGTGCACCAGGTACGACTGGCCCTGCGACCTCTGTCGTGGGTAGTGTCGCTGGACCTCAAGGATGCGTATTGGCACGTTCCTATCCATCCTCGTTTCCAGCGATTCTTGGCCGTTCAGACTTCCGATCGTGTGTTCATGTTCGACAGACTTCCCTTCGGTCTCAACATCGCGCCGCGGATCTTCTCGAAACTGGTAAAGCAGGCTCTGGATCCTCTCCTCAGGGGCGGCCTCCAGATCCTGTTTTACTTGGACGACTGGTTGATAGTTTCAGACACCCTAGAACAGTGCGTCCACGACACCCTCACAGTAGTTCAACACATCACACAGTTAGGGTTCAAAATCAATATTCCCAAGTCACGCCTGACCCCGTCGCGTGTCGTGACGTGGGTAGGTCTCGAATGGGATCTGACCAACGCTACAGTGACCCAGAGTCAGCCAAACGCGGTGAAACTTCGCAGGAAGGTCTTCGCCGTGTTGCACTCGGTCTCCCTCACGAGGAGGATCTGGGACTCGTTAGTGGGTTCGCTGAATTGGGCCGCTCTGACCATTCCCTTAGGGAGGCTCAGGCTGCGCCGCCTAATACTCATGGGCAACAAGGTGTTTCCGTTGGCCCCTATGGATCGGCTCATGCCGATCCCGCGTACCATTCACAGACACTTAGGACACTGGGTTGCTCGGGGCACGCTCTCTGCGGCTGTGCCCTGGACCGCCCCCCCGCCGACGATCTGGGTAGATACAGATGCGTCGAGCGAGGTAGGGTGGGGTTACCAATCCAACCTGGGACATCAACATCACGGCAGATGGGTGGGACACACACACCTACACATCAATGCCCTCGAACTGTTGGTTCCCTTGTTCTTCCTGAGGGACCACGCGCTGGCCCTTCGGGGAAAGTCGGTGGCCTTCAGGATGGACAATCAGACGGCTGTCCACTGTATCCAAAAGTAGGGGTCCTCCAGGTCTTTGACTCTGTTGGGGATCTCAGAGAAGTTGTTCTTCCTCGCGAACCGACACAACATCTCCCTGCACGCCTCCTACCTGCCCGGGACTGCCAACCTGTGGGCGGACGCCCTGTCGCGAGGACAGGGCGTTCTTGTAGAATGGGCAATGAAACAGACTGTATTCGACGACCTCGCAGCTTCCTGGGGTGTTCCGGAGGTCGACTTGTTCGCATCGAAGGAGACGCGCAAGTTGCCTCAGTACCTATCCCTCCGGACTCGCACTCCGGAGGGGGGTCCGGACGCTTTCATGGAAGACTGGAACAGGTGGCAGTCGATATACATATTTCCGCCACCAGACGCACTGTTGATGTGCAAAGTCCTCGCGCGGCTGCGGCTGTACCGCGGCAGAGTCTGGCTAATAGCGCCTCTGTGGCCAGCCCAGGCTTGGTACTCCCAGTTGAAGCGGTGGTGCCCGAGTCCGGTCCCTCTCCCTCTCTCAAACTTCCACTTGAGCCAGGTTGGCGACCTGCGGACCTCGTTGGCCTTCGCATCGTGGATGTTCGTGAGGCACGGTGGCTCCCAGTCCACGGACGGGACCTGACTGACTTCCTGAAGCGTTCATGGACGTCTTCAACTTGGGGGACTTACGAGTCCCACTGGAGGTCTTTTACTAGGTGGATACAGGACACTCGCCAGACTGTTAGCTCTCCTTCCCTCGTCCTACACTACTTGTTTCACCTCTTCCGTACACGTCGCTTTCAAGTCAACACTATACGTAACCACTTGTCTGCCATCCGGGAGGTCTTTGAGTCCGTCACTGGGCTGGTCGTTCCTCCGAAGGAGCTGGATTCCTTCATGAAGGCTGCCTTCAGGGAGCGACCGCCTCCGCGCCAGATCCCTCGTCAGTGGGATCTGGGGCGTGCTCTGGACCTTCTGGCTTCACACACATATACACGGGATACTACACCGGTTCAGTTGCTGGAGCGTACACTCTTCCTTGTCGCTCTGGCCACTGGGGATAGGGTGTCTGAACTCGCTGCCATGTCGCGGTCCCAGGAATGCATGCGCTTCTCCCCGTCCTTGAATGTCGTCACGTTAGCCCCCTCCCCTCATTTTGTTGCCAAGAATGAGAGAGAGACTCACGTTTTCAAGCCTTTCACCATCCAGGCTTTAAAGCGTGGGCATACTCACCATGTGTTGTGCCCGGTGCAGGCCTTGCACTCCTATGTTGAGTCTGTGGCTCCGACTTCGGGTACTGCTGTGTGGGTGTCTCCTCGGACTGGTAGGAGGCTCTCGAAGGTACAGATAGGACGCCACATTTGTCGGGTCATTCGTGCCAGTAACCCTGCTTGTCGGGGTTCTGCGCACGATGTGCGATCCTTTGCTGCCTCCTTACGGTTCCTGCAGACTCGTTCGTTGCCTGACGTCGCCTCGGCGGGTTTGTGGTCTTCTGTCCATACCTTCGTCTCCTCCTACCTCTCCATGTCCATTGTTAGACCCCCTCGGCCTGTGATAGCTCTCGGGAGTCGTGTTTCCTAGGGCTCTCGCGAAGTTGCCTGGTCTTCCCCCCTAGTCACTCTTTCTTTTACTTTGTTTTCTTTAGAAAAGGGGGGGGAGGGAAGTACGGGTTTGCAACACTGGATTGCAAGTTTGGGATTATGTTATATGTATACAGTACATAAGTGTTTTTGCCTCATTGAAAATTGTGTTTTGTTTATGTGATCCATGTTTTTGTTCGTTTTGGAAGAAAAGGGATTTTGTGTACAGTACTTTTTGGTTTAAGACAAGTCTATGATTTTGCATTACTATGAATGACGGGCACGTGTTAAAACTGCTCTTTTTAGCTACTCCTCAGTTTTTCACTCTTTTATTAAACTCTCTTGTTTAAATTGTGTTTCTTTGTCATTCATAATTTTGTCTTATGCATTGGTTTTTTTGGTATGTTGGGCTTGGATGTCCTCCTCCTATTTGTTATGCAGCCTTGACGTTGGATTTGCCAAGACTACTAACAAATTGGGAGGTTTGACGTACCTCCCAACCTACCAAATAGGAAAACCTACTATTTGGTAGTAGTCTTGGAAAATCCAACGTACATAATACCCTCCCTCACGCCGGACCCCTGCCCATCCGCGTTCTTCTGCTGACGTGAGATGTGATAACAAGAGAGGGTCGCTCATGCGCACGTTCGACAGGGATCGGCGCATGACGGAACACGGGATGGGCCTTGAGCGGTAACTAAGGTAAACCCCTTTTTCTTCTCTTCTATACTTTTTTCACCTTCGGTGGTAGTTTTGGTTAATGTACAACGTCTCCTAGAGCAAGATAAGGAGTAGACTCTAGACGTTTTCTTTTTAACCGCGGTTGGAATGACGACATAGCAGTCAAAATAGACAAGTCGTCATTGCAATTAGGTTAATAGCCTTGACGTTGGATTTTCCAAGACTACTACAGTACCAAATAGTAGGTTTTCCTATTTGGTAGGTTGGGAGGTACGTCAAACCTCCCAGTCTGTAACATTCATGACTATAGAAATCCAGTGATATTTTGATGACTGCGATTTAAAAAATTCAATTCACTCGATGGCAACAAATTTAGGTTGGTGCGAACCAAAGGCGGGAAAAATAGCAGACAAATTTTGTATTGTCCCCCATTGCTGAGGGGCACAGGGCCTTGGGTAAAGATTTGGTGTCCCGGGCGTTTCCCGGGCTTCGGTCACCTGGGCTTTCTTAGTGGTAAGCAGGGAGGGTTCTGTGTGGGCGCTTGGTTATGGTCTTGGCCTTGCTCGGGACTTTGGGGCTGTTCGGTCAGACAGCCTGGGGAACGACAACAACTAGCCGCCTAACACTGTAGAAAATGTGCTAAAATTACATAGAAGGCCTCTGAGTCGGATGGTCCCTAAGTTGACTGTTCAGTCCTGTAAGTCCTTCATAAACTGGCACGGATTGTCCTCATGGGGAATAGGTCCACTTGGGGCATTTTGTGTTTGGCCACCCTCAACGAGAGTCAGGCGTCGGACAATAGATAGATAGACAACACCAGGAAAACATTAAACCTTTATTATACTTGAATGAACCTTGTTTTCTGTGTATTATTATTATTATTAGGGGTTCGTCCCCTACGGGGAACCCCTATTGTAATCATTAAACCTGGGATTTCATCCAAATTCTTCTTACGCGCCGGTTTCGACACAATAACTCCAGAACCGCTTTTTGGATCGGGATCAAACTTTCACAAGAGGTGCGTTTTTGTATTGGGCAACTTTTGATATGCTAAACATCCAGCATGGCGGCCAAACAGGTCCGTGGCAGCCGATTTCCCGAAAAACTTGACGCCTAAATACCGTCTCTCCCACTCACAGGAAACGACTGGGCTTTGGCATATGCACTCCCCTACTAATGCTCTGCAAATTTTATAGAGAAGGTTTTGCTTTTGCACGTGGGTTTTTTTCCGGCAATCTTGAAAAAACCTCGAATTCCACTTAAAATTCCACATCTTGAAAACTACGCCGATGATCAAAGCCATGCTTGCGAAGTTGGGTGAAGCTCGTGATTCCGAACGTTTTGATACCAAAAAAATATAAATGGGTGGAATAGTTTGGCCGCAGCATTGAAAACTGTCTATTCTTAACCCAGTGAGACCCAGCGTCGCACGTGATGCGTCGGCAGTGTTTGATCACCAACTCCCAGCGACGCATCACGTGCGTCCGACATATAAAAAATACTTACGTGGCTCGTAAGGTAGGAAATGGCGGGAGAATAGGAGGGGGAGGTACCGTAGTGTGTGTGGGAGCCGGGCCAGTAGGTGTGAGCGGGCCGAGACAGCCGCGCGGCTGGTGGTGGTGGGCTTAGTGGGGATACTTTACACCCTTAGTTCACTGCCACTTTGAACCTTCATTACTCCGGTCGTATGGGAGCTAGAGGCTTGAGATTTATGTGAGACACTCCTTAGGATGTATGCCGTACAATGCCATACTCAGTTTTCACCCTAGTGCTCCCGGGCAGGTGGTCATGCGGGGGAGACGAACTTTTGACCCCCCCCCCGCCCCCGCCCCCCAAATGACAGGTGAGTTTTTTTTTATTTTTGTCTTCATTTCTCACCATTCTCTTCCATTTTGGCTCAACAAATTTTTTTGAGGCTCCCCCATCCAAAAAAAAATATCCGAGGTGATTTTTTTTTTTTTTTTTTTTCATTTCTCATCCTTGTCTTCCATTTTAGCAAACAAAAACAAAAAGTGAAAATGGCTTGGGACTGGGGTGAACAAAATATTATAACTAGCCGGGGCTCAACGGGTTAAATTACTTTAAAACCGAATTCGCTACCCACACAAAGTTTACCGTCTACAGTCTATAGGCTTCCACGCATCCCCCAGTTTTGCTTAATAACATAATCTCTTTATTATTCAGATCTATAATTTTTTTTTTATTTAACTCTCTCAAAACATTTCGAGTCCCTACGAATTCCAGCAATTATTTAGACAACCTACCTATACATACCTACCCTACCAAATAATAATGATAAATTCAAATTTATTTTTGGTGAATGACAGAGTATTGGCTAAGCTTTTTAACAATTCCTCCCTTTGCCAAATGCTTAGTTTAATAACAATGATATGGACCTATAAAGTTTTGGCAATTGCCCGTGTGACTCGTATTTTAACCCTCCTAAAGTGTTACCACGAAATACCGCTAGATCCTTTCTCAAAAGTCGCTAGCATGTTGCTACATAGCCAAACAATGTTAGGATAATGCTGCAATTTCTAAAGAGTTTTGGTTTGTTTGTATTGCAAATTTTACAATGTAGTATGACTAGAATGTCTGAAATTTTCAAATGATCCCTAGTAAATGTCTCTAGATATAAAAGAAATGGCTGCTAGATTGAAGTAAATAGCTCTACATTTAGCGGTAATATGTAGCTTTACAACTGGCAACACTGCAACCACCACCTCCCTCCCAGTATGTCTCCACAAAATACCGCTAGATCCTTTCTCAAAAGTCGCTAGCATGTTGCTACATAGTCAAACAATGTTAGAATAATGCTTCAATTTCTAAAGAGTTTTGGTTTGTTTGTTTTGCAAATTTTACAATGTAATATGACTAGAATGTCTGAAATTTTTAAATTATCCCTAGTAAATCTCTAGATATGAAAAAATGGCTGCTAAATTGAAGTAAATGGCTCTACATCTAGCGGTAATATGTAGCGATACAACTGGCAACACTGCCTAGCCCTTCCTTCCTACCTCCCACCTCCCTTATCTACCAAAAGTATCAGCAACCACTCTAGTGAACTTTCGGTATTTAGTTTATTCAGCTTAACCCTCCAGCCCCGGCTATGTATTATATATATATTCCCCGAAAACCGGGAGTTTTGGCCGAAAAACGTCTAGCCTAGGCTACCGTATCTTTGTTATTCTGACTGCTTCCGCATTCCCGTCCATCCCCAAGCGTAGATGTGTTTCTTACCTGTAGAATGGCGTTAAGTAGAGCTCTCTAAGTCAACTGGTTCAGTTGTGATGATGATTTCATTGGAGATAACTTTATGGCAAAAAAAGCCACTTTACACTACTTTTCGATACTTAACAACAACATACAGGCACACACGAACAAGCGACGCTCTCCTTCTTGTGGCCGGAGATGCGGGGCGTCGGTCCAGCCGGCTGTTGTTTACATGCGTCGGACCGATGCCTCGCACACCAAGCTCACAGGCTTTCAACCACTGGGCGTTAAAGAGCCCTTCCGGGCAGCTCTGGTATGCTTTTTTATGGGCGTTCAAGAGCCCTTCCGGGAACGAAGGGTTAATACTATTTATCCACATAAAATAGAAACCTATCACGATTGTTGTCTAATACAACCATAGATAATGCTATTACATATTATTTGAACATGATGTCGAATTTAGCAGTTGCTGTTTACCTTGAACAGTAATGACAGTCTGTGACAGAACCGAAAGCTTCTCTTGCCGTGTAGTACTCAAAGAAAGCAGGGGTACTTAAGCCAAGTCAGAGATGCAGAGGTAACTTTCACAATGCATTATAACCCTAGACAGACACCAATATACCACTAAATTATAGGTTTGACTCCTGTAAGGAGATAAAGAAAACCTAATATTTAGTAGTGGCCCCTCCATCATTGACGAACATGCCTATTACATAAGGCATCCTCTTCAAACACTAATCCGCCGTAGTTTGAATCTACCGCGCAGAGCATTTAAAAACTGAGGAGCCTTCATCATGAGCGCACGCGACCTCACTCATGGCTTCAGTCATTATGAATTGGGTTCTCACTACGAAAAAACTTCGTAAAAAATAAAAACAAAAAGAAAATAAGAATAACTATCTAATAAGCTTTCCATCATATCGTGGATGTACTTGTGTGGATTTCTGACCAGACGCTGATTCAGGCGTCATTCCTCCTTCACTGACATATCAAGTAAACCAAAATCCTTAATACATCAACGAATGGGAAGGGGACGGTCGGGAGGGCCCCAGTCGTCAATGATTACGGGGGCACTACTAAATATTAGGTTTTCTTTATCTCCTTACAGGAGTCAAACCTATAATTTATTAGTGGCCCCTCCATCATTGACGAACATGCCTGATTTCTAAGACTGGAGGGGGACATTCGTAATCATATCATAACTCTATAAAAGCAGATAATAAAAAACAACCACATAGTATTCTTACTTTTGAAAAATATATTTAAATGTGGCGTAGGCCAAAAATATACAAGAAAAAGGGGTTCAGGCAGATGCGTGCTTCAAAGAAGCCTGTCTGACAAAAAATGGGTAACCCTGAAGATTCTGAACACAGATCTGCAGGTACAAAAGGCACCCCACTCAACGAGTGGTGACAAAAATAACAAGTTATAAGTTTATATGTGCACATAATAAACCCCAAAATAATCGTGGAGGTAAATTGCAAAGGATCTCCACTATTTTAATATTAGATTGCTTTCGCAGCTAAAACTACTATAACAACACCGTTGTTTTGTACTAACATTGTACTAGCACAATTTCTCGCTGAGAAATTTTCATATCACATTAACCTTAACCCATAACTAGCGGCGCGCAACATAAGTCGAGTTAAATAAAGCTGGACTATGTGGCGGCGCTCGACATAACTCGAGTGGCAATTTCAGCACGTAATGTGGCTGAGAGAGAGAGACAAGTGGTGGCAGGAGACTAGCGAGCGTATGACTGCTCCAGACCACCGCGGCGAACCTACTGACACAAATCTCAGCTCCCTCCTCCCTCTCTCACTCGCTACATACTCAATTATGTACCGAAAGTACCGAATTACCTGCTTTTTGCACTCGCGTTGCACGGTTATTGCAAGAAAACTATCCATCATACAAGGATCGTTATGGTGTCATTCGAAAGCTCTGTTTATGCCCTTTCAGGGATAGGTACTTGTTTTACGTTCTGGGTCTTATTTAGGCATGAAAATGATCACGTAAACAGCCCTATTTTGGCTAAAAACACCCCGCTGGGCGGTACACATAAATAAACCGCATAGGCCGCTCGTAAGGTGTTAAATTGTATCACAGCTCTTATACTCCGGCGGGGTCTAGGGTGTCCTATGTCAGCTGACTGCACCCCCCCCCCCCTTCTCGTGAAAATACACAAAAGTGACTGCAGGGCCACCTAGACCCTCTGCCTTAAAGCTATACATGGTAAGGAAGGTTTGTCTAGAGCAACTGACAAGTATCTAGACAAAAACGTATGATTAGACGCCCACAACTGAGTGGACGCGATATCTTCTACTGAAAAAAAATTCAGGAAACGTAAAGAAGCTGCTCATTTGCGTAAATCGTGGGCCCTACCCACAACGCCGGGATTACTCTCTTTAATGACTTCGACCAGAAGAGAGGCTAATCGTCGTTTAAGTAAGCGTTTACCCGTACTTGCTACCCATAAAGCACCTTGGGGGTTAAGAGGAGCTACTCTCAAATATTTGGTTAGAGCTTGCACTGGACATAGATTATGATGCACCTTACCCCTTTTCAACGCCGGCACCGTGAACTCAGAAAACACGTGTGCACTGTGCTCATTCTTGGCTACAAAACCTGGGGAAGGTGCAATGTAAATACATTCATTAAGTCTGCCAAACCTAAGGCAATTAGGTGTGTTGCTCATCGCCGCCAGCTCAGACACTCTGTTCCCGGTGGCCAAAGCCATAAGGAAAACCGCCTTTTTTAAGAGTAATGCAAAGTCTGCAGTATTATGGTACAGACGAGAGTGAAGTAAAGACAAGGCTTTGTCGAGAGACCAAGTAGGCATGAGCTGACGGGGAGGTGGGCGAAGTTTAAAACAAGCTCTCATAAAACCTGTTTCCTCCGCCACCGGTATGGAGAGACCTGTCAGGTCTAAAAAGGGCACTCTAATCGCAGTTAAGTGATTTTTTAATGTTACCACAGATAAATGTTTCTGCTCAAACAGATAATTTAAGTAATTGAAAACTAAAGCCACTGACGGCACATTCTGTTCCGTTCTGATGATCCAGGAAGTAAAAGCTTGCCAATGTGAGTGATACTGTCGTTTCGTAGACTGAGTATATTGATTGATTAATTTATTGGTCACATCTCTACCGTATGGTGCTAGCCACTTGGCCTCCTGAATGTCCATAATGCAAAAGTCAGCGAGGTCGCTAGGTTGCCAATCGTGTCTAAGTGGAAATACCCGACCGGGAGCGACACCGGGTCCGGGCACCACGTTTTCAATTGCTGGTACCACAACTGCGCCGGCCACAGGGGCGCGATTAGCGAGACTAAGCCTCGATAATCTCGTAGTTTGTTCACTACGTGGCACATTAGTGACGCATCTGGCGGTGGAAACAGATAGATGGAGCTCCATCTGTTCCAGTCTGTCACTAGGGCGTCTGGCCCCCCTGCCGGCGTTTTCGCCCGGCGGGTGAGGTATAGAGGGAGTTTGTGAGTCTCCTCGGACACAAAAAGATCCACTTGTGGATGGGAGAGCTCTGCAATCATTAGGTTGAAAATGGGTTGCTTGAGCTCCCATTCTACTGTCGTGCTCTGTCTCCGGGACAGAGCGTCTGCCCAGACGTTCGCTACGCCTGGGAGATAAGATGCGTGAATGTAAATGTCTAGTCTGTTGGCGAGAGTAAAAATCTCTTCCGACACGTTTAGCAACCTCCTTGACCTCGTTGATCCTTGTTTCTGAATACAGTGAACTGCATTCAGATTGTCCATCCTGAAGGCCACCGACTTGCCCTGTAACGCCGGCCCGTGAGCCTGAAGGAAATACAAGGGGACTAGTAATTCTTTGACATTGATGTGAGAGATTTCTAAGTGGGACCAAAGCCCCTGACCCTGGTGCCCCTGATTTGACTGAAATCCCCACCCTATTGTGCCTGACGCATCCGTGTCTACCCATACCGTTGGTGGAGGAGAGGTCCATGACATTATTGAATGCAACGTTTCCCTCTTTGCCCAGACCGCTAGCAAGGTGTGGATTAATTTCGGGATGGGCCATAATTTTTCCGCCGGTAAGAGCGGGAAATATTTGTTGCCTTCCAATATTAATCGTTTTACTTTCAACCGGCCCAACTTGACAGTTAGTTGAATCCAGTTGAGAGAGCCTACCAGAGACTCCCAGACCCTCCGCGTCGTAGTCAGACTGTGAAGAAACATGAACAGTTTCCTGCGAAACCTGTTGCGATTGTCCACACTCTGACTCAGAGTGAGAGCGGCCGTGTCCCAGACCAGCCCTATCCACTGAATTACTCGTGAGGGAACAAGGTTTGACTTTACCAGATTTACCTTGAAGCCTCGAGTTTTGACATGATTTAAAATAATATTGACATGTTTTATGCATAAGTGTTGTGTCTCTGCCACTACCAGCCAGTCGTCTAGATACCACAACACTCTGATCCCCTGTTTTAACAATGGCATCAGGGCTTGCCGGACTAATTTCGTGAATAATCGAGGTGCTAGGTTCAAGCCGAACGGCATCCTTTGAAAAACAAAATTTTGGTGCCTGATCCGTAAGGCCAAAAACCTTTGAAATCTTTTGTTGACCGAGACGTGCCAATAGGCGTCTGTCAGGTCTAGTGAACACATCCAACCTCCCGGCGGAAGTGTTAGCCTGATTTGGTGTACTGTTAACATTCTGAAAGATTCGTTGTGAATGTGAAGGTTCAGATAAGACAGGTCTACGACCGGCCTCATCTGAACACTGTCCCTTTTGGGAACCAAAAATAGTTTGGACGTGAATACAGGGTAATTTGGGGGGACCGGGATGATGACATTCTTGGCAATCATTTCCTGGACCAGTGACTCCACCTCTAAAGAAACAAAATTCGCCGTTGTCGGCTGACGTAAGCGAGGTCGCCGGAGCCACTGCCAAGTGATGCCTTGCGTGCCACCATCCGTGCCCAAGTGTTTAAAGGCCATGCTTGGTGACACGTTCGGAACGACCCAGTTAGCAGACAAGGATTCGCCGGCTGTACTACCCTCGGGTCCTCCGGCCTTAAGGTTGGCACCGGGAGTGAGAGAGACTTTAGTTTTTTGATGGTGGGGTTGGTGGTGCTGGACGCTTTGCCTGCTGGCTGGTGTTGGCCGAAGACTGGCCCTGACCTGGCTTATGCTGGCCGCGTCCTCTCTGACCTGAAAACCGACTCTGTCTATGCCTGTACTGACCTTGGGGGGAGTGGGAGGACTTAGGCAGAAGAAAGGGTTTAGATCCCCCTGGCTGAGCTTTAGCAGTTGGCCTGGGTTTGGGGAAGTTAAATGCAGGTTTCTTAGCTGGAGTGGGACTGTGCTTAACGGCCTGTGCCATATTGAACACCGTTCGCCACACTTCAGGGGACATTAAAGAGGGAGTAAGCACTGGTGACATGATCACCTGATTCGCAATGCGATCAGGTAGCTTGCGAACTAAAGACATTCTGAGATCTTGTCTTGCTCGTACCGCCTCAAGCAAGGAGGTGCGTATGTCACCCAAGGATTGGATTGACGACTGGAGGAGCAGTCGCCGGGATAATTCAACCGATCTTCTGGCATCCGCGTCTGCGATTGCCTGAGTGGACCGTAGTAAAGACTTAGCCACCTGTTGAGACACTATGTACTGAGAGAACAGGCGAAAAGCTTTCCCCCTTAGCCTAAATTCTTTGTCTAGGTGAGTAGGGGTAGGGGTAGTGAAGGGGTCTTTTAGCTCACAAAGATTAATCTTAGGGGCAGCTAGGAAAGAAAACAAGGCTGCTGGGACTCCGCCGGCAGAACCTACCGGCATGGAGAACCAAGAATGAGTGTCCTGAGGGATCTGGTGGGAAGATTTAGAAGTGAATGTGGTTGCAAAGTTTTGAGCCTCTATCTCCCAATCTACCCAAGGTCCTGGCCCCAACTGCCCCACCTTCAAAACTGGATTAGCTGCTTCGTCTGTGACGGTCTGTAAATCAAGTTCAGGAGTAAGAGCTGACAGAGTCTTAATATCATTAAACCCATCCAGCTTAGACCAGTCTGAAAATAGTTTCGAAGCTGAGGCAGGGGGCAAAGCTGGTTTAGTAGCATACACAAAATAGTCTTGGTGATAATAACTAGGTATAGCCTTGATGTTTACGTCTAGTACATTCCCCAAAATATCCAAGGCCCTCAATTTCTTTGATTTATTGCCCTGGATGACCCACTCACGCGGTACCGGGAGTTCCCCTGACAAGGTAGGTTGGGCGAGCTCTGGGTTAGTGGGGGTCAAAAGGACCCATGACTCGTCTGGTCCATAAAGCAAGGGCATAGCTACCTTTCTGAGAGGCGCCTTGTCTAGAGGGGGTGGATTGACGTCCGTGATGACCCTGACATTTGAAGTTGTCAATGCCGCCGTAGCAGGCTTAGTAACCCCTGATGGTGACAGAGTGGGAGGGTTAGGGATCTTAGATAAAGCAATCGAAGTCATCAGAGGCCGTACCGTAGAACTTGTCGTGGGAGCCCCCAAGTCCATAGTGGGGGTTTCCTGTTGTTGGCCAAATTTTTTAGATAAAGCATCAGTAAGTAGGCCATTAATTTCTTGCGCAGTAACAAATTGGTTAGATGATGAACTTACAGGTTAATCATTAACATCCTGCGCGGCGTCTAAGCCTGAGCCCGACTCTTGCCCTTCCATCTCCGAAATTATAGAAACCTCGTCTTTTTCCTCCTGATCCTCCTGAGAAGACCCCGCCGAAGCGGGGGTACCTTGTTGCCAAGATAAGTCAGGAATAGAGGATGGGATCGCCGCGTCCCTGTGGACATCAGCTACTGTGTGACTCGTTTGAGTCGGACGTGGGTGGTCAGACCCTGGCTGAGCAAACCGCCAAACACCGAGGCCCTGGCCTACACTCTCTTGGGAGTCTGAAACATTCTCAATTATTGAACCACCTGAACTTTCCAATTCCAGGGTTAGAATATTACTAGGTAAATCCTCTTTAGGGACAGGCACCGCACTGGACCCTTGAGGCCTAACACAAACATTGCCTGAGGTAGAGGTACTATGAGAGGCACTAGAAGCTGGTGAATGTAGGGAGGACTTTCTCTTATGGGAATCCTTTTTGGAGGATTTATGGCTACGGTGTGACCGAGAACTACTCTTAGATTTGGAGGAATCCTCGCCGTGACCACTGGTGGAACTTTCCGTCCTACTCTTCTTACTCGCTGGTGAAGAGGCAAGACTAGAAGACTGGCGTCTGAGAGGTGACCGAGACCGAGATCTCTCCCGAGACGATGAGGCGGACGCCGGGGGTGTAGGCTCTCTTGGACGTTTTGGTGTAGTAGCCGAAGATACAGAACCCTGACCAGTCTCCGCCGGCTTATAACTCGTGACTCTAGAGGAACGTTTAGGGGGGGAGGGTGTTCAAACAGCAATCGATCCCAAAAAGGGACGTTGTCACATTGAAGTGATTTATGCGCAACAATCGTAGTGTAAGCTGCCATCTGCTGCCGTACTTCTCTTAAAGCTACTGCCGCGGTCTTATCATTATCGCAAAGGACCTTGATAGCTAATTGGGAGCAAAAAGAACAATTACGCATAACCCAGAGACCCCTTGAACGGTCTAGACATTTAACACACCTTATGCAACGGGTATGCGCAAAAATAGGGATACCGGCACAATCAGGGGTAGTGCATAAAGCAAAGACTGGGGCTGAGGTAGCCATGACAGAGACTGGTGGGGAAACTACCGCCGGGTCTGTATTGGTCCGCCGGAGCCCAGCTCTGGAAAAAAAGAAAATTTCCAGGAATTAATGCTCATAAGGTTAACCCAACATGTTCGCACACAAGTGTTAATAACCCACCGGATAACGAGATGTAATGACACAATGATCACAGCTCGCTACGCGGCGGGGTTCAGAATATCTAAACAAATCTTTTGAAGAAAGTGAAGAATACCCTCTGACATAATATAACTGTCCAGCATGGCGATTATAGTCTTTCTGGTGGTGACTGTCTTAAGATTCAATTTTTGGAACAAAAACAACCCCCCATAAAGACGCCGGCCCTTGAAATATTTTAGTAGAATAACACAGGGCAGGCTGACACGAGATCTGATTCCTAACGAATTGTCACAAAAAGATCGCCGTAAGGTTGAAGGCGGCGATACCTAATTGTATCACTAAATTAAGTGGTTAACTCGAAATTGAATTGAAAATTCCTTATTTCCTCCACCTAGGAGCACCCCCGGGTGTGAAAAACGATGTTAACCCTAATTGAACCTTCAATCGCCGTAAGTATAAAGGCGGCGATACATATAGTATCACTTAAAATGGATTGGTTATTGAAGTAATTGACTTAGTTGTTCATCCCACCCTACCAAGGTACACCCGCCGGGTGAGATGTCAAAAAGTTAACCCCATAAGTTCCTGTCCCCACTTCTTTGTAAAAGATCGCCGGGGAGGAAAGCCCTTAACAACAGCTAGGTTTTTCATGTGGTTTTTGTAAAACCTGGTAGAAAAACTACATAACGTATGTTCGCATGAACAGCGTTTTATAGATGGGTACAGTCATTCCGCCGGGAATCAAAGGGTGCCTGAAACCAGGTACCAACAGAGACGCAGTCCTGGAGAGCCACAGACACCTCATCGCCGGGAATACAAGCCTGTGTGAAAACCACGTGTGGCCCAACACGGCTCTCGGCCTGGTTTTTTTCATGGTGAAACCGAGAAAAAACCCGCCGGAAGGAAACCCACCCCGAACAGACACCATCTGATCTTACAACGGACACGAAGGAAGCCACGCACGACTAACCTAAGTCCACACAATAATCCGTGGAATTAGCCAATACACAACTAAACCAGGAACAAACATAGTCCGAGGAATTAGCCAATACACAACTAAAACCCGGATACACATGACACAGTAGGGCATATTTATAAATAATAAACAATAACACTTGTACATGTGGCAAAAGCTACGCGTGGCTGGCTAGGCCTAAGTAGACGGCATAATAAATGTTGAAATATACACAAAACACTGGAAATATCACAACAGGAACCACCGCCAACACACCACTGTAGCAAATACTTCCGGCAAAGGGAAGACTGACTCGGGACCCAGAAAAAACTTCACTAAGTGAAGAAAAATACGCTGGGAACGTCAGTAAGCAAAGCTTACCTCATCAGAAAGATAAAAGGCAGCAATAACTAACGCGTAATGAAAGCCGCCTGCAACACAAGCTAACTAACTGTGAAAAAGTTCACATGTCCACAACAGGACCACGAGGGAACATCCGAAATAGATGCCCCAAACACACGACCCAAAATACACTGCACTGCGGGCAACCAGCCCAGGACACTCCTGCTACACATATCCTAACCTTACTCGATACATCCCGGAGTAAACAAATGAGAAAAAACTCACTAGGGACGCAACAAATGCGGAATCAGCGGAGCGTGGGGAGACACGTCCGGGCAGGCTGAACGCAGAGCAGAGAAGGAGGAATGACGCCTGAATCAGCGTCTGGTCCGAAATCCACACAAGTACATCCACGATATGATGGAAAGCTTATTAGATAGTTATTCTTATTTTCTTTTTGTTTTTATTTTTTACGAAGTTTTTTCGTAGTGAGAACCCAATTCATAATGACTGAAGCCATGAGTGAGGTCGCGTGCGCTCATGATGAAGGCTCCTCAGTTTTTAAATGCTCTGCGCGGTAGATTCAAACTACGGCGGATTAGTGTTTGAAGAGGATGCCTTATGTAATAGGCATGTTCGTCAATGATGGAGGGGCCACTAATAAATCAGACAAATATCACTACAAAAAATGATAGGAAAATATTATATTAACCCTTCCTACCCGGGCAGCCTTTCTTAATGACGGAGGCTGTATCCGGGCGATCTGGCTGAAAACACAACAAAAGTAAACTAAGGCTAATCTCGCTTAATATACTACCTACAATAATCAAACATATATCAAAATGGGCGCCTTACCTTCCCGCGTAGAATGGGGTTGAGTAGAGCTTTCTAGCTCAAGTAGTTCAGGAGTTATGGTGATGGAAGTGGAGGTAACTTTTGCCGCATATTTACCTCGCCGCATCCGAACGCTCACCCACGGCCCAGGCTACGACGAACGTTTTGACTCGTCGCTCTACCTTGAATTATGGCGGGAAGCGATTTTTTAGTGTTTTATTGTTTATTATGCCATATATTATTGTTATTATGATATTTTCACTCAATAAATATATTTTTCTGAAGTAATTTGTGTCTCTGTCACTTACACTTAGTTTTATTGTTAGTATTATAGTAGTTTAGTTATGATTATTTATACTGGACTATGGTAATTGATAGTGTCATTTTCACTTATTTATTGTTAGGAATATATATTCTAGTGTCACTTTCACTTGTTCATATTGTTCTGAAGGCACTTATTATTACTTATGTGTGTCTTTCACTTAGACTTAGTTTTATAGTCATTATTATAGTAGTTATGATTATTTATACTGGACTATGGTAATTGATAGTGTAATTTTAACTTCTTTATTGTTAGGAATATATATTTTAGTGTCACTTTCACTTGTTCATATTGTTCTGAAGGCACTTATTATTACTTATGTGTCTCTTTCACTTATACTTAGTTATATTATTATTATTGAGTGTCACTATCACTGTCACTTACACTTCAATAGTTTGCCAGAGTGTGGAAATCATTGAAGCAGGTGCCGGCACACAGTCCCACCTGACACTCGAGGCATTGCCAAGTGGTTTTTGTGGGTTTGCTTGGTCGTCGAGTGTGCGGGTGCACACATAGCACCTCTTCTGCATCCTTATTCGGCTGTTAGGACCCTGGAAAGGAAGGGCGACGAGCTGGTGCTTTCTGATGAAGTCGGCACACCCTATTCTGTCCATCATGCCTGGTCCTTGTAGTGGCCTCCCTGGTGTACCCGCATGTTTTACCAGGAGCTCATGTATCAGCTGCTTTTGGAAGGTCCGCAGGCTCTTGTACTTGATGACTGGACACCTCAAACGGTAGATGTTGTACGCGTTGAGGACAGACATATCTACTGGATGCAGGACAAACTTCTTGTACCACCTGCAAGATGTTCGCAGGCAGTCTATGAAGCCCATCTGCATGTCGGACTTGTCGACGAGGCGCATGTTCAGGTTATAGTCCAGAACAGCAGCTGGTTTTGTGATAGGGTTCTTAGTTTTTCGGTCCACCTTCCCTGTGGGGACCATCTCTGCTTTGTGGCATGTGGTGAGGAGGTTGACCTTGCGCTGGTCATGCCAGTGGATGGAGAGGATGGGGCCACTCTTCTTATGGAATATGTCCGTCTTCTTAGTTTTTGTTGGGTAGGCTGGCATGCCCTTCCTCTTCCCCTTCACTGTGCCGACAGTTCCGGTCTTGCGGTCATGGAGGTACAGTACTTGGCGAGGATAGGCGACGTGTAATAATTGTCGGTTTAGAGGACGTGGTTGTCATGGAAGTACCTCTCCATCATCCTCTTTACCACAGCGCCGCCAAAACCAATGAGGGGGTCAATCTCCACCTCACCACCCTTGCCGCTGTAGACTATAAAGTCGAGCACATATCCCGTCTTGCAGTCGCAGAGGACGAAGAGCTTGATGCCGAAGCGGTGTCTCTTTGACGGGATATACTGTCGGAAGTGCAGCCTACCACGGAACAGGACCAGAGACTCGTCGATGCACAGCTTCTGAAATGGAATCAGGTAGGTGGAAAACCGATGACGTATCATGTCATACAGTTGCCTGATCTTCCAGAGTGTGTCGGGCTCGTGGACATGCATGTTATTTGTCAGGTGGAAATATGAGAGGATGTCGAAGTACCTATCCCTTGACATGAATTTGCCAAATGCTGGAGTCGTTGTGAGGTCGCCAGTTATCCAGTAGTCGGCCAGAACGTGCTTCTTTATGTGTGTCATCAGCATTGTGAGTGCCAAGAACACATATAATTCTGCCACAGTGAGAGCTCTCCATGCCACCATCTTTGCACTTGTCTTCCTGCCAAGAAAGTTTGAACAGATAGCCAGGTGGTGATTTGTCTCTTTGACAAGGTATTCCATGACTTCATTGTCGTAGAAGCCAAAGAAAAGTTCACTGGGGGTGGCATTTGGGCCACAGGGATATGCTGGTGACACCCCAGAACCCTGTTGTACCTTGTCAAAGGCAGGAAAATCTGGCACAAAATCCGCCCCATCTGACCACACAAACATTTCAGCAGGTCGAGGACGAGGACGTGGAGCTGCAGCAGGCACACGCCCTGGATGCCCTGGCACACGCCCTTGGCCACGCGGATGCCCAGGCGGACGCCCTGCATGCCCACGCCTAGGCCCAGGGGCAGCGGCGTCGGCAGGCTGACCACGTCCACGACCTCGAGGTCCTTTGACTCTTCTTGTCGGGACTCCCTCTTCCTCTTCCTCTTCGTTTTCCTCTTCCTCAGGCGACGTCAGGTCATCTGGGGCAATGTCGGGGTCGTCAGCAGCCTCTTCAGGAGTCAACTCTGGTGAAGAATAGACCGGGCGTTGGCGGCGTGGGGCTGCGGGAGGTTAAGCAATGGGAGCCTCGGCCTCGGGAGTTGGGCTCCTTTTGCGGCTAGCCGGGGACTTTTCCGCAGGAAATAATGACCTACGATGCGGGGCCTGTGGTGACACACTGCGGGAGGCCAATGGCGCACTTGTAGAGGCCCTTTGGTCATCTTGAGGGACAGATGAAGCTGAGGGCTGTGGGTGGCCCTCCCGGCGTCCCGGGTCAAGGCGTCGTGACAAAGGAATGCGAGTGGTTGCTAGGCCTGGGTCGGCGTCACTCTCACTATCTACGCCTTCCCTCACTTTTTCTGCCTCCCTGCGTGCTTTCTTGGCTGCACTTTTCACTAAAGACTGTTTATAGAAGTATTTACCCACTTTCAAGGGTGTACGGGCAGGCAAAGGGGAAGGTCCTGGCGTAGGGCTAGGCCTAGGCCTACCCTGACCTACGAAACTAGGCGAAGGGGTTGGCTCTAGCACACTTGGTACTTCAATAGCACCTTCCTCCACCACTTCCACATCAGGATCATCACTACTATCACCCCCCTCAAATAAATCAACATTGTCATCAGCACCAAATCCCACAAAATCGTCAATTTCGCTCCCACTTCTACTCTGAATATAGAGGTTTTTGTCCACAGAGCTTTCACCACTGCTCAAATCCTGGTTGAAAAGTTCACGGTGTATTGCACTGTCACTTAGCAAACGTTTCACTTTCCTTACTTTCCTTTTCTTCTCGGTTGGCAGAGGCGTAGATGTTGCAAGCGGGGTAGCACTGGGACGCGCGGGAGATTGCACAGTATCGGACGCGTCGGAATTCATTTTTTTGCTGTAGCTCTCAATGGCGGCAACGTAGGAACTGATAAGCGTGGTAGTTGAGGCTTGGTGGCGCTACGATCGCCCCCGCAAAGTAAAATTTGCCCGCGCGAAATTTAAAGCACGCTTTCAAGCAAATGCCTTACATAAGGCATACCGGGTTGCGGCCCTTCAGCCGCGCTGTCCATACCTAAGGCAGCCCGGGTAGGAAGGGTTAATGTCCTAGGTATTTGAAATTATGCAAATTAGTAAAATCAATTATGATATAATGATAATGGGATTGATTAGTATCTGGCAACAGTGTTGGACTATAATTTTCTGAACGTATGCGAACTTCGGAGTATTTATCTCATTAATATACACATCTATCACTATTTAAATTTAATACAACCATACACAGTGCTATTACATATTATTTGAACATAATATAGGATGCTCTTTCCTTTAACCCTTGTCTAGCGGGGTGTTTTGGGCTCATTTGGGCATATTCAGGCCCTCCTGCATGATAAATCAAGCATCTGCATGAAAAAAAAATTATTTAGCAAAAAACTAGGCACTAAAAGCTTCAAAATGAGACCAGAACGAGCTACGTAGCACTCGTGGTTCTCTTGCAGTGATGCCACGAACATGGGAGTTTAGCATATATCGGTATATTTTTCCCAGCTATGCTCACTACTGGCTACACTGCCGGCCTCTCGAGAACACAGGGAACATGAGTTAATGGGCGGCGGTAAGCCCTGGGAGTCGGCTGTCTGGCCCGCTGTGCTCCCGGCCATTTTCACTCCATTTTAACCCTTTAAAAGCCTTAATAATGCTCCTAACTTGCTGCAAATTGGTGCACGACTTAAGTCGAGCGCCACCAATAAGGGGTTAAACCATTTTCTATATCTATTCACGAAAAATATAGGCCTAGCCTAGGCAGCGCTACCGGTAGGTACGAATTTATCAGTTCGAATTTTGATTGAGAGTGGGATTAGGCCTAGGCCTAGCCTAGGGCTTAACATGGGATACTGTTTGGGGGTTGGGAATAGACTGAGGCTGCTTTAGACCTAATTAGGTAAAAATAGTCAAATCGAGACAATTGCACAGCCAACATAGCCTAGGCCTATTATGCAAATATTTTACCAATCTACAATAGGCCTAGTCTATTCGCTGTAAGTAGGCAAGAAATCATGACCTAGGCTATAACCTCTGTAACTAAAAAACAACTAGGCCTAGAGTGATCAAGCTAATATGTCTACCATTTGGGAAGAGTCAGTCAAGGAATAGCCTAGATGTGGAAATTTGCAGCCAATTTGCTCTAGCCCTATTTGAGATACAGAGGTTAGAGGTCATTGTTGAGGCCCCCCCCCTCATGACATATTGTTATCATCTTATATATTGCCAGCAGGGGGCAAATAACCGAAAAAAATCGCCGTCAAAATAGACACGAACTTAACCACGGCGATCGACACATGTAAACATGGCGGTGGCGTGGGAGGTGTCGGACGTTTGCAATAAAGTTCCTGTCTATTTTGAATGCCATTGGATACAATAATATGTTGAGAGGGGCTTTGCCCCCCTCCCCCCCCCCCCCCATGACATATTTTCACCATCATATATATTGCCAGCAGGGGGCAAATAACCGAAAAAATTGCCGTCAAAATAGACACCTTTATGAATAGGTTAGCCTTTAGGCTAGGCCTATCGGCAAGAGTTGCGTTGTATAGGCTATCCTAGTGTTTACTAATTTATAGGCTACCCCTTTGAAAGGACATTAGCCGGGTAGGATGTAGTTACCGGGTGTATCGCCAGCCTTGTTTACACTACGCGTACGCGTAGTGGCGTCGGACGCTTGCCATCCTTTTCCTGTCTATTTAGACTGCCTTTGGATACAATAATATGTTGAGGTTGGGCTTTGCCCCTCTTCACCCACCCATGACATATTGTCATCATAATATATATTTCCAGCAGGGGGCAAATAACCAAAATAAATCTCCGTCAAAATAGACACAAACTTAACAACGCCGATCGACAAATGTAAACATGACGGAGGCGGCGGACGTCTGCAATCATGTTCCCGTCTATTTTGAATGTCAATGGATACAATAATATGTTGAGGGTGCCAGCAGGGGGCAAAATAGACAAATACACCAAAAATTGGGTGTGGGGGCGGGAGCCCCCACCTATAATAGCCTACTATGATAGGTTAGGTAAGGTTGTTAGGTTAGGCTAGGCTAATGTCCTTTCAAAGGGGTATAGGCCTAGTAAACACTAGGATAGCCTATACCCGGTCAAATGTAAGTCCTGCTGTAGTCTCCTTGAATGCTACCTTAAATTGTAATATTAGACTAGGTCTAGCCTATAGATAAAATAGCTTAGCCTATTCATTTATTGTAGCCTATAATATAGGCCTAGCCGGGCAGAATGTAGAGTTCGGGCGTACCACCACCAATGTTTACACTACGCAGAGCGGCGACGAAAGCTTGCCATCATGTTCCCGTCCATTTTGAATGACGTTGGATACAATAATATGTTGAGGGGGGCAAACACCCCCATGACATATTGTCATCATCATATAATTTGCCAGCAGGGGGCAAATAGGCCTAACCAAACTGCGGCGATCGACCATGTAAACATGACGGCGGCGGCGGCGGTGGACGCTTGCGATCATGTTCCCGTCTATTTTGACTGCCATTGGATACAATAATATGTTGAGGGAAGGGCTTTGCGGCAATTTTTTTGGTTGTTTGCCCCCTACTGGCAATATAATATATGATGATGATAACATGTCATGGGGGGGGGGTGAGGGGGGCTTTCAACATATTATTGTATCCAATGGCATTCAAAATAGACGGGAACATTATCCCAAGCGTCCAACGCCGACACCGCCACGGCTGCTGAAGAACAAGGAAGTTAGCAATAGGTTTCATTGTGAACTGGAGGAAATTAATAGAAATAAGGAAGCTAGGCCTAGCGATGTAAATAGTCAATGGAATTTCCTTAACCCGGCAAGCGCGATAGGCCTCACGGAAGGCTTCCTATAGGGAACGCGATAGGCCTCACGGAAGCAAGACCATAAAAAAAAGCCTTCCATAAAAAAAAAGGGCCTATCAAAACAAAGGAATTTGTCTCTAGGTGAGATAATTCCCCTCCAGTACTCATCCATGTAAATCTCACCCACCCCCCTCCCCTCCTTCCCCACCTTCCCCACCTTATTCCCCCCTCCCTCCCCTCCTCAATTATCACCTATTTTTCCTCTTATTATCATCATTTATCGGTTATTTTTCTCTCCCGCGATAATGTAGGACAAGTGGGTTGCAGAAAAGATCGTTATGCAACACCCAGACACCGGCCCACACCGCCCCACTCGTCTCAGTTACCTCACAGACAGCGAGAGAGGAGGGTTGCCTGTGGCTCTCTCTCGCCTGATATTATGACCGGGTGGCCAATATCTTTGTTTTTCACCACCCAAATGCTTTTCCCACTTATTTTAGCACTCTTGAAGGTTCATATATACATCATATATGTAAAATAAAAGCATACCGAAAACAAATAATGCTCTATATTGTAAATATAACGAATTCTGTCAGAATCCAAGGCTAGAAATGCACAAATAACTACCCTAGCCCCTAGGTCTATTTTGCGCTTGTCAGGTTAATAATGACAATTATATGTATAGGTATAAAGTAAAAACAATATATTTTACATAATTTATTGCATATCTTACATATTTAAACAAATATATATTAAAAATAGTTTAACCACACCACTGAGTTCCCCCAAAATACTCTAATAGGGCTGGCCTGAAGAATTAGATCAAGATGGACAACCAATCAAGACATGATAGGTAGGGAAGGGCAGGTGAACAAATCTAGGACGGTGAAGATACAGTACGCAGACATTTCTCGCCATTTCACCAATTCAGCCGCACCACATGAGTTCCACAGCAGAACTCTTATAGGGTAGAGCCGAAAGATGAGGCAAGAACTGCTACACTGCAGCACAGCACCAATTAAGAAGTGATCAAAAGCGAAGAATGAGAGATCAGGTCTATGGAAAAAATATATTGCACCGAAATGCACAAAAAATACACACACCGAGGGAAATCGAGTCAGCTCGACCGCATCAGCGACCGACACAAATCAGGTCAGGAGCTAATAACCTAGCCCGGCCAGGGTGGCATATGATATAGGCCGTCCGGAGGACAACCGAATGAGACAGGATAAGAACAGAAGGGGAAAAACATAGAAAGAGGAATGAAAAACTACGAAAATTTAGTCAAGCCGACGACGAAAGCTGAAGGGGAGAGGGAGTAAAATAAGCATAACCCTCCCCCATCAATCTCCAGTTGCCAGCCCCCAAACCCCCCCAACTGCTTTAGGGAGCATAATATTAGGGGGGAATTCTTACATAAAGTACACGGTATTACAATATCTAGATTAGTAAACAATTAATGCTCAAAACATAAAATATAGTACAGTACGGTATATATAGTATTTAGTATTGCTCAAGTAATCACCTTATTATACAAGGACAACACCACAAAGGCTAAGAAGAAATCAGAATGCTCAATAATGCACTACATAAAAAGATAACGGGTACCGGTAACCAAAAACATTGCAATATTTACAATAGCCTACTGTATATATTATGATTTTATAGGGATTAGATTAAAAATTACAGGAGGGTCAATTCAAATTTCAATGGAAATTCCCATGATAGCTGTAATATGTGGGAATAACTTTCACCTTCATATTTCCTAACCTCTTAGCATATACATGATCAATTAGCGTGCCATTTTCATTGTTGGTTGTGTTACATGTTGAGTGTATCCACGCTTTTCCATTAACTTTACAATAGAAGAGTTAGTTTGGATTTCATTGAAGTCCCCCATCACAATGCAACCAATTGTGTATTTGTCTAGTTCATTTAGCAATTTACTTAAATTTCTCTAAAATAATAAGTCTATATGGTCTGTATATTACAACAGTTATTATATTCCATTCAACAGAAAAACAGGCCAGATATTCTAAGTTAGCCACTGAAAAATGTATTATATCACACTTAAAATCTTTACGGTAATATACACCAACACCTCCATGAGATTCTAGTTTTAAATGAGCACAAGCTTTGTCTGATGAGTTGTAACATTCCTCTCTTGTTTTATGAAAAAAGGTAAATCTATTCAGCTCTGGCTTTCCTTGAGAGTCATTCTTAGTAAGCCAAGTTTCTGTCACACAAATTACATTAGCTACTAAGAACCGTATGTCTGATCTTATATCGTTAATATGAGATTTTAAACCTTCAATATTGTGCAAGATTATTTTCAACCCACCTTGATGTTCATTTACTTGATTGTTTGCATAACTAATAAAACGAGGCATACTAGATAGGGCTATTTCTACCTTTTCACTACAATAAATGGAGGACTCTTCAAAGTCTTGTATTATAAGTCCTTCCATTGAAGTGGCTCGACTTAGTGCAACATAGGCTTGACCTGCTGTAAATATTTTGTCCAAAGACACAGCACAATTGCTTAAAGTACATCCTTGGATTTTATGTACAGAACAGGCAAATGCAAGTTTCAATGGAAATTGCCGTCTTACACCACCATTATTAGTTACTCTATCCTCTTCAATCATAATGGGAGTGCTGTTCTTTACTGTTTGTAAAATATGTTTCTGTTTTCGCAATTTGCTTCCAACTTTTGCATCATCAAACACTATGTATATTACTTGAGGAAAGGTAACACCAGGAGTATGTTGTTCAAATGAAACTGTTCCAATTACACCGTTTACTAAACCATCTGAAACATCAATATTTTTTGTCAGCATAACGCGTGCATCAACTGCGATTACAAGTTTACTCAAAAGACTGGTGTTAAACACTTTGTTGTTGTTCCCTAAGCTGCCTGGCCGAACAGCCCCGAGTCCCTGAGAAAGGCCATGGCCACGATCGGGCTTTCCCACAGAGCTCTCATTGAGTGTAGATTGTGTTGTTGGCGTAAGTGGTTGTGTGAAATGCAGTCTTCTATGATGTGTTTAATGGTAAAGGGGTGCTGTGTTACATCCCGGGCAGACGTCGACAACGGAGTCATCCAGTCTCTTCTGATAGCTCAGGAGAGCTGGATGGTGTCCGCATCTCAGCCTGGCCAGGTGGACTCTGTCCTCGCGAGGAAGGGAGGATTCGGAAGGATGGATTTCGGGAGGTCGTGCATGCAGCTGCGTGTTGTCTGTGAGTGAGTGGATGGATCGGTGAGAGATATGAGTATGGATGTGCTTCTGGAAGTTGGTTCGGGGTGGGCAGGGAGGGAGAGAGGACAATAATTGTGTGTGATACCGTGTGCTGGGTGTTGTTTTGATATTTCTTGGTGTCTGTGGGTGTGTTGCCATGTAGTTTAGTGGGTGGTCTTGGTTCGTGGAGGCTGCTGCCAGGAATTGAGTGCCTCTCATGTCCAGATGGTCTTTGACTTTGAGGATTTTGGTTTCTTGATGTAGGTGATCTGTGGGTGCAGTAGCTGTGCTGCCTGTAATGATCTTCAGGGCTTTGTTTTAAATAGTCTGTAAGGTCTTATAACACTTTGTTATAAGGAGAAGCTCTTTTTTCCAGCTTTTCAGTTCTAGCATCTCTATAGAAATCTTCTGCATCAATAGAAATAATATTAGAACATGATGAATTTAACCTTGAAATATTGTATGCATCAACCTGATGATTTGTTGCAAATATGTGAAGAGCATCACTATCCTCGCCTGTCTCACATTTGCGTAGTAAGTCCATATCCTCATTCATTAAAGGTTCAGATTTCTTTCGTGTTCTTATGCGATTAAGTGTTTCTGCAAACACACCCTCTTTCTGTCTCATTATTTGTGTTAATTCAGCAATAGAAAATAAATCTGTCCAAAGATTCAAACCAACACTGTCAGTATATAAGGCTTTACCTTTCACTGGATTAAGTTGATAAAAATCTCCAACAGCAATGACTGATACAGTACCAAATGGTGAGAAGCTCTTACATTGCTTTATTTGTCTCAGTCTTCCATGTACTGTATATATGTTTATAATTTGTGGTCAACCATAGAGATCTCCTCAATAATAAGAATCTGTAAACAGCTAAGCCTTGAACGTAAAGAGTTTATTTTATCATCTCCAAGAGGTTGGTAGGGTAGCTTTGAATTAATGCTAATACAAAATAAACTGTGTATTGTTGATGCACCAATGTTAAAGGCTGCAACACCAGTTGGAGCAGTTAACACTACAGATACATCATCTGGATTTTGCAAAGTAGGAGCAAGAATTCTGGTGGCCTCATAGTGAATGCATTTTATCAAGTGACTTTTCCTGTGCCAGCACCACCAGTAATGATTAAAGGCTGGTTCACACATAGCCGAGTCGGTGCGCGAGTCCAACACGAGTCACACTCGTCGATTATCGCCGTCGCTGGAGGCTGAGTCGGCCGCGAGAAGCAATTGCTCCCGAGTCAAGGAGAGTGTAACACGAGTTAACTCGAGTCAATACGAGTCAACATGTGTTCATGCAAGAGTCTGTACGAGTAACTGAGAGTGAAAACGAGTGTAACACGAACCCAACACGAGTGTCAAAAATTTGAAAAATAATGGCCACATTCCAGGGCACGTAAACAAAGAGTATGGACGAGTCTAACACGAGTCAACGCGATTGTTACACGGATCAACACGATTGTTATACGGATCACGAAAGACAACGCATTGACTCTCGTTGGATCTCTGTTGCACACGTTTGTTACCTCGTGTTACTCGTGTAAACTCGTTGATTCGTCCTACATTTTTTAAATAACGGTATTTCAAATGACACTTGCTTTTTCGTGTTACACTCGTGTTTTTTTCTCAGTGGATCGTGTTTACTCTTGTTTACTCGTGTTTTCACTCGTGTTTGAATCGTGTAAACTCTGGCATCATGGGGGCACCAAATTTTGGCACTCACATTCGTGCTTTCTACTCTTGTGATACGTGTTGCATGTGTGTTACATACGTGTTGTTGCGTGTAGACACGTGTTGCTTCGTCAACGTCGAAATGATGACGAAAAGCGACGAATCACCAAAGTGTTACACAGGTTTACACGAGTCAACACGAATAACTAAGAGTTATTCAGAGTCAAACACGAGTTAACACGTATGTACACGAGTCTACACGTATTTAGGCCACACTCGTGGGTACTCGCCACGGGACCCAAAAATTTCATGCACGCATGACATTTTTGGACCCCGTGGCGAGTACCCACGAGTGTGTCGAGTAAACAAAGAGTATACACGAGCGTAGCACGAGTCTATACGAGTGTTGAGTATCGACGAGTCATTGCTGAATAGCAAAATTTCATCACTCGTGTTGGACTCGCGCACCGACTCGGCTATGTGTGAACCAGCCTTTAGTTCGCGTCTATTTTGAAGGCGTTTTTTTCGGTTATTTGCCTCCTGCTGGCAATATATATGATGATGACAATATGTCATGGGGGGGTGACCCCCCTCAACCTATTATTGTATCCAAAAGCAGTCAAATAGACAGGAACATGATGGCCAGCGTCCGCCGCCGCTCCGCGTAGTATTTACCTAATTGTATTTATCTAATTGTAGTTTACAGGAGTTGAGCTAAGCTCGTGTTGTCCCGTCTCTCAGTCTACTTTTTATCCAATTTTTTCTTGAAAATATGGATATTCCTTGCCCCTACCACCTCCTCCACCTCCTCCACCAGCCCATTGCATTTGTCAATACATCTATAGGGGAAGCTAAACTTCCTGATATCGTTCTTGCAGGTAGGTCTTTTTACTTTGTAGCTGTGGCCTCTAGTTATTCCTGTATCCATAATTAATATATCCTCCCTATCCAGCCTCTCCAGCCCCCGGGTGCATTTGTACATCATTATCATGTCTCCCCTCTCTCTTCTCTCTTTTAGACTCGGTAGATTTAATTTGTCTAGCCTCTCTTCATATGGCAGCTCTCTGAGACTTGGAACCAATCTAGTAACTGCTCTCTGGATTCTTTCTAACTTGTGAATATGCTTCTTTAGATGCGGGGACCACACCACTGCTGCATACTCCAATCTTGGTCTAATCATACTCTTCATAATTTTCGCTACCATGGTCTCATCCAAGTAGTTCAGAGCAACTTTCATATTCCCGGCCATTGCATACATTCCGCTATGTAAACTAGGCTGGCGGTACACCCGAACTCTACATTCTACCCCACTAATTTACCAACTAGCATAACCGATGATTATCAATGATCAATCCCAGTCAGAAACGTCCATGCTTCCCTCCCATAAGTCAATGTCGGGATTACCACACTCATGCAAGGACTTCTTTACTTCCATGCTGACCACCCTATTTCTTCTTACTGCTTTCAGAGTTCCTACAACGCTCTTCCCCTGTTACACTTTCTCCCACACTTTTTCATCCATAGGCCTACTCACATCTTTACTCAACACACTGCCCAAATACTTAAATGAGCTGACATTCTTCATAGCCGTTCAACCTCACTTCACACTCTATGGTTGCACCCCTTTCAATGACCATAATATTGCTCTTCCTAGCATTTACCTCCGGATTCCGTTTTTCACACACTGTTCCAAACATATTTACCTGACCCTGCAACTCCCATTCACTATCGCTCATCAGAACTGTGTTGTCAGCAACAGTAGTACCGGTACTGTACTGTTGAGGCAACTTCCACTCGTTTCCTTCCCTTATCAGCGGTACACCAACATCCGCTGCTCTTCCTTGTATTTCTTTCATGACTCCATCCATATACTGTACCGGTATATATTGAACAACCATGGGGACATCACACACACCCTTGCTTTAACCCAACATTCAGATTAAAGAACTCGCTCTGTTAATTATCCACACATACTGAAACCTTTGCACCCTCATACATGCTCTTCATTGCTTTCAGCAACTTGCCATCTACTCCGTATATTCTCAGTACCGGTACTTTCCACATACCTTCTCTATCAATTCTGTCATAGGCCTTCTCCAACTCCATAAATGCAGCATACAACTTTTGTCGCTTCTCCAGATATTTCTTCACAACACATTTCTGGGCAAAAATCTGAGCTACACATCCTCTTCCCTTCCTAAGATGACTACAGTATGCTAACCGTTTCCCCAGCAATACTGACTGAAAATGCCCAAATATATTGCATGTCTTCTTCAGATTTATCTAAAATATGTAAAATTACACCAAATACCACTACAGTAGCACTGAAATCAATAAAACTCACTAACAGGATAAATAAATGGAAGAAATACTCCAAAAGATTAATATGTTAACCCTTTACCCAGCAATACTGACTGAAAATGCCTAAATAGATTGCATGTGCTCTTCAGATTTATACATACATACATACATAACATTTTAAGACTGAGTGCTCCACACAGATGTGCAGTTTCAGTCTCTTTTTCCTAATGGCGGCGGCCAGGCAACCCTGTTAAGGGATGCTTTACTTGTCAAGTTTTTGGATTTGAGATCGGCACGTATAGTCCGATCCCAGGTCTTACTCGGTCCACCCCTTGGTGCAGCTCCCTCCACAATTGCAGACCTGCATCTTTTCACCCAATTTTGTTCATCCATTCTCTCCACATGTCCATACCATCCCAGTTTACTTGTACGTATCTCCTCACTAATACTCTTTATACCTAAACGTCTCTTCAGCTCATCATTTGTTATTCTGTTGACATCCTTTATCTGAAATATGTAAAATTACACCAATTACCAACTACATTACCAAAAAATTTAATAAAGTACACTAACAGGATAAAGAAAATGTAAGAAATAGCCCTAAAGATGAATTTATCTATCTATCTATTGACGGACGCCTTGATCCCCGAAGGATTGGCCACGAACGAAACACCCCTATGCACCTCTGTCCCCAGTCAGTCGACGCCCCTCCTCCCATCCAGCACCGCTTTCACGCATATACTTCTTAACTCCATCCTTCCACCTCTCTCTCGGTTTATTTCTCCCTCTGTCCTTCCACCTCACTCGTACACGCTCTTAGTCATTCTCTCGCTTCCCATACGTTCCACATGGCCGAACCATCTCAAGGTGGTTTTTTTCGCACTTTCCAGTACATTCACACCACACCTCTCTCGTACTTCCTCATTCGTCTGTCTATCCCTCGATGTCACTCTGCACACACTTCTCAAGTAACTCATTTCCATCCCTTTCACTCTTGGTTTGAATCTCTCCAACAACGCCCATGCTTCGCTTCCGTAAGTCAGTGTCGGGATTACCACACTGTCATGCAATGACTTCTTCAGTTCCGTGCTGACCACCCTATTTCATGTTACTGCTTTCAGCATTCCTACAACCCTCTTCCCCTGTTGCACCCTCTCCCACACTTCTTCATCCATACTCCCATCTTTACTCTGTACACTGCCAAGATACTTAAATGAGCTGACAATCTCCATAGCCTGACCGTTCAACTTCACCTCACACTCTGTGGCTTCACCCCTTTCGAATACCATAACCTTGCTCTTCCCCGCATTTACCTTCAGATTCCATTTTTCGCACACTGTTCCAAACATATTTACCAGACCCTGCAACTCCCATTCATATCGTCAGCAAACAGCAGTACACAAACATCCACTGCTCTTCCTTGTATTTCTTTTATGACTCCATCCATATACTGTATATATAGAGCAACCATCGGGACATCACACACCCTTGCTTTACCAAACATTCAGATCAAAGAACTCCCTCTGTTCATTCTTCACACATACTGATACCTTTGCACTCTCATACATACTCTTCACTACTTTCAGCAACTTGCCATCTACTCCATATATTCTCAGTACTTTCCACATACCTTCTCTATCAACTCTGTCATTCCACTCATTGCCTTCCCTTATTAGTGGTACACCAACATCCACTGCTCATCCTTGCATTTCTTTTATGACTCCATCCATATACAGTTCAGTATATATTGAACAACCACGGGGACATCACACACCCTTTCTTTAACCCAAAATTCAGATCAAAGAACTCGCTCTGTTCATTCTCAACACATACTGACACCTTTGCACCCTCATACATGCTTTTCACTGCTTTCAGCAACTTGCTATCTGCTCTGTATATTCCAAGTACTTTCTACATACCGGTGCCTTCTCTATCAACTCTGTCATAGGCCTTCTCCAAGTCCATGAAGGCAGCATACAACTTTTGTCCCTTCTCAAGATATTTCTCCACAACATATTTCAGGGCAAAGATCCGAGCTACACATCCTCTTCCCTTCCTATGATGAATACTGTATGTTAACCGTTTCCCCAGCAATACTGACTGAAAATGCCCACATATATTGCATGTGCTCTTCTGATTTATCTAAAATATGTAAAATTATACCAAATACCAACTACATTAGCACAAAACTCAATCAATTATTATGTTCCTTCCAACAACCAACCATACTCCTAAAATCGATTAATGAAATTTACAAACACATGTGGCAGTCCGTGGACTCGAACCCAGGATGCTCACAGAAACAGGATAAAAACATAGAATAAATACCCCAAAAGATGAATACGTTAACCCTTTCCCCAGCAATACTTACTGAACATGCACAAATAAATTGCATGTGCTCTTCAGATTTAGCTGAAATATGTAAAATTACACCAAATACTAACTACATTAGCACAAAAATCAATCAAGCACTTTAACAGGATAAATAAAATGGAAGAAATAGCCCAAAAATGAATTTATCTATAAGCCTACCGGCATATATTGCCGGACACCTTGATCCCCGAAGGGGTGACCATGAACGAAACGCCTGCGTATTTCAAGCTCGCTTGAGTTATCACTCGATCGTCTTTTAGACCTTTTTGGCCCGGGGTAATTACCACACCATCGCGTCATAAGGAGTTTGAGGGGGTTAAATTGCTAGATACATAGAGGAAGAGGAATGCCAAGTAAAGCTAAACAAAAATATATAAGATATATTTAACATGAGGTTGCTTATAATAATTTGTACCTCTGCAGTTTCTCCATGGCTAACGAAAAAGGTCACATTCCTAAGAAGCCCCAACCAAAAAGGCCAAGCTTCTGTACAGAAAAAATGCCACACCATTACCCTTATGGTGACCCTATCAAATAATAAAAAAACCACACTTCTTAACCCAATTCCCGCAGGGCCCCTCATATGACGGAGACGATTTTCCGGCTATTTTGTAGCCTGTGAGCCAGGCCAGCTTTTGCAAGCAGCACGGATGGACGTCAGCCGGAGCCTACAGGTCCCGCCACGACACTGAGGTTTGTGTGAGAGAGAGCTCACTTATGTGCAGCATCACACATAGCGAAAACAGTAAATAATTGGTAATTTTTAGCGATTTCGCCCATCGGATTTGGTAATTTTTAGCAATTTTGCCCTTTGTTTGCAAGATCCTTACAAGAAAACCAGACGTCGTACAGGGATGATTCAGGAGTAATTTGAAAGCTATTACCGTACTTTCACGAATACATAATTGTATTACGCTCTGGCTTTTGCTTATGCATGAAAATGAGCAGGGAATGAAGGCAATTTCGGGAAATTATGCCTACTCGTACAGGAGTCCTTGGAGCGGCTTCGGTCGCGCCGGGAATTTCCACACCTCTCACACCACACACACACATCACACAGTTTTTCCTACACCGAGAAATGACTCTCCGGCTGTCATTTCTCGAAGACTTCTTCTAGCCGGAGACATTGAGAGCAACCCAGGACCCACCTACACATACATATGTCCAACTTGCTCAAAACCCATCACTTCGAGTCGCCACACTAAGGGTTCAGTTCTCTGCAATTCATGCAGGAACTGGACCCACTTCACCTGCACAACACTTGCCTCCAAGAAACACTACACGAACACCTGGACCTGTTCCTCATGCCCCTCCCTCTCCAAGTCAAATCCCTCGCCTAAAACCCGTCCACCTTTCCTCCCCAACCCACCTAACCTTCCCATATCATCCACTCCCCCCCCCTAAAACCCGTCCACCTCTCCTCCCTAACCCACCTAACCTTCCCATACCATCCACATCCTCAACTCAACACACCACACCCCATCCTAATCCATTCCAACCCCCATCTCCTGCTCCCCAATCCCCACCCCCACCTCACCCATCCCAACCCCCATCCCCTCCCTCACCCCCACCCCATCCTCGTGCAGCAGCACCCAACATACATCGTGCACATAACATTAACATTCTCCAATTGAACATAGATGGCATCAACACAAAGAAACACGAACTCTCACACTTCATCAAACAACACAACATACACATTTCCATCTTACAAGAAACAAAACTCCGCACAACACAAAAAACACCCACATTTCATGATTTCACCACCATCAGACAAGACCGGGCTGTCGGCGGAGGCGGTGGACTCATCACCCTGGTACACAAAGAAATATCATACATAGTTACCAGTGTACAAACCAAATCCCTCCTCCCCCCCAAATGATAACACAACAGAAATACAATCAATTAAAATACGCACTGGCAACAACTCCAACATAACCATCATAAACACATACATCCCCTACAGTACCAAATGAATACAGACCACACTTACAACACATCACTAACACCCCACACATCATCCTGGGTGGTGACTTCAACGCCAAGACGTCGGCCTGGTTTGTCGACAACCCCGACACAGACAGAGGGCTGGTACTACAAAACCAAACTGATAACCTCATCATCTTTAACGACATCCATCAACATACCCATATTCCTCACCAAGCCCTCTATAACCCATCATCTCCAGACATCACCTTTTGCTCCCCAGAACTCGCCCCCACAACATCCTGGAGGGTGGTCAGAACCTTAGGCTCTGACCACCTCCCGATCATTATCACCACCAAAACCAGACTCACCCCAGCTAGCCACAAACACACATACACCAATTATAAAAGAGCTAACTGGGAAGCATTCACAAATGAGACTGAACAACACTTCACAACTCTAAACACTACACCCATCACTAACATCAACAATGCTGTACACATACTCAATAAAACTATCCAAAACGCTGACAAGAAACACTTTCCAAGAGGTAACAGAAAAAGATACAACCCCAACTTCACACCAGAAATTCAAAACCTCATCAGACAACGCGACATACTGAAACACTCCCCAGCACCCCACACACAAGACATCACACAACAAATCCAAGCACTCAACACCCAAACTAACAACAAAATACAAGAACAACAAAAACTAAATTGGAATAACTTCCTACAAACACTTGATCACAAAACAAACCCCAAAAAACTCTACGAAACACTAAACAGCATCACACTTTCCAACAGCAACACAACACAATCACATGCTGCAATCACAACAACAGACTCTACTCCTTCATGTAAACAACAAGCAAACACTCTCATCAATCACTTCTCACATGTCAGCCACCTAAAACCTCACAAAGACGACCGACGTGTCATCCGACGTAAGAGACAATTCCCCACAGACCCTGACTATACACCCTTCACCAATCACCAGACAAAGCATATCATCAACAATCTCAAGCACTCACCCGCTTGTGGCCTAGACAACATAAGCAACATACACCTCAGACACCTGGGACCACAAGGCATACAAGCACTCACTAACATATCAAACTACAGTTATTCACACAACACAATACCAGACATTTGGAAGCATGGTCTCATCACCACATTCCCCAAACCCAACAAAGACCCCACGCTACCCTCCTCGCACCGCCCCATCACACTCCTTTGCTCCCCCTCCAAAGTCATGGAACGCCTAGTATTACAACTAATTACACCCGACCTACCCTTAGCTCCAACACAACATGGCTTTAGGCCACTGCACTCCACAAACACTCTTCTCCCAGACCTTACACAAAGAGCTTTTGACAGCATCAACTCAGCTAGACCACCACACAGATCACTATTAGCCACACTCGACATTAGTAAAGCCTTCGATGCCATCCCCCGCCACAACCTAACAAACAAAATCTACAACACAAACATGCACAACAACACAAAAAGGTGGCTGGCCAACTTCCTAGCAGGCAGATGTGCACACGTATCTTTTGCCGGTCAGTCATCTAGAATCAGAAACTTTCCAAACGGAGTCCCACAAGGATCCGTCCTATCGCCCGCACTCTTCAATCTGTACATGCACGATATAACTACACCCAATACGCCCCAAATAAACTTAGCCTCCTATGCAGATGACATAACACTCACATGCACACACCATGACCCAAAAAGAGCAACAGATCTCCTTCAACCCTATCTCAACACACTACATGGCTGGTGCACTACAAACAGACTTAATCTAGCCCCAGCCAAATCCACCGCAATCCTGCTCACAAGCTGGACAGGAGAACACGAATACATCCCTCAACTCACCATAAACAACACACCCCTAACACATACACACACACCCAAAATCCTAGGAGTAACATATGATACTCATATGACATTCAAACAGCACACCACAAACATTAAAAAGAAACTGACACCCAGACTTAACGCCCTCAGGTCACTTGCTCACACAAAATTTGGACACAACAAAGAAACTACCACCACAGTATATAAACAATACATAAGATCAGTGATGGAATACGCAAGCCCAGCCTGGGCTTCTAACCTAGGTGAAACACATCATAAGACCTTACAGACTATTCAAAACAAAGCCCTGAAGATCATTACAGGCTGCACAGCTACTGCACCCACAGATCACCTACATCAAGAAACCAAAATCCTCAAAGTCAAAGACCATCTGGACATGAGAGGCACTCAATTCCTGGCAGCAGCCTCCACGAACCAAGACCACCCACTAAACTACATGGTAACACACCCACAGACACCAAGAAATATCAAAACAACACCCAGCACACGGTATCACACACAATTACTGTCCTCTCTCCCACCCCGAACCAACTTCCAGAAGCACATCCATACTCATATCTCTCGCCGATCCATCCACTCACTCACAGACAACACGCAGCTGCAAGCACGACCTCCCGAAATCCATCCTTCCGAATCCTCCCTTCCTCGTGAGGACAGAGTCCACCTGGCCAGGCTGAGATGCGGACACCATCCAGCTCTCCTGAGCTATCAGAAGAGACTGGATGACTCCGATGTCGATGCCTGCCCGGGATGTAACACAGCACCCCATACCATTAAACACATAATAGAAGACTGCATTTCACACAACCACTTACGCCAACAACACAATCTACACTCAATGAGAGCTCTGTGGGAAAGCCCGATCGTGGCCATGGCCTTCCTCAGGGACTCGGAGCTGTTCGGCCAGGCAGCTTAGGGAACAACAACAACAACAACAACTCGTACAGGATTAATAGCTTTAACCAAAATGGTCACACTCCTTAATGGTCTAAGTGGCCATAGCCAAAATGGCTACACTATATTCCTTCTGTACTTTCTCCATGCCCGATGAGATACATGATATTTTGATATATGTGGCACAGCCCTTGTATCCAACACAATACCCTGCGTGCAACCCCGCTCGAACCCCGCACAACGTTGCTTGCAACTTTAATTATTATTATTAGGGGTTCGTCCCCTACGGGGAACCCCTATTGTAATCATTAAACCTGGGTTTTCATCCAAATTCTTCTTACGCGCCGGTTTCGACGCAATAACTCCAGAACCGCTTTTTGGATCGGGATCAAACTTTCACAAGAGGTGCATTTTTGTGTTGGACAACTTTTGATATGCTAAACATCCGGCATGGCGGCCAAACAGGTCCGTGCCAGCCGATTTCCCGAAAAACTTGACGCCTAAATACCGTCTCTCCCACTCACAGGAAACGACTGGGCTTTGGCATACGCACTCCCCTACTAATGCTCCGCAAATTTTATAGAGAAGGTTTTGCACGTGGGTTTTTTTCTGGCAATCTTGAAAAAACCTCTAATTCCACTTAAAATTCCACATCTTGAAAACTACGCCGATGATCAAAGCCATGCTTGCGTAGTTGGGTGAGGCTTGCGATTCCGAACGTTTTGATACCAAAAAAATATAAATGGGTGGAATAGTTTGGCCGCAGCATTGAAAACTGTCTATTCTTAAATTACTTTAAAACCGCATTCGCTACCCACACAAAGTTTACCGTCTACAGTCTATAGGCTTCCACGCATCCCCCAGTTTTGCTTAACCTGACAAGCGCGATATAGACCTAGGTGCTAGGGTAGTTATTTGTGCATTTCTAGCCCTGGATTCTGACAGAATTCGTTATATTTACAATATAAACCATTATTTGTTTTCGGTATGCTTTTATTTTACATATATGATGTATATATGAACCTTCAAGAGTGCTAAAATAAGTGGGAAAAGCATTTGGGTGGTGAAAAACGAAGATATTGGCCACCCGGTCATAATCTCAGGCGAGAGAGAGCAACAGGCAGCCCTCCCCTCTCGCTGTCTGGGAGTCAACTGAGACGAGCGGGGCGGTGTGTGCCGGTGTCTGGGTGTTGCATAACGATCTTTTATGCAACCCACTTGTGCTACATTATCGCGGGAGAGAAAAATAACCGATAAATGATGATAATAAGTGGATAAATAGGTGATAATTGAGGAGGGGGGGGAGGGGGGAATAAGGTGGGGAAGGAGGGGAGGGGGAGGGGTGAGAAACACATGGATGAGTACTAGAGGGGAATTATCTCACCTAGAGACAAAATCCTTTGTTTTGATAGGCCCTTTTTTTTTTTGGAAGGCTTTTTTTATGGTCTTGCTTCCGTGAGGCCTATCGCGTTCCCTATAGGAAGCCTTCCGTGAGGCCTATCGCGCTTGCCGGGTTAATAACATAATCTCTTTATTATTCAGATCTATAATTTTTTTTTTTATTTAACTCTCTCAAAACAGTTCGAGTCCCTACGAATTCCAGCAATGATTTAGCCAACCTACCTATACATACCTACCCTACCAAATTGGGAGGTTTGACGTACCTCCCAACCTACCAAATAGGAAAACCTACTATTTGGTAGTAGTCTTGGAAAATCCAACGTCAAGGCTATTAACCTAATTGCAATGACGACTTGTCTATTTTGACTGCTATGTCGTCATTCCAACCGCGGTTAAAAAGAAAACGTCTAGAGTCTACTCCTTATCTTGCTCTAGGAGACGTTGTACATTAACCAAAACTACCACCGAAGGTGAAAAAAGTATAGAAGAGAAGAAAAAGGGGTTTACCTTAGTTACCGCTCAAGGCCCATCCCGTGTTCCGTCATGCGCCGATCCCTGTCGAACGTGCGCATGAGCGACCCTCTCTTGTTATCACATCTCACGTCAGCAGAAGAACGCGGATGGGCAGGGGTCCGGCGTGAGGGAGGGTATTATGTACGTTGGATTTTCCAAGACTACTACCAAATAGTAGGTTTTCCTATTTGGTAGGTTGGGAGGTACGTCAAACCTCCCAATTTGTTAGTAGTCTTGGCAAATCCAACGTCAAGGCTGCATAACAAATAGGAGGAGGACATCCAAGCCCAACCTACCAAAAAAACCAATGCATAAGACAAAATTATGAATGACAAAGAAACACAATTTAAACAAGAGAGTTTAATAAAAGAGTGAAAAACTGAGGAGTAGCTAAAAAGAGCAGTTTTAACACGTGCCCGTCATTCATAGTAATGCAAAACCATAGACTTGTCTTAAACCAAAAAGTACTGTACACAAAATCCCTTTTCTTCCAAAATGAACAAAAACACTGATCACAAAAACAAAACACAATTATCAATGAGGCAAAAACACTTATGTACTGTATACATATAACATAACCCCAAACTTGTAATCCAGTGTTGCAAACCCGTACATCCCGCCCCCCCTTTTCGAAATAAAACAAAGGAAAAGAAAGAGTGACGAGGGGGGAAGACCAGGCAACTTCGCGAGAGCCCTAGGAAACACGACTCCCGAGAGCTATCACAGGCCGAGGGGGTCTAACAATGGACATGGAGAGGTAGGAGGAGACGAAGGTATGGACAGAAGACCACAAACCCGCCGAGGCGACGTCAGGCAACGAACGAGTCTGCAGGAACCGTAAGGAGGCAGCAAAGGATCGCACATCGTGCGCAGAACCCCGACAAGCAGGGTTACTGGCACGAATGACCCGACAAATGTGGCGTCCTATCTGTACCTTCGAGAGCCTCCTACCAGTCCGAGGAGACACCCACACAGCAGTACCCGAAGTCGGAGCCACAGACTCAACATAGGAGTGCAAGGCCTGCACCGGGCACAACACATGGTGAGTATGCCCACGCTTTAAAGCCTGGATGGTGAAAGGCTTGAAAACGTGGGTCTCTCTCTCATTCTTGGCAACAAAATGAGGGGAGGGGGCTAACGTGACGACATTCAAGGACGGGGAGAATCGCATGCATTCCTGGGACCGCGACATGGCAGCTAGTTCAGACACCCTATCCCCAGTGGCCAGAGCGACAAGGAAGAGTGTACGCTCGAGCAACTGAACCGGTGTAGTGTCCCGTGTATATGTGTGTGAAGCCAGAAGGTCCAGAGCACGCCCCAGATCCCACTGAGGAGGGATCTGGCGCGGAGGCGGTCGCTCCCTGAAGGCAGCCTTCATGAAGGAATCCAGCTCCTTCGGTGGAACGACCAGCCCAGTGACGGACTCAAAGACCTCCCGGATGGCAGACAAGTGGTTACGTATAGTGTTGACTTGAGAGCGACGTGTACGGAAGAGGTGAAACAAGTAGTGTAGGACGAGGGAAGGAGAGCTAACAGTCTGGTGAGTGTCCTGTATCCACCTAGTAAAAGACCTCCAGTGGGACTCGTAAGTCCCCCAAGTCGAAGACGTCCATGAACGCTTCAGGAAGTCAGTCAGGTCCCGTCCGTGGACTGGGAGCCACCGCGCCTCACGAACATCCACGATGCGAAGGCCAACGAGGTCTGCAGGTCGCCAACCTGGCTCAAGTGGAAGTTTGAGAGAGGGAGAGGGACCGGACTCGGGCACCACCGCTTCAACTGGGAGTACCAAGCCTGGGCTGGCCACAGAGGCGCTATTAGCCAGACTCTGCCGCGGTACAGCCGCAGCCGCGCGAGGACTTTGCACATCAACAGTGCGTCTGGTGGCGGAAATATGTATATCGACTGCCACCTGTTCCAGTCTTCCATGAAAGCGTCCGGACCCCCCTCCGGAGTGCGAGTCCGGAGGGATAGGTACTGAGGCAACTTGCGCGTCTC
The DNA here is from genome assembly GCA_032716605.1 of Paralithodes platypus. NCBI lineage: Eukaryota > Metazoa > Arthropoda > Malacostraca > Decapoda > Lithodidae > Paralithodes > Paralithodes platypus. The sequence continues at coordinate 10,637,786 of CM064492.1, read as the reverse complement.
CTTCGATGCGAACAAGTCGACCTCCGGAACACCCCAGGAAGCTGCGAGGTCGTCGAATACAGTCTGTTTCATCGCCCATTCTACAAGAACGCCCTGTCCTCGCGACAGGGCGTCCGCCCACAGGTTGGCAGTCCCGGGCAGGTAGGAGGCGTGCAGGGAGATGTTGTGTCGGTTCGCGAGGAAGAACAACTTCTCTGAGATCCCCAACAGAGTCAAAGACCTGGAGGACCCCTGCTTTTGGATACAGTGGACAGCTGTCTGATTGTCCATCCTGAAGGCCACCGACTTTCCCCGAAGGGCCAGCGCGTGGTCCCTCAGGAAGAACAAGGGAACCAACAGTTCGAGGGCATTGATGTGTAGGTGTGTGTGTCCCACCCATCTGCCGTGATGTTGATGTCCCAGGTTGGATTGGTAACCCCACCCCACCTCGCTCGACGCATCTGTATCTACCCAGATCGTCGGCGGGGGGGCGGTCCAGGGCACAGCCGCAGAGAGCGTGCCCCGAGCAACCCAGTGTCCTAAGTGTCTGTGAATGGTACGCGGGATCGGCATGAGCCGATCCATAGGGGCCAACGGAAACACCTTGTTGCCCATGAGTATTAGGCGGCGCAGCCTGAGCCTCCCTAAGGGAATGGTCAGAGCGGCCCAATTCAGCGAACCCACTAACGAGTCCCAGATCCTCCTCGTGAGGGAGACCGAGTGCAACACGGCGAAGACCTTCCTGCGAAGTTTCACCGCGTTTGGCTGACTCTGGGTCACTGTAGCGTTGGTCAGATCCCATTCGAGACCTACCCACGTCACGACACGCGACGGGGTCAGGCGCGACTTGGGAATATTGATTTTGAACCCTAACTGTGTGATGTGTTGAACTACTGTGAGGGTGTCGCGGACGCACTGTTGTAGGGTGTCTGAAACTATCAACCAGTCGTCCAAGTAAAACAGGATCTGGAGGCCGCCCCTGAGGAGAGGATCCAGAGCCTGCTTTACCAGTTTCGAGAAGATCCGCGGCGCGATGTTGAGACCGAAGGGAAGTCTGTCGAACATGAACACACGATCGGAAGTCTGAACGGCCAAGAATCGCTGGAAACGAGGATGGATCGGAACGTGCCAATACGCATCCTTGAGGTCCAGCGACACTACCCACGACAGAGGTCGCAGGGCCAGTCGTACCTGGTGCACCGTCAGCATCCGAAACCGTGTGTTCACGATGTGCCCGTTGAGGGCCGACAGATCCACCACCGGTCGCATCGCGTCGCAGTCCTTCTTTGGTACCAGAAAAACACGGGAGAGGAAAACCGGTAGACCGGCTTTCACCTCCTTGACGATTCCCTGCTCGTGCATGGATGTAATCACGTCGGCCACCTCCGAAGAGACAGGCCGGCTTCGTTGACAAGAGCTGAGTGGGGGTCTGGACTTCCATCTCCAGGTTAGACCCCTCCGTGCAATCTTCCGCCCCCACGTCCCTCGTGGCCACCGAAGGGCGCAAGGGCGAAAATAACCTGTGGGAGCCCCCGAGATGAGGTGAGCGACCCTTTCTGCGAGGCGAGAAGGAGAACAAGGAGGAGACCGACCTGGAGAACCTACACATTTTTTGACGTGGAGGGTCCCCCGGTACGGTCCCTGCGGTCATAAGAGCCACGTTGACCACCCCTACCCCCCCCACCTCGCCGAAAAGGGCGGGTCACCCCATCCCCTGTCCGTCGTGCGTCTGACCCCGTCGAAGTGCGGCCGGAAGTGGAAGGCTGGCCAGCCCCTTCTCGGCGGGGATGAAAGGGAGCAGGAGCAGAAGTGCGAGGCGGAACCGACGCTCTGGCCGGCAACTTCCCTTTCCTGCGCCCTTTCTTGGCGGCAGCAGTGGCGGCAGCACCCCGAAGGGGACCAGCAGAAGGACGGGACTGCGAAGACCCTGGTCGCGACACAGCGCGTCTTTGCGTGTCGTAAGGAGGGTCCGCTGACAGAGAAGCGTAGCGTTCCCAAGCATCCTGCGCAAAAAGCCCCGATGTATATAGCTCAGAGTATAACAGACCCTGACGAATATCCAAAGGGGCTCTCCGGCAGAACGAGGACCTTACCGTCTGGCGTTGTCGAGTTGCCTCGCACAAAACCGCCTTCAGCTCGGGAACCAAAGACACCGCGAGCTGAAGGTGGATCCGCCGAACGTGGTCCAAACCCTCGCGAAGATCGCCAGGTGCAGTCGCCTCGATAAGTCGCAGGTGGTGAACAGACGTCTGGAGGGAACCTAGAAGACAAGACAATAAGTTCGCCACCCTCTGCCGCAAGGTAAAATCCCTGTCGACAGAGGACTTGTCTGGGTGGGAGAAGAACGGGTTAGCAATAGCACAAATTTCAAGTTTGGGAGCGCTAATCCAGGACCAGAACTTGCCATCCAATCCGCCGACAGATACCAGAGGAGGCAAAAGCAGTGACGACTCTGGGGGAGGGACTGAAATAGATCTGTCGACGGAACGGTTGGCAAAGTCTAAGGCCTCAGCAAACCAGGCCTCCAATGGGAGAGGGTTATCGAGCACGACGGCTAAGCCAGGCTTACCGTCGTCGCACAAACCCGTCCCATAGGAGGACAGTCCCGTTAACACAGCCAGGGACTGAACATCCTGAAGGATGTCCTGGCGGCTGAAGTCTGACCAGAGCTTAGTTCGAGGAGCAGACGGGGGCTTGGGCTTCACCGAAAAGTACTGAAGGTCAGTCCTTGTCGGGTACGCCCGCACCTCCACGTCGGCCACCTGACCATCCACCCTGATCGCCCTGAACTGCATCTTATCATTTATTTGGACCGACCAGTCCAAAGGTAGGGCCCTCTCACCTGACGGGAAGTCGGTAGCACGCTCCGGGTGGGAGGCCTGCACCCCCTTCCAAACAGCCAAGGAGCCATAGAGGAGTGGCATAGTCCGCGATGGGACCTTGGCCTTTTGGATGGGGGGCAAGCGCGGACCCTGCCCTAGCAGACGGAGGACCCCCGCATGTGAGACAGTAGGGGCAACCACCTGAGCCAGGGCAGGAGCAGTACTAGCCGACGACCGGGCAGGCGGAGAAGCAGGGCGAGAAGGAATGTGGTCCACCGCAGAAGGGAGGGGGACCAAAGCAGGGGCAGGTTGGGTGAGGCGCTGAGGTTGTGTCACCGCCAAGAAGCGCGATAAGAGGGATTCTTGCATCGCCTCCAAGCGCGCGTCGAAGTGTGACACAACCCACCCCTGCATAGCCGAAAATCGATCCGAGAGAGGCGACCCCCCCGAAGATAGTTCGGCCCGCAGGGGCGAGCGTGAGCGAGAGCGAGACCCATGACACGAAACAGCAGCGTCGCGGCCCAAAGAAGGCGAACGACGACGGCCGTGGCGGTCCTGAGGGTCTCGTTCCCGATCACTAACGCCCGAGGGGGAAACATCACCATCCCCCTCTTCCAGCGACACGTCAGCCCCCGAGAAAGGGGACCCCGAAACCTCGCTATACTCTACCGAGTCAAGCGGCGGGGTACCCTCACGGGGAGCCGGCAAGCGAAGATCAGGAATAGAAGAAGGAAGAGGAGCAGGATGACGGGAGTGGGAAGGCTGGCCGGGTGAAAGGAGGTCAGAAGGAGCCGCGGGGGGAAACAGAGCAAGGATCCCCGGGGCTGAGAGAACAGGGCGGCCCGACACCGAGGCGGAGGAGGGAGGAACCTCCACCTTGGGACGAGACCTAGAAGAAAGAAGAGGCACCGAAGCAGGAGAAGTAGGAGGAGAAGCAACTACATCCTGGTGGACCCTCCTGGACAGAGTAGAAGGAGGGAGCAGAGGGCCAGCTACAGCATGAACATCCGCGCGCGAAGAGGACAAATGAAGAGGACGTCTTTTGTGCAGGGGAAGCGGGCGGAAGGTAGTAGAGCCCCTATCCGGAGAGGCCAGGGGAGGGCGTACAGGGGCAGAGACGCTAACCCCGGCCTCAGGGCGAGAACCATGACAAGGGCGAACGGCGGAGTCAAGGTGAGCAGGAGGACGAGGAGGGGCAGTAGAGGACGAGCGACGAGGAGAGCGAGAGCGTGGACGGAGCTGGGGATCCACCCGACGATGTGACGACCGACCACGGGACCCAGGGAGGAGGGCCCGAGCAGGGAGAGGGCCAGGTAAACGGCCCCCAGACGGGTCAGGGATGCCCAGGGCGACGCGGATCCGGTCGTCAACAAAGGCCGGGGAACGGTGGCCCACAGTCCTGATGTGGTGGGAGACCACCGCCCACACAGACTGAAGGGATGCAGAGGCCACTGCCGCGTCAGAGGAACCAGGGTGATGGTCCACCACATCCACCAGGTCCATACACGGGCCACACAAAGCCGGGAGGTAGGCCGTAGAGGACACACATTGAGAGTGCCGTAAGCAGGACCTGTGGCAGTCCAAGCACGGGGAGCCACAGCCCTGGCGAAAGCAAGGCATCCCACCTGCAATGGAAGAACACACACCATAAGCAGCACGTTGACGGAGTAAGTGAAGATAATGTCCAATAAAAACCAGGGAATGAGCATGGGTAAACAGGAACACACATGCAAACTGGAAGTCGTACTCACTCTAAACCGGGAGCACCGATGGAGGTGAGGAGGGCGGGTGAGGCGGAAGAGCACAAGCAGAACCTGCAAAGATGGAGAAAGTGTTAACCACCACTCAACACCTCACATGCAGGGTCCATAACACCAGGCAAGTGCATACACCAATATAGTACCAGGCAACAAGATGACACAAAAAAGGGTCACCGGGAAAGCCAACTATAACCGCAAATTTGCGGGCCAATGGAGGCATAACCGTACCGACACAACCCTCCCGCCTCACCGCGAGACCCCCCAGCGATCTCCGCAAATTTGCGGGGAGCCGAATCGTCCGTGGACCGAATCGAGCACTCCGCAAATTTGCGGGACCGGCCGAGATGGTCCGGCGCCGAAAAAGCGAGAGGAGCGTCTAGGGAATACCAACACAGGCCCAGAAAAAAGCGTCAACTCCTTATGACTCCAAGCGACGATGGCCATCAAGCGGAGCAGTGTCTTCCTTGATAATATCCTGACTCAACCGGTCAAGGGAGAGGCAAGGAAGACACACCATGGGAGAGGAGGCACATCCCCCAGGAACCACCCCACCCACAGAGATAGAGCAAAGCCCATGAGGAGAAGTGGCAGGAAGGGTGGTTTGGCACAAACAGGGGCCCCCGTAGGGTACCCCAGGATTGGGCAAAAGGGAATGAAAGGATGGAGGTGAAAACAGTAAGGGAACACAAAAACCAGTAAATGAAACTGGCGAGAAAAAGGGTGGTCTAGCCGTGAGGAGAGAATGTGTCAGGGGCAAAAAACCCTGTGGTGTGAGGGAGAGGCCCCCGTGGGGTACCCCTGGATATCACGAACCACCAAGCGCCCAGGCCCTTGAGACACAGTGAAGGCTCGAAAGGGGGGACTCGGGAATAACGCTAATAATGCGGCCGACACAAACCCTACAAACAGCACCGCCACCACGAAATCTCAGATTGTGAACCAACTGTACACCTAGGCTATGAAAATATGAAAACTCATAGGGCATAGCAATTCCTGAATGAGAAACAAGCTAGGCTAAAATAAGCTAAACTATGCCCAGACTAACAGGAAAAAAGAATATGAAAAGAGAAAGGAATGAAAAACACATACGAGGAACGCCAGGCGCCCCCGTACCTTCGGTAGCTATTTCCACACGCGTCTCCATTAAACACACTGAGGAGCCCATTTACGTGTGTCCTAGATCACGTAACATCTGTCTAACAAAAAGAAGGCCAGAAAAGCCGAAACGAACCTAAAACAGGGTGAATTGAAGGAGCACAACAAAAGCGGACTCAACAATGGCGACGCGTGAAAAAATGATAACAAGAGAGGGTCGCTCATGCGCACGTTCGACAGGGATCGGCGCATGACGGAACACGGGATGGGCCTTGAGCGGTAACTAAGGTAAACCCCTTTTTCTTCTCTTCTATACTTTTTTCACCTTCGGTGGTAGTTTTGGTTAATGTACAACGTCTCCTAGAGCAAGATAAGGAGTAGACTCTAGACGTTTTCTTTTTAACCGCGGTTGGAATGACGACATAGCAGTCAAAATAGACAAGTCGTCATTGCAATTAGGTTAACCTCTGAAGTGCGCATGGGGGTAATTGGAAACGTCCCCCTGTGCTGACGTATTTGAGGTGTTTCCGTCACTAAAATATTCATTGTGCCATTAACCCGGGAGCTGCGGGGAGACTCTTAAGAGTTCCCCCGGCGCACTGCGAGGAGACTTAAGAGTCAGAGAAAAAAAAAATCAACTTTTGACATCGAAAAAAAAAAAAAAAATTATATTTTTTTTTTTTTTTTTTGGCCCCTGGGCCATGCAAAATCTCAGTCCTCTACCTCCCCTCCTTCCCCACTTTCCTCCTCTCCTTCAGTTATCACCTATTTTCCCTGTTATTCCCTTATTCTGAGGTATATTTTCGTGCTAACATTAGAAATCCGATTGGAGGGTGTGGTCATCACTGATAGCAAGCGAGTGCAAGAGAGAGAGAGAGAGTATCGATCGACTGTGTCTCAGTGGCCTTGGGGGAAATTGGCGGGAAAGCAGATTGCCTCACCCATACATTATACAACTCGCGGGCTATATCTCCGATTTTGACCATCCAAACGCTGTTTTCACTCGTTTTGTTGTTTCAGGTTAATACCTTTATAATCAACCCATAATAGGCGCATATGGATAAGTATTAATGCTATTAATGGCACAATGAATATTTTAGTGACGGAAACACCTCAAATACGTCAGCACAGGGGGACGTTTCCAATTACCCCCATGCGCACTTCAGAGGTTAATAGCATTAATACTTATCCATATGCGCCTATTATGGGTTGATTATAAAGGTATTAACCTGAAACAACAATAAAACGAGTGAAAACAGCGTTTGGATGGTCAAAATCGGAGATATAGCCCGCGAGTTGTATAATGTATGGGTGAGGCAATCTGCTTTCCCGCCAATTTCCCCCAAGGCCACTGAGACACAGTCGATCGATACTCTCTCTCTCTCTCTTGCACTCGCTTGCTATCAGTGATGACCACACCCTCCAATCGGATTTCTAATGTTAGCACGAAAATATACCTCAGAATAAGGGAATAACAGGGAAAATAGGTGATAACTGAAGGAGGAGGAAAGTGGGGAAGGAGGGGAGGTAGAGGACTGAGATTTTGCATGGCCCAGGGGCCAAAAAAAAAATAAAAATAAAAAAAAAAATATAATTTTTTTTTTTTTTTCGATGTCAAAAGTTGATTTTTTTTTTCTCTGACTCTTAAGAGTCTCCCCGCAGTGCGCCGGGGGAACTCTTAAGAGTCTCCCCGCAGCTCCCGGGTTAATAGCCTTGACGTTGGATTTGCCAAGACTACTAACAAATAATAATGATAAATTCAAATTTATTTTTGGTGAATGACAGAGTATTGGCTAAGCTTTTTAACAATTCCTCCCTTTGCCAAATGCTTAGTTTAATAACAATGATATGGACCTTTAAAGTTTTGGCAATTGCCCGTGTGACTCGTATTTTAACCCTCCTAAAGTGTTACCACGAAATACCGCTAGATCCTTTCTCAAAAGTCGCTAGCATGTTGCTACATAGCCAAACAATGTTAGGATAATGCTGCAATTTCTAAAGAGTTTTGGTTTGTTTGTTTTGCAAATTTTACAATGTAGTATGACTAGAATGTCTGAAATTTTCAAATGATCCCTAGTAAATGTCTCTAGATATAAAAGAAATGGCTGCTAGATTGAAGTAAATAGCTCTACATTTAGCGATAATATGTAGCTTTACAACTGGCAACACTGCAACCACCACCTCCCTCTCCCACCCTCCCAGTATGTCTCCACAAAATACCGCTAGATCCTTTCTCAAAAGTCGCTAGCATGTTGCTACATAGTCAAACAATGTTAGAATAATGCTGCAATTTCTAAAGGGTTTTGGTTTGTTTGTTTTGCAAATTTTACAATGTAATATGACTAGAATGTCTGAAATTTTTAAATTATCCCTAGTAAATCTCTCTAGATATGAAAAAATGGCTTCTAAATTGAAGTAAATAGCTCTACATCTAGCGGTAATATGTAGCGATACAACTGGCAACACTGCCTAAGTGTTACACCAAAATACTGCTAGATCCTTTCTCAAAAGTCGCTAGCATGTTTCTACATAGTCAAACAATGGTAGAATAATGCTGCAATTCCTAAAGAGTTTTGGTTTGTTTGTTTTGCAAATTTTACAATGTACTGTAATATAACTAGAATGTCTGAAATTTTCAAATTATCCCTAGTAAATCTCTCTAGATATGAAAAAATGGCTGCTAAACTGAAGTAAATATAGCTCTACATCTAGCGGTAATATGTAGCAGTACAACTGGTAACACTGCCTACAACCACCACCTTCCCCTAACCTCCCCAGAGATTCGCCGAGTCGCACCTACAGTACGTCTCTCCCTCCCCCCATCCCCATTCCATCACTTTGTATGTACGATATTATTTCCGTCTTTTTTACTGTGTATGGATTAAGTTATTGGTGTTCACTCTTGACATATGTGCCCTGCTACTTCTGTATGCATACATAATAGCATGAAAGTGATCAATACGCGCATATGAAGCTATGTATCTCGTATATCGGGGTTCTCTTCCCTTCCATCGGTCCACCCCTTATACCTCCCTCCCTCCTCCCTATCCCATATGTGTAAACATTATATTTTAGCTTTCCGAAGGTAAATACGTACTTCCGATAAATATCTAGCCTTGTATTTAAATCATGAATCCTGTTTAATGTCATTATTTAATAGAAACATGTGTAAGGGTTACATTTATACACAGGATAAGATAAGCAAATACAAACCTCAGAGCATAATCATTGGCGATGAGTGTGTATGATATGTAAACAGGACAGTTCGGCGCTAGATAGGCGTGCTTGTGTGATGGTCTTGTGTAGCTATGTGTGTGCTTGTTTGAGTGTTGCTATAGGCTACGCATTAGTTATCTCTCTCTCTCTCTCTCTCTTATTTATCGCTGTCTTCCATACGATTACGACATACTGTACTAGTGCATGAGAACAGGAAATAGGGAGCCTCGCTCTCTCTCTCACACAAATGAGAACATAAGTAAACAGGAGTCTGCAGAGAGGCGATTGGCTATAGAACTCGGTAGCCTATTCCACATATCTACAACTCTGTTACTAAACGAATAGAGACAGATCCCTTACACACCCGTCTCTCTCTGTAGCTCGTTTTTTTGCACACCGGTACAAATGAGGCAGATTCCTTACATATGATGAACATGGGAATCTGCAGAGACACAAGTGGCCCACAAAAGGCAGATCCCTTTCACATCTAACCCATTTCGTCCATATGACTATCTGATTTTAACTTGAAATTCTCTATTGTTCTTGATCCCACTACTGTATAGCACTAGGTAGCCTATTTCACATATCTACGACTCTGTTACGAGAGGCAGATCCCTTACACAGCCAATCTCTCTCTCTTATTTGCACACTGGTACAAAGGAGGAAGATCCTTACACATGCTACCAAGATGAAAATGGGAGTCTGCAGAGAGCCGATTGGCCCACACACGGCAGATCCCTTTCACACCCAATCCATCTCGTCTTATCAAATTTTATGTTGAAGCTCTATTGTCATTGATCCCACTATAGCACTTGGTAGCCTATTCCACATATCTACAACTCTTTTACCAAGCGAATAGAGGCAGATCCCTTACACAGCCAATCTCTTTCTCTCTCGCTCTTGTTTGTTTACACACCGGTACAAATGAGGCAGATCCCTTACACATGCAACCAAGATGAAAATGGGAGTCTGCAGAGAGCCAAGTGGCCCACATGAGGCAGGTCCCTTTCACACTCAACCCATCTCATAAACGTTACCTATTATTTACACTACTTACTATACACCCATGTTATCATATACCTGCAACCAAAACACAATTGTAAGAAATAGGAACATAAGAAAATGGGAGTCTGTAGAGAGCCAATTGGACCACACAAGACAGATCCTTTTCACACCCAACCCATCTCATAAAAACTCTCTCATTTATCTCTGTCTTCCTTACATTTATGACATCCTAGTGACCTAGTCTCTCTCTCTCTCTCTCTCTCTCACAAATGAGAACATAAGAAAACCGGAGTCTGCAGAGAGCCGATTGGCCCACACATGTCAGATCCCTTTCACACCCAACCCATCCCGCGCTCTCTCTCTCTCATATTTATCGCTATCTTCCTTACGTTTACGACATCCTATTCTCTCGCCATACTCCCTCTCTCCTTCACAAATGAGAAAATAAGAAAACGGGAATCTCCAGAGCCGATTGACCTACACATGGCAGATCCCTTTCACACCCAACCCATCTCGTTCTATCTAATTTCAAGTTGAAGCTCTATTGTTCTTGATCCCATTATAGCACTCGGTAGCCTATTCCACATATCTACAACTCTGTTACTAAACGGATAGAGGCAGATCCCTTTTACAGCCAATCTCTCCCTCTCTTGCTCTTGTTTGTTTGCACAATCTGCTCCTTCTGTAGTTTCTCCATGCCCGATAAGTTAAATGAACTTTTGATATCTGTGACACAGCATTTGTATCCAACACAATACCCTGCTTTGCAAAACCGTCGAACCCCGGACAACGTTGCTTCCAACTTTAATTATTATTATTATTATTATTATTATTATTATTATTATTATTATTATTATTATTATTATTATTATATGAGATGCCAAAGTCTCTAACCAGGGTGCAGAAACACCAGCAAGATGAATCCACACAAAACACCCGGAGGCACTGGAGAGACTACGGCAACTTAGGAAAAAAAACAAAAAAACATACAGTACTGTATACAGTACTGTATTTATTAGTGGCCCCTCCATCATTGATGATTATGCCTATTACATAAGGCATCCTCTTCAAACACTCATTTACCGTAGTTTGAATCTACCGCGCAGAGCATAAAAAATTGAGGAGCCTTCATCATGAGCGCACGCAACCTCACTCATGGTTCGTCATTATGAAATTGGGTACTCACTACGAAAAAACTTCGTAAAAAATAACAAATAAAAAGAAAATAAGAATAACTAATCATAAGCTTACCATAACTTCGTGGATGTACTTGTGTGGATCTTTGACCAGACGCTGACTTCAGGCGTCATTCTTCCTTCTCTGCTCTGCGCTCAACCTGCCCTGACGTGTCTCCCCACGCTCCGCTCGTTCCGCATTTGCTGCGTCCTTAGTGAGTTTTTTCTCATTTGTTTACTCTGGGATGTATCGAGTAAGGTTAGGATATGCGTAGCAGGAGTGTCATGGGCGGGCTGCCCGCAGTTCAGTGTATTTGGGTCGTGTGTTTGGGACGCCTATTTCGGGTGTACCCTCGTGGTCCCGTGGTGGACGCGTGAAACGTTTTCGCGGATAACTAGCCTAGTTTATTTAGTTGGCTTTAATTACGCGTTATTAGGCTTCTTTTTATCTTTCTGATGAAGTTGCCTTATTTGTTGTTTTCTGACATTCCTAGTGTATTTTTCTTCACTTAGTGAAGTTTTTTCTAGGTCCCGTGTCAGTACTCCCTCTCCGGGGTTTATTTCTTCGAGGTGTGTTTGCGACTGTTCCTGTTGTGATATAATTCAGTGCTTTTTGTTTTTATTACGACATGTTTAAGCGATACTCCGTCTGCTTAGGCCTAGCCAGCCTCTCGTAGATTTTTTACATGTGCAAGTGTTATTGATTTATTATATAAATATGTACTACTGTGTCATGTGTGTTCTGGATAAGTTGTGTATTGGTTTATTCCAGGCACTATTTGTGTACCTCCGATTGCATCTGGTTGGTGTGGGTTACCGTTTCCGGCGGGTTTTCTCGATTGCTCCGTGAAAATCCGGCTGGGTCTCAGATTGCGTCTGGCGGGTGTGGGATGCCTTTTCCGGCGGGTTTTCTCGATTGCAACCGAGAAAATCCGGCTGGTTGCCGAGTTTTAATCACGCGTGATTAAAAAATAGGCTTGTTTTCCCCGGCGAGTGGTGGCTTGAGGGCTCTCCAGAACTGCGTCTCTGTAGTGGGGCCTGGGTTCAGGCTTACTGTATGTTTCCCGGCGGAATGGCTTTCCCCGATTCAACTAGGGGTTCATGCGGACACCTGTTGACTATAGTTTTTCCCGGTTTTGCAAAGCCGTTAAAAAACTGGGCTGTTTTGTTTGAATTAGTCTTTCCACCCCGGCTATCTTTTGCAAAGAAGTGGGGATAGGAACAATTGGGGTTAACTTTTCTATTAATTTTCACCCGGCGATTGAACCTCGGGAGGGTGGGAATCACGGATTTACAATCCGGTAGGATTAACCAAACAATTGAGGGATACAATTGGGTATCGAGACATTCAACTTACGGCGATCTATGAAGGCTTCGAAAGGAGTCAGATCTATTGATTAAGATGGGCTTAACCTGGTTAACTGCGTTATAATACATACATACATACATACATACATAAAATTTTAAGACTGAGTGTTCCACACGTAAGTGCAGTTTCAGTCTCTTGTCCTAATGGCGGCATTCCAGGCAACCCTGTTAAGGGCTGCTTCACTTGTCAAGTTCTTGGATTTGAGATCGGCGCGTATAGTCCGATCCCAGGTCTTCCTCGGTCCACCCCTTGGTGCAGCTCCCTCCACAATCACAGACCTGCATTTTTTCACCCAATTTTGTTCATCCATTCTCTCCACATGTCCATACCATCCCAGTCTACTTGTACGCATCACCTCGCTAATACTCTTTATACCTAAACGTCTCCTCAGCTCAACATTTGTTATTCTATCCTGTAGCCTGGCCCCACACATCCATCTCACCATTCTCATCTCATTACGCTCCATTCTGTTGACATCCTCTACTTTAAGGGCCCATGTTTCTGAGGCATACGTCATTGCACTTCTAACACATGAGGCATACACCTTTCCCTTCAGGGGGAGAGGCATTCTTTTCATGGTCAGGATTGGCATCAATTCTCTGAACTTCCCCCAGCCACACCTAATTCTAGCAACAGTGGCAGCCTCAGCCCCACCACCGGCAGAGATGGTATCTCCTAGGTAACAAAACTTATTCACCAGCTCCAAAGACTCATTTCCAAAATTCACAGCCACAGGATCATCACTTAACACAAGCTCGCCTTTGCACACTACGCACTCAAATTTCTCTATTTCTGACTTATCCTTCGGCAGGGGCCCCTTTATTCTACTACAGCGCTTACTCCCATGGTGTACCCAACATCGACAGATGCTACATTGAATTGAGTTAACGCCCACTCCCTTTCCACACACTGCACATGGGTATGCACCGCTCTTTTCCACATTGCCTCGTCTCAAACTACAATGCATAACCTTGGTTTTGTTAATATTGACTCTTAAACCCTTGCTCGCCATGCCCTCTCTCCACTCTCTGAATTTGGCCTCAGCATCCTGCATACTGTCAGCTATTAGGACTAAATCGTCTGCATAAAACAGTTCCAACGGGAGTCCGCCTCTAAAAATTCTAGACAGCGCCTCCAAGACCATAATAAAGAGGAGGGGGCTTAACACTGAACCCTGATGGACTCCAACACGGACTGCGAACTCATCACTCAGTACACCCTTCACCCTCACCGAACTTCGCGAATCCTCATACATCTTCATTATCACACGCACCAGCCACTCTTCCACACCAAGTTTCCTCATAGCCCACTGTACAACATCTCTAGGTACCCTATCAAAGGCCTTCTCCAGGTCCACAAACACAAAGTAAAGATCCCTGCCTTTTAGTAAGTATCTTTCCTGTATCTGCCTGACTATGAAGATAGCATCGGTTGTACCACGTCCTGGCATAAAACCAAACTGCATATCATCAATAGAGATGCTTTGCCTGATCAAACCCTCAAGGACTCTCTCACAGACCTTCATGATTTGGTCAAGCATTTTCAGGCCCCTATAATTTCCTCTATCTAGCGCATCCCCTTTTCCTTTGTATATATTTACTATTACACTTTTGAGCCAATCCTCTGGGATTTTCTCATCTTTAATAATGGTGTTTATCAACTCAGTGACTAAGTTTACACCAATCTCCCCTGAGGCTTTTATCATCTCGGCGACAATGTCGGAGCAACCTGGAGCTTTACCGTCCTTCATTTTATTGATTGCGTCGCTCACTACAGCTGGTGCTATCAAAGGAGGGGGCCCAGATATTGGTTTTTCGATACTAAGCTGTTCCTTATCCCATTCAAACTCTACATTTAGCAATCGTTCATAGTGTACCTTCCATGCTTCTCTGATTTCATTTTCTGCATACACAATCTTCCCATTATCATCTCTAACACACTGTTCACCTATAATATCCCTACTGTCATTTTTAACTCGCCTAGCTAGGTTGAAGATTCCATTGGGATTGTCAGTGTTACACACTTGTTCGAAGACCAGGTCCTTAATGCGATTTTTAGCATTGTAAATAACTCTTTTGGCAGTTCGTTTAGCTGCCTGGTATTCCTCCCTGCTGCCTCCTTTCTTCCATGCTTTGAAGCATCTCCTTTTCTCTTTCACAGCATGTTCTACCTCATCGTTCCACCACCAAGAGGTCTTATTCCTGGGGTGACCCTTTGTTTTCCCACAGACTTTGTCAGTGGCAGCGATAAGGCTATGCTTAAGAAAGTTCCATTGGCTATTTACATCGTTAGGCCTAGCTTCCTTATTTCTATTCATTTCCTCCAGTTCATTATGAAACCTATCCCTAACTTCCTTGTCCTTCAGCAGCCACACTTTCCTTTTGGGTATGTAAACCTTCTTGCGCTTAGGATCTCTGTATAAGCTCATGTCACACACAAGTAGCTTATGCTGGGGGATACATTCTTCGCTCGGGATGACCTTTACATCTCGAACTAGTTTCCAGTCTTTCCTGTTAACCAAGAAGTAATCTATCTGGCTACTGGAGACCCCAGAGTTATATGTGATCAGGTGGCTCTGTCTTTTCTTGAACTTTGTGTTACACACAACCATGTTGAGTGCAACGCAGGACTCCAATATATATTCGCCTTCTAGATTTCTCCTTCCGTAACCAATTCCTCCATGTACCCCCTCGTATCCATCTGCAGATGCTCCCACGTGACCATTGAGGTCCCCCCCACGATAGTTATTTCATTCTCCGAGAGGCCTGAAATGACACTGACGGTGTCATTCCAGAAGTCCTCTTTTATCTCTTTCTGTAAACCAGCCTGTGGGGCATATGCAGATATCACATTCAGAATTCTTTCACCAACTTTCAACTTCAAAACAATCAGCTTTTCACTAACTCTCGTAATCTGAAGCACACTTTCCGCCAGCTCTTCAGCCACCAGAACACCCACTCCTCCTTTCGCTTTATCAGTCTCCACACCCATCCAGTATATCCTATATCTTTTCCTCCTTCCGACAATCCACTGTACCCCATGCCTCTTCCAGAGTGTTTCCTGGGTACAGCAGACATCCACTCGCCTCCTCTCACACATCTCAGCCACTTCATTCGCACGCAGATTCAAACTACCAACATTCACACTAGCAGGTCTGAGTTTGTGGGGGGCATTTGTCATTGTCCTGTGCGGTTTTGTTTCATCGGACTTACGTTTATTTTCTTTGATTTTAGTCATAGTTAGGTAGGTTTGGCTGGCAGATGGGCATCACCCCCCCCAGAACTCCGGCTCCAGTCTACCCCGGGACCATTCCCAGCACCATCCCCCAAGTGATTACAAGGGGGTAGGATCCAGTGGCCTCGGTACGCCCTACCAGAACCAGCCGCAGGGACGCACCCCGTGCGCGTACACGGCACTACGACTGGCCTGATATTTTTCGCCAAATGACAGGGCAGCCTCCTGGAGCGCTACCTCCAGGCTCGGGCCCCTATACTATCGGGCGGAAAGTGCCAGTCCGGGGAAACACTACGTACTGTACCCTCTGGATCCATTTCGTCCAGGTTGGGCCCAGGGCGCCAGGGCCGGGTCCAGAGGGAGCGACACCCACTGCCAGTGTGCCGCCATTAGGCAACTTGGAGCAAGTACAATGAAGCCCTGTCACAGCACTATCATATAGAGACAATGCCAGCACCAATAACAAGGCTTCATTGTATAGTGATGGCTACTTGGTCCGCAAGTCTATCACCATCCCCCCTATTAGTCGCCTTGTACGACATGCAGTAGGATGCGTGAGGCATATTCTTTTATTCCTCCACCATTAGATGAAGGCCCCCTTACCCCCTGGGGGGAGGAGGTCGGCGTCTTATTATGGGTTCCGGTGAATTTTATATCACAGGGAAGACTGCATCATTTATAAAGAACTGCTTGTCTTTATATCATGTCAGAGGATATTCTTAAATCTTTTGAACACGTAGAGATATTCAAAAATCTTTACATATGAACCTATGGGGTAGCAAGAGGTAATAGTGGTGTATTACGTCTCGTTGCCCGGCGGTTCATTAACACTTGTGTTAGAACATTTTGGGGTAACCTTATGAGCATTAATTCCTGGAAATTTCCTTTTTTCCAGGGCGGAGTTCCGGCGGGTCCACAGAGGACCAGGTGAGGCCCGGGGGGAGTTAGCTTTTAACCAGTCTCTGCCATGGCTACTCTAGCTCCTGTTTTTGCCCTTTGCTCAACGCCCTCATGTTCCGGGATCCCTATTTTTGCACATACTCTGTGCATTCGTTGTGTCAAATGCTTAGACCGATCAAGGGGTTTGTGAGTAACGAAGAATTGTACCTTTTGTAGTCAGCTTAGTATTAAAGTAGTACAGCACGACAATCTGGCCGCGGCGGTTGCATTACGCGAGGTCAGACAACTTCTTACTAATTATGCTACTACAGTGGCTCATAAAGCACTGCAATGTGATAACGTAATTCTATGGGACCGTTTGTTGGTTCAGTACCCCCCCCTTAAACGTCCTCCTTCCCGAAGTAAAGTCAATAAGTCGGCAGAGACTGGGCTGGGTAAAGGGCTTCTTCCCTCTCCCGGCACAGCTAAGAGACCGCGAGAGCCGTCTCCCCCGGCGACAGCTTCAGAGTCAAGATCTAGGTCCAGGTCACGGTCTCCTCTCAGAAAGCAGACACATAGTCACTCGACTTCACCTTCGCGGAAGAAGAGTAGGACAGACAAGACCAAGGACAGTTCTAGTGATACATCAAAGTCGAGGCGGAGTCACAAGTCTTCTAAGAAAGAGTCTCATGAACGAAAGTCCTCCCGGCGTTCGCCGGAGCCTCGAACCTCACTTTCTGCCTCTACTCCCGACATGTCTCATGTCCAATCTGACAGGTCGGAAGTGGAGTCAGAGACTGTGGTGGGGGATATGCCAGCGGACAGGTTGTCCCCAAATATTATTCTTAGTTCCAATATTCTCACTTTAGATTTAGGGGGTTCTCCCGGCAGTGATAACCCGCTAGAGGGCTCGAGTGAGGGCTCAGTCATTGGGGTGGGGCCTGGCTCACAAGTGAGTTCCGGTCAAGACCGGGGAGTTTGGAGGTACTCCCAGCCATGGAGGGACAGCTTACTTCCGTCTCAGGCAACGCAGGTAGTGGCTGAAGTCCACCGGGACGCGGAGATCCCGTCTTCCATCCCTGACTTAACATGGCAACATGAGGGGGTCCCAGCCTCGGCGGAATCCTCTCAGGAGGGACCGGAGGCAAGGGATGAGGGCTCTATTATTTCTGAGGTGGGAATTCACGAGTCTAGTTCAGTCGTAGATGACTCTCAGAATAGGGAGGCTTCACCTAGTAGTTCTTCCTCTTCTCAATTTGTCACGGCGGATGAGATTAATGGGTTATTAGCAAGTGCTTTAACTAAGTTTTTTGGCCAGCAACCAGAGCCTCCTATAGTTGGTCTGGGAGCTTCCACGCCAACATTGAATGTCCGACCTCTGGCTACTTCCATTGTTTTGACACAAATTCCGCTCACTCCCCTTGTATCACCTACTATTGTTACTAGGCCAACTTCAGCGGCACTAACTACTTCCAATGTACGAGTAGTAGCAGACGTAAATCCTCCCCCGTTAGACAAAGCCCCGATCAGAAAAGGGGCTATGCCTCTCTTATACGGGCCAGACGAATCTTGGGTATCATTGGTACCAACAAAGCCAGAGGTAGCACAATCCACTATGTCAGGGGAGCTCCCGGTACCACGGGAGTGGGTAATCCAAGGGAATAAATCTAGGAAGTTAAGGGCTCTAGATATGCTGGGAAATGTACTTGATGTTAGTATTAAGGCCATCCCCAATTATTATCATCATGATTATTTTGTATATTCTTCTACACCTGCCCTTCCCCCTGCGTCAGCTTCAAAAGTGTTTTCGGACTGGACAAAGCATGATGGGTTCAATGATATCAAAGCGTTGTCGGCTCTAACACCTGAGTTGGGTTTAAAGACATTCACAGACTCAGCCGCGAATCCAGTTTTGCAGGTGGAGCAGTTGGGTGGACTGGGAAGTCGAGGCTCAGAACTTTGCTACTACATTCACTTCTAAAGCTTCACACCAAATTCCACAAGAAAGCCATTCTTGGTTCTCTCTCCCAATATACTCTGCCGGCGGAGTTCCCTCTGCTCTATTTGCCTTTTTAGCTGCCCCTAAGATTAATCTATGCGAGCTTAAAGACCCCTTTTCTACACCTTCCACTGCTCACCTAGACCGGGAGTTTAGGCTACGGGGAAAGGCGTATAGACTTTTTCTCAGTATATAGTTACGCAACAGGTAACAAAGTCAATGCTAAGATCTGCTCAGGCTATCGCGGACACAGAAGTCCGAAAGGCGATCGAACTGTCTAGACGCTTGCTTCTCCAGACCTCTATTCAGTCTCTGGGAAATATACGCACGGCCTTGTTAGAGGCGGTGCGGGCAAGACAAGATCTAAGGATGTCTCTAGTCCGAAAGCTCCCGGATAGGATTGCTAATCAAGTAATAATGTCCCCAGTTCTAACTGCCTCTTTAATGTCCCCGGAGGTGTGGAGGACGGTGTTTAACATGGCTCAGGCCTTGAAGCACAGTCCCGCCCCGTCTAAGAAACCTGCTTTCACTTTTACCAAGCCCAAACCAGTCGCTAAAGCTCAGTCTGGTGGGGCAAAACCCTTTCATTTGCCTAAATCCTCTTCCACCCATGGTCAGTACAGATACAAGCAAGGAAAGTCTTCAGGTAATCATAAAGGACAGAGGTATCAAAGGCCGGGTCAGGGCCCGTCTCCAGCCAAACCCGGCCAGTCGTCTAAACTTCCACCACCACCACCAAAACTAAGGTCTCTCTCACTCCCAGGGCTGATCTTCCGGCGGGTGGATCGGAGGGTAGTCCAGCCGGCGAACCCTTGTCTGCTAACTGGGTCGTTCCAGGCGAATCATCGCGCATGGCCTTTAAACACATGGTCGAGGATAGTAGCACGCAAAGGCATCACCTGGCAGTGGCTCCGGCGACCTCGTTTACATCAGCCGACAAAGGCAAATTTTGTTTCATTAGAGGTGGAGCCACTGATCCAAGAGATGGTGGCCAAGAATGTTATCATCCCGGTTCCACAAAATTACCCAGTTTTTACATCCAAACTTTTTCTGGTGCCCAAAAGGGACAGTGTTCAGATGAGGCCGGTCGTAGACCTGTCTTATCTGAACCTTCACATTCACAACGTGTCCTTCCGGATGCTGACAGTGAATCAGATCAGGCTAACACTTCCGCCGGAAGGGTGGATGTGTTCTTTAGACCTGACGGACGCGTATTGGCACATCCCGGTAAACAAGCGGTTTCAACGTTTTCTGGCCTTACGTATCATGCATCAGACTTATGTCTTTCAGAGGATGCCGTTCGGTTTAAACCTAGCACCTCGCATATTCACGAAATTAGTCCGGCAAGCCCTGATGCCCTTGTTGCAACAAGGGATCAGGATTTTGTGGTATCTAGACGACTGGCTGGTGGTGGCGGAGACGGAACAGTTATGCATAAATCATGTCAACATAACATTAAATCATGTAAAATCTCTAGGATTCAAGGTAAACCTGGTAAAGTCAAACCTTGTTCCCTCACGAGTGGTCCAGTGGATAGGGCTGGTCTGGGACACAGCCGCTCTCACTCTGAGTCAGAGTGTGGACAATCGGAACAGGTTTCGCAAGAAACTGTTTATGTTTCTTCACAGTCTGACTACGACACGGAGAGTCTGGGAATCTCTGGTCGGCTCTCTCAACTGGATTCAACTAACTGTAAAGTTGGGCCGTTTGAAAGTCAAACGTTTAATTTTGGAGGGCAACAAATTTTTTCCACTATTGCCGGCGGAAACATTATGGCCCATCCCAAAATTAATACACAACTTACTAGTGGTCTGGGCGAAGAGGGAAACATTGCACTCAGTCATGTCATGGACCTCTCCTCCGCCGACGGTATGGGTGGACACGGATGCATCAGGCACGATAGGTTGGGGCTTTCAGTCAAACCAAGGGCATCAGGGTCAAGGGCTTTGGTCCCATTCAGAATCCTCCCACATAAATGTCAAAGAATTACTAGTCCCCTTGTATTTCCTTCAGGCTCACGGCTTTTCTTTGCGGGGCAAGTCAGTGGCCTTCAGGATGGACAATCTGAATGCGGTTCACTGCATTCAGAAACAGGGGTCAACGCGATCTCGGAGGGTGCTAAACGTGTCAGAAAAGATTTTTGTACTAGCCAACAAGCTGGACATTCAGCTTCACGCTTCTTATCTCCCCGGCGTAGCGAACGTTTGGGCAGACGCTCTATCTCGGAGGCAGAGCACAACAGTAGAATGGGCACTCAAGCAAAACATTTTCGACCTAATGATTGCAAAGCCTTACCGTCCACAAGTGGATTTATTTGCGTCCGCGGAGACTCACAAACTCCCGCTGTACCTAACCCGCCGGACAACCACGCCGGCGGGAGGACCCGACGCACTGGTGACGGACTGGAACATGTGGAGTTCCATTTATCTGTTTCCGCCGCCAGACGCTTCTCTGATGTGCCACGTAGTAAACAAAGTACAGGATTATCGGGGCGTAGTCTCGTTAATCGCGCCCCTGTGGCCGGTGCAGGCGTGGTACCAGCAATTAAAAACGTGGTGCCCGAACCCGGTGTCGCTCCCGGTCGGGTATTTCCACTTAGACACGATTGGCAACCTAGAGACCTCGCTGACTTTTGCATTATGGACATTCAGGAGGCCAAATGGCTAGCTCCGTATGGTAGAAACGTGACCGATAAATTCATGAATCAATACACACAATCTACTAAGCGACAGTATCAATCGCATTGGCAGTCTTTCACTTCTTGGATACTCAGAACAGAACAATCTGTGCCTTCGGTGGCTTTGGTTTTTAATTATTTAAACTATCTGTTTGAGCAGAAACGTCTATCTGTAGTAACGTTAAAGAATCACTTAACAGCAATTAGGATGCCATTTTTTGACCTTACAGGTCTAACCATACCACTAGCGGAGGAGACAGGTTTCATGAGGGCATGTTTTAAACTCCGCCCACCTCCCCGTCAGCTCATGCCTACCTGGTCTCTGGACAAAGCGTTGTCATTACTTCATTCCCGGCGGTACCAAAATACTGCAGATTTTGACTTACTTTTAAAAAGGGCAGTATTCCTTATGGCTTTGGCTACCGGGAACAGGGTGTCTGAGCTGGCGGCGATGAGCAACACACCTAATTGCATCAGGTTTGGTAGGCTCAATGATTGTATTCATATTGCCCCTTCCCCGGGGTTCATCGCCAAGAATGAGCACAGTGATCACGTGTTTTCAGAGTTCACGGTGCCGGCGTTGAAAAGGGGAAAGGTGCACCATAATTTATGTCCAGTGCAAGCGCTAACCAAATATTTGAGAGTCGCACCTAGGAATCAACAAGGTGCTTTATGGGTATCAAGTACGGGTAAACGCGTAATGAAACGTAAACTGGCTTCTCTCTTAGTTAACGTCATTCAGGAAAGTAATCCCGGTGTTGTGGGTAGAGCTCACGATTTACGCAAATGGGCGACCTCTTTACGTTTCCTTAAGAATTTTTCTGTTGAGGACATAGCAGCCACGCACCACTGGTCCTCTAATCATACTTTTTTGACTCGATACCTTTCAGTAGCTTTAGACAGGCCTTCCATGCCATGTATAGCTTTACGGCAGAGGGTCTAGGTGGCCTCTGGGTCACTTTGTGTTTAGATGAAGAAAAGAGAGGGGGGGGGTGCAGTCAGTGTAACATAGGACACCCTAGACCCAGCCGGAGTGCGTGTGCGGAGTTTACGAGCTGTGATACAGGGTGTAGGTGCTGTGATATCAAATTTCTCCGTAGTATTCATTACAGGAAGTTGTGCTAACGTACAATCATAGTAGAACGACAATGCTTGTTGTAAATAGTTTTGGCTGTGAAGCAATATAATTTTAAGTAATCTTAGTAGTTGCGGCTGCAACTTGTATTTGTAATGTAAGTACCTCTGCAGAAGTACAAGAGTTCAGTACTTCTGCGACAGTACACGAGTTCCTTTTATTTTTAGGGTATACAGTACTGTAATTTTAGATATATATCCACAAGTTAATGGGGTTTATATGTGCACATGTAAACTTTGATGTTTTTATTTTTCACCACTTACTTTAACCCTCCTGGCCCGGGCTGTATCTCCAAAGGACAGGGTGGGCTACCCGGGCGATCTGGCCAAAAAACGTCTAGGCCTAGGCTACCGTATTTTGGTTAATTTTAACTGCTAGAAATTTCCCACGCATCTATAATTGTAGTGCGGTTTCCAATCTGTAGACTGGCGTTGAGTAGAGCTCTCTAAATCAACTGGTTCAGTTGTGATGACGATTTTAGTGGAGAGCATTTTCAGGCGATGTTAGCAATACGACGATCTTTTCACTACTGAAACAACGACATACAGACATACAATAACAAACGAGTCTTCTCCTTCTTGTTTTCGGAGGTGCGGTGACGCAACGATCGGCTTTGTTTACATGCGTCGGACGCACAGCGTTCAGACCAAGCTGAATAGGCTTTCAAGCTTACTGACCAGGTAAGGACACCCGGGTACCAGCCCTTATTTCGTGGTGTCATGTTAAAATGACACCCGGGGAGGAAGGGTTAAGTGGGGTGCCTTCTTAACTACCAACTCTGTGTACAGAGTCTCGGAGTTAACCCCCTTTTTTGTCCAAGCAGGCTTCTTCGAAGCACGCTCCTGCTTGTCACCCTTTTTGTATATTTATATGCTGTATAAAGTTTATGCACACAAATATATCTTTTTTACAAAGTAAGAATACTATGTGGTTGTTTGATTATCTGCTTTTGCTAGAGTTATGATATGATTACGAATGTCCCCCTCCAGTCTTAGATATCAGGCATAATCGTCAATGATACTAATAAATTATAGGTTTGACTCCTGCAAGGAGATAAAGAAAACCTAATATTTAGTAGTGGCCCCGTAATCATTGACGACTGGGGCCCTCCCGACCATCCCCTTCCCATTCGTTGATGTATTATGGATTTTGGTTTGCTTGATATGTCAGTGAAGGAAGAATGACGCCTGAAGTCAGCGTCTGGTCAAAGATCCACACAAGTACATCCACGAAGTTATGGAAAGCTTATGATTAGTTATTCTTATTTTCTTTTTATTTGTTATTTTTTACGAAGTTTTTTCGTAGTGAGTACCCAATTTCATAATGACGAACCATGAGTGAGGTTGCGTGCGCTCATGATGAAGGCTCCTCAATTTTTTATGCTCTGCGCGGTAGATTCAAACTACGGTAAATGAGTGTTTGAAGAGGATGCCTTATGTAATAGGCATAATCGTCAATGATTACGGGGCCACTACTAAATATTAGGTTTTCTTTATCTCCTTGCAGGAGTCAAACCTATAATATATACATACAGTATATTAAACACAGATAAAATGAATAACAACATATTATGCAGTGGAGGATATCAAGTATAAATATAATACAATAAAATAGAATAAAATAAGTTTAAAAATTAGAATTAATGCTGCAAAAAAGCATTAACTCTAGACTTAAAAATGGAGATATGAGCTGAATTGACTAGCTCATTTGGCAACTTATTCCACAAGTCAACCATGGCCGGCACAAAACACCGTAAAAACTGTGTAGTAGAAAAATTAACACGGCTCATGGCAAGATCGTTAAGATTGCTTGTGAATCTAGTTGCACGAGCCCGGACATAGGGCCCAGGTAGAACCCCATGTAAGGGATGCTGAGGGTTGTTGTATTCTGTACTCCAGTCATAAATAATTGCATTTACTCTGTTTGTTCCAGGAAATTTATCTGCCTAAACAGTGACTTGGATCCATCCGGCACCAACAATGAACTAGTCAGAGCTTTAGTCCAAGACACCTACGAGTCGCTCTTTCCTCTACCGTCAACCTTTGAACTCCCGCCCAACTATCGCAACCGGTTCCTGGAGACGGGAGAATTGGTTGCTTGGAGGAGATGGAGAGCGGGGGTTCGTGCGGGAGTGTATGCCTGTCTGGCGGCGTTAGTTTGTCTGACGTTGGCAACGTTCTTTAGTGCTGAGGTAAGAAGAATAGTTCTGTAAAAAAATAAAAATAAAATAAATAAAAATAGATAAATTAATACATAAAAAAATATAAGAATAAAAAGAATAGGGTATGTGCCAGAGTATATAGATAGATAGATAGATAGACTTAGTAGGATGAGGGCTGGTCCTATTCAGAATGTGGTTTGGCATCCTCTATCCAACTTTAGCTGTTTCTGTTTGTCTCTTTTACTGCACTACTTTTCCTTCTGGGGACAGGGGGCTATGAATCCTCCTCCCCTTGTAAAATTCTCCTACTCGACGAGACAGAAAAGGGCGAGGGAACGCGGGAGTGGTCCCGGACCCCAAGAATTGGAACTTTGTACAGTATGTTGTTTCTGTTCGGGCTCTGTCTCGAGTCGGCCAGTCAGTAATCAAGAAAGGACTGACAATTCTAATATACTTTTTCCATCTTTCCAGGTTGATGCACTAAGTCGCAGATGGTGTAGAAGAAGAAGGAGAAGAAAGACCTATGTAGGATTAGGAGTTTAAGGTATAGAGTGTTTTTAGTTCAATGGTTATATATATATTTTGAGTTAGATATTTCATCTTCCCTGATCTTATAGTTAATCTAAAAGAAAAGTGAAGACAAATAAAAACATATCTAATCTTCTAGCTAACGTAAAAGATCACCCAGTCTAGTTCATCTATCTTCTCTACATGTCCAAGCCATCCAAGCCTGATGTACGCTTGTACCGCTTAAATAGGCATAGAAATTTAAGGTACCAGTGTAGCTTTTATTAGCTCCAAGGTTATACAAAAAACTGCCCATATCCATTAGACAGCAGACTTCCGTTGCATGCTTTAAGATGCAACTCAAGACCTTACTCTTCACAAGAAGCTATGATCTTGCAATATGTGACAGATGATTACAGAGTTTATTACTTTGGTTGCTGCCACTGCTACTTATGCTTTTTTTTTTTTTTTTTTTTTTTTTTTTTTTTTTTAACAGTAATGGTTGCAAACCTAATGAATTCCCTTTGGGAAGCATCAGTGCTTTTGGGAAATAAGTATCTTGATTATTATTATTATTATTATTATTATTATTATTATTATTATTATTATTATGCCTGCCGAGATCGGAGCCTCTCCGGGTGGTCGGGGGCGGGGGGGAGTGCTGGAGCGACCTTGGTGACCCTGGTCTCTGGGTGTTCTCCTGGGTGACCTAGATGTGTGTGAATTTTGTGTTTTGTCTGTGTTTGTTCGTTGTTCTGTCTTGTGTTTTGTGTTTTCCCTGTTCTTGCTCTGTCTTGAGTTGGCCACCACCAAGAAAATAAAAACAAAAAAATACTAAAATAGAGTAGAATAGAAAATAAAAATAAAAATAGGAAAAGTGGGGATTGGGCCTGAGCATATACATACATACATACATACATACATACATACATACATACATACATACATTATTACAGGTATTATTATTATTAGCTCTGGTTATTTATTTATATATTTAGATTTAGATATCTGATTATTTATTCTTTTTAATTATTTTATTATTCTTTTGTTATTCTTTTGTTTGAAATTAATTCATGTATTTAGGTGTTATGTTTACTCACACTTGCTGTTGTTTTGCCATATAAGGTAGTTTTTAATACAATTAAGTCTTAAATTTTTTTGTTATATTTGGTATTGTCATACTTTATTAATTATTTATTTCCAAGAAGGTTTTGTATATTTTGTTTTTACTGCCTGTGTGTTTTAATGTTTTTACAATGTTGTTTTAGTAGTTTTAATGTTGTGTTCTGATTTTATGTTATTAGTGACATTATCTCAGGCAAAATTCTAAAGGTGTAAGCTCTCATCCCTTAACCCTTCCTGCCCGGTTGACATTTTAAAAAGACACCACGAAATAAGGGCAGGTGGCCGGGTGTCCTTTCAGGATTTTTAAGCTTGAAAGCCTATTCAGCTTGGTCTGAACGCCGTGCGTCCGACGCATGTAAACAAAGCCGATCGTTGCATCACCGCACCTCCGAAAACAAGAAGGAGAAGACTCGTTTGTTATTGTATGTCTGTATGTCGTTGTTTCAGTAGTGAAAAGATCGTCGTATTGCTAACATCGCCTGAAAATGCTCTCCACTGAAATCGTCATCACAACTGAACCAATAGACTTAGAGAGCTCTACTCAACGCCAGTCTACAGATTGGAAACCGCACTACATTTATAGATGCGTGGGAAATTTCTAGCAGTTAAATTAAAAAAAAATACAGTAGCCTAGGCCTAGACGTTTTTCGTCCAGATCGCCCGGGTAGCCCACCCTGTCCTTTGGAGCTACAGCCCAGGCCAGGAGGGTTTTAAATCATGGGCATTTTTTTTTTTTTTTTTTTTTAATAATTGAATATTCTGGTTGAGGAAGATATACAGTATACTGTAGTCTTTTTTCCAGCTGATGGTAAGCTGAATTCCTTAGCGTCTGATAATCTGATT
>CM064492.1:10512342-10610705 GCA_032716605.1 Paralithodes platypus | reverse complement strand
ATTGCTAGACCGCACCGGTTCACCTAACCGCACTGGACATCTGCCAATAGCGCACTGGCTGGCCCTAGGCTTCGAACCGCCAACCTCACGGTCAGCAGGCTAGAGCTCTACCAACCGAGCTACAGCCTGTGGTTATTTAAAACCTTTTAGTTTAGTTACTTCAACCTCTGAATAATTTCCTTATGAGTTAGCTTTGGGCAGAAAACTAATTTTGGGAGAGGTAATTATAAGAGTGAATGCACTCTATTTATTATAGCTAATCTGGCAACCTCTGTGTCATAAAAGAGTAAAAGTGGTTAATCACTCTGTGCTAAAATAGCTTCCAGTTCCATGCAATGGGTGGAACCACCCGAAATGGCCCCAAGGCAGCCCTTCAGGGCAAGAGCAGCCATTCCATAGACTAGATTTGGCGCTCTGTTGTCCCGTAGATACCATGAGGCTGAAATGGACCAAATGGGATAAATAGTGGCCCAGACTGACATCATTCACTTCTTAGTCGCCTCCTATGACACGCAGTAGACACTTGGCAAACACACAATACAAACATTACAGTAATTTCAAATTACTGTACATTACTGTACCAGTATCTTTTTTCACTCTCAGCAACTTCGATTCTTTAAATTAACTTTCAACACTCAATTAACATTAATTTTAATCAAGTAACAGTACAAACCGACAGTATATTTTTATAATAAATATAGTTCTGGTAATTTTTTATTCTATGTAACTCATCCTTAGAACCATTTTTATTCTTACCCTGAGCTTATCCCAATATGTGCCAGCGGTCCTGGTAGATGTTCAGAAAAGGACAACTGCATCATGAGAATCCTTGTATAATTTCACTGTTACACGCTGTAGATATTGTAGGTTGATTTAAAAATTGCACGCCAAGTAAGCTTCTTACATATTATTTCAAATATATTATAAGAAATTATCCTATACTATACATTTTACAACGCACAGCTGAGTTCAAATTTTGTCAACTAATACATATAATAATTATCTTATAGCTATACCTTTTACAAGAACAGCTAATTCAATTTTTTTTACCTAATAATACTCCAACAATATTTCTAATCTAAAACCAGCTATGCATCATCCACAACCACTATTATATTTTAATTTGAGGAAATTTTCTTAGCATACCAGGCATGAAACCAAAGTGATGAGAATTTAATCCGAAAAATAAATGTCTTAATCTGAGACTAAGATCAAGATTTTCTAATTTATTTTGAAGAATTTGTAGTGAAATATAGTTCTAATTTTATAAACGTGGTTTGGCTTGCAGAGGCATCGTAGTTTCACATTTGTTCATTAAGTATCGAGAAATACCACTGCTAAGTGATTCAATTTATTGTCAGCTGAAAATACACAGTATAGGTCACCATAATGTCAGAATGTCATTCTCAGCTCATTACCTTCCATTCTGTTGCCATCCTCTACTTTAACGGCCCATGTTTTTCTGCGGCATACGTCATACCCTTACACTTTCTAACACATGAGGCATACACCTTTCCCTTCAGGGTGAGGCGATTCCTTTGCTGGTCAGAAATTGGCAGCAGTTCTCTGAACTTCCCCCCAGCCACTCTAATTCTAGCGCCGTGGCATCTCGGCCCCACCACCGGTAGAAAATGGTATCTCCTAGGTCCCTACAAAACTTGTCCCCCCCCCCACCAGCTCCAATGACTCATTTCCCAAATTCACAGCCACAGGATCATCACTTAACACAAGCTCGCCCTTGCCGAACACGAACGCACTCAAATTTCTCACAATTTCTGACTTATCCTTCGGCAGGGGGCCTTTTATTCTACTACAACCGCTGACTCACATGGTGCACCCAACATCGACAGATGCTACACCGAATCGAGTTAGCGCCCACACCCTTTCCTCACACATGCACATGGGTATGCACCGCTCTCTGCCACATTGCCTCGTCTCAATCTACAATGCATAACCTTGGTGTTGGTAATATTGACTCTTAAACCCTTGCTCGCCATGCCCTCTCTCTACTCGTCTGGAAAATTTTTTTTGGCCTCAACATCTTGCACTTGTCAGCTATTCGGACTAAATCGTCTCCATAAAAACATTTTCCACGGGCGTCCGGATCTAAAATTTCTAGAAAGTGCCTCCAGTGCCATAGATAACGAGGAGGGGGCTTAACACTGAACCCTAATGAAACTCCAACACGGACTGTGAACTCCTCCCTCAGTACACCTTTCACCTTCACCGCATTTCGCGAATCCTCATACATCTTTCATTATCCCACGCACTATCCAATCTTCCACACCAAGTTTCCTCAGAGCCCACTGCACAACATCGCTAGGCACCCTGTCAAAGGCCTTCTTCCATTTCTACAAACACAAAGTAAAGATCCCTGCCTTTTAGTAAGTAATCTTTCCTGTATCTGCCTGCCTATGAAGATATCATCGGTTGTACCACTTCCTGGCAATACAACCCAACTGGCATATCATCAATGGAGATGCTTTGCCTGATCAAACCCTCAAAGACGCTCGCACAGACCTTCATGATTTGGTCAAGCCTTTTCAGGGCCCCTATAATTACCTCTATCGAGCGCATCCCAGTTTTCCTTTGTACTATATTTACACAAAATTTATTACACTTTTTTGGCCAATCCTCCGGGATTGTCCCTCCATCTTTAATAATGGGTGTTTATCATCTCAGTGCCTAAGCTGACACCAGTCTCCCCTGAGACTTTTATCATCTCATCGACAATGTCCAGAGCACCCTGGGAGCTTTAAAAAAAAACCCTTCCTTCATTTTTTATTGATTTGTGGTCGCTCACTACAGCTGGTTCTATCAAATGAGGGGGTCCAGATATTGTTTTTTCGATACTAAGCTTGTTCCTTATCCCAGTTCAAACGCTATCATTTAGCAATCATTCATAGTGTGCCTTCCCTGCTTCTCTGAAAACTACCTGGCCACTCTTGGCAAAAGGGTTATAAATAATTCAGAGAGAAGACAAAACCTAAAAGATAGAATAAATATATGGAAATAAATATCAATGACAAGGAAAATAAACAAATAACTACCAGAAGGAGGAAAAAAACATTCTCATCCTAACCACATGCAGCAGAGTGTCGCCGTGGCATTAACTGCTCCGGCACTATATTGAACTGTATGCTCATGGGTCCGACCCGTAATCCTGGGGCTTGTGTTCCGTGTGTGGCATGACCCAGTACCCTGTGGCCGACGCTCCCTCGCCCTCCACTTCCGCCCCACATACGGGGCTGTAACATTGGGGTATTAGCAGTGAATTAAATATATTACTAGTGTTAACGGGAAGAAAGGTTGTAAGGGGATCCTATTGGCATATTGCTTAACAGATTTGGCGTACCTTGAAAGGATCAGGTTTTCGATTCCCCAGTAATGCGACACAAGTTGGGCAGATGTCTCTTAACACTCCATACCTCTGTTTTCACTAGCAGTAAATAGAGACCTGGTGTTGTTGTTGTTGTTGCTGTTCCCCAAGCTGCCCTGGCCGAACATCCCCACGGCCCCGTCAATGCCCAAGGCCACTACCGAGCTCCCCACAGAACCCTCCCTGCCGACCACAAATCAAGCCTGGTTGACGCGAAGCCACTCCATGGGCGGGGAGCTGGGTAGTGTGATGAACTCCCGGGAAACCAAAGCCCAACCCATGGCCCTGTGGCCCCTCAGCACTTATGAAGAGAAAGTTGAGGGGCAAAAGAAAAATATTACGCTTTGGCTTCCAATCTTGGTAGATTGGGAATTCAATCCACGGAAGAGATGCCTTCACTTGAGATCTAGAAAATATATAAGTAAAAGGAACAGTCAGAGTAAGCTCTGTGTATGCCAGAGATCGCTCAGTTTTTCTCACATCTGACGACCAGCCCATCACCTGGTGTAAGATTAAATTGTTTGGTAATTCCCATCTGGGAGTAAATTTTGATAGCTGGTCCCCTCTCATTCCTATATAAATATGGTGTATAAAGGTCGTCATCATTACCATTATCTCCTGAAAAGTTCCTTCTAAAAAAGTATGATAATCTAATTTTTATTATTTTCACTCCTAACACCAACACCTCCCAGGGGATTTTGTCCAGTGGTGGGTCGCAGCTCCGGTGGGACCGGTAATGCGGGCCAGTCCGGCCTCCGCGCTCCTCAGACCCTAAGGTAATTCTTCCGCGCTCACGCGCTCCTTTGGTCAGCCGACCCGATGCGCTTCCAACTCTCTGCGCTCCTGCCCGCGCTCACAAATAGGTACCGGTATATATAAAAAAAGTAAAAAACAGCTTCTAGAAGTTTTATTTAATTATTTACCTAAATTTAATACAATCCTTTGTCTTTCACTTTATTAAATGCATTAAAATTCAAAAAATTCAAAAAAACCTCGTCATGGTTGTCCGTTCTGAAGTTTAATTTTCTCACTTTTCTCAGTTTCGGTAATGCCTTATGTCATATCAATGATATTGATCATATGATTGATATCATTGTGACATTGTGAAACTGTCCACTTGATATCTGATATGACATAAAAAAATTACAGAAACTGTCCCAACTGAGAAACTTAAACAGTTAAACTTATCAATCTAATAAGCCTAACAATAAAATAACAACGACAACATGATTAGTTTTGATTACATGATTAAATGATTAAATTTTACTATCATAATATGATATGATTGATATGATGATCTAATTAATAATTTTATTAAAATAGGCCCCTTCGTAAGCCGTAACTTGCCCGGAAGGTTTACTTAGCGTTAGCCAACGCCAAAAACAGTCAGTAACAAGTTAACAACTTTAACACTGTCAGTCTGTCAATAGCATAGGATCACTGTATCACAGTTCACTAACACCGTGAGTACCACCGTACGATGACTGTACACGATAATGACGTTCTTGAACCTGTTGTTTACAGTAAAAAAAAAAAAAAAAAAAAAGAAAAATCGCTGCCGAGCGCCAGAACGGAGCGCAAAATGCATGCTGCGCTCCCCGCCTGCACTCCGGGTTCAGATCTTAGACGCTACTAGCTCCGCGCTCCCATAATATTGGTAGTGCGCACCGGATCGCAGAGCGCAGAGCGCCAAATCGGCGCGCCCACGCCCACCACTGATTGTGGTCAACAAATGCTCCTTCAGTCCAGTGGCATTGTAACTCATTCCATTATACACAAGTTTTTTTCCTATATACAGAACACTGTTCCACTTTTTTTCTTGAACTATTAGTGCTCTTGTAATACCAGTTGTCTCTCTCACTAACTTCTATGTACGGAATCTTTCGGCGGCAATTCTGTCATCATCTTGCTCTATAACAATGCCCAGATTAACACTTTCATTCCAATACAGTTAGTTAGTTAGTTATGTAGACAACTAACCAGACCACTGCGCTCCATCAACGGAACTCTCATAGGTCTGGCCCGAAGGAGTGGATCAGATTACTGAAAGGAGCTTAAGGCGACGCACAACACGTACGATAGGGGGGAAGGAATATGCGAGAATCGGATAAAAGGTCTGAATGATTTAGTACCAAAACCAACCGTACTCAGACGTGCAGTATCTGGGCAGTCAAAGACTGCGAACAGTTAGAGGGGAATGACAGCATAGCATGTAGGGGCTGAGTGCGGGTAGTGGTCATCAAATAACCGCATGAGTCAACCTGTAATGGCCTCTCCTAAGTCTATTTATAAAAACTTCTCTCCACACCTTTGAGCCTGGAAGACGAGGGCCAAGGACGGACAGAAGGTTTGATTGCCCCGGATTTAATTATTGCAAGGTAGAGCATCCCAATGAGATTGCCACGTGCAAAGATAGAAGGGCTTGAGTAAGGGACAGCCAATTCCACCTAACTGAAGGTTAGGGCTGGCGTAGGATCATCACAATAGCAGTCTTAGCCGCCGTATCGGCGTCTTTATTTCCCCTGACACCGATGTGAGCAGGAATCCCAACCTAACTGGACCATTCCAATACAGTGGACTCATACACTTTCTTATTGCTTAGTTAATCTTCCCATTTTCCATCAGATACAAATAATACTTCATGGTTTTACATCCTTTTCCACTACATTGTACTGACCCTGACAGAGTTGCCTTTCAGACAGTTGTCAGTATTGTACAATAAAGTCCTGCCATTAAGACTGCCTCATCATGTCATCAACTGTAGCTATTTGGTATACAATAGGCCAAACTGTGTTTTGGGCAGGCCGGAACGTCGTCCTCAATCACTTCAGGATGTGTACCACACCAGCCTCAACAGTGCTACAGCCAACCATGCCATAAACACTTAATTGAATAGGAGGAACGTTGGTCCATACTTACTCTATCCCCCCTTTTTGTTTACCTTTTACAACATTTATTAGGATATGTGGGGCCTAATACTTCCCTCCATTAAATTGCAAAGGCCCCCTTACCCCCGAGGATGACACACTGAAATTCTGCTTCACTCTACACAGTAACTATTACTTTTGTACCTCCGTTGACCTTGCTCGAGTATTGTTTCATGCACCCATAATAAGCTGTTACTCGGACCATTGTCCCATGTTTCTCTAGAGTGTATACTTTTCTGCAATTAAGATTGATCTCTGATCCCTCCATTGGTGATGTATGCACTGGTAATGTTTAGAGCCTAGATTCCTTATATAATCAAGCAAATATAATTTTTCTTCCCCTAAGATTCATTATTCTCCTCTACACATCCCAGCACAAATGCTACTCAACATGAGCCTCTGCAGGTTTCCCAAATTAACTGATATGGGTCATGAGACTCAAATGTTTTCTTTATGACTTTAAAGTGAAACAGCTCAGTCAACTACTTACTGGACATCATAATGTGGTCTATAAATATTCAGACTAACTGGGCATCAAGTGGTTAATAAACCACAGTTAGGCCTATAACCTTTTTTTTGTTGTTTACGGGCGCAAAAGCTACACTTTGACATCAATATACGGTAGGACGTTCATAAGGGAATGCGATATCATAATTCTATATGTTGGGCCCACACTGTACTTACCTACATACGACCAACAAGGGTGTAGCGGGCATCATTACACCCCGCATCATCTTCAGTCGTACTCCAGCTGATAGTCTATGTCTCGCAGTGAGGGCAGAGTCGGGGAAACGATGGGTGTTGTACCTGCAAATTTACAACACAAATACTTAGACACTCAAAGTTTTTGTTTTGTTTTTTCACCTGGCAGAACATTTAAATCCCTCACATCTGCTATATTTATACTTAGCTATGGATTGAAACTAATTATTAAAATCTCTGCTCATAGTACTAGCCTACTAAATGTTCACTAATAATACCTTATTTTGTCTACAAACTCTCATATAGCGAAGTATTTAAGTTGGGACTGGCAGTTATTACCATCCACTAAAAAAAACCCACTATACTGTAATATCAAACAAACACTACAATCACCCTTAATTAATGTTGCCACTTCCCTCCTCAAAATCACCATAGCCAAATCTACCCCCCAATAGTACTGACACAGAAGCCCAATGTATATAACCTGAAGTGGAACTGGCCTGTTTTTTCTGTCCACCCGTCTTCCTCATGTTTACCCCCAATAGTTTTTTCATATTTGATGACGTTCGTCCCATTAATTTGGCCACTTTTAATACCTTTTGCCCCATGTCGGTGTCAATTTTTAAGACCTTTCGTTCCATTTAGGTGTCTATTCTTTCCTGGCGACGATACCGATCCCTGGAATCATAAAAGTAACTGGCCCTTCGGCCGGCAACTTTTCTACCGAAAATGTACACATTAATCTATAAGGGGATCTGATTGGCAGGTTTTTTAAGTGTTGATGGAGGTCTAGGGAGGAACTAAAATAATAAATAAATAAATGAAAATCTACCCCAAGTGAACCATCCCCCTTTCATAGCGTTGTTAATGAAGCCATCTGGCTATAACAGTAGTTTGTTTTACCCAGCTGACGGTAAATTACCATGTCTCCATCTTATTTACTCAGCTATTACAAAGATGTTGTTACCAAATATGTTCTTATTTATGGAAAACTTGGTCTTAGATTGATCAAGAGACACAGTAGCTTCCATTATATTATCTAATTAACCCGGCAAGTGATGGAAGACTCTTAAGAGTTGTTTCCCCAGGCTACTACGGGAAAGACTCTTTAAGAGTCCTGGGTGAAAAAGAATAAAATCCATTTAAAACACCCCCCCCCAAAAAAAAAAAAAAAAAAATTTTGTTTTTTGTTTTTTTTTATGCCCCTGGGCCATGCCAAATATCACTCCTCCACCTCCCCTCCTTCCCCACTTTCCTCACCTCCTTCAGTTATCACCCTATTTTCCCCTGTTATTCCCTTAGGTGGGGTTCGGTGGTCTATTTTCGTGTTAACGGGTGGATTAGTCGAGTTTGGCAAGTAGGGCATTGTCATCACTTGTTACCAAGCGAGTGCAGAGAAGAGAGGTGGGTGTGGGAGAGAGTAGTCGATCGACAGTCCTCTCTCCAGACTTGGGGTAAAAAGTGTGAGGGGAGGGTGAGGTTGCCGTCAGCCATACAATTATGTAACTCCCGGCCTGTACGCCGATTTTGACCATCCCAACGCTGTTTCCACGTGTTTTTTATTGTTTTTGTAACAGGTTAAGAGTGTGTAGTGACGGGGACAGCGGGAGTGTTTGTGAGTTGTTGAGTTGTGTAAACAAACAACATGGCGGATGGGAATTTCAGGTATGACGGACGGCGGACAGGAAAGGTTATTACAACGTTTTCGGTGATTTTTTAAGGAGCACAGATAAGAAGTTAGAAGAGGTTAGTTATTCCTTGTGAAGGATTTGGAAAAGTGGATGAGTGATACGGAGCAAGAAATGGAAAGGGGGATATTGGTGAGAAAGTTAAGGCACTGTGTGTAAATGTGTGGTGTGACAGGTGGGGAAGGGAATAGGCCCAGCGAAGGAAGTGAATGCAGGCCTATTTTGGGCAGTTTAATGAGGAGCCTAGAGATGGTATTGAAAAGGGGTAGATGAACTGGGAGCAGAGAATATGGCATTGAAGGAGCAGCTGAAGGAATACAACGGACGTTTCACGGAAGTAAAGGAGTCAAATGC
Source organism: Paralithodes platypus (assembly GCA_032716605.1). NCBI lineage: Eukaryota > Metazoa > Arthropoda > Malacostraca > Decapoda > Lithodidae > Paralithodes > Paralithodes platypus. Next base: position 10,601,655 of record CM064492.1, on the reverse strand, counting down.
AATGGACGGTGGTAGGTAAACAAAAAGTCAAGGATTTGGAGGATATTTATGAAAGAGCAAAAGGAAGGAAATTAATATGACCAAAAAAAGTTTTTGAGAGTGCAGTTGTAGGGGTCATGAAGACACAAGGAGAGTGTCGGTGAGGGAGGCCCAATGGACAGGGATAGGTGGTGTAATCTTGTAATGGAGATATAGAGACCCATATGAATGATAATGGTAATGATGGTAATAATGATAATGATAATGATAATGGAGTGAGAAAAGTGTGGGATATGGAGACAGTGAAAGGAGGTCTTGAAAGGTGTGGATGAGGACGAATATGGATGGGAATGGCAGGTGTGAGAGGTCAGTAGGAATAGGTAGGATATTAAAAGGGGAGAGATTGAGACCCTATAAGGGTACAGTTTAAAACTAGGGTAGTGGGCGGAGACGGTGACAAATTTTAGTTTGGAGTGCGTAAATACAAATGATAAAGGAAACACATCAGACGAAAGAAGGATTTGAGTATAGAACAAAGGAAAAAAATTAAGGAATTACAAGAAAAGGCCTGATGAAAAATAATGGAAAGTTGGGTGAGGAGTGATAAGAGATTTTTTTTTACCTGGAGATGTGAGGGACAGGGAAAGTGAGGAAGTGGTTTATAAGAGTAGAAGGGAGGGGGAGATCAGGGAGGGGAAAAGAGAATGTGATGGCGAGTTGTGACGGAGGAGTGAGAACGGGGTGGTGTCACAGGGCGAGACAGGAGACAAAGAGGCAGACCCAGTAGTGCGAACGGGGGAGTAGGGTACGGGACTGGAGGAGCGGGGATGGTGTAATTGCTGAGGAATGGTAGATGGATTAAGGATTATGTTTGGTAAATGTGGATGTGTTTTAACCCAGGACAAGAAAAATGAGAACTGATATGTAGGTTTGCAGGAATGAAGAGGAAAATCTGATGTCATAGCCCTACCGGACGTAAGACCAACAAAATGCTAGAATTGAAAGGGGAACTGGTGGAATATAGTTTTTTGGATGGGTTTTGAGTTATATGAGAGAAATGCTATTAGAGGCAGAGGTTGGAAGAGCGAAACTGGTTTATTTATGTAAGAAAAGAGCTCAAGGTTAATGAGTGGAATATGAGACAGCAGTATTGTGAGTATTTGTGTATTTGAAGTAAAATGTTGGCAGAGGATCCAATTCAATTGGTGGCCATCTCATTATATATAGAAGCCCAAATAAATAGCAGGGGATGCGGATGATAACCTACTGGTGAAAGCAATGGAGGAGATAGATAACTAGAGAGAAACAAAATAAATAAAAATTTTGATTGGAGATTTCAATTTGCCAAGGATCAACTGTGCAAATTGTACTACTCCAGCGGGACAGGGGGTAGCCTGGAAAATAAGTTTATAGAGAAAGTTGAGAGATTGGTTTTTTTAACGCAACATATTGTAGAGATGACAAGATATAGAGATGGTATGCAGGGGGAGTGTACTTGAATTTGATTTTTAGCAATCAGAGGATATAGTGGAACATGTTAATGTGGATAGCCCTATAGGTCGTAGTTGACCCAATGCCTGTATAAGCTTTAGGATCAGCTTTACTATGTAAAATAGCAAATGGAACTTTCTTAAGCATAGCCTTATCGCTGCCACTGACAAAGTCTGTGGGAAACAAAACAAAGGGTCACCCCAGGAATAAGACCTCTTGGTGGTGGAACTATGAGGTAGGAACATGCTGTGAAAGAGAAAAGGAGATGCTTCCAAAGCAGGGAAGAAAGGATGTCAGCAGGGAGGAATACCAGGCAGCTAAACGGAACTGCCAAAAGAGTTATTTACAATGCTAAAAATCTGCATTAAGGACCTGAGTCCCGTTTTCGAACAAGTGTTGTTGTAACACTGACAATCCCAATGGGAATCTTCCCAACCTAGCTATGCGAGTTTAAAAATTTACAGTAGGGATATTATAGGTGAACAGTGTGTGTAGAGATGATAATGGGAAGATTGTGTATGCAGAAAATGAAATCAGAAGGAGAAGCATGGAAGGGACACTATTGAACGATGTGCTAAATGGTAGAGTTTGAATGGGATAATGGAACAGGTCTTAGTATCGAAAAACCAATATCTGGGCCCCTCCTTTGATAGCACCAGCTGTAGTGAGCGACGCAAGCATAAAATGAAGGACGGTTTTTTTTAAAGCTCCAGGTTGCTCCGACATTGTCGCTTGAGATGATCAAAGCCTTCAGGGAGAGATTGGTTGTTAAACTTATTCACTGAGTTGATAAACACCATTATTAAAGATGAGAAAATCCCAGAGGATTGGCTCAAACAGTGTAATAGTAAATATAATACAAATGGAAAAGGGGATGCGCTAGATGAGGACATTATAGGGGCCTGAAAATGCTTGACCAAATCATGAAGGTCTGTGAGAGAGTCCTTGATTGAGGGTTGGGAGCTCCAGCCAAAGCATCTTCTATTGATGGATATGCAGTTTGGTTTTTATGCCAGGGACGTGGTACAACCGATGCTATCTTCATAGTCAGGCAGAATACAGGAATAGATACCGTACTAAAAGGCAGGGATCTTTACTTTGTGGTTTTGTGGACCTGGAGAAGGCCTTTGATAGGGTACCTAGAGATGTTTTTGTACAGTGGGCTATGAGGAAACTTGGTGTGGAAGAGGTGGCTGGTGCGAGTGATAATGAAGTTGCATGAGGATTCGCGAAGTTCGCTGAGGGTGTAAGGTGTACTGAGTGATGTATTCGCAGTCCGTGTTGGAGTCCCATCAGGGTTCAGTTTTAAGCCCCCTCCTCTTTATTATGGTCTTGGAGGCGCTGTCTAGAGTTTTTAGAGGCGGGACCTCCCGTTGGCACTGTGTTTATGCAGACGATTTAGTCCTAATAGCTGACAGTATGCAGGATGCTGAGGCCAAATTCAGAAAGTGGAGAGAGGGCATGGCGCGCAAGGGTTTAAGAGTCATATTAACAAAACCAAGGTTTATGCATTGGAGTTTGAGACGAGGGCAATGTTGGAAAAGAGAGGTGCATACCCCGGTGCACGTGTGTGGAAAGGGAGTGGGCGTTAAACTCAATTCAATGTAGCATCTGTCGATGTTGGGTACACCATGGGAGTAAGCGCTGTAGTAGAAAATAAAGGGGCCCCTGCCGAAGGATAAGTCAGAAATAGAGAAATTTGAGTGCGTTAGTGTTGCAAAGGCGAGCTTCGTGTGGTTAAGTGATGATCCTGTGGCTGTGAATTTTGGAAATGAGTCTTTGGAGCTGGTGAACAAGTTTTGTTACCTAGGAGATACCATCTCTGCGCGGTTGGTGTGGGCGAGGCTGCCACTGTTGCTAGTGAAAAAAAAAAAATTTTTTTTTAGGGGGTTTGTGGCCTGGGGGGAAGTTCAGAGAATTGATGCCAATCCTGGACCATGAAAAGAAAGCCTCTCCCCCTGAAGGGAAAGGTGTATGCACTACATGTGTTAGAAGTTGCAATGACGTAATGCCTCAGCAAACATGGGCCGTTAAAGTAGGAGGATGTCAACAGGAATGGAGCGTGTAATGAGAGGGCAATGGTGAGAGGGATGTGTGGCGGCACAGGCTACAGTGATAGAATAACAAATGTTGAGCTGAGGAAGACGTTTAGGTATAAACGAGTATTTAGCGAGGTGATGCGTACAAGTAGACTGGGATGGTATGGACATGTGGAGAGAATGGATGAACAAAATTGGCGTGACAAAATGCAGGTCTGTGATTGTGGAGGGAGCTGCACCAAGGGGTGGACTCCGAGGAAGACCTGGGATCGGACTATACGTGCCGATCTCAAATCCAAGAAACTTGACAAGTGAAGCAGCCCTTAACAGGGTTGCCTGGAACGCCGCCATTAGGAACAAGAGGACTGAACACTGCACTTATGGGTGGAACACTCAGTCTTAAAATGTTTATGTATGTATGTTGTAACATTCAAAAGTCAGATATAGAATAATAGACGCAATAGAAAATTATACATGTATGATAGAGCAGATTATGAGCTGCTGAGACGGTGTTTTGGGACATTGACTGGGGGGGGTAATACTTTGAACGGTGAAGACGTGAATAGAAGGAAATGTGGAGGAAAAAATTAGAGTCAAAATGGAGGAAGGAGAATGCTGTAAATCCAAAAGTGTACCAAGTAAGGAATATAAGGGAATAAAACCAAAATTTGAGGAGGAAAAGAACTAACCCGAATTGCAGAAATGCCCAAAAAAAGAAAGCTTTGGGATATTGATTAGAAGAAAAGAAACGATTGTGGGAAAGATTAAAATCGTTAAAAAAGAACAACAGGGGGTCTAGTATAGAACTAAAGAAGCTAAAGAAGTGGATCTGGAGACGGACCAGGGAATTATAGACCAGTCAGTTTGACAAGTGTTGTGTGTAAACTAATGGAAACTGGTATAATTAGAGAAGGAATACATGGATCATATGAAGTCAAACCAACTTTTCAGTGGGAGACAGTCTTTTTGGATTCTTGCCGGGGAGGTCCGAACGGTACTACAGCTAATTAAGGTTGTAGATTGATTTGGATGCACATTCTAGAAGATGGTGTGATGTAAATAGAGTTGGTATATTGCGATTTTATGAAAGGCCTTCGATAAGGTCCCCACATAAAAGGTTAATAGAGAAAGTTAGAAGCTATACCATATAGGGGAGAAAATGTGTGAAATGGATAGAAGCCTTCCTGAAAGATCGGAGGACAGAGGGTACTGGTGAATGGAATAGGCTCGGGGTGGAGTGAAATTACAAGTGGGAGGTACCTCAGGGAATCTGTGTTGGACTACTGCTGTTCGTTATATTTATCAAACGACTTTACCTGAAGTTATAACTAATGGAAGTGAGGTATTACCTGTATGCTATGACACTAAGCTGTATAGAAGAAGTGAGGAGTAAGGAAGATATGGGTTTGCTTCAAGGAGATGTGGAGGGCATGAAGGGATGGTCTGAGCATTTGGTTAATGCCTTTTCATCCAAAAAAATGCCGTACATGCGGCATTGGGACCAGCAAGATAGACAACGGTAGGATACCGTATGGTATGAAGCGATGGAGGAGGGAAGTGAATGCAGAAAAGGATATAGGAGTAGTTATAGGAACAATACGTTACAATTTCTCAGAACATTTTTAGCAAAAAGATACAACAAAGCCAATAGAATTGTAGGGCTGATTAAGGAGGACATTTGGTGTCCCGTGACCGAAGAAATTCTTCACGGGAATCTCTATACAGCGCTGGTTAGGCCGCACCTGGAATATGCGACACCAGGTGTGCGCTCCATATAATGGTAAAGGAATTTATAGAAGCAGTGGAGAAAGTGCAGAGGAGAGCTAGCAAGCTGGTACCCAATGTTGAAGAACGCGGGGCTATGAGCCAGAAGGAGGTTGGAGGACACTGGGGCTTCCGACACTGGCATATAGGAGAGAAAGAAAGAGAGGGGAGTATGATAGAGACTTTTAAGATAGTGTCAGGAAAGTACGATGAGGATGTGTGTGAAGGTATCTTCTTGATTCGGGAGGGAACAAGAAACGAGAGGACACTCTAAGAAAATTGTCAAAGAAAAGAAATAGGCTTGAGAAGGCAAAGAACTCCATTTTGTGATAGAGTGGTAAATGAGGTGGAACGCACTGCCCCAGTATGTAGTCGATTCCGAATCAATAAGGGTGAGTTTGAAAGGAATCTTGTATAAAGCATGGGGGAAGACAAGATTTGAAGTTTTGATTAAAAACACACAAAACATACAGAATAGTAAAAATGTTTGCGTCTGCTACTGCCCGCCGCCAAACACCGGTGAACGACCGTCAGCAGTGCAAGTACTGGTTACTGAGCTGGATCCCACAGGCATAGTTTGGCCTTTTTCCAGAGATCTACTGTAAGAAACTTGTAAGAATACCTTTATAATCAAACCTATAATAGGCACCTATGGAGTAAGTATTAATTGACTTCATTATGATAAAATAACGATGTGTTAGTGATGGGAACAGCCGCAAATACGTGCGCACAGGAGTTGTGGTGTCTCACTACCCCCCATCGGCGCACGTCTTAGGTTAACTAAAAAAAAATAATCAGTTTTGCCAAGGGAATTCACTTTACCGTGAGTTGAAATATAAAACCGATTATAGTTTCAGGGCAGGTTGCACCTGTAGAGCTTAGAAACTAAAAGTCAGTCCCAATCTACCAAGATTGGAAGCCAAAGCGTCACATTTGTTCCCTTGCCCCTCAAATTTCTCTTCATAATTGCTGACCAGGGGCACAGAGGCCCTGGGTTGGGTGCTTTGGTTTCCCGGACGTTTCCGCACCTCTCCTCAGCCCCCGCCATCGGAGTGGGCTTGCGGTCACCCAGTGCTTTATTGTGGTCGGCGGGGGGAGGGTTCTGTTGGGGCGCGCTCGGTTATGGCCTTGGAATTGCTCGGGGCCTTGGGGCTGTTCGGCCAGGCAGCTTGTGGAACAACAACAACAACAACTAAAGTCAGTTTTATTCCAGCTGATGGTATCAATTGATTGATTATGTATGTGTGGATGAACGAATGAAGAAATCTGTGATGGATGCTAGGGTGTATAGGGGTATTGGAGGGGGTCTGTCTGATCATTATGTAGTGGTAGCTAAGGTTAGGATACAAAAGAAGTGGTTGAGGAGAGCGGGAGGGAGGCGAGAGGAGGGTGGAATGGTGAGGAGGGTGGAGAGGTTGCAGGAGGAGGAAGTCAGGGAGGAGTACAGGAGAGCAGTGGAAAGACGACTAGGTGGGTTCGACCTGGAAGTTATGGAGGAAGTGGAGGAGATGAGCAAGGTGTTTAAGGATGAGATCTGTGCAGCATGTGAGGAGGTGTGTGGAGTGAGGAGAAGAGGGAGGGGAGTGAAAGGTACAGCATGGTGGACAGAAGAGGTAAGAATAGCTGTGGAAGAAAAGAAGAAAGCACATAGAGAGTGGTTGGGTAGTAGAGGGAATGAAGATTCCGAGAGACAGAAACGAGCGAGGTACGTGGAGAGTAAGAGGGTGGTGAAGAGAGTAGTGAAGGAAAGTAAGAGAAGAGTAGATGAGGAATTTGGAAGGAATCTGAGTGTAAAATGGAGGGAGAGTAAGAAACTGTTCTGGAAAGAAGTCAAGAAAGTTAGGGAAGGTAGCAAGGGAAACAGTAAGGGCGTGAAAGATAAGAATGGAGAATGCTAGCCGAGAAGCAAGAGAGAGTGAAAGATGGAGGGAGTACTTCAGTGAGTTGCTAAATGAAAGGAATGACAGAGCCAGCAAACATAGCTGGATATGGTATGGGATGGAGAAGAAGAGAAGTAGTGGAGGAGGAGGTGGGGATCAGGAGGTCAGAAGTGTGGGAAGCCATGAAAAGAGTGAAGTTGGGGAAAGCACCAGGAACAGATGGAGTGTATGGGGAAATGTTGAGGTATGGTGGTGAGATAGTGATAGAATGGGTATGGAAAATGTGCAAACTAGCATGGGAGAAGGGGAGTGCACCCGATGACTGAAAGACTGGCATAATAGTCCCCTATATAAGGGCAAAGGGGAAAGAGGAGTGTGTGGTAACCACCGAGGAATATGTCTTCTAAGCATAGTAGGGAAGGTACCGTATACAGTAGGGTAGTGATTGAGAGAGTGAGTGAGAACGGAGAAATAGATAGGCGACGAGCAGGGAGGTTTTAGGAAGGGAAGAGGATGTGTAGATCAGATTTTTACCCTGAATTGTGTTGTGGAGAAGTATCTGGAGAAGAAACAAAAGGTGTATGTTGCCTTTATGGACTTGGAGAAGGCCTATGACAGAGTGGATAGAGAAGGTTTGTGGAAAGTACTTAGAATATACGGAGTAGAGGGCAAGTTGCTGAAAGCAGTGAAGAGCATGTATGAGGGTGCAAAGGCGGCAGTACATGTGGAGAGTGAGCAGAGCGAGTTCTTTGACCTGAATGTTGGTTTGAAACAGGGGTGTGTGATGTCCCTGTGGTTGTTTACTGTATATATGGATGGAGTCATGAAAGAAATACTATCAAGAGCAGTGGATGTTGGTGTATCGCTGAAAAGGGAGGGAATTGAGTGGAAGCTACCTATACTGCTGTTTGCGGATGATACAGTTCTGATGAGTGATAATGAATGGGAGTTGCAGGGTCTGGTAAATGAGTTTGGAACAGTGTGTGAAAACGGAATTTGAAGGTAAATGCGGGGAAGAGCAAGGTTATGGTCTTCGAAAGGGGTGAAGTCACAGAGTGTGAGGTGAAGCTGAACGGTCAGGCTATGGAGATCGTCAACTCTTTTAAGTATCTGGGCAGTGTGTTGAGTAAAGATGGGATTATGGATGAAGAAGTGCGGGAGAGGGTACAACAGGGGAAGAGGGTTGTAGGAACGCTAAAAGCAAGTAACAAGAAATAGGGTGGTCAGTATGGAAGTGAAGAAGTCCTTGCATGACAGTGTGGTAATCCCGACACTGACTTACGGAAGCGAAGCATGGACGTTGGTTGAGAGACTCAGACCAAGAGTGAGAGCAGTGGAAATGAATTACTTAAGGAGTGCGTGCGGAGTTACATGGAGGGATAGACAGACTAATGAGGAAGTAAGAAGGAGCTGTGGTGTGGAGGTAGATGTGCAGGAAAGTGTGATAAGGAACAACTTGAGATGGTTCGGCCATATGGAACGTAGGAAAGCGAGAGAATGATTAAGAGGGTGTACGAGAGCGAGGTGGAGGGACAGAGAGGGAGAGGTAGACCGAATGAGAGGTGGAAGGATGGAGTGAGGAAGTACATGAACGAAGGCGGTGCTGGTTGGGGGGAGGGGCATCGACTGACTGGGGACAGAGGTGCATGGGGGCGGTTCGTTCGTGGCCACCCCTTCGGGGATCACGGCGTCAGGCAATAGATAGATAGATACATGTAGATTGTTTATATACTTAAAAATGTGAGTATATTATAGCAAGCTTTAAGATAAGTTATTGTTTAAGTAAAGACATTTTATTTCCAAATTGGCAAGTTCACCCAAATTAAACTAATAGCAATTTCCAATTTAAGTTAACATGCTAGTCCCTATTTAACTTAAAATATTTAAAAATATTCAATGAAAGTTAAGACTTCACCTGAATTTTAAGATTACCTACCACTTTATACAAGAGAAGTTACAACCAGGGGAGAACCAAGAAAATTAGTAAATTCTTCGAAAATTTTATTATTAAATATTCATAACAATTTGTAATTACATACAGATTCTTTGTTCTATCCGAAGTCTGCAAACCATATATATTACTAAATATTCTAGATTAGTTTAAAATCATCCTAGGATATAAAGTTATTTATATATAGTTTTATCCAGTTTAATCAGCTTTTCCCTTGCCTTTTGTAGATCCCTTTGAAGTTTCACAAATCTTGTGGGTAGTCACTTGCCAGTTACAAGTAGTGGTAGAGTCCAAATTCCGAAGGTTGTTTAAATCCCTAGGCTGCCTGGCCGAACAACCCCGAGTCCCTAAGGAAGGCCATGATCGGGCTTGAGAAGGGCTACAAAGCTGATGTTCATGGGAAGTTACTAGACGAAAATTCTTCGGTCAAAAAGTCTGCTTAATTCCTTTGAAGTAGATGCCTCTGGAAACTGGTATATGCTGGGTGGTGATGGTGATCCTTCTCGTCTGGTGGTCAGGTTGGAACGGAAATTTTCCTTTTTTAGTTAAAATAGGACTTCAGAGGCTATCAACCCTATTGAATTATTAAGCCAGCACACTGTAAGTCAAGAATAACGTCAGGACTGGAGCCTCCCTGCGAAAACTCCAGTCCCTTGGAAATTTTCCTTTTTCTGCTTGATTGGGAAGGCCATCAGCCCATCAGGACTATTAGGCCATACTAATGCAAAACGTTAATCACCAAGAACCTCATAATACTGGAATGTGATAGCGGCAAGTATCACAATCCAGTATACGTCATAGGTCCAAAGCAAGTAACATATGACGATCGCGTCATATGGCGGTATGCCCAAGAGTATCATATGACGCGATCGCGTCATATGGTCTTAGTGAAATAGCTCAATAAGTAAGTTATATGACGCATTTGCGTCATATTGAGCTCAGTAAGTTAGGTAATATTATTTTTATTAATCTCACCACCACACCCCAATGAAATTAATTAAAGTATATATGATCCACCGGGATTCAAACCCGGGTTATCACACACATATTTTTTCCACCTTAACCATTACACCACCAGGACGGTTAAAGGTTTATGCACACGCCTTCGACTTATTATCCATTCTCGAATACTGGATATTAATCTAATCATGTTCATATTCCCAACCGCACTATGGTAGCCTACTGTTTAAGTGAGAAGAAAGAATATTCATGGGGCACAGATCATATAGACCGGCCTCTCGAAGAAATATCCCTAAACCTACTAATAATATTATTTTTATTAATCTCACCACCACACCCCCAGTGAAATTAATTAAAGTATATATGATCCACCGGGATTCGAACCGGGTATCACACACATATTTTGCCACCTTAACCATTACACCACCAGGACGGTTAAAGGTTTATGCACACGCCTACGACTTATCCATTCTCGAATACTGGATATTAATCTATCATGTTCATATTCCCAACCGCACTATGGTAGCCTACTGTTTAAGTGAGAGGAAAGAATATTCATGGGCACAGATCATATAGACCGGCCTCTCGAAGAAAGATCCCTAAACCTACTAATAATATATTTTTTTATTAATCTCACCACCATACCCCAATGAAATTAATTAAAGTATATATGATCCACCGGATTCGAACCCGGGTTATCACACACATATTTTTGCCCTTAACCATTACACCACCAGGACGGTTAAAGGTTTATGCACACGCCTAGACTTATCCATTCTCGAATACTGGATATTAATCTAATCATGTCATTCCCACCGCACTATGGTAGCCTACTGTTAAGTGAGAGGAAAGAATATTCATGGGGCACAGATCATATAGAGTCTCGAAGAAAATATTAAACTACTAATTTATTTTTATTAATCTCAGAATGAAATTAATTAAAGTATATGATCCACCGGATTCGAACCCGGGTTATCACACACATATTTTTGCCACCTTAACCATTACACCACCAGGACGGTTAAAGGTTTATGCACACGCCTACGACTTATTATCCATTCTCGAATACTGGATATTAATCTAATCATGTTCATATTCCCAACCGCACTATGGTAGCCTACTGTTTAAGTGAGAGGAAAGTGAGTGGTAAGTTAGATCAGAATCTGTCGATTGGTGGCAACCCCAAATACCTCCGACTTCTACCGGTACCTCAGTGTAAGAGAGAGTGTTGTTGGGGAAATACCGGGCGCTCCGCCAACCCGTCAGTAAGTTAGTAACTTACAGTATGTCGGACAGGGTTAAGAGCATCAACTGTCAATCTCATTATATGCTAAGACAAAGGGAAAAAGCAAAAAAGAAAATGAAATTAATATGACTCTAAAATGAAGTAATGACAAAATTCAAGAAGTTATCAAGCTAATCAACATTGGAGGTACTGTGAACATAGTAAATAATGAGTGAAAACAATAGCATAAAAATATGCTAAAATGGAACACAGGAAATACAGTCGGTCCTCCGGTAACGCGCGTTTTGGAAACGGGGATTTGGTGGCACGCGGTACACCCCAAATATCAAAAGTTTTGCTAACACGGTCAACACTTACACTGACGCGGGGTCTAGCCGGGCGGTTTTCTCTCTCCTCGGCCGGGTGAGGCTGTTCCGTCTCCCACCCTGGTCCAGTGACGTCAATTGCGGCTCGTCCGGGTATGTCATTCCCTCCCCAGCGTCCTTCTCCAGTCCACCATTGCTCGCCTCACGTACCGACCCCCCCCACCACCACCGCGTGTGTTGTAACACACACCGTGGTTCCCAAAGTGCCTTTTTTTCTGTGACTTTTACCTGGCCGCCATGCCGCCCAAGAAGCGCTGAACCTTTACGTACGCACAAAAGTACGAGATCGTGAAGGAGTTAGAAAAGGGAAAGAGAGAAGCTGAGTTAGCAAGACGACATGATGTGAATGAGAGTACAATTCGCACCATTTGGAAAGATAGAGAGAAGATTGCTAAGATTATGAAGGGCAACCCCACAAAGGGTACTCAGGCATTGATTAAAGTGGGAAATGTTATCCTAAAGAAGACAGAGAAGCTGATGTTGCATTATTTGGAGAGGCAAAAGAAGAACCATGTGCCGACAGACGGACGGATGATGAGAGAAAAGGCGAAGAAATATTATGCAGCAGTGGCTCGAATGAACAATGTACAGAACCCCAAACCCTTTAAGGTAGGGTGGTTGATGTCCTTCAATAAACGAAACAAAATGAAAAATGTTCATATTACAGGAGAGGTAGCAAGAGCAGACCATGCTGCAGCCAATGAATTCCCTGCTTTTTTACGTGAGGTTATTGTGGCCGATGGTTACAACTTAGATCAAATTTTCAACTGCGATGAGTCTGCAGTCAACTGAAAGAAAATGCCAAAACGTTCTTACATTTCGGTTTCTATCCCTCCATCTGTGCCTTTGTCTCTAATTTCCTTTCCGGCCGTTCCATAGCCGCGGTTGTGGACGGCCATTGTTCACTTCCTCACCCTATAAACTCCGGTGTTCCTCAGGGCTCTGTCTTATCTCCTATTCTCTTTCTAATTTTTATAAATGATCTCCTCAACTGTACCTCAATTCCCATCCATTCATACGCAGACGACTCAACCTTACACTACTCCATTATTTTTTTCAGAACGCCCAGCAATCCCTCAACGACAAACGTAATGAAGCCATAGAACTCTTAAATTCTGATCTAAATACTATCTCCATTGCGGCAGAGAAACCTTGTTACCTTTAATGCTTCCAAACCCATTTCTCCATATATCTACACGTTAGGAACTCTCAGCGAACTATCCTTTATTCTTCAACAATACAAGTTATCAATCATTCATCATCTCTCAATATTCTTGGTGTCTCTTTTCTTCTGCTCTCAGTTGGAAGGACCAGTCTTGCTAAGGCAGCCTCCCAGAAGCTGGGTGTGCTCAACCGCCGTAGGGGGTTCTTTTCCCCTGCACAGCTTCTTGCTCTGTACAGGGGCATAGTGCGTCCTTGTATTGAGTATTGTTCACATGTGGTGTGGGGAGGTTCCTCTCACACCGCTCTCCTAGACAAAGTTGAAAGGAAGGCCTTTCGTATCATTAACTCCCGTCCACTCACTAACTCTCTGCAATCTCTCTCTCTCCGCCGCAATGTTGCATCTCTCTCGCTACTATAATAATCAGTGTTCCTCAGAGCTTTCCCAGTGTATACCACCTCCTTTACGTAGGGCATGTGGTACCCGTCTTGCAACTCAATCCCACCCCTACTCTGTGCAACCCTCCAACCCAAGAGTGAAATGTTACTCTCAAACTTTCTTCTACTCAACAGCTGAGCTCTGGAACTCTCCCAGAATCAATCTTTCCCTCTTCCTATGACTTAAATTGCTTCAAACTCCGTGTGTCCAGGCATTTTGGCTCGAACGTCCCTTGATTTTGGCCCTGTCACTCTTTCAACTATGGGGGAGGCACTCGCTATAGGCAGTTCTGCCTTTTGCCTCCCTCAATCACATAGGGAAAAAAAGAAAAAAAAAGAGGCTATAAAGCAGCCAAAGACCGTGTAACCATCTTATTGGCATGCAATGCTTCCGGAACCTGCAAGATGAAGCCTCTAATCATCCATAAAGCAAAGCGCCCAAGACCATATCGCAACATGGACATGTCAAAGTTAAATGTTCATTGGATGAGCAACAAGAAGGCCTGGATGTCGTCAGCGTTGAGCCTAGAATGGTTCGATAATTATTTTGTAAAGGACTTAGAAACGTTTTGTAGCCGGCAAAACATTGCTTTTAAAGCACTGCTATTGCTTGACAACGCACCAGGACATTCCAGATTGTTGATTGATCGGCACCCAAACGTAAAAGTCATGTTCATGCCCCCCAACACTACGTCTCTCCTACAGCCCCTGGACCAGGAGGTGATAGCGTGCTTTAAGGGTGCGTACGCAACTAAAACTTTCCAGATGCTCGACAGTGCCACTGACACCCAAGAAGAACTGCTACAGATATCTGATGATGAATCAGTCCCTGACTCTCTTCCACCACTCGAAGAACTATCTACCCCTGAATCTCCCCCACCACTCGAAGAACCTGCACCAAACTCGCCTTCACAACAACGACAACAACAGCAACAGCAGCCAACACCCGCCGACAGAGCAGCTATAACAGTTCACACCTTTTGGAAAAGGTTTCATATTAAGAATGCAGTGGATACGATGGTGGAAGCGTGGGCTGATGTGACAAGAGCTACAATTCACCATGCCTGGAGGAATGTTTTAGAGGGGTTACCTGGGCACAAGCTGGAATTACCTGATGAGCCAGTCAGGCTTGAAGCAGTGGTGGAGAGAGCAGTCGAGGTTGCCAGACGTGTGCCCGGGATGGATGAAGTGGGGCCAGAAGATATTCGTGGTTTGATTCAGCCACCACAGGAGTTTGATGCTGAGGACCTACTGCAGGATTTGGAGGAAGAAGAGCAGGCAGAGGAAGAACACCGAGAAGAAGACGAACCCCAGGAAGAGCCTGACACTCCTGGTCTAAGGGAATTTGTAGAATTGTCACAACGCCTCAGCCATCACATGAACAACTTTGATCCCAAACATGACCGTTCAGCACAGATAATAGCAAGCTTTACTGCTGCCATCCACCCGTACTTTGACATGTTTCACGACAGGATAAATGCACGCCAGCAGACACGAATAACAGATTTCTTTCGTCGACGTGCGGAGCAACAAGAACAAGTGGCGTCGAGTGACTCAGACTCAGACTCCGACCCACAGCTACCAGACGATCTACTGTCGATTGTATCAGATCCCGACTACAGTGGCTTCGAGGACTCTGATGCTGAAGCTGGGGAGGGACCACGCCTTATCAACGAATGGCTGGACGTGGGAGCGGCGAGAGCTAACAGACCATAAACTTCATCGCAGTGACGGCGATGGATCCGGGGGGGTAGGGGACGGGTGGCCGCGGGCGGGGGATGCAACACTTCATTTATTCAGAGGTAAGAGTTGTTGCAATGGGCAAATCAACCCAATGCACATGTCAAATATCCTTTATAATTGATTTAATTATTATAACATAGGCTTCTATGGAGAAAATGTGGACTTTGTGGAAACCCCCAGAACACCAAGGTACGTTTAACATGTAAACATATGGGTTCGTTAACGCGTTTTTTGGTAACACGGGAGGTTAATAATAATAATAATAATAAGCATGTTACTTATTTCTCATAAGCGCCAATTTTTCCGAAGAATTCACTAGCGCTCGAAAAGAGAAAGAAAAAAGAACAAAAATCAATGCATCAAAAGAAGGCTCATATACAACACACATTTAACAATCACTAGCAGTGGCAAAATAGCCTAAACTCTATAGCCATCTGTCATGACACCTCTCTCAAGATCATAGCTTCTCTCAAAGAGAAAAGTCTTAAGTTGTCTCTTGAAGCATTCAACAGAACTCAGTTGTCTCATGGACCGCGGCAACCTGTTATACAACCTCGGAGCCATGTAGGAGACTGACCTCTCAAAGAAAGAAGACTGCTGGAAAGCCCTTGGTTCATCAAGACGAAAAGGGTCATTGTCATGACGCACAACTACACCATGGTGTGCCGGTGGGCGCCTGAGCAGCTCCGCAAGGTACCCAGGCTCACCAAATTTGAGAACCTTAAAAGTCACCAAACACAACTTAAATTCTATTCTTGCTCTTACTGGCAGCCAGTGCAGTTCTATGTGAAGAGATGTAGTAGGAGTTCTAGGTGGAACACCAAAAATTAGTCTTGCGGCCCTGTTAAGAACAGACTGAACTTTCTTCAAAATATAATTTGGAAGACCCACCAAACAGGGCATTGCAATAATCAACACGAGAGAAGACCAATGAGTGAACCAACGTCAGAAGGCAACGTCTGGTTATAAACGGCTTCACCAAATAGAGATTTCTGATGTGCAAGTAACAACTTTTAACTATCTGGTTTACATGCTCTTTGAAATCTAATCGGGAGTTCACATATACACCCAGATTTCGAACAGAGTTGGCCGGTCGCAGCTGAGATCCACCCACATTGATGGAGAGGGCACCTACCATATCATCAGCTCTTCTATTTCCTCGGATGATGAGAATATCAGTTTTACCATCATTTAGTTTAAGTTTTCTCGCTCTCATCCACTTCTTGATATCAGACATCAACAATTCCATCTTACTCCGTATATCAACTATATTTGTGATTCTCACATAAATCTGGGTGTCATCTGCATAAAAGTGAAAGGTGACATTATGTGCACGAAGCAGAAGAGACAAACTGCTAATATAAATTATAAATAGGATAGGACCCAAAAACTGATCCCTGCGGAACACCATACTGCAGGGGTGTCGAGTCCGAGACCACTTGATTTACCATCACACTCTGGGATCTACCTGACAAGTACGACCCAAGAAGCAAGAGAGCGGAGTCACGCACACCACAATCATAAAGATCACTCAATAACAACTCGTGATCCACTGTGTCAAAAGCCCGCAGAGAGATTCAAGCAAGACCAATAGTGAGGCCACACCATTGCAAATGTTCTCAACTAGATCATTATGTACTCTAATCAATGCTGTTTCAGTTGAATGATGCTGTCGGTAAGCAGACTGAAAAATTGGGATAGTTTCATTCTGCTGAAGTAGTGGTTGTAATTGGTCAAGTATTGCACGCTCTAATATCTTTGATATGAAGGACAGGTTGGAGACAGGACGATAGTTCAACATGTTCTCAACATCAAGTCCAGGTTTCTTTAGAGTAGGTCGGAGTAGTGCATGCTTTTCAGAATGTGGGAAGCTACCTTCAGAGAAGCACTTATTAATTATTTTGGAAATAAACTCAACTGTGTGATCATAGACTCTTGGTAGCTTGGAAACATTTATGGGATCCAACGGGCAAAATGTTTTATTGAGGTTTCTTATGTAGGACGAGATCATGTCCACCTCTACTGAGTGAAAGGATGAGAGGACATTATTAGGAATGTGTCGGGGTTGGAGTACAACTGAAAGTTCTTCACCAACAGAAGCATCATCCAATTCCTGTCTTATGCGAGTTATCTTGCCAGCAAAAAATGCCACAAAGTTGGCAGCCAACTCGGCATCAGGTACAGAAGGTCTTAAGCTGACTCTTGTTTTTCCAAGTAAACTGTTTACAATTGAAGCCAACCTCCTCTGGTCGTTACCACACGAGTCAACTTTTCCCTGATAATACACTTTCTTTTCATCTTTGATTTTGTAGACCACAGCTCTTCTAGCTGACAGGTATTGCAACCATGTAGAGTCTGTTTTATTTTTCCGCCATTCACGTTCAGCTCTTCTACGCGCTCTTCTAAGAAATTTAACTCGAGTGCTATACCAGGGCGAATCATCTCGTACTATGATTTTCTTCTCTACTTCTGGACAGTGATGATCGAACACTAATTTAAGTGCATTTCCATGTACCTCCACCAGCTCATCTGAAGTAAGGTTGGAAGTATCAATACTTCCCAAGTACTGTTTTACTTCACTGCTAGCCAAATTTAGGTCTGCATTTTTATAATTTCTAAATCTGATTACTTTTTCATGTGTGAGTGGCTTAGGGAAATCAAAGCTGAAAGTAATCAAAGCATGATCAGAGGTATTAGGGTCAGCATTCTCAACATCAACATCCAGAACACCACCACAACCCACAGGAGAGAAAACCAAGTCAAGGGTGTGTCCTAAGATATGAGTTGGGTGGGACACATGGTTTACAAAATTGTTCTGATCAGTCAACTCAAGGAACTCAGGAGAGAATGGCTTCAGATGAGGGCTGTCAACCCAGTAATTAAAATCTCCACACATCAAAAGTCTTCCTGTTTTAGCAGAAAATTCCTCGAGAAACTGCCCAAACTCTTCCATAAAACCCCTATCTGTGCCACGATGGCCAGGCCTATAGACAACTGCCATTCTTAGAATTTGTTGATGGAGTTTTATTTCCACTTCCAACAGTTCATAATAAAGAGGGGCTGGGTTATGGCTTATTTGCAAGATATTCACCAGAGATGTGGAGTAGACAACTGCCACTCCACCACCCGGATGATCTCCCCTAGGCCTAGGAACATTTATTATGGAATGGGTTTTAGGCAATGCCGCCTGGATAATATTCAGATCTGACTCGAACAACCAGGTCTCAGTGAGACATAATACATCAAGGTTACGTTCATCCAAGATCTCGCAAATATGATCCATTTTGTTACGCAAGGAACGAACATTCAACAGACCCAGTTTCAACCGGCTCCCATGTGCATTTTTCAGTTTTTTTAACCTACAAAATCGGTGTTCTCAATAACTTTATTTCTCTGAGCTGTCATTAAAGGACAATTTCTACTTGAGGCGAAATGATTTGGCGGCTCCGTAACTGATGTGGAGCTCATACAATTTATACATTTGGGGGAAGTCTTGTTGGTGCAGTCTTTTGAGTTATGAGTACCAGCACAGAAGTTGCATTTTGGATCCTCATTTTTCCGATAACACCTGTCACTGGTATGACCAAAGCCCTGGCAATGGTAACATTGTGTTACCCAGAAGCGATCGTATGCACGACATCTCACAAGTCCAACATACACAGAATTGCCATCATCCACAATGGAAGAGCGTATTTCAGGTGACATTTTTACTACCGCAATCTTAGTGTGTGCATCACTCTTTTGCTTAGTGAATAGCAAATTCATAGCTAAGCCATCGTCGACCAGGGACTTTATTCTTGGGTTCTTGTTGAGGATGCTGGGAATGATCTCATTATCCTCAGCGTCATTAGCAATGCCTACCAGAGTCATTTTTGGCATCATCTTCTTTGGTTCGGAGACACTGAAGGCACTGTCCACCCCCAAATACTGATTGATGGCCCTTCCTGCATCTTCTTTGGCTTTCTTGGATGGAAGTCGTACCACCAGTACACCTGACTCAGTTCTAGTTAACTTGTTAACCGGAACCGAAGCCAAAGCAGTCTCGATTGCCTTTGTATCTGGTGGGCTTACTGGCTCGGAGGATCGGTCTTTTGGCTTCACTACCAGGACCTGATGGTCCCAGACAGTTTTTTTCTTTCCACCATCTACCACCTCAGTGGTGCGTTTGGTCGGCTCCTTTTTGGTCTCCGCTGTTTCCCTCACTACCTTTTCCTTGCTCTTCAAAACCTGCACTACATTCTTCTCAAACTCTCTTTTCCTCTCAGAACACATTAGCCGCGTTACCGGAGGACCGACTGTAAATAAAACACCACCACCAAAATTAAAACCCAAGTTACAATTCTCTGAATAAATTGGTCTCTTCCAAGTAAGCCATCAATTTGTCAACAACACGAACATCCCCATCACCCAAGATCGAGTCCAAAGTGATGGGGACGTTATTCGCCCTGTAGTACATCAGGAGAGGGCTATGCTCCTCCACAAATCTACCACAGGACAAAAGGATGTGGTTGATCGAGAGAATCCCGCCACTGGTGGTACATTGCGGCGGCAAGACATGGTCGATATATGGTTTCATGTGAGTTAGGAATGTGCAATTCATCCTCAGTCGAGCTAATATAACTTCCTCTCTCTGGGAGCGACTGTTAGCTGAGTGCCAAACCTCAATTGTTGGTTTGACTGTATGAATAGTTAGGTCGGTCCTCTGACTTTGCCACAGAAGATCAATTGATTTCTTACCGAAAGAGAGACTTGACTGTAGATCCCGAGGGACGTCCCACGGCCCATCAAGTTCTATCGCAGAGTTTGCAAGTGCGTCAGCCTGCTCATTGCTGAAAATACGACAATGACCATGCACCCAAATCAGAGAGAAGGACTTACAAATGAGTGCAACTTATTGATAATGCGGCCCTGGATTTCAGATGAACCCGTACTACATGAATCAATTGCCTGAAGGGCTGACTTTGAATCTGAAAAAGTTACAAAGTTGTCATGAGGAGAAGCCTAGGCAAAATCTATGGCCCGTTTAATTACAAAAAGTTCAGAAGTGAATACAGACGTATGGATCGGCAAACGGTTCCGGAGGCGACATTCGGTCGACCACACACTCGCACCCACACATTCATCCGTCTTAGAGCCGTCGGTGTAGAAGTGAAAAGAAGCTAGGTGTCTAATGAGGACCGATTTTAAAAACTGGCGAATTTCCACCTCCGGCGCCTGACGCTTGGGGGAAAGGAGCCACTGGGTATCGACAGTGAAAGAGGGCTGCTCCCAAGACGCTATCTTTAAGACAACCAGCTGGTCAACAGGAGAGAGATCATAACCTAGCTTACGCGTGAGGAATTGAAGCCGCACAGCCACCGACTTGAGGGCCCCATGCAGCACATGCTCGTACTGCAGGAGGATCCCACAAGCCGGAAGGCCGAGCGAACGTTTACGATGTAGACAAATACCAAACGAGAGGAGCATATGGTCACGACAAAGACGGAGGGGCGGCACGTTAGCGTCCACTTCCATACGCTCCACACGAGTACACCGAAGGGCCCCAAGGCACAAACGCAAACATACATTCTGAAACACATCCAACCTCCTCAAGGTACACGCGGACGCCGACCCATACACCTGCGAGCTATAGTCGAGTTTTGAACGAATAAGGAACTTATACACCATCAGTAAAGATGTTCTGTCGGCTCCCCAGTAACGGCCAGAAAGGTACCGGACATTTAAATTTTTACTGCAAAAATTAATCAAATAATTGACATGAGACTTCCAATTGAGCCTGCGATCAAAGTGCAGACCCAAGAACTTAACTGAATTTTGAAAAAATATCGGCTCATTATCCAAAGTGATGCGCAAATTAGGTTCATTAAGTCAACGAGTAAATACTACGCCGACACACTTAGCAACGGAAAACTGAAAACCCCACCACAAGGCCCAACGATGGACGGAATGAAATTTCCCTTCTCTTTTTTCAGCTTGATTGGGAAGGCCATCAGCCCAATTAGGCCATACTAAAGCAAAATGTTAATCACCAAGAACCTCATAATACTGGAATGTGATAGTGGCAAGTATCACAATCCAACATACGTCACAGGTCCAAGGCAATTTACAACAGGAAAATAATATAGGCAACATCAGCTGAGAAGAATAGTGTCAGGACAAACACATTCTTAGGAGCATCAACTGTCAACCTCACTATATGCTAAGACAAAAGGGAAAAGCAAAAAAGAACTGAAATTAATATTACTCTAAAGTGAATGACAGACAAAATTAAAGAATTTAACAAACAAAGCAACTTAGGAGGTCCTGTGAACATAATAAATAATGTGGGAAAACAATGGCATAAAAATATGCTAAAAAGGAACATAGGAAATAAATAAAACACCACCATCAAAAACATAACTCAAGTTAAAGCTCTCTGAATGAATTGGTCTCTTTCAGGTAAGCCATCAATTTGTCAACCACACCAACATCCCCATCACCCAAGATCGAGTCCAAAGTGATGGGGACGTTATTCGCCCTGCAGTACATCAGGAGAGGGCTACGCTCCTCCACAAATCTACCACAGGACAAA
The DNA here is from genome assembly GCA_032716605.1 of Paralithodes platypus. NCBI lineage: Eukaryota > Metazoa > Arthropoda > Malacostraca > Decapoda > Lithodidae > Paralithodes > Paralithodes platypus. Next base: position 10,580,067 of record CM064492.1, on the reverse strand, counting down.
AGGATGTGGTTGATCAATAAAATCCCGCCACAGGTGGTACATTGCGGCGGGAATACACGGTTGATTGGGAGGTTTGACACTCTCCCAATACCAAAGAAGGAAAACCTTCTATTTGGTAGGTAGCCTCGGAGTATCCAACATAGAGCTATATACCTATCGTATAATTCTGTTCCGCTCTGGAGCGGACAATTATCGTAATCACTAGCGCGATTAAATCGATAACATCTAGAGTAGCACCTTACTCTCTCTACTAGGTACGTTGTACACACTCTTGAGGCTACTATTTTAAAGGAAATTAAAATATTGATGAGAAAGAAAAGAGAAAATTGCAGAACATTGTCCATCCTATCTGGCTCCTTAAGCCGTTGTCACAGGTCCACCGCACAACCCGACCGGGTTCATTAGATCATCCAGGTATCAAGTTAAACACAAGATTGGATGGGCAGGGGTACGGCGTGAGGGCGGGATACTATGACGTTGGATACTCCGAGGCTACCTACCAAATAGAAGGTTTTCCTTCTTTGGTATTGGGAGAGTGTCAAACCTCCCAATTTAGTAGTAGCCTCTACGTCTCCAACGTAGAGCTAGAGTAACAAATTGGAGGCGGACATCCAAGCGAAAAAACACAAACTTAGCCCTTAGGAAATATCAGGACCATGGAAAGACCGACGTAAACAAGAGTTTATATAAAGAGTGTACAGACAGGTGCATATCAAGAGAGGTCAAGTACAGTCAAGTCTTATTCCATGAGATAACTTAGCCTAAGACAAAGAATGATGCATTTCATAATGATGAATATAAATTCCAGGATGCCCCCCCCCCCCCCCCCCCCCCTCCTTCCGGAAGAAAGCAGGACAACCCATACTGTAACGAGTAAATACCGGCATACGCCGAATATGAGTACCGTACAGGATGTGACGAAAAACTACATGAGCAGTGTCAGTGACGAGCACTAAAAGCCATATGAGAAAAGTTCAGTGGTATGAGGACAAGACATACCGAAAGAATGTAGTATACTTAAGACTAGAAAGTATATCAAAAGCTTAGCCCAGTTATTAATCTTTAACATAGGTGCAAGTATGGGTATAGTGCAATACCCTTCCCTCCCCTCCCCCCCCAATAAGGAAGGACAGGACAGGAGAAGGACAAGAGACAGAAGGAACCCCGCAGGTAGACCCCGAGGGAACCTGCAGGCCCAACGCACTACAAGGACGCCCTGGTCTGTCGGTGGACAACGACAGAGAGGAGGAGACAAACGTGGTGGGGGAAGACCGAAGCCCAGTGTTGGCAAAGTCCGGGCGAGAAAAAGCAAGTAAAACCTGAATGGAGCAGCGTACGAACGGACGGCATGAGCTGTGCCCTGAACGTACGGGTTACTGGCCCGAAGAACCCGACACAGGCGAAGTCCCACAGCACAGCGATTAAGCCTCCTATCGGACGTAGGCGCCACCCGTAATGTCAACCCCGACACTGGCCTGGCCGAGTACACATACGTATGCAGGGTTTGAACCGGACAGATCGGACGATGAACCCTACCACGTGTGGAAGCCGGTACAGGAAAGGCCGAAAAACGGGACTGTCGCGTACGGTTGTAGCCACAAAACGAACAGACGGAGCCAAAGGAACTGACCCAAGGACGGGAGAAAACGGAAGCAATGCAGGATCTTAGACATGGCAGCCATCTCCGAGACGCCGTCACCCGCCGCCAAAGCCAGAAGGAACAGTGTCATGGCATGGAAGTGTTCAGGCGCGGGGTAAATAGTGTAAGAGGCAGACGAGAGCAGTGGGAGAGCTTCCGCAGAGACCACTGAGGAGGAATCTGACGCGGGTTAGGCCTAAGTCCAAAGCAGGCCCGCATGAGGAAATCCAATGCCCTGTGAGGAACCCCGTGAATGACTCAAACGGTACCCAAATGGCCAACAGGCGGGTCCTAAGCGTAGTGCATATGTTGGGACGCATCACAAAAATAACCAAATGAAGTAGGGAAACACGAACGCCACCGACAGGCGTGTCCGCGACGTGTTGGTCATCCCAGAAGGAAAACCGTGCCAGTGAGAGACGGAAGTCTGCCACTGAGAATGTGGCCAGTGGAGAGAGTTGACAGTCAAAGAACGACTAAACGTCGGCAGCCACCCTGCCTCACAAACATCCACGATGTGAAGGCCAACGAGGTCCCGAGGCCATCAATCGATCCCAAGTGGAAATCGGGGAATGATAGGGGAACAGGACTCGGGCGCCACCGCCACAGCTGAGCGGACCAGGCGTGTGCCGGCCAGATGGAAGTGAACAACCAAACAAAGTTCATTTACCCACTCAGCCTGCGGAGGACGTTGCACATCAAAAAGGGCGTCGGGTGGCGGAAACACATCGAATACGGTGTTGGAAAGACCAAACTACCCAGGTGCTCTGTCAGAGCAACCGCCCATAGGTCGGCAGTCCCGGGTAGGCAGGGTACACGCAGTGCGACGGTGGAAAGGAGTGCGTGGCAAAACAGGTACCCCGCCAGGTCCTGAAGAACAAAAAGACTACGCAGTCACCTGACTCAGGGTGACAAGCGTGCTCGACCTGTCCCAGTCGAGGCCCGCCCACGGCACATCTTGCGACGGTGGAAGGCAGGACTCGGGAATGGCGACTAGGAAACCGAACCGAGGAGCGAGGAGGAACAAGGAGAGCGGCATGTACACAGGGTGTGGGAGAGTTCGCGGAGAAGATCCCACCCACCAAGGAAAAAAGGAGCGGAAGACCCCGAGTGAACAGGGGAGGCAAGGCCAGTCCGATGAGGGTCGTAAAGACACGAGGGGCGACATGGAGACCGAAGGGTAAACCGCCGAACGTGACATAATGAGAGTCATCAATACGAGGCATGACAGGTCGACCATCGGTCACAACACCTCGCTGTCCGTCACGGAGACCAGAAAGACATGCGACAGGAAGTCCCGCTGGTGAGGCGAGACTTCCCGAATAATCCCATGAACAGAATAACAGAGGCGACGGCTGGGGAGACAGGCCGAGGTCACGCAGTTCGCCGGAGTGGAAACGTGGACCGGCACCTCGAGGACAGACCCCGCCGTATTACCCGGCGTGCCCACGAACGGCGAAGCTAAACCGAGAGTGGGGACGCAAGAGCCGGTAGGGGCCCCGAGTCTGGCGGCCTCGTTACGAGCCGGCCTGCCGACCTCAACGAAGAGGAAACGGTTGAGGAGGGTCGGGACATCCCAGGCGGACGGGATGCGAAGAGCCCCGCAGCAGCAAAGAGGGAAGACCCCTGCCATGCAGGAGCAGAGAAGAGCCCCTCCGCAGGGAGCACAGGAAGCAACAGCGACGTGCGGACCTCAGCCGGCGCCAGTGTACAGAAGGAAAACCACAGAGACTGGCGACAACGCGCAGCCTCATGGAAGGGACACTGAATGAAGCCGACGGAGACGAGCTGCAGTCGCACACGCCCGAATTGGGCCCCACCCTTCCCGAGCACCCTAGTCGGTGGGGCTACAAGAAGCCTGAGGGGAAGCTGAGCTAGGTGCAGTCGCTCGAAGAGGGTGGAGAGCATGCGAGCAGTGCGCCGCCAGGGCTTGCGAACACGTTCCAGGGCACCCTTCTCTGGTGGCGTGAAGGAACGTGGCATACGTTCAGAAAGATAACGTAGGGGCAAAGAACCAGGCCCAATATGGAGGTGAAACCCCGGATGAAGGCATGACGAGGCTCGACACGGAGGAGCAGCCGACAGGAGGGAGTGGTGAAGAACCCATCTCCGACCGAACCCCGAAGTCGACACCCTCCATCAGCCACAAGGAACAGTAAAAGATAAACTATGGAATGACACTACTGAAACTCATACGATGCCGACAGAGTGGGCGCGTCGACATGTATGTCGTGTCGAGCAAAGGCTTCGAGCTGTACCTGCCAACTCGCAGGCACCGGGCGCACTCCTTGTGCATGTGTAAGAGCTCGTTCCGGGCGGGATGCCGCCACGTGCCCCCACGATGACGGCTTCCCGTAAAGGGAAGGGAAGCGACGTCCGGTAGGGACCGGAAACGTCCCGAGGGACGGAACGTGGACAGGCCGACCAACCAGCCCCAGGCTACACGCAGGGAGCATGACTAAAGAAGTTGATGCCGCCAGGGAGCGAGTGGGAGGATGGAGAACCGGAGCAGCAACCACAGGTAGAGCAGGTTACGTAGGCAAGAACACCGCCCAGTATGGAGGCACGCCCGGAGATCGTACAGGGGAAGAGACAGGGCGGAGTGGAGCTGTAGACCGTCGGCGACGTGGTGAAGGAGAGCGGCGTCTCCCCTACGACCCGGCGTCCTCGGAAACAGTAGGGACGTCCGAACGAGGCACCGGGGGAAAAGCGTTCAGGCGCCAGGGAGACAGCAGAGGAAAGGGGAAGCATGGCATGCACCCCTTCGTCTAGGAAGCGCGGAAACCGTCGGAGGTGGTCCTTGACAGAGAGAGCGAAACCCCGATCATGGAGCGCAGAGGCGAGACCGTGCCTCTACAGCGTCCGGGAACGTAGGACGAGACCCAAAGGTCAAGATCGACGAGACACGGTCTACACCTCCGAGGGTTAAACCCATCGCGGTTGGAGCACTAGACATGGGTAGGACTCTCCATGTCCCAATGGGCAGGGCAGGACGGGAACCCCCACGGTGTGCGCAGGGAGGAAAGGACATCCTCACTGCAACCAGAAAGGAAAAAGATACCGATGGCCCATGTATGAAGCGCCCCAGGCAGAGCAGGGGAAGAAAGCAGGCAGGCCACAAAGAGTTAACACAGGTAAATAGGAGGGACGGTAGTAGAGTGTCCCAAGAATACCGCCATGTACATAAGCATGGGGCGGATGGAGGCAAAACCGGTCAGCGGTGGCCTCCTGAGCCTTGGGTGGAGCCACATGGACGGCCTGAACCGGACAGAGGAGTCGGAGATCGTCGGCGGGATGGGGAAGGAGAGCGACGACCCACCTTCGTTGCTGAGTCCTCGGAAACAGCCAGGACGCCTGAACGAGGCACTTGGAGGAAAGGCGATCTGGCGCCTTGAAGACTTCCGACGCGCACAAAGAGGAAGTGACATCCACATCGCAATTGGAAAGTAAAAGATACTGATGTCCCATGTATGAAGCACAGGAAATGTGTGCAAGCACAATATTGGTAAAAAAAAAATTGAAACCTGGATAGGAGAGTACCCCCTTCCCCTGTTGAGGCAGGGAAGGACGAAAAAGGGGGGCCCTTCGAAACAGGCACGAGGGCAGAAAAACGCACAAAAGTGGTCACTACACCCTGCAAATGGAGCACCTTTCATGAAAGTGAGTATCCCCCCCCCCCCCCTTGTGCGTGGTGAGGGGTGAAGAGGGACCCCCCATGCGGAGGGTCAGGGAGAGACCAGGCGAACCAGCAAGTGCAAAGAACCCCGTGAGAGTCCCGAGAAGGAAGGCATGAAAAGCCTTATAAAGGAAGAGGATAATAATAATACCCAAAGGTTGAAGGTACTGAAGAGAAGACGCCCAAGGGTACCATCAGAGTAGAGTGGGAGCACAATCTGATGAAAAGGAGAAGTCCGTGAACTACTGCAACCGAGTCCCTATACAGAGGCAAAGCAAAGCACCCTAGCACCGACCCAGAGAGGAGTGGACCAGAACGGGCCGCCCCGCTCGGGGGCGGAAATCCGCTCTGGAGCGGAATGTAGGATGTAGGACGAATGTAGGATGGGTGGAACTCACCACCCGGTGAGGAACCCGTGGCGAGAGCAGAGCGAAGTAGACATACTACACTGGAACCAGAAGAAAAAAACCCTGTGAAGACCCCATGGCCATGGGAAGGCATGCATGTATGTCATCGACAGGAACAAGAATAAAGCCTGTTTGTAAGCACCATGAAAATAAAGGCCATGGCAATGCACGCATGTATGTCATTGGCAGAGACAAGACGAAAGCCTGGTCGGAAGCACCACGAAAAAACCACTGAAAGTCGATGAATCCTTAAGAAGAAGGCCAAAGAGTGCCCCCGAAATGGGAGGCCAGGCAGGAGTATCAGTCATGAGGTCATGCACAAAATAAAGATCAGAGATCCCAGAATAGGCTACAGGCACCAGGTCAGGGAGTAGCCTAAAAGCTCTCACTAGGCCTGGAGACTGGAGTCCCGTCCAATGAAGGAGAGTGCTCCCCCCCCCCCATGTCCCCCTGGAAGTTAAAGCTGAAGAGAACCCTCCAAAAGGAGGATCAGGAAGGCCATAGGGGAACCAGCATCAGGCCAAAGAGCCCCAAACCCCAGGTCAGAAAAAACCAAGGGGTAGGCTCAACCCTCTGAAGAACTGAAGGAAACCCCACCCCAAAATATAATGGAGACCAATACCTAAAGGCCGGTATCAGTGAAGAGGTCCTGTAGGTCAGAAAGCACAGCCTGGTAAAAAGGAGCATTAAAATATGTCTTAATGGAAGTGCAGGACGACCAGTCTAGGCCTAAACCGAGGCAAAAGTAGCGCGACCGTAAACGGCAACGTCCGTTCGAGAGCGGAAAGTACCGACATCGAGCGGGAACGTCCGCGTTCCAAGGCGGGCGGAATCGTCCGTATACGGACTCGTATGTTCAGGCCCGGGAAGTGGTATGAGACGGCAGTAGTGCGTGAGGGAAAAGGCTCGTCTGAGAGCGGAGAGGCCCAGATGGGCCCCGCCGTAAGCCGAGGACCCAGGAAAGGTAGCCTGGCAAGTCACAGCAGACGTGGGAGCGTCTGTGGGTAACAGACAGCGTGAAAACAGACCTCTGACATAGAACGGAAAGTCCCGTCCTAGAGCGTCTGTGGGTATCAGTCAGTGTGAAAACAGACTCCGACATAGAACGGAAAGTCCCGTTCTAGATCGGAGGGGCCCAGGGAGACCATGGGACCGTAAATGAAAGGTCCGACCTAGAGCGGGGAGTACCCGACCCAGGGCGGCAACCCATCGGTACGTCTGAGAGGTCTGTGGCACCCAGGAAGGTGGAAGGCCAGTAAAATAAAAGTCCCTTCCAAAAGCGGAGGGGCCCAAAGGTAACCCTCCTAAAGTCACATCAGGCGCGGGAGAGCCTGTGGGTAATCAAGTGCACGACCGTAGTGGGGGGCAGTAGACAGAATAAAAACTTATCAGAGGAAAACACATCAGAACGGGCTACGTTCGCGGTTTTGTGGGACTGAGGCCAGGTAGACAGAGCACTGGAGCCGTCAATCAAAAAGTGAGCATTGTATGCCAGATTGAGGTTGCCACAGTGTTAAAAGCCAACGAACGCCCCTCTTCTAGGCTAGGCTAAAAAAGTTAGCCTATTCGGTACCTGAGTCAGATTAAAATTGAATTGGAATAGGCTAGGCGAAAAAACGGAAGTTAGCCTATTTGGTACCAGAGCCAGTAATATATGAAATTACAGGGAGTCACCAGTTACTGTACCCTTGATGAGGGTAAGCAACAAGCGACCGAAGTGTCAGGTAGACAGAGCACTGGGGCCGTAAAATCAATACAGGGGCAGAGTATGCCAGATTGAGGAGGCCGCAGAGTCGCAGTCTAAACCAAAACGCCCCCCATCAAGGCTAGGCTAAAAACGGAAGTTAGCCTAATCGGTTCTGGAGCCAGTAATACATGAAATTACAAGGCGCCACCAGTTACTGTACCCTTGATGAGGGATATAATCAATACCGTAGGAGGGGCAGTAGACAGAACAAAAACTGTCAGACAAAAACTCATCAGAACGGGCTACGTTCGCGGTTTTGTGGGACTGTATCCATGGAGACAGAGCACTGGGTCCGTCAATCAAAAAGTGAGCATTGTATGCCAGATTGAGGTTGCCACAGTGTTGAAATCCAACCCCCTCCCCCCCCCCCCCCCTAGGCTAGGCCAAAACTGGGAAGTTAGCCTATTCGGTACTTGAGGCAGTAATATATGAAATTACCTGCCGCACTAGTTCCTGCACTCTTGAAGAGAGGCAGCAACAAGTAAAAAGACCACCAAAAGGGATCGACCCTACAAGGGTCAGCGCCCCCCTTCCAACCAACTAGAAGGGCACAAGTAAGCCTAGGCCTAATTTCACGAAAAGAAAAGCAAAAATAAAGGCAGTGACAAAAAACTATAAAGACAAGAAGCTTATTAAAGACAAAACTAAAGCCACCGCAAGTGAAATGAATACAAAAGGCAAAGCCTAAATGAACGAGGGTCGCCCAAGCGGCGACGCATGCGCAGATGGCAAAAAAATGAAGTAACCTCCAGTTTCGACGCTACACTCCAAGAAAAACCCTTTGAGCCCATTTTTCAGTGTGCCTACAGCACGTATCATCTATCTAGAATCACAGGTACCTTAAATAAGGCCCACAACTCCCCCAAAGGGGAGGTGACAGGAGTTATAGGCACAAAAACAGAGCACCAGAAAAAGTGTGTGCGTCATAGAGTGTAGCGCGAAAAGGAATGATCTAATGAACCCGGTCGGGTTGTGCGGTGGACCCGTGACAATGGCTTAAGGAGCCAGATAGGATGGACAATGTTCTGCAATTTTCTCTTTTCTTTCTCATCAATATTTTAATTTCCTTTAAAATAGTAGCCTCAAGAGTGTGTACAACATAACTAGTAGAGAGAGTAAGGTGCTACTCTAGATGTTATCGATTTAATCGCGCTAGTGATTACGATAATTGTCCGCTCCAGAGCGGAACGGAATTATACGATAGGTATATAGCTCTACGTTGGAGACGTAGAGGCTACTACTAAATATAAGGTTTCATGTGCGTTAGGAATGTACAATTCATCCTCAGTCGAGCTAAGATGACTTCCTCCCTCAGTGAGCGACGGGAAGCTGAGGGCCAAACGCCAATTGTTGGTTTGACGGTATGAATAGTCAGGTCGGTCCTCTGACTTTGCCACAGAAGATTAATTGATTTCTTACCGAAAGAGAGAATTTACTGTAGATCCCGAGGGACGTCCCATGGCCCCTCAAGTTCTACCGCCGATTTTGCAAGAGCGTCAGCCTGCTCATTGCCGAAAATACGACAATGACCAGGCACCCAAATCAGAGAGAAGGACTTACAACTTGAGTGCAACTTATTGATAATGTGGTCCTGGATTTCAGAAGAATCCGTCTTACATGAATCAATTGCCTGAAGGGCTGACTTTGAATCTGAAAAAATTACAAAGTTGTCATGAGGAGAAACCTATGCAAAATCTATGGTCCGTTCAATTGCAAAAGTCCAGAAGTGAATACAGACGTATGGATCGGCAAACGGTACTTCGGCGACATTCGGTCGACCACACACCCTCACCCACACATTCATCCGACTTAGAGCCATCGGTGTAGAGGTGGAGAGATGCTAGGTGTCTGATGAGGACCGATCGGAAAAGCTGGCGAATTTCCACCTACGGCGCCTGACGCTTGGGGGAAGGGAGCCACTGAGTATCAATTGTATGAGCGGGCAGCTCCCAAGGCGCTATCTTTAATACAACCAGCTGGTCAACATTAGAGAGGTCGAAACCTAGCTTCCGCGTTAGGAAGTGAAGCCGCACAGCCACCGACTTGAGGGCCCCATGCAGAACATGCTCGTACTGCAGGAGGATCCCACAAGCCGGAAGGCCGAGCGAACGTTTACGTTGTAGTGAAATCCCGAACGAGAGGAGCATGTGATCACGACGAAGACAGAGGGGTGGCACGTTAGCTTCCACTTCCATACGCTCCTCACGAGTACACCGAAGGGCTCCAAGACACAAATGTACAGACATTCTGAAACACATGCAACCTCCTCAAGGTACAAGCGGACGCCGACCCATACACCTGCGAGCCATAGTCGAACTTTGAACGAATAAGGGACTTATACACCATTTGTATAGATGTTCTGTCGGCTCCCCAGTAAAAGCCAGAAAGGTATTTAAGGACATTTACATTTTTACTGCAAGAATTAATCGAATAATTGACATGAGACTTCCAATTGAGCCTGCAATCAAAGTGAAGACCCAAGAACTTGACTGAATTTTGAAAAGGTATCGGCTCATTATCCAAAGTGATGCGCAAATTAGGTACGTTAAGTCTACGAGTAAAAACTACACCGACACACTTAGCAACGGAAACTTAAAGCCCCACCGCAAGGCCCAAAGATGGACGGAATCAAGGGCCACTTGATTCCGCCCAGCCGAAAATTGCACATTGCGGGAAGAATGCCACAACGCGCAATCATCAGCGTACAGTGAGTATTTAAGATTCCTGGGGATCGGAGCGGAAGACAGAATATAATTTATCATAAATAAAAACAATGAAGGGCTAAGCACACTGCCTTGCGGTACCCCATTCTCTTGGACATAAACGTCCGATGTTATGTGATGAGGCAACCTGACCGCAAAAGATCGGTCAGACATGAAATTACGAATAAAAATAGGCAAATTACCTCTGAAACCGGAAGCATAGAGTTTCGTAAGTATTCTGTGTCGCCAGGTCATATCATAAGGTTTATGAATATCTAAAAAAAATCCTATCATGAATACATTGTTGGCAAAAGCCTCGGCGATACAATGCTCCAAATTCATTAAATGTTCTAGTGTACCCCTGTGTTTATGGAAGCCACATTGCTGAACATTAATAAATTCTTCGACTCTAAAACAAAAAGAAATCTGACGTTAACCATCTTCTCAAAGACCTTACAGAGACATTCCGTCTATAATAATAATAATAATAATAATAGTTCTTAAAGCTAGCGCATGCTAAGCCAGCTAAGGATAGCCCAATAAGGCCGATTAGGCGTACTTCCATTGGGGTCCTGTACTACTACCCCATCCCCTTGCTCATGAGGGACGGTAATGACTCAGTGCTTGTGAAAAATCTTTAATGCGCCGAGCATGGGCGCGTTCCTGGGCCTTCTGGGTGGAAGTCCAAGACGCTAGTCACTACACCAGCGAGCCATAGGACGAAACAGCTTGGGATCTGTAAGGCGGCCAGGGCTTTTCGGGATCGGTATGACGTGCGCAAAGTGCCATGAGTTTGGAAAACGTCCCAGACGCCCAAATCTCATTGTAGAACGCTAACAGCTTAGTCAGGGTGTCCGGACTAAGATGTTGAATCATACCGTAGGTGACTTGCGAAGGACCCGGACTCAAACCTTTACAGGATTTTAGGGCAAGGAGAAGTTCCTTCATCGTAAACTCACAGTTGTAATCAGAGTTTGCGTCTTCTGTGGCAAAGTCAAAATTATGGAGTTCGGCCTGCCGCTTATGATCTAAAAGACGGGATCGTAGTTGGCCGAACTGCTAACATCTGCAAAATGCCTGGCGAGCGTGTTGGCAACGTCCACTGGATCCTCAATGACATTATCGTCCACCCTGAGAGTGGTGATAGGTGAACGGGTATTCTTGTTGTTAAGTACATTTATTGTGGACCAAAATTTTCCCACAATTTCCTGGCTATTTATACCCTCTCACGAACGAAATTGAAGTCTGATACATTCTGGAAACAACACAAATGCCAACTTGACCACTAAATGTTCTGAGAAACCGTTAATCCCCAAACTAGTGTGTCTAATCGGGACAGTTTGGTTTCGAGACTGGAGGGAATGTGAAAAGTTCTATTCTATTCTATATACTCAGGCCCAATCCCCACTTTTCCTTTTTTTGTTTAGGGGGTGCCCGACTCAAGACAGAGCCAGAATAGGGACAACACATCAGAAAACAACGACCACACAAAAAAGAAAAAGAACAAAATCAAATTCACACACATCTAGGTCAAAAGTAATATAGGTGAAAAGTAATATAGGAAATATATTAGTTCATATCACCAACCCACCAATTAACTTACAAATAATCCTAATTAATGAAATCAATGAAACTAATAATACATGTGGTAGGCCTACTCCAAGGATTCGAACCTAGGATACTCACAGCAATTTCGTGCACTAACCATTAAGCTATCAAGACAATTAGACAATTAAATACTGTACATTGTCTTTTTTTTCAATATATCGCTACCAAAGACTTGATTCGAATTGTAAAGCGTAATTTTTACTTATATATCAAATAATAATGACGAGAGAATACAGTACATAAACTTTCAAATAATCTTGTTTGCCAGTCTGCTCCAAATGAAGCAGTGATTTCTTCAGGTTTTTTTTCTGGACTCCTTCTCCCTCATGTTTAGCGGTTACTTAAGCCCCATTAGTTTTTAGTTATTAAGGCGTTTGCCCTATTAGTTTAGCGATTTTAAGAAATTTTGCTCCATTTGTGTCCATTTTTAGACCTCTCGTGCTATGTAAGTATAGATTATTTTCTGGCGAGCGATAGCGAGCCTGTGATTTATTATTATTATCAATAGTATTAGTAGTAGTATAAATAGTAGTAGTAGTAGTAGTAGAAGTATTACAATTCTTTTTTGTATTTTGTTATTGTTAGAAGTGGTAGTAATAGTAGAAGTTGTATTATTATTATTATAGAGATGACGGGGTTGCAAGCAACCAATTTAGCAACCCCCTCAGATACACTCATAAACCAAGAAGAGACTCAAACAACCAGAGCCAGGATAGCAAACATCAAGGAAAAGAAAAGAACGAAGCGAAGGGCACATAACCAGACCGAGAAAGAAATAGCGCAGTCCAGCATACATAATCCACGTTCTCCATGGGACCAGCAAACAACGCACCGATGTCAACGCCACCTACCAGGACCTACAGGAAATGCAGGGCCACTTACCGAGCATGACCTGTTTCCGGGCCAATCACAGGAGTCCTTCCGGACCTATCACAGGATCCAGGATACTTGAAAAAGGCGTACCCACCCCAGAAACCTGACTTGAATTATAATGAGGAAGAATTTATGCTAATACCTCATGAACATCCAATGTCATATTTCAACAGATGGGACCAAAAGAATCACCTCTACAGTGGCAGAGAATCAACTATATCCACAATAGCTGATAAATAAAGAGTAACGAAAGCCTTGCATGCAACATGGAAAATCAGGGATTAATACGAATTCATGTAAAACATTTATCCTGCAACCATGCAAGCTTTCTAAAAATATGAGTGTAGGCCTAATCTTAAGAAATAAAGCATAACTATATCCATGTATTCCTATGATTGTTATAATTTTAAGCCAATTATTAACTTCACAATAATTAAGAGATCGAAATCCCCATGTCCTTACGATTCCGAAATTAATTAAATTAGACTCAAATTATCATTCAAATATAGCCTGACAGAAATATATGATCGACAGGCAAACACGAGGAAATACCTTCCACTGGCATTAGCTTTTAGTGGGTATATTACCGTGTCAGACTTACTTCCGAATATGGCTAGCCATTCTCCCTATAAAAAGTTTAACGAGTGTGGCGACCCAACAGTGTGTTAGAGGAACTAGAAGTGACCATCTCTAGTTGTGTGTAAAAGGCAGTTCCCTTTGGTGTCCAGCCGAAAGAGGAACTATGAGTCCTACGTCATCCAGATCCCCTCTCATGGATATTACTTCTTCTCACCACCCATGCCCTAAGTGTCTCTGTGTTACTATGTTTTGGGAATTATTGTGAAGGTAATATAATATATGCGAGTGTTCAATTTAACTTTTGTTTAGAGGCCTTTTTCGGACTCTCCTTGCCCCACTTGTTCACGTAGTACGAGAATCTAACTTCTATCTGTGCAGGTGAATTATTTATATATTATTTGTGATTTAACTAATTTACATCCAAGTTAACATTATACCTATTTGTTACTTACGTTACATATTCGATACTATACGTAATACTTAGGGAACGCTCACAGATTTTATTCAGTTGTGTTATTATTGTTTAAGTGTCCAAGTTCGAAGTGAAGTGTGTAACGAGAACAATTTTCCTTCCTTAACCTAAGACGTGCGCATGGGGGGTATGAGACGCCACACTCCTGTGCGCACGTATTTGAGCTGTTTCCATCACTAACATCGTTATTTTACCATAAATAGCATTAATACTTATCCATATATGCCTATTATAGGTTGATTATAAAGGTATTAACCTGTTACAACAATAAAACAAGTGGAAACAGTGTTTGGATGGTCAAAATCGGCGATACAGGCCGGGAGTTACATAATGTATGGCTGAGGCAACCTCCCTGCCCTCCTCCCCTCCCCTTGTCTGGAGAGACACTGTTACGCAATAGTCTCTTTCTCGCTCTTTCCCACGCTTGGTAACAGTGATGACAACGCCCTGCTACCAACTCGCTAATGTTAGCACGAAAATAGACCACAGAATAAGGGAATAACAGGGAAAATAGGTGATAACTGAAGGAGGGGAGGAAAGTGGGGAAGGAGGGGAGGTGGAGGAGTGATATTTGGCATGGCCCAGGGGCAAAACAAAAATATATATTTTTTTTTTTTTTTTTTTTTTTTTTTTTTGGGTGTTTTAACCCGCTGAGACCCAGCGTCGCACGTGTTGCGTCTGCAATGTTCGATCACCAGAACCCAGCGACGCAATGGTTGCGTCCAGGTTAATTACTTCGGTCCTATGGCACCTAGAGGGCTCAGATTTGTATGGGAACTTTGTAAGTATCCCACGCAACCATGCCGATGGTTGAAAACTCTCAAAGTCCAACCGCGTGCGCGTGAGCACGCAAAAACCTCTTTTTGGGGAAAATTGCCTTCAATTTTTTACTCTTGTAAAATCCGTTTTCGGGGGCTCTGTAGGACCAATTTTTGAGCTTTTTGATAGTTTTTTCGTGGTTTTTCCTTCATTCCTAACCCATTCGCTATTGTTTCTGGGGAAAAAAAAATTCAACCCTCTGGGACTGGGTGGGACTTTTATTACAAACTAGCTGGGGCTCAGCGGGTAAATGGATTTTTGTTTTCCCTTACTCTTAAGAGTCTTCCCGCAGTCCGCCGGGGGGAACTCTTAAGAGTCTCCCTGCAGTTCCCGGGTTAAACCTAAACTCAAACTCAGGACGGTGTTACGTCCAATTTTCATAAGAGATCACTTAAAGTAACAAGTCGCCCACATTAAAAGTGAAACCCATTCCGTTGAGATTGAATTAATCTATGTTCAAGATTTCTAATATGTTTTAGTTCTTGTGAATAATCCAATCAATTACGTTACCCGGTTAATGATATTATTTCGCAACCAAACTAGGAATTCCGATTACGCATTCCTGTATTCATCAGCCCTTATTTCGGCTATTTATCAAACACTACGTAGTTCTGTGTCTTAATAGTATTTTATAGTTTATCAACCTGTATTAGGATTATTCTAAATCGCTACTTCGTTCTGCGTACTTATTTTATTCCAGTAGTTTGTTAATTCATTCAAACTTACTGCATCAGCCTTCATTCTGGCTATTCAAGTCGCTACTACGTTCTGCGAGTTTATTTTACTTACAGTACTTTGTTAATTCATTCAAACTCCTGCATGAGCCCTCATTTCGGCTAATTATCTGTCACTACTTCGTTCTGTGTCTGATTTATTTATAGTAGTTTGTTAATTCATTCAAACTTACTGTTTCTATAGCTAATATTCCGCTATATTTATTCAATACATATTTGTTGAATATGAGTTCCTCATTGAGTGTGATTTTAGCTCATTTACGATTGAATTTATTTTTCGTGTATCGTGTGAGAGATTATTCACAATAATTATTTATAGTTAAATTGTAAATTTAATTACCATACCATCAAGAGTCAAGCTAAGCTCATATCTTTTGTTACTGATTTAACGTTGCACTAAATCAAATATTTATTCCGTCTGACCGCAGTACTTTTGACCTTAACCTCTCACGCGGCAGCTTTGACCGCCGACCTCGCCTGGCGACCTATTTGTATTTCGAGCCACGCGTACCTGTGTACCCACATATATACTTAATTATTATTCCTCTCGATATACACTTGACCTGTATATGTAATGTCATCATATATTGTGTTTATCTTATATAACTGTATATTTCATGTTTGATGCTTTGTAAGTGAAATAATTATTCATGAAGGAGTAAAATCTATTTAACTCTTTCCAAGTCACATTGATTACACATTAGAATCATACTCTATAGTTGAGATCCGGATGTCCCATTGACCTGTACCTCTGTGTTCATAATAATAAACTAGTGTAATTATCCTGTGTGTTTTTTACACAAGGCAGATCCCTCTCACACCTAACCCTAATTATAAGCCCAGCCCACTAACACCATTAGGACTGACCTCACCAAAACTATCAGAGGTAAAAACACGGGGGTCTGCAGAGCGTCGATTGGCCCACACCTGACAGATCCCCCTCACACCCAACCCATCTCATCCATATGCCTATCTAATTTTATCTTAAAGCTCCCTATGGTTCTTGATCCCACTATAACACTTGGTATGCCTATTCCACCTATCTACAACTCTGTTACCAAACCAATATTTGCCTATATCTTTTCTGAAACGAACTTTATCTAATTTGAAACAATTTTTTCAAGTTCTTTCGCTATCACTGAGCTTTAGTACATTTTTCATGTCCCCTTTATTAATCCCACTAACCCACTTGAACACCTATCATATCCCCTCTAACTCTGCGTCTCTCTAACGAATGTAAGCCTAATTTCTTCAACCTTTCTTCATACGGAATATTTCTAATATGGATAATTTTTGTCATTCTACGTTGTACTCTCTTCAATGAATCTATGTCCATTCTGTAATAAGGACACCAAAATTGAACAGCATAATCCATATGGGGTCTCAATAATGACAAGTAAAGTTTTAAGATAACATCAGCAGTTCTGTTACTCAGAACCAGAGAATCCTGTTTGCCTTGTTACGAACGCTTATACACTGTTTTCTAGGCTTCAAAGACAAGTTTTTCTAATTCCATATTAGCTAGTTTATATTTAACATTTGTATGCATCTTCCCTATCTTTAATATCTTGCATTTGTCAATGTTAAACTTCATCTGCCAATTTGCTGACCATTCATGTAAGGTATCTAGATCCCTTTGGAGGCACTCTATATCGCTATCCGAATCAATTTTTCTCCCCATTTTGGTATCGTCTGCAAATTTACTTATCCTACTAGTTATACCTAAATCAAGGTAATTTATGTATATAACAAACAACAGAGGACCTAATACAGATCCCTGGGGGACACCACCTTTGACTGCTCCCCATTCTGACTTAGTACCATTTATGCTGACTCTCTGCTTCCTACCAATTAGCCATGACCTAATCCATCCCAACAACGACCCACCTATTCCATGCGCCTCAACCTTTCTCATCAATCTCTCATGAGGGACTCTGTCGAAAGCTTTACTGAAATCTAAATATATAATATCATATGACTTGTCATTATCTACTGCTTCATATAGGCTACCTCTGAGAAAAAGCTACATTATCTACTGCTTCATATACCTCTGAGAAAAAGCTAAGCAAATTAGTAAGACAAGAACGTCCCTGAGTGAATCCATGCTGAGAAGAATTGATTAAGTTAAATGTTTCTAAGTGGTTTCTAATTTGCCTAGCAATAATTGACTCTAGTAGCTTTCCTATGATTGATGTGAGACTAATGGGACGGTAATTGGATGCTATTGATTTATCACCTTTTTTGAAGATCGGAACTACAGTTTCAAGCTTCCAAGCTTCTGGAACTAAGCCTGTTTCTAATGACTTGTTAAATAGAAATGTTAATGGGTAACTTAACTCATCTCTTCATTAATTTAATACTGTAGCATATACCTCATCAGGACCAGGCGATTTATGAGGTTTCAGTCTGTCAATTTCCTTAACCTCTGAAGTGCGCATGGGGGTAATTGGAAACGTCCCCCTGTGCTGACGTATTTGAGGTGTTTCCGTCACTAAAATATTCATTGTGCCATTAATAGCATTAATACTTATCCATATGCGCCTATTATGGGTTGATTATAAAGGTATTAACCTGAAACAACAATAAAACGAGTGAAAACAGCGTTTGGATGGTCAAAATCGGAGATATAGCCCGCGAGTTGTATAATGTATGGGTGAGGCAATCTGCTTTCCCGCCAATTTCCCCCAAGGCCACTGAGACACAGTCGATCGATACTCTCTCTCTCTCTCTTGCACTCGCTTGCTATCAGTGATGACCACACCCTCCAATCGGATTTCTAATGTTAGCACGAAAATATACCTCAGAATAAGGGAATAACAGGGAAAATAGGTGATAACTGAAGGAGAGGAGGAAAGTGGGGAAGGAGGGGAGGTAGAGGACTGAGATTTTGCATGGCCCAGGGGCCAAAAAAATAAAAAAAAAAATAAAAAAAAAAAAAATATAAAATTTTTTTTTTTTTTCGATGTCAAAAGTTGATTTTTGTTTTCTCTGACTCTTAAGAGTCTCCCCGCAGTGCGCCGGGGGAACTCTTAAGAGTCTCCCCGCAGCTCCCGGGTTAAGCACATCATTTCTACTTATAGTAACCGTACTTAACCTATTTTCTATACTATCGCTATATACATTACGGACTTCTGGAATCTGTGCCAAATTTTCATTAGTGAAAACGGAAAGAAATTGACTATTTAATGTACTGCACATTTCTAAATCATTTTTTGTCATTTCTCCTATCGAAGTTTTAAGGGGGCCTATTACATCTCTAACTTTAGATTTATATAGTTGGTAAAAAGCTTTAGGGTTATTTGTTGAGTCATTTGCTATCCTGATTTCATGATTTCTTTTTGCTTTCCTAATTTCCCTTTTGACCTGTCTTGATAGAGTCTGATAGTAAATAAGTAGGTGATTTTCGCCTTTCTTAATTTTTCTATATCTTCCTTTCTTTTGTTCCTAGAAGATCTATTAAATGTATTATTCATCCATTTTGGTTGGTTCTGTATTGATCTAAATTTTCTTTTGGGGATATATTTATTTTGAGCATTGAATACTGAATTTATAAAATTATCATATGTATCTACCAAGTTTGACGTATCTTCCTGACTTAAGCTGACAGATACCCAAGAAGGGGTACACTCCTTTGAACATTTGGATCGACTTAATTATTTGACCATAGGGTTCGCTAATAGGGCACTTCTTAGCCCCAGGTATTAATGTCGTATGCTCTCTGGTATTACCTTTCCATTGTATATTAAAATACACAGAATTGTGGTCGCTATTTCCTAGGTGGTCACCAATCTCTACAGTATTTATCATATGTTCATTGTTACTGAAAACTAAATTGAGAATATTATTAACTCTAGTCGGCGTATCTATGAATTGAAATAAAATACTATCTTGTACTACCTCAATAAAGTCTTATGAATCGGAGTCGCCTATTTGATGCTGCCAATCAATATTCGGAAAATTAAAATCCCCCATAATGCACACATTGCTAAACCTTGATACCATTTTAATTTCCTCCCATAATGATGTTCCGTCATTTCTACTCATATTTGGCGGTCTATACATAACTCCAATAACTATGGTCTCACTGCCTTCGTTAACCTCTACCCAAACACTTTCATTATCATTATTTAGTCTAATACCTGATTTAATACAGCTTTTTAATGTACTCCTGACAAACACTACTATACCGCCTCCCCTCCTACTTGTTCGGTCAAATTTAAACAAACTATATCCTGGTATATCAAATTCTGCTAATAAATGCCTGGATTCTGTATTAATCCACGTTTCAGTTAGCGCTATTATGTCTATATTTTCTTTGCTAACAAGTGCTCTAAGTTCGTTCATTTTGTGACATAAACTTCTACAATTTGTATAATATACCCTCAACCTATTACTTTTATTTGCAACTAATTTTCTATTGTTTTTAACTAACTTAATATTTCCTGTTGAACTACTAGACCTAGACGGAAATTCTACTCTATCAGTATTCTTATTTTTACTATCAGTTACATGTGTTGTGTTATCGCTATTACTATTACACATCACTATATCCGCACTATCTTAACTGATTATTTCTATTGTACTCACTGGTTTCTTTAACAAAACCCCTCAACAATCCTATCTAGTGATCTAGCTAAAGTAGACACCCCTATACGAGAAAGGTGAACCCCATCCTGAGCATACAGCTTATCCTTACCATAGAAGAGGGACCAGTTGTCCAGGAGTGGAATTGCATTTTCTTTGCAATATTTCTCCAGACGGCTATTGATACCAATAGCTCTGGCTGACCATTCCTATTTATTAGTGGCCCCTCCATCATTGACGATATGCCTATTAGTATAATAGCCTCCATTCAAACGCCCGCGGATCAGCAGTTTGAATCTACCGCCGCGGGGATGAACGGAGTACACGTCATAAGGGTAACGCTTATTCTCTTATGGAATCGTCTTATGATTGGGTACCCGCTACGAAAAAACCTTCGTAAATTATAAAAAATAAAAATATACTTAATAATTGTTATACTAATGCTTTCCATCTCGTGGATTTCTTGTGTGGGATTCCCTGACACTGCTCCCTGAGTAGCCATACTTCCTTCTACTCCCCGCGGGCAACCTGCTTAGACGTGTGTCGCCTGCGCTCCGCCACATTCTTCGTTCACAAGCTTCTAGTGAGTCCTTTCTCATTTGTATATATCTGAGTTGTATTGAACAGGGTTTAGATTAGCTAGCACAGGCTACCCCATTGGTATGCCCGCAGGGAGTGGTAAAATAGGATACTTTTGTTTAGGCGCTTTCTGTTCTCCAGGACCAGCGCGTCATGTTTGTGTTTTTATTATCACTGCGCCTTAGCTGTTGTTTATTCTTACTAGTTAGGAGGCTAATATCTTCTCAGAAGTTAATGCGTCAGACCGCCTCGGTGAGGCTGTTGCTTTCTGTGTTTTAGCAGACGCTCTAGTCTAAGGGAGGCCACACGTGGTGAGGCGCCTTCTAGGGTCCGTGTCTGCTTGCGGGCCCCTTTCGGGAGCCCCTCTTTCGTCGTGCTACGTCTGTGCATCTTCGGAGGTAAGTTTGCTACCGTGATGACGATTCTACGAGCCTCGTGGCCAGCCTCAGTAGGGGTCTCCTTAGTGGTCTAGGGGGTAAACATTTGATTATTGTATGTATAATTATTTATTTGTGTCCCCTTGGTCCCCTCGAGTGTTTGTCTCGGTTACATTGTCGAGGGACAGGAGACGTCCTGTCTGGCTTTGTGGGTTGTTCTCGATTGATCGGTCTTTCGTTAAGACGATTTATCGTGGTTGGTTTTCCCGCCGGCTCTCTTTCAGTATATCGAGACCACAACTCCCGCCGGGCGGGAGGAGGGTTTGCCAACTTACCCATAGTTGCTTTCGTTGAGACAAAATTTTGTAGTTGGTTTTCCCGCCGGCTCTCTTTCAGTATATCGAGGCCGCAACTCCCGCCGGGTGGGAGGGATGTATACCAACTTACCCATAGTAGCGCAAGTGCTACTTCCTTTCCGGCGGTCATGCGTAGGCCGGCGGAAAGGAACTTCGTAGACTCGCCCTGTACTCGCCTCACACTTCGTACGCTCAGCGGCACAGTTCATGGTTTTTCCTATCCAGCTAGTCAAAATAGCCTATCGGATAAGAAAAGTCGGCAAGTTCAGGGTCAGTGACTCGTGTCATAGGTAAGCAGTCTGACTCGTGGTAACCCTAAGAAAGGGGTGGGGTTTCCGCACGAGTTTCTCAGATGCGGCGGAAAATAATTTTGAGTGGCAAAATGTTTTTCCGAAGCGTCCGAGCAGGTAGGATGTGTTGAACCTCTCAGGTTATCCTTATGAGCATTGATTCCTGGAAATGTTATTTCCAGATCTCGGCACTTCGTGAGCAGCAACTGGAGAAAGGATCTGTTCCCGGCGGGGAGGGGAAGTTCAGTAACCATGCCTCAGTTTTCGATTTGCTCTACCCCTACCTGCTTATTAGTCCCGGTAACAGCACACAAACTTTGCATTCAGTGCGTTACTTGTTTAAATAGGTAAAATTTCTTGTGGACTTTTCAGACATGCCCAGTCTGCTCAGACCTTCTCCTTCATTGGATCATTTCTCAAGATCTTTCGTGCCTGCTAGCCTTAATTGAGATTAAGAATAAGTTTGCCACCTATGCCAACGTAGAGCTATGTTGCGACAATGCCGAGTTGATCAGGCTAATTCGCCTCTATTCTCTTGATGATCCCTTAGTCTCTCAGTCAATTTCAGCTAACACACAACACTCAGTTGAACTCTTAGCTCCCCTCGGGGAACCAAAATTTTCTGAATTAAACTCCCCTCCCCAGCCCAAGAGAACTCGCTCAACATCGCCGGACTTCCGGACATCTTGGCCTTCACAGTCCCGGTCCCCCAGGCAACAAGGGGAACAGCCAGCGACTTGGAGTCTGCGGTCTCCCAAAAGGCAGAAGCTGGAGTTCCCCGCACAGGTCCAGACTAAGGCTGAGGTCCACACCAGTTCGACTGAGATTATTCAGCTAGAGTGTAAGTCTAGTGCACACTCAGGACCTGCGGCTTCTGCCCCGGAGTCGCCGGGGTTTTTCCCCGGCTTCCTCGGGACAGAGGCTGGAGGTAGTAGGGAAGTCTCTAGGAGGTCTAAAGCAAGAGTAGTTCTCAAAGGTTCCAAATTAGTGTTGGCAAAATTGGGTGTTCCGGAAGAGTCATCCGTTTCAGAAGCTAATGCTATTGAACGACAATCCCCATTAGAGACAGTGATCGCAACTCCCAGTCTAGGTGCTCCAGGGAGAGACAGGTCAGTAATGCCCAGTCTAGGGGCTTCAGGGAGAGACAAGTCACTTCCCAAGTCGAGTAAAATTAACTTACCGGTGAGTTCCCTAACCTCCGGCAGTACTCTCACACAAAACATCTTAGCACCAAGTAAGCTTGAACCAATTTTATATGACAGGCAAAGAACACCAGAGGCGGCGACAGTCACCCCGCCTGTGCCTCAAGGGCAGGGAACAGGTTCGTCAACGAATTATCCCCAAACAAATCAGGCAATGGACCAGTCTAAGGAATTACCAGGTACAAGTATGCCAATAGGGACTAGTGAGACAGTAGAGCAGGTAAGGCCCAAATCTCTTAAGAGGCCCCGCAATCAATGTGTCACGGCAAAACATTTGGATGAATTATTACAGAAGGTACTGCAACAATGTGCTATTTCTAAAAGGTCTCGCTCGGCAGAGGTAGGAGCTCCCCGGTCGGACTCGGTTCTTCCCCTTACCCCGGACAATTCTATCATTCGACCACTGTCACCAAGCCCCTTATTTAATTCAGAACCCTTAGAAAGTGTCTTTGTACGCCCCCTGTCACCAGCTAAAGTTAGTATACTTTCGGCCTCTTCAGCGTAGAAAACCGTCGAGCCCTTAAATTGTAGCATACAGCTTGTAACTTTGCCAAAGTCTAAAGTAAAATCTGTTTCCCCGGCGGAAACCGCTCTGGGGTCTCCTTACGGAGCCCCGGCGGCACATTGCTCTCATCCACTTAACCCGGTTAGTAGACAGACTCCAATGACAGATTCACTCCCACCCCAACGAGGGCAGGAGGAACTCTGGTGGTCAGTGAGCCCTACGGCATCAGGGGAGGAACATTGGTCGGTCCAAGGGGAGATCCTAGTTCCGCATGAGTGGACCATAGAAATGAATAGGAATAAGGACTTACGGGCTAAAGACGCCCAAGGTAACACTGTGAAAGCACAAATTAGGGCTATTCCCAGCATTGCAAATTATCACTATTTTGTTTATGTGCCAGAGCAGAGTGCCCAACCTTCCCCAGGGGATCTAGTGTGCCCTGACTGTTCCCGGCCTTACGGCATTCACGGTTATGGCTCGAGGTCTAACGCACCAAACTGGTTGCAAACTCCGGCTCCCTTGCCGGCGGAACAAAGGGAAATAAACCTGGGGGAGGTCGGGCACGGCCCATGGGTGGACTGGGCTCTGGAAGTACAACGATTTGCTATCACTTTAACGTCTCAGCCCTCCCTTCCTATTCCCCTACCTAACCAACTAGAGTTTGATTTATTGAACCCGCAACCGGGAGGGGTTCCCTTACCTATTTTTGAGTTCCTTATAGCCCCCCAGTTAACTCTTAAGGACTTTCCAGAACCTTTCAAAACTCCCGACCCCATTGAACTCCAGCGCGAGTTTTTGTTGCGAGATAATGCTCATAAGAAGTTTGCCTCATTCTTACTCAGTAGTGAGTAGGGAGTTTGAAAGTAATCTTGATAAAGCATGGGGAAGACAAGATTTGAAGTTTGATTATAAAGCAAAAATACAGAATAGTAAAAATGTTGCGTCTGCTACCGCCGCCGCCAACACCGTGAACGAACGCAGCAGTGCAAGTACTGGTACTGAGCTGGATACACAGGCCTAGTTTGCCTTTTTCCAGAGGATCTACTGTAAGAAACTGTAAGTGACACAGCCCAGTACATCGCTAAGCCAGGGAGGGAAATTAGGAATAGGGAGGCGGTAGAAGTATTTCAACAGCTAATACTACCACACCCGGCGAGATCTCTCAGAGACATAAGAACAGCCTTGTTCGAGGCTGTTCGGGCTAGACAACTTCTCAGACTCAACATGGTAAAAGGCTTACCCGGGAATGTATTTTACCGGGTACTCTTTTCTCCAGTATTAACAGCATCCACAATAACCTCTGAAACCAAAAGGAATGTGGACGTCATGCTTAACCAGTCCCTGCCAGACACAATTTAAATGAAAGTTTTATCTTTTAATATTAGTTTATAGGACATGACTACAGCCAACGACAGGCAGTCGTCGATCCTAACATGCATCATCTCTTCAATTCCTTTGCTATCTCCCTCTACAAAGAACCTGATAACGGTATACGGATCCGGGAATAGGCACCGTAAGAGGTACACCGGTATGCACCAGAGACCACTACGGTAAGGCTCCGGGCTGCGTCCCGGCGGACTCAACTGATTGACATCCCGTACATCCGGTCACCCCTTCCCCCTCTCTCCGAAGCTCGCAAGTGAGCCAGGAAGACGGGGGAGAACCGAGTGGGCCGGGGACCAGACCAATCCAACACTCAATGTGTTTATGTCCAGGTATCGGTGGGTACCGCCGAGCCAAGTAGCCACAAACCCTCTGGGAATACTTACGAACGGTTTTTACCGGCGGCTAATAAAGTTAACCCAACATACCCAAAAAGTTTTTTTTTTCGAGGAATCAATGATGCTAGAGCGGCGACCGCCGGTCGATGGCAATGTCTGTCAATAATCCAAAATTATCCAATTTACCTTGTTATGCCTAACACTTAAGTCTTAGTAACCATTAGGTCTAAGTAACATAGAATATGTGTAACGTCGAGATATCAGGTGGTGATTTATCTTAACTAGTCTACAATCCCTATCATGGCCGTTTGTACAACAATGCTAGGGAAGACGGTTCAAGGCGTACTATGAGTAAGGCAAGTCCTAGAAGATACAACACATTTATGTATGTAAGCTAGGAAGTGGTTCTGGCCTGCGAGTATCAAAAAGTTATTCTAATTTTACTCTTTTTGTCACACGGGTGCGTCAGTGGATGGGCTGAACTGGGACTCATGTTAACCCCCGGTCAGGGTGCGGTCGACCGTAACGCTACTTTTAAAACAAAGTAAGGGACGGTCGTCGGCTGTCTGACATTTTTGGGGACGCCGGAAATGCCGGGGTCGGCCCATCAACGGGACCCAATTAGTCGTAACATGGGGCACGTTGAGAGCACAGTGATTATGCATGGAAGAGTGGTGGATACATAGGCCCCATTGCTCAAATTGTAGCCTGCTGACGGCAACAAGTGGCTTCCTCCTTCTCTACCTACGGTATGGACAGACTAGAATGCTTTACGAACATCATACGGGGCTGTCTTAACCCAGGCCGGACCACGAAAGGCAAGGCCGGGGGTGGGGGACTTTCCTTGGTTCAAAGGCACGTTGATATGTAGGACAACGTTTTCACTACATGAGGCTTTACTACTAAACTAACACCAATATGGCCACTAGACTCACACTATTATGACTTACTAAAAACAATAACTATTCGGCTGCTTAGTTCCAACACTTCACGGGCTCTAGAAGGCGGAGGCCGGTCAGGTTTCGAGAGTCAATAGTAATGTGGATACGGCGGTTCGCTCTAGTGGAGAATGCTGAGCACTCGCCGACAAGCAACTCCCGGACGTAGTTTTAAACAACCGGTGAGAACTGGTCCCGGAGACAAGAATTTTTCAGTTGACCGGACACTTCCACGAAAACATCTGCAAAGATGATGGAAACACTATCGTCCATAAGTGGACCAGGTCACGTTTGAGAGTAAAAGTTCACCACCACCGGCGGCAAGGTATTACCACCAGTAGGGTGATAGAACCATAGGTCACTCCCTGTCTCGGAATTTCACTAAAGGTTTACTATGTGACCTCGGGACCTCACTGGTGTACGCCTTCCGGACGCTACATAAACGCCAAGAGGCTACTGTTAAGACGGAAAAAGGTTGAATGTAAAACTTTTTACTTAGTTGGCTATGTCCATAAGACACATGTATCAATGACATCGGAAGTCGTCAATACCACAAGAGTAGCTCCAAAGCGCTCAGACATCGCGGGAGTCTGGATTGAATACACGATATAGGCCAAGGTGATAACTACTTCTTTATAGTTCACGGTCCACCATGAGCCACCAGGCACGACTCTCCGGTCTTTCCATTCTAACCTGTCCATCCCCGTAGGTAGAGGAGGAACTGGTTATATGTTTGTGTCGGGATACACCTTCTTCGCGTTAGCTCATACCCCATCTGTTCGCCGGACCGCAGATGTTCATTTGGCGCAGATATCTGGCGCCGGGATTTTTCCTATTGGTCTATCCATCACGGCTCCGGCGACGGTAGACCGGTACTTGAGCTGACAGCGAGATGGCATAACACAGTCTCAGGAAACTGAGCGACCATTATCAGAATCTCTCGGTCTTCCTTGAGTTTCTTACAAAATGTTATAAGAGTTATTTCAGATATAAGGATTATGTAAACTATCAGTCCCGGTGTAGAACGCGGGCTTGGCACAAGTAGCCCCGGCATAGAATGGGGACTTATAAATTGCTTCCTTATACCCGATTCATACTTTTTTAGTTAATTATGAGGGCAACACATCCTCAATACCCAGGCGGCCTAGGGACCAACCAAACAGAACTCGCGCCACAAGAAAGAGATTAGCTTCTTTTCTCCAAAACTTAGGGTTCAAGGCGGTATCCCCAACTTGAAGGGCATACAAACCCATGATTTTTATGAGAAAATGGTACGTCTTGCTTACATTTTGATAAATGATTGAATAGACGAATTAATCAGCACCAATAATGGGGCTTCTTTTCTCACTTCTAGGTGCGAGACCTGTAGGTGGTTCAAGATATCCCAAAGTTAACAGGCACCAGCGGCGGGTCTCGTCATATGCTGTTACTTGTTTAATTCTTATTTTAAGGGAGAAAAGAGGGGGGGGGGGTGAAAGAACAGACTCCAAGCCCCTCCGCCGGGTACCTTAAAAGATCACGAGCTGTGATACTGAAATGAGCTGGCTGAACAGCAATATTTTAATTTTAAAGATAATCTATAGTTTGTACAAAAGGTTTAGTATGTACAAGTTTTACAATAATGTACTAATACGTTAAGGACAAAAGATAATCTAAGAATTATTGTTCGGTAAACCGTTGTAAAGGAATGTAATAACGTCCCTGGACAACGAGAAAACGGAGTCTCAAGTATAGATCCGGTCAACGGTAAGCAGACCTGCGATAAGTAACGCACTGCTTTCCACCCCATTTTTTCTTTTGTTAACCATTGTATGCTAGACATAGAATGTGTTTAGAATCTTGGTTATATGTCTTTAGACAACCTAGGACGGATCTCGAAGTGTAGAACTGTCCAACTATAAGCAGATATTCTTTGAAGTAACGCACTGCTTTCTTTTATTTGTTTTTTAACTATTGTATGCATGCAATAAAACTTTTAAAATTGTTATACAGATTCTTTGTCGCTACCTATGTAGTTTGTTAGTGGTTTGTCACGAATGTCCCCCTCCAGTCTTAAGATATCAGGCATATCGTCATTGATGGAGGGGCCACTAATAAATTATAGGTTTGATTCCCGGAGGGAAGTAAAGAAAACCTAATATTTAGTAGGGGCCCCGCAATCATTGACGATGTAGGGCCCTCCCTTCCATCCCCTTCCCATTCGCTTGATGTGTTGAGGGTAATCTTAATATGTCAGTGAAAGAAATATGGCTGCTCAGGGAGCAGCGTCAGGGAATCCCACACAAGAAATCCACGAGATGGAAAGCATTAGTATAACAATTATTAAGTATATTTGTCTTTTTTATAATTTACGAAGGTTTTTTCGTAGCGGGTACCCAATCATAAGATGATTCCATAAGAGAATAAGCGTTACCCTTATGACGTATACTCCGTTCATCCCCGCGGCGGTAGATGCAAACTGCTGACCCGCGGGCATTTGAATGGAGGCTATTATACTAATAGGCATATCGTCAATGATTACGGGGCCCCTACTAAATATTAGGTTTTCTTTACTTCCCTCCGGGAATCAAACTTATCTTCTTACCCCTCTTCTAGGTAGGATGCCGTGTACAATGGATATAAAGTCTACTTCATCATCCCAACAATTTGCGTATTGCTACTTATAACTGTAGGGGGCTCCCTAAAACCAACAGAGGGCTTCTCCTACGCCCTGATGTAGTAGACGTATTTAATACCAGTGATATTGTGTGCCTGCAGGAGACTTGGTATTTTAAACAGGATTTGGGTAACCCCAGTACTATCTGTGATAATTTTCATGGGTTTGGGGTCTCGACAACCGATGCTATGGATGGTCTAGTAGCAGGTCACCCACCGGGAGGAGTAGCTATTTTGTGGAGGGACTCTTTAGACAGCCGGGTTAAACCACTTGTAACAAATTTACCATGGTGTACAGGTATAGAAATAGAAGATATCCAACGGAAAGTAGTTATTCTTAGTGTGTACTTGCCCTACCAATGTAATGAAAATGAAGAACAATACCTGGAATGCCTTGGAGAGCTAAGTGCTCTTTTACAAGAACTAAATACCACCTGCTACTCTGTAATAGGGGACTGGAATGCTAATCTGAAGGACATGAGTAACTCTCTGTTTGCTAGTCATATGACTAACTTCTGTGGTGAGCATGATCTAATTATCTCTTCTCAGCTCATGCTCCCTCATAGTAGTTACACATGTGTCAGTGCAGCATGGGGCTCAACGTCTTGGCTAGATCATACCGTAGCTAGTGCTGATTTCCATGATATGATAACAAATATGGAAATTCAGTATACATATACAGATGAAGATCATATCCCATTGACCTTAACAGCTAGTTTGGAAAGAGCGCCAGAATTAACCCAGTCAAACAATAGTGTAAATCCAAAACTGCCATGGGGCGGGCTTGACGAGGAGGAGTGTGAGCAATTTTGCACTTTAACACACACTCTCCTTTCTGAGCTTGATCTTGGCAGTGAGGATGC
Source organism: Paralithodes platypus (assembly GCA_032716605.1). Taxonomy (NCBI): domain Eukaryota; kingdom Metazoa; phylum Arthropoda; class Malacostraca; order Decapoda; family Lithodidae; genus Paralithodes; species Paralithodes platypus. The sequence continues at coordinate 10,550,741 of CM064492.1, read as the reverse complement.
CATTACCTGTGAAGACCCCAATTGTGTTAATGCTAGTCATCGAGAAGAAGTCAGCAAGCTGCACAATAATATTATATCTTGTCTTACTAAGGCTAGTGACATAGTATTTCACAAGCATAACAAAAATTACTCTTTTAACAAACCTGGGTGGAATGACCATGTTTCAGAACTTTACCAGGCATCCCGAGATGCTCGTAGTGTATGGCTGGATCATAACAAACCGAGACAGGGACCCATTTTTGACATGTTCACCAGACTAAAGGCTAGATGCAAGTATGCAATCAGATATATAAAAAACAATGAAAATGTATTAAGAAGAGAAGCATTGGCCAAAAACTTTGCTAGCAAAGACACATTGGCCTTCTGGAAGGATATTAAAAAAATGCATAATAGCTGCACACCTCTACCCGTTAGTGTAGATGGGATCTCTGGTACTATTAACATAGCCAATCTTTGGAAAACACATTACCAAACTTTGTTTAACTCTGTTGGGCACCAAGGAAATACCATTGCTGCTACAACAGAGTGTAACAAAGAAGAAAAATATGACACAATTAAAGTTACAAGTGAAAAAATCAAGGCTGCAATAAGTAGGCTAGATGCTAACAAATCCTGTGGTTTTGATGGTATATATGCTGAACATTTGAAGTACTCCTCCACTCTCCTCTTGGAGAAACTCAGCAGTTGCTTTACCAGCTTTCTAATCCATGGTTTCCTACCAGAATCTATGATGTCCGTTACCTTGATACCAGTAATTAAAGACAAGGCTGGCAAAATTACATCAAAAGACAACTATAGACCTATTGCCCTTGCCAGTATTGTAAGTAAGATACTAGAGTTAATCATTTTAGACAGAATCTCAGTGTATATCTCAACTAATAGTAATCAATTTGGTTTTAAAAAGAATCATGGTACGGACCAGTGCATCTACACTCTGAAGGAGCTAGTGGATGGGTACATCAAAATGAACAGCTCTATTTTTGCATGCTTTCTTGATGCTAGTAAGGCATTTGACAGAGTCTGCCACAATATCCTGTTTGATAAATTAGCAACAAGGGGAGTGCCATCCTATATACTGAGAATCTTGAAGTACTGGTACGCCAATCAAACATTTAATGTAAGATGGGGTAACATTATTTCGGATTCCTTTACAGTAACCAATGGAGTGAGACAGGGTAGTATTCTCTCACCTTACTTATTCAATGTATATATGGATGAATTAAGTGATAAATTGAATAAAGAACAGATTGGATGTTATGGTGGGAATAAAATCATCAACCATCTCATGTATGCTGATGATCTGGTCATTATTGCACCGTCTTCTGCGGGTCTGAGCAAACTTCTTGATATATGTGAATCTTTTGGTAGTAAACATTGTGTTAAATTCAACCCACTGAAAAGTGCTGTTCTTATATTTAGATCAAAATTACTGTATAAAAGTAAACTGCCAAATTTCTCACTCAATAATCAAATTATTCAAGAAGTAAACAAAATAAAATACCTGGGACACATTATCTCAAACGATTGCTCAGATGATGCAGATATCGGCCGTCAGCGCAGACAGCTATATTTACGTGGTAACACCATCTTGAGAAAATTCCACATGTGTAATTGGGAAACTAAAGTCACTTTGTTCCGGACATATTGTTCCTCTATGTACACGGCCCATTTGTGGTGGAAGTATAAGAGAGCCACCATAAATGGTCTGTGTACATCCTATCATAATATACTCAAGATGTTCATTGGTCTCTCTAAATATGAAAGCACTAGTATGGTGTGCACACTGTTGGATGTGCAGTGCTGTCGGGCTGTCATCAGGAGACTGGTGTACAGCTTTTCGCAGCGACTGCAATCCTCCAGTAACACGCTGATTGTAGCTCTTTGGTCTAGTGATCATATCTATGAATCCCGTATTATATCTCACTGGCAGAAGCTGCTGCACACATAGTATGTACTGTAATGTAATATATAGGTCTAATTGAACTATGAGCAATGATCTGTGCAATAGGTGTTAACCAACATTGAGCAATAGCCTTAGTTAGCCTATCTGTGTTATATTGTGACAAAATGTGATATGTGCTCTATTCTGTAAATAGGCCTACTGTATTTTTTATTTTATTGTGTCTTTATTAATATATCTTTGTGTATAATTATTATCTGTGCTCTGACGAGAAGTGTATGTGATATGGACCATTAGGTCGTACTGTATTTATACTGTATCTATCTTATGTGTCTGGAATAAAGAATTATTATTATTATTATTATTATTATTACAACAGGAATACCTCCCTTTTTCCTAACCTTATCTAACACTTCCCAGTACTGAGTGAGCAGCTCCTCAGTCCTACCTTTACATACATCATTACTCCCTGTACTGAGACAGATAATGGGGCTATCTCCAATATTTATAAGTGGCCCCTTCATCATTGACGATGTGCCTTAACATTGTTTATGGCCAATCTTTGAACTCAAGCTTGTCTTTCAAACTTCCCGCCCGGGAGAGATCAAAATACGATTGCCACACATCGTGAGCGAAACACTCTAAAAAAACACTCACGGACTCGTCCTATATGATGTGAAACTACTAGAAAAACTAGCAAAAAATAATGTAAAAAAAATAAAAATAAATAACTTTATTATAGGTTTGACTCCTGTAAGGAGATAAAGAAAACCTAATATTTAGTAGTGGCCCCGTAATCATTGACGAACATGCCTATTACATAAGGCATCCTCTTCAAACACTAATCCGCCGTAGTTTGAATCTACCGCGCAGAGCATTTAAAAACTGAGGAGCCTTCATCATGAGCGCACGCGACCTCACTCATGGCTTCAGTCATTATGAATTGGGTTCTCACTACGAAAAAACTTCGTAAAAAATAAAAACAAAAAGAAAATAAGAATAACTATCCAATAAGCTTTCCATCATATCGTGGATGTACTTGTGTGGATTTCTGACCAGACGCTGAATCAGGCGTCATTCCTCCTTCACTGACATATCAAGTAAACCAAAATCCTTAATACATCAACGAATGGGAAGGGGACGGTCGGGAGGGCCCCAGTCGTCAATGATTACGGGGCCACTACTAAATATTAGGTTTTCTTTATCTCCTTACAGGAGTCAAACCTATAAATTATTAGTGGCCCCTCCATCATTGACGAACATGCCTGATATCTAAGACTGGAGGGGGACATTCGTAATCATATCATAACTCTAGAAAAGCAGATAATAAAAACAACCACATAGTATTCTTACTTTTGAAAAATGTATTTAATACGGCGTAGGCCGGAAATATACAAGAAAAAGGGGGTTCAGGCAGGTGCGTGCTTCAAAGAAGCCTGCCTGACAAAAATAGGTAACCCTGAAGATTCTGAACACAGATCTGTAGTTACAAAAGGCACCCCACTCAACGAGTGGTGACAAAAATAATAAGTTATAAGTTTATATGTGCACATCATAAACCCCAAAATACATGTGGAGATCAATTGCTAATGAACTCCATTGAACTAATGTTACATTGCTTTCGCAGCTAAAACTACTATAACAACACCGTTGTTTTGTACTAAACTTTGTACTAGCACAAATTCTCGCAGAGAAATTTTCATATCACATTTCAACCTTAAATTGTATCACAGCTCTCATACTCCGGCGGGGTCTAGGGTGTCCTATGTCAACTGACTGCACCCCCCCCCCCCCCCCCGTCCTTGAAAATAAACATAAGTGACTGCAGGGCCACCTAGACCCTCTGCCTTAAAGCTATACATGGTAAGGAAGGTTTGTCTAGAGCAACTGACAAGTATCTAGAGAGAAACGTATGATTAGACGCCCACAACTGTGTGGACGCAATATCTTCAACTGAAAAGTTTTTCAGGAAACGTAAAGAGGCCGCCCACTTGCGTAAATCGTGGGCCCTACCCACAACGCCGGGATTACTCTCTTTAATGACTTCTACCAGAAGAGAGGCTAATCGCCGTTTAAGTAAGCGTTTACCCGTACTCGCTACCCATAAAGCACCTTGGGGGTTATGAGGAGCTATTCTTAAATATTTGGTTAGAGCTTGCACTGGACATAAATTATGATGCACCTTTCCCCTTTTTAACGCCGGCACCGTGAATTCAGAAAACACGTGTGCACTATGCTCATTCTTGGCTACAAACGCCGGGGAGGGTGCAATGGAAATTGAATCATTAAGTCTACCAAACCTAAGACAATTAGGTGTGTTGCTCATCGCCGCCAGCTCAGACACTCTGTTTCCGGTGGCCAAAGCCAAAAGGAAAACTGCCTTCTTTAAGATTAAAGCAAAGTCTGCAGTATTTTGATACAGACGAGAATGAAGTAAAGACAAAGCTTTGTCCAGAGACCAAGTAGGCATGAGCTGACGGGGAGGTGGGCGGAGTTTAAAACACGCTCTCATAAATCCTGTTTCCTCCGCCACCGGTATGGATAGACCTGTAAGGTCGAAAAAGGGCACTCTAATCGCAGTTAAGTGATTCTTCAAAGTAACCACAGATAAACGTTTCTGCTCAAACAGATAGTTCAAGTAATTAAAAACCAATGCCACTGAGGGTACAGTTTGTTCCGTTCTAACAATCCAAGAAGTAAAAGCTTTCCAATGAGATTGATATTGTCGCTTAGTAGACTGAGTATATTGATTGAGCAATTTATTGGTCACATCCCTACCGTATGGTGCTAGCCACTTGGCCTCCTGAATGTCCATAATGCAAAAGTCAGCGAGGTCTCTAGGTTGCCAATCGTGTCTAAGTGGAAGTACCCGACCGGGAGCGATACCGGGTCCGGGCACCACATTATTAACTGCTGGCACCACACCTGCGCTGGCCACAGGGGCGCGATTAGCGAGACTAAGCCTCGATAAACTCGTAGTTTGTTCACTACGTGGCACATTAGTGACGCATCTGGCGGCGGAAACAGATAGATGGAGCTCCATCTGTTCCAGTCTGTCACTAGGGCGTCTGGCCCCCCTGCCGGCGTTATCGTCCGGCGGGTGAGGTATAGAGGGAGCTTGTGAGTCTCCTCGGACGCAAAAAGATCCACTTGTGGATGGGAGAGCTCCGCAATCATTAGGTCGAAAATGGGTTGCTTGAGCTCCCATTCTACTGTCGTGCTCTGTCTCCGGGACAGAGCGTCTGCCCAGACGTTCGCTACGCCTGGGAGATAAGATGCGTGAAGATAAATATCTAGACTGGTGGCTAGAACAAAAATCTCTTCCGACACGAGTAGCAACTTCCTTGACCTCGTTGACCCTTGTTTCTGAATACAGTGAACTGCATTCAGATTGTCCATTCTGAAGGCCACTGACTTGCCCCGTAATGCCGGGCCGTGAGCCTGAAGGAAATACAAGGGGACTAGTAACTCTTTGACATTTATGTGAGAGATTTCTAAGTGGGACCAAAGTCCCTGACCCTGGTGCCCCTGATTTGACTGAAATCCCCACCCTATGGTGCCTGACGCATCCGTGTCTACCCATACCGTTGGAGGAGGAGAGGTCCATGACATGATTGAGTGCAATGTTTCCCTCTTCGCCCAGACCGCTAGTAAGGTGTGGATTAATTTTGGTATGGGCCATAATTTTCCCGCCGGTAAGAGTGGGAAATATTTGTTGCCTTCCAATATTAATCGTTTTACTTTCAACCGGCCCAACTTGACAGTTAGCTGAATCCAGTTGAGAGAGCCGACCAGAGACTCCCAGACTCTTCGTGTCGTAGTCAGACTGTGAAGAAACCTGAACAGTTTCCTGCGAAACCTGTTGCGATTGTCCACACTCTGACTCAGAGTGAGAGCGGCGGTGTCCCAGACCAGCCCTATCCACTGAATTACTCTTGAGGGAACAAGGTTTGACTTTACCAGATTTACCTTGAAGCCTAGAGTTTTGACATGATTTAAAATGATATTGACATGTTTTATGCATAATTGTTGTGTCTCTGCCACCACCAGCCAGTCGTCTAGATACCACAACACTCTGATTCCCTGTTTTAACAATGGCATCAGGGCTTGCCGGACTAGTTTCGTGAATAATCGAGGTGCTAGGTTCAAACCGAACGGCATCCTCTGAAAAACAAATTTTGGTGCCTGATCCTCAAGGCCAGAAACCTTTGAAATCTTTTGTTGACCGACACGTGCCAATAGGCGTCTGTCAGGTCTAGGGAACACATCCAGCCACCCGGCGGAAGTGTTAGCCTGATTTGATGAACTGTTAACATTCTGAAAGACTCGTTGTAAATGTGAAGATTCAGATACGACAGGTCTACGACCGGCCTCATCTGAACACTGTCCCGTTTGGGAACCAAAAACAGTTTTGACGTGAATACAGGGTAATCTGGGGGTACCGGGATGATGACATTCTTGGCAATCATCTCCTGGACCAGCAACTCCACCTCTAATGAAACACAATTTGCCGTTGTCGGCTGACGTAAGCGAGGTCGCCGGAGCCACTGCCAAGTGATGCCTTTGCGTGCCACCATCCGTGCCCAGGTTTTTAACGGCCATGCTTGGTGACACGTTCGGAACGACCCAGTTAGCAGACAAGGGTTCGCCGGCTGTACTTCCCTCGGTTCCTCCGGCTCTAAGGTAGGCACTGGGAGTGAGAAAGACTTTAGTTTTTTGATGGTGGGTTTGATGGTGTTGGACGCTTCGCCGGCTGGCTGGTGTGGGCCGAAGACTGGCCCTGCCCCGGCTTATACTGGCCGCGTCCCCTCTGTCCTGAAAACCCTCTCTGTCTATGCCTGAACTGACCCAGGGGGGATTGGGAGGACTTAGGCGGAGAAAACGGCTTAGAACCCCCTGGCTGAGCTTTAGTAGGAGGCTTAGGTTTGGGGAAGTTAAATGCGGGTTTCTTAGCCTGTGCGGGACTGTGCTTCACGGCCTGTGCCATGTTAAACACTGTTCGCCATACATCAGGGGACATTAAAGAAGGTGTAAGTACTGGGGACATTACCACCTGGTTAGAAATGCGATCAGGCAGCTTGCGAACTAATGACATCCTAAGATCCTGTCGTGCTCGCACCGCCTCAAGTAAGGCTGTGCGTATGTCACCTAAGGATTGAATTGACGACTGAAGAATCAGACGCCGGGATAATTCAACTGATCTTCGAGCATCCGCGTCTGCGATTGCCTGAGTAGACCTGAGTAAAGACTTAGCCACCTGTTGAGAAACTATGTACTGTGAAAACAGGCGGAAAGCTTTTCCCCTTAGCCTAAATTCTCTGTCTAGGTGAGAAGGGGTAGGGGTAATGAATGGTTCCTTTAGTTCACAAAGATTAATCTTAGGGGCAGCTAAAAAAGAAAATAAAGCTGACGGAACTCCGCCGGCAGAACCTACCGGCATTGAGAACCATGAATGTGTATCCTGAGGGATCTGGTGGGAAGATTTAGAAGTGAAAGTGGTTGCAAAGTTTTGAGCCTCTACCTCCCAATCCACCCAAGGTCCTGTCCCACCTTCAACACTGGATTAGCTGTCTCGTCTGTGACGGTCTGTAAATCTAGTTCAGGAGTAATAGCCGACAGAGCCTTAATATCATTAAACCCATCCAGCTTAGACCAGTCTGAAAAAAGTTTTGAAGCTGAGGCAGGGGGTAAAGCAGGCTTAGATGCATAAACAAAATAATCCTGATGATAATAACTAGGTATAGCCTTGATATTTACGTCCAAAATATTACCCAAGGCATCCAATGCCCTTAATTTCTTAGACTTATTTCCCTGGATAAACCACTCACGTGGTACCGGGAGTTCCCCTGACAAGGTAGGCTGGGCAAGCTCTGGCTTAGAGGGGTTCAAAGGGACCCATGACTCGTCTGGCCCATAAAGCAGGGGCATAGCTACCTTTCTAAGAGGCGCTTTGTCTAGAGGGGGTGGATTAACATCCGTAATGACCCTGACATTTGACGTAGTGAATGCCGCCGTAGCTGGCTTAGAGCTCCCTGCCGGTGACAGAGTAGGAGGGTTAGGAATCTTAGATAAATCGATTGACGTTATCAGAGGCCGTACCGCAGAACCTGTCAAGGGAGCCCCCAAGTCCATTGTGGGGTTTTCTCGTTGTTGATTAAAGAATTTTGATAGAGCATGAGTAAGTAACCCATCAATTTCTTGTGCTGTAACAAACTGGTTAGGTGCAGAACTTTCAGGTGAATTAGTATTATCATGGGCGGCGTCCAGGCCTGAGCCTGACCCTTGTCCTTCCCTATCTGAAATTAATGACACTTCATCTTGTTCCTCCCGATCCTCCTGAGAAGACCCCGCCGAGGCAGGGGCACCTTGTTTCCAAGATAAATCAGGGATAGAGGATGGGGTCGCCGCGTCCCTGTGGACATCGGCTACTGTGTGACTCGTATGAGTCGGACGTGGATGGTCAGACCCTGGCTGAGCAAACCGCCAAACACCGAGGCTCTGGCCTACGCTCTCTTGAGAGTCTGAAACATTCTCAATTATTGAATATCCTGAACTTTCCATTTCTAGGGTTAAAATATCAATAGGTAAATCTTGTTTAGGGACAGGCGCTTCACTATACTCTGAGGCTGTAACAGAAACATTGTCAGGTGTAGAGGTACGATGAGATGCACTAGACTTAGTAGAATGTCGAGAGGACTTCTTATGGGAATCCTTTTTGGAGGATTTGTGGCTACGGTGTGACCGCGAACTAGACCTAGGTTTGGAAGAATCACCACCATGGCCACTGGGGGAAGCTTCAGTCTTGCACTTCTTACTAGCCGGGGAAGAGGCCCGACTTGAAGACCGTTGTCTGAGGGGTGACCTTGACCTCGATCTCGCCTGCGACGAGGAGGTGGCTGCCGGGGGAGTAGGCTCTCTCGGGCGTTTAAACGTATCCTCAGACGATACAGAACCCTGGCTAGTCTCTGTCGGCTTAAAACCCCTTACTCTAGAGGTACGTTTAGGGGGAGGGTGCTCTGACAGCAACTTATCCCAAAGTGGGACGTTGTCACATTGAAGTGACTTATGTGCGACAATGGTAGTGTAGGCCGACATTTGTTGTCTGACCTCTCTCAACGCTACCGCCGCGGTCTTGTCATTGTCACACAGGACTTTATTGGCTAATTGGGAGCAAAATGAACAATTAAGTGTAACCCAGAGACCCCTTGAACGGTCTAGACATCTAACACACCTTATGCAAAGGGTATGTGCAAAAATTGGGATACCCGCGCAAGTAGGGGTAATGCACAGGGCAAAAACTGGGGTCACATTAGCCATGACAGAGACTGGTGTGAGGAACTACCGCCGGGTCTGTATTGGTCCGCCGGAGCTCAGCTCTGGAAAAATAAAGAAAAATTTCCAGGAATTAATGCTCATAAGGTTAACCCAAGTGTTCGCATACAAGTGTTAATAACCCGCCGGGTAACGGGATGCAAAGACACAGCTAACACATCTCGCCACGCGGCTGGGTGTAAAGAGGCTAAACAAATCTTCTTAGCTAAAGAACATGAAGAATACCCTCTGATATAATGGTCCAGTATGGCACTTATAGTCTGTAGGAGGTGGTGACTGTCTCAAGATTCAATTTTGTAACAAAGCCCCCCCTCATAAAGACGCCGGCCCTTGAAATATTTTAGTAGAATAGCCCAGGGCAGGAATATACGAGATCTGATTTTTTAACGAATTGTCCCAAACGATCGTCGTAAAAATAGAAGGCGGCGATACTGAAAGTATCACCCAATTAAGGTTAATCGAAATTGAATTTGTTTATAAATTCCTTAGTTCCTTTACTTAGGGGCACCCGCCGGGTGTGGAAATCGATTTGGTTAAACCTCACTGATCCTTCAATTGCCGTAAGAGTAAAGGCAGCGATACACAGAGTATCACTCAAATGGATTGGTTAACTATAAGAGACCTAAGTCGTTTCATCCCACCCTGCTCAGGTGCACCCGCCGGGTGAGAAGTCTAAAAGTTAACCCCACAAGTTCCTGACCCCACTTCTTTGTAAAAGATCGCCGGGGAGGAACGCCTAAACAACAGCTAGGTTTTCCCCGTGGTTGTCGTAAACCGGGTAGAAAAACCTATAAAAAACGAGTGTTCTCAAGAACTTCGTTTCTTTATATATAACTAAATATATATGTAAGGATGGGTACAGCCATCCCGCCGGGAATTTTAAAGGAGGCCTGAAACCAGGCACCCACAGAGACGCAGTCCTGGAGAGCCACAGACACCTCCCCTCGCCGGGGAACCAGCCAGTGTTAAAAACCACGTGTGGCCCAACACTGCTCATCGGTCAGGATTTTTCATGGTGAAACCGAGAAAAACCCGCCGGAAGGCAAACCCCACCCTGAACAGACACCATCTGAACAATACGACACGAGGAGAGACACGCACGACTAACCAAGGTCACAACATAATCCGTGGAATTAGCCAATACACAACTAAACCAGGAAACAAATATAGTCCGAGGAATTAGCCAATACACAACTAAAACCCGGATACACATGACACAGTAGGGCATATTTATAAAATAAATAATAACACTAGACATGTGGCAAAGCTACGAGCGGCTGGCTAGGCCTAGGTAGACGGCATGAAAATAGTTGAAATATAAACACACACTGGAATATCACAACAGGAACCACCGCCAACACACCACCGAAGCGATAACTTCCCACCCCGGGAAGCCTGACACGGACCCAGAAAAAACTTCACTAAGTGAAGAAAAATACGCTGGGAACGTCAGCAAACACACAGCTTACCTCATCAGAAGGATAAAAGGCAGCAATAATTAACGCGTAATGAAAGCCGCCTGCATCACCAACTAACCCAACTGTGAAAAGTTCACGTGTCCACAACAGGACCACGAGGGTACATCCGAAATAGATGCCCCATACATACGACCCAAAATACATTGCACTGCGGGCAACCAGCCCAGGACACTCCTGCTACGCCTATCCTAACCTTACTCGATACATCCCAGAGTAAACAAATGAGAAAAAACTCACTAGGGACGCCACGAATGCGGAACCAGCGGAGCCTGAAAGGTACGTCCGGGCAGGCTGAGCGCAGAGCAAAGAAGGAGGAATGACGCCTGATTCAGCGTCTGGTCAGAAATCCACACAAGTACATCCACGATATGATGGAAAGCTTATTGGATAGTTATTCTTATTTTCTTTTTGTTTTTATTTTTTACGAAGTTTTTTCGTAGTGAGAACCCAATTCATAATGACTGAAGCCATGAGTGAGGTCGCGTGCGCTCATGATGAAGGCTCCTCAGTTTTTAAATGCTCTGCGCGGTAGATTCAAACTACGGCGGATTAGTGTTTGAAGAGGATGCCTTATGTAATAGGCATGTTCGTCAATGATGGAGGGGCCACTAATAAATCTTAGCTTTGCGCTTCTCATGCGTCTGCTATTTCCGCACGCTTCGCCTCACTCATCGAAGCGATCACTCATCCTTATTCCTCCCGGGCCCGCTTGAGTCGGACGTGTCTCGAGGGCGCTCCAGCTCTCCTTCATTCTTCACCTCCCCTCCGACATGGTGAGTCTTTTGCTCATATGTACATGCTAAGTGCTGAGGATAGGTAGCTTAGAGACTAGGAGTAGGCTGTGAATGTCCTTTAGCGGGCCCAGGAGACTGTTTTCCGGGTACGTTTGTAAAGGCGAGTGTGTTAGGCGGAGTCCTCGTTGTGATAAGGCGAGGCTCCCACGTGCTTGTTTTATTACCCTAGCTCATTTTTAGTTCACTGTTAGTCATGAGGCTTCTTTTAGTGAACCGGGGCCTGTTGTTCGGACCATTTTGGGTGTGCAACAGTATGCTTCCACGTGGGCTAGTGCATCACGTAGTTGAGATGTCTTGCACGGAGCCATGCTGCTCTTCAACCTACGCTTTGTGATTTCTAAGTGTTATCTCGGGTCTTTGTGCTATTAACCCGGCAACGTCGAGGGGGGGGTATTGAACTAGCTGCCCATGGGCGAGCATATTGGCTCCATTCAGGCCTATAATCGTCATTTTACGATAAATATCGTTATTACTTATTCATATGAGCCTATTTTACCTTCACTATGAAGATAGTAACCTGTAACAACAATAAAACAAGTGAAAATAAAAAAATTCTGGTCAAAATTGCGAATATAGATGGACCAGCCCATTCATGAATTATGGAGAAAATTGAGGCAACCCCTCCCTCCACGAGGCCTCAAGCCACACTGAGCCTACTCATTCACACACTCGGTTGTATAACACACTCGCTAGGCACGTAAGCATATCCTCCACACATTTTGCTAATGTTAGCACAAAAATATACCAACGAACTAGGGAATAACAGGGAAAATAGGTGATAATTGAAGGGGGAGGGGAAAAGGGGGAAGGAGGGGATGTGGAGGAGTGATATGAGGTATAGGGAAAAAAAATAAAAAAATAAAAAAATAAAAATAAAACAAAACTTGTTTAGTGCTACTGGGGCCGTTTAAATGTTTTTTTTAGCCTCCCTCTTAAGAGCTTTGCCGCCCTCGCCCAGTAAAACTTCTTATGAGCTTTCTCGCAGTTTATGGGTTAATATTGATATCATCGTCACCTGCCCCCATCTAGTTGGCCTCATGTAGGTTGTTTACGTATGGCTAGGGAGTGTTATTATTGATATTATATTATTCATTTATAACTATGCCATATTTGTGCACAGTGTTTTTATCCATTCTGGAGGGTTGGCCCTTCCGGCGGGATTTATGAAGAGTGAGACTTAGTCAACGCGCCTCTAGTTATTTGACATGGTTTTTCCGCCGGGAAACATCTAGAGCTATGTTAAAATTCAGATTATCCTTGTTTGGCACGGGATAGATTGGATTTTGTCTGTTTTGTTTACGGCGTCTAGTCTAATTTTGGTTTGACCGGCATTTTACTAAATTTGTTTTCTTGAGAGAGTTCGGCTAACCCGCCTCCGCTAAAACAAATATTTCCGCCGCATAAACTTAACAGAGAAAACGTTCGTTGCTTGGTACTGTCTGAACGTTATCCTGGTGGTTAATAGTGGGGAGCCACTGCCGCCGGGAAGATAACGGCTGAGCCGAGTAGCGTTGGTCGCCGGGTTTAGTTCTCTCATAACAAGACGGGATGAGGTCAGTGTTGGTCACTTAGGTAAGAAGTTATATACACATGTAGCACATGATAGGCTACTAACTACTCACTTGCATTTCTGGGGAATGTGATTAACGTAAGGGGAACTAAGATTGTATAGTGTTATTCAACTCTTCTTTCTCTTTATTGTTGGAGATTTTAATATTAGCTTTTCCAGCCTAGCGTGTCCTTATGAGCAATGATTCTTGGAATTTTCTCGCCCTCAGGTTCGCAGTTGGGACACCGAGGAGGATCTGCATCTCCCTGGTGGGAGGGAGTCATAGATAAGAGTGCCTTTGCGTTTTGCTCTGCATTGGGGTGCAAAAATTTAGCGGTCATTGGGTATCTCCTCTGTGTTAAATGTGTACCCTGTTTGGATTGATCTCGTGGTCGTTGGCTTTCCAAACCTTGCCCCAAGTGTTCATTTTTACGTAATGCATGCTTAACCCATTCAGATGGACAGTACCTACCTAAGGTACCTAAGGTTGTGTTCGCCACTCTCCTAGCAGCAGCACCGAGGAGCGCGTCGCCCCTCGTTGTGGGTTGTGTTTTGGTGCAGCAGACTGTTTGAAGAGACAGCACGCTCCCTTGCAAAGATAGGCTCGTCTGGCACTTTTTGCAGTTCGACATCGAGGGCTCTCTTGAAGTTGTCTAAAGAGACGCCTCTCATGTCTCTTACTCGCCGTGGGAGTTTGTTGAAGAGACGTGGGCCTCTGTGTGATAACCAGCCTTCTCACAAAGAGCCCATAGCACCCCTGTTATTCATCCGGGGGATATTACATTCCCAGCCTCTCCTATCTCTGAATTTCATGACTATCGGAGTATGTAGGTTTGGTACTAAACCCTCTGGGATTTTCCAAGTGTATATTATTAGGTAACGTTCTCTTCTACGTTCCAGTGAGTACAGTTTCAGTGCTCTTAAACGATCCCATTAGTGTAGCTGTTTTACCGAACTTATATGCGAAGTGAAATTTCTTTGTACACTCTCTAAGTAATTTATTTCACATGCTTTGTATGGGGATGTTAATACGCTACAGTATTCAAGCCGCGGTAGCAATAGAGATTTGAAGAGCGTTATCATAGGTAATTCACCGCGTGTTTTAAATGTACGCAGAATCCAACCCGTTAAACGTTTCGCAGCAGCCGCAACTTTGACCTGGTTATGTTCTTAGAAACCCATATTTTCAGACATTAACACCCCAAGGTCTTTCACACTGTCTTTCCATTCTATTATGTGGTTAGATTCTGTTAGGTAGTTTGTGTTCTCTTTAACGACATTATTATCTCCGTATCTTATTAATTGGAATTTTTCTTCATTGAATTGCATGTTGTTTTCCCTGGTCCACTGGAACACTACATTTATGTCTTCCTGCAGCTTGCCCGTGTCCTCTTGTGTGTTTACTATCTTGCTTAGTTTTGTGTCATCCGCAAAAGACGACACCGTACTGTGTCTTGTGTTGGTATCTATGTCGCAAATTAGAATGAGCGCCCCGCTAGCACTGTTCCTTAGGGCACTGAGCTTTTGACATCCGAAGGCTCAGATGTGACTTGGTTTACTGCTACTGATTGTTTTCGGTTTACGAGGAAATTGTATATCCACCGTCCGATTTTCCCCGTTATACCTATTGCTTTTAGTTTGTGGGCACATTTATCAAATGCCTTAGCAAAATCGGTGTAGATGACATCAACGTTTTTCTTTTCTTCTAGCGCTTTAAGAATTTTGTCATAGTGTTCCAAAAGTTGTGAGAGACATGATCTTCCCGCTCTGAACCCATGTTGACCAGTGTTTTGTAGTTCATTTGCCTCCATGAATGCTGAGATTTTGCTTCGCAGGACTCGCTTGAAAACTTTAATGATGTGGGAGATTAGAGCTACCGGGCGGTAGTTTTTTGGTAGTGCTTTACTCCTTTATGCAGTGGGGCAATTATTGTGTTTTTCAAGCTATCTGGTATGTCACCAGTGTCTAGACTCCTTCTCCACATTATAGCCAGGGGTTTGAGAGGTTTTCCTTATATTTCTTCATTAGGATCGAATTCTTTCAGTCCGGCCTGGTGCCGAGTGGGATGGCATGTTGGAAATAGCCTCTTCTATGTCTTTTGGACCGAAATCAATATCCAGCATCTGGGGGTTTCCGTGAGGGAGGTTTCCATGAAAATATATTTTGGTCTCTGATGGCTTTTGTTTCATCAGGTTCACTGAAGGCCATTTCATACTGCCGGCGTAAGAGTTCGCTCATTTCCTTTTTGTCCCCTGTGAATGAACCCCCTTTGCTTAGTGGGCCGATGTTTGATGCTGATTTAGCCTTTTTTTTTGGCATATGAAAAGAAGTACTTGGAATTTGCCTTTATACCTGCAATAGCTTTCCTCTCTTCTTCCATATGTTGTAGTTCATATGATATTCTAGTCTTTGTTCAATTTCCACAATTTCTCTATCTATTTTGGTCTTTTGTCTATCCTGTAGATTTTGATGTGTGCGCCTTTGTGTGAGTAATTTTCTTCTTCTGTACAGCTTCCTTCTTTCCCGATCCTGTTTGCTTCTTTGTCTTGTCTAGTCTGTTATTAGGACTAGACATTCTGCTGGTGTCAGGTTATTCATTAACCCTTAATTAGCGGCTCACCACATAAGTCGAGTTAAATAAAGCTGGACTATGTGGCGGCGCTCGACATAGGTCGAGTGGCAATTTCAGCACGTAATGTTGCTGAGAGAGAGAGACAAGTGGTGGCAGGAGACTAGCGAGCGTATGACAGCTCCAGACCACCGCGGCGAACCTACTGACACGAATCTCAGCTCCCTCCTCCCTCTCTCACTCGCTACATACTGAATTATAGGGGAAAGTACCCGAATTACATGCTTTTTGCACTCGCGTTGCACGGTTATTGCAAAAAACTAGCCATCATAAAAGGATCGTTATGGTGTCATTCGAAAGCTCTGTTTATGCCCTTTCAGGGATAGGTACTTGTTTTACGTTCTGGGTCTTATTTAGGCATGAAAATGATCACGTAAACAGCCCTATTTTGGCTAAAAACACCCCCCTGGGCGGTACATATAAATAAACCGCATAGGCCGCTCGTAAGGTGTTAAATCTTCCCAGTCTACTTCCTCCATTTTTTGATTTACCTCTTCCCACCTAATATTTTTGTTATTGAAGTTAAATTTACTGAAAGGGCCGGTTTTTGGGCTCGATTCTGAGGTAGTCTGTACACTTGCTAAGGTTGTTTTGATCTCAATTAGTTTTTGATCTAAGTATGTTGTGTCCGATATGTTAATGCTGTGTACGAGAGTCGTTGTTAGTGAAGACCAAGTCTAAGATATTGTTTTCCCGTGTGGGTTCGGCAATATGCTGGGTAAGACTAAAAAGTTGCAAAGTTTAAAAAGCTCTCTCGTATTTGTATTTGCTTCTCCTGTGTTTTTGCCACTACCTGGTTTTCTAGATGTCTCCATTTAATGTTTGGTAGGTTAAAGTCTCCTAGCCACATAATATTGTGTTGGGTTCCCCAGGGTTTCCACTTCTGATTTTATTTTGTTGAGCTGGGTTTTGAATTCTTCTAGGGATGAGTCCGGAGGCTTGTATGTTACTATAACTGCTAAATTTATGGATTCTATTTTAACTCCAAGTATTTCCACCACTTCATTACTGTTATTTAGGAATTCAGTACACATCATATCAAGAGCCCATGGAGTATGAGATACCGGATCTGAGCCTGCGGGACCTTTCTGAGTCACGTTCTCGACTCACAAACAGAAACACATGCCGCTGCCCGGGCTGGCGAGTCTCGGTTGGAGGCTTTCCCCAGGCCCCCCCAGCCCGGTCATCGGGATCCATTTTACACCATCAAGGAGTACACGTCGGGGAGGAGTCGCCTGGCCAGCGACCCTCTTCTCGACACTCAGGAACGCAGGACTCAGAGATGTCCCAGTCCGCATCCCAATCAGACCGAGAAAGTGGGGTTTATATTTCAAGTGTACAATTACAGGAGTGGCTAGACTTTATGAAACTGGTTGAAGGGTGAGCGACAGGTTAAAGTTTCAGCACCTGTAGCCCCGGCGGTGCGACCTCTAGGGCAGGTGTCAGTTCAAAATCAGGTTGACGTAAACATGCCTCCCCCCACTGTCACTCCGGCGGCTACCACTTCGGGAGCCGCGGCAATTTTTATCTAATCTGAAGTTGTTCTCTGATTTACTACCTCCCCCACTTGACCGATCAATTCCTTTTAGGAAGGGCCCCATGCCCCTGTTATACGGACCTGATACGTCTTGGTCTGTCATTAAGCCTAACCGCCCAGAGGTCGCACCACAGTTACAGGTGAGTCCCCTGTTCTGGATCATTGGGTAATAGAGGCGAGTTAGGCTAAGAAACTTAGGGCCAAGAACCAATCTGGTGAGGTACTTGATGTAATTGTGAAAGCTATTCCAACATATATAATCCTGACTATTTTGTCTACATGCCATCCCCGGCCTTGCCTCCCGCTTCCTCGGGAAACTCTTTTCAGATTGAACGAAGTCAGATGGGTTCAATGATATGAAACTTTTACAGGGTATGACCCCAGAGTTGAATTCAATACCCTTCAGGGACTATGCTGGTACATCAGTCGTTCACATTCAAGGGGTGAGTCAGGGCCGTGGGCAGCATGGGGACAGGAGGGCCAGATGTTTGCCAGCACTATCACTAACATGAGTAGTCATCAGCTCCCGCAAGAGGACAATCATTGTTCTCTATGCGGTAGGCAAGGCGGAAGGGATCCCACAGCATATTTTTGACTTTTTGGGGGCCCCTAAATTATAGGTTTGACTCCTGTAAGGAGATAAAGAAAACCTAATATTTAGTAGTGGCCCCGTAATCATTGACGAACATGCCTATTACATAAGGCATCCTCTTCAAACACTAATCCGCCGTAGTTTGAATCTACCGCGCAGAGCATTTAAAATCTGAGGAGCCTTCATCATGAGCGCACGCGACCTCACTCATGGCTTCAGTCATTATGAATTGGGTTCTCACTACGAAAAAACTGTAAAAAATAAAAAACAAAAAGAAAATAAGAATAACTATCCAATAAGCTTTCCATCATATCGTGGATGTACTTGTGTGGAGCTTTGACCAGACGCTGATTCAGGCGTCATTCTTCCTTCACTGACATATCAAGTAAACCAAAATCCTTAATACATCAACGAATGGGAAGGGGATGGTCGGGAGGGCCCCAGTCGTCTATGATTACGGGGCCACTACTAAATATTAGGTTTTCTTTATCTCCTTACAGGAGTCAAACCTATAATTTATTAGTGGCCCCTCCATCATTGACGAACATGCCTGATTTCTAAGACTGGAGGGGGACATTCGTAATCATTATCATAACTCTAGAAAAGCAGATAATCAAACAACCACATAGTATTCTTACTTTTGTAAAAAAGAGATATTCGGGTGCATAAACTTTATACAGCCTAAATCTTCAAAAAGGGGTACAAGCAGGAGCGTGCTTCAAAGAAGCCTGCTTGAAAAAGGGTTAACTCTGACACTCTGTGCACAGATCTGCTAGTTAAGAAGGCACCCCACTTAAAGTAAGTGGTGAAAACTAAAAACTTATAAGTTTACATGTGCACATATAAACCCCATTAACTAGTGGATATATTCCTAAAAATATAACCAAACATAAATGAATTCTTGTACATTCGTAGAAGTACTGAACTCGTGTACTTATGCAGAAGTAATTACTGCAAAAGTAAAAGTCGTAGTTGCCACTACCGAGATTTCTCAAAAATCTATTGCTTCACAGCCAAAGCTACTTACAACAAGAATTGTCGTAACACTACTATTGGCTTTTAGCACAATTTCCTGCAATGAATACTACAGAGAAATTTTATAATACAATGCCTACAACCAGTATCACAGCTTGTATGTTCCGAACACATACTCCGGAGGGGTCTAGGGTGTCCTATGTCACACTGACTGCACCCTCCCCCCCCCATTATTCTTGAAATTAAACAAAACGTGACTAAAAGGGCCACCTAGACCCTCTGCCATAAAGCTATACATGGCAAGGAAGGGTTGTCCAGAGCTACTGAAAGGTATCGAGGCAAAAACTCCTGATTAGAGGCCCACAACTGTGTGGACGTAATAACTTTCACCGAAAGATTATTAAGGAAACGTAAAGAGGCTGTCCCCTTGCATAAATCGTGGGTCTTACCCACAACGCCGGGATGCTTCTCTTTAAAGTCCTCGACCAAGAGAGAAGCCAGTGTACGCTCCATCAATCGTTCACCCGGACTTGCGACCCATAAAGCACCCTGGTGATTTAGAGGTGCCACTCTTTCAAATATTTGGTTAGAGCTTGCACTGGGCAAAAAAGATGGGGCACCTTTCCCCTGTTTAACGCCGGCACCGTGAACTCTGAAAACACGTGTTCACTGTGCTCAATCTCGGCTATGAATCCTGGGGAAGATGCAATGTGAATACACTCATGAAGCCTATCAAACCTGAGGCAATTAGGTGCGTTGCTCATCGCCGCCAGCTCAGATACTCTGTTCCCGGTAGCCAAAGCCATAAGGAATACTGCCCTTTTGTAAAATCTGCAGTCTTTGGTACATACGGGAACGAGAATAACGACGATGCTTTGTCCAGAGACCATGTAGGCCTGAGCTGACGGGGAGGTGGGCGGAGTTTAAAACCTGCCCACATAAATCACTTTCAGATAAATGTTTCTGCATGAACAGATAAATTAAATAATAAACAACCAACGCCACCGAGGGCACAGTTTGTTTTGTTCTAAGAATCCGAGACGTAAAAGCTTTCCAATGCGATTGAAACTGTCGCTTTGTAGACTGGGTATATTGATTCGTGAATATCTTGGACACGTCGCTACCATAAGGTGCTAGCCACTTGGCCTCCTGAATGTCCAAAATGAACAAGTCTGCGAGGTTTCTAGGTTGCCAATTGTGTTCTAAGTGGAACAACCCGACCAGGAGGGACACTGGGTGCGGGCACCACGTGTTCAAATGCTGGTACCACAGGGGCGCGATTAGCGAGACTACGCCTCGCTAATCCTGTAGTTTGTTGACTACGTGGCACATTAGAGACGCGTCTGGCGGCGGAAAAGAGATAAATGGAACTCCACCTGTTCTCGTCCGTCATCAGAGCGTCAGGTCCGCCCGCCGGCGTTATCGTCCGGCGGGTGAGGTACGACTGTGAGTATCGCCATACACCTTGGCTGTGGCTGTCCCTCGCTTGCGAGCTCGGTATACTCCCTGAACGGGAGCCCTCGTCCGAGTCCCGTAAAGGTTTATGATAATTAAAAGCTCCCATAGCTCATGAACACAGTGAAAGCAGAGCTGGTGAGCAAAATCATAAAGTATACTAATTAATTTAATTTATATTTAATTGTATTAAAATAAATTACTATAAATAAACACAATATTATCATAATATAATCATAGAAAATATATATGTTTATTATGATTCAGCTATTAAATTATTTCATTAACAAATAAAAATAAGATAGGGCTACCTGAGCTTAACGGCGTTGAACATACAGCAATGAGAGGTTCAAGTGCCGACACGACAGAGACTGGGGGAAAACTACCCCGCCCCCGGGAACTACCTGGTCACCTGGTGCAACACCGGTAATCCGCCCTGGAAAGAGAATTTTCCGGGGATTAAAGCTCATAGGGTTACACCCAAAAAACGGTACAAAATATGTGCCTCAAAACCGCCGGTCAACGAACCGTAGCACTCCACCACTACTTTTCGTTGTCCTTTAGTATCATATTAAAGATTTCAGCATATCTTTACCTGTCCAGAAGATTTAAGCATATCTTCTGAATCCTCATAAAGGTGAAGCATATCTTTATTAAAGACGAAGTCTTTCAAGTATCCCTTTACACTTGAAACACTAGTAAGATTCCGGCATCTTTTTATCCCATAAAAAGTCTAAGTCTATCTTAATCTCTAATCTGGCGTCACCCAGAAGCCCTCATAGATCGCCGTCTTGAAGGCCATGATACCCTATTGTATCAATCAATTGTTTGGCAAATTATCGCGAATTGCAAATCAGTTAATATAACCACCCAAAGGGACAACCGCCGGGTTTTATATGCAATGTCAAACCAATTGTACCTGCCCCAGACCTCTTTGTAAAAAGGTCGCCGGGAGGGAAAGACTAAACAAACAAACGGCATTGTTTCAATGGCTTATTAAAGATTTCAGCATATCTTTTATCTGTCCAAAAGAATTAAGCATAACTTCTTAATCCTCATAAAGATGAAGCATATCTTTATTAAAGATGAAGTCTTTCAAGTAACCCTTTACACTTGAAATACTAGTAAGATTCAGGCATCTTTTTATCCCATAAAAATTCTAAGCCTATCTTAATCTCTAATCCGGCTTCTCCCAGAAGCCCTCATAGATCGCCGTCTTGAAGGCCGTGATACCCTATTGTATCAATCAATTGTTTGGCAAATTATCTCGAATCGCAAATCCGTTAATATAACCACCCGAAGGTACAACCGCCGGGTTTTATATACAAGGACCCCAATGGAAATACGCCTAACGGCCTTATTGGGCTATCCTTAGTTGGAATTATGCAAGGCTGGTACATGTCATATTTATAACATACTATGTGGTACCAACTCTGTAAATTGCTAACTGAATAAATATTATTATTATTATTATTATTATATTATTATTATTAATGTCAAACCAATTATACCTGCCCCAGACCTCTTTGTAACAAGGTCGCCGGGAGGTAAAGACCAAACAAACAGACAGCATTGTTTCAATGGCTTTGAAAAGCAGAGAAAACCAAGGCCAACAGGTGTCAGCCTGATCACCTAGAAAACTGAGTGGAGCCCCCCTCGACGGGAATAACTCAGGAAGCCTGATCCCAGGCTCGACCATAGAAAACGCAGTTTCTGATGAGCCCTCAAGCGACCAAACTCGTCGGGGTAACTTACCTATTTTAGCCATCCTGACTAAAACTCGGTAAACAAAAACGGTGTTCTCGGAGCAACGAGAAAAACGCCGGAAAGGTAACCCAACTAAACTATACATTACAGGAGGGCGTAATGCATAAAGCAATGAATAACACAGGAAGCCTGCTCCCAGGCTCGACCACAGAAAACGCAGTTTCTTATGAGCCCTCAAGCGACCAAACTCGTCGGGGTAACTTACCTATTTTGAGCCATCCTGACTGAAACTCGGTAAACAAAAACGGTGTTCTCGGAGCAACGAGAAAAAACGCCGGAAAGGTAACCTACACCCAACGAGACATTTTAACACATTTCATACAAAGGGTGTGCGCAAAAATAGGGATACCTGAACAGGAGGGCGTAATGCATAAAGCAAAAACCGGGGCAAAGGTAGCCATGACAGAGACTGGTGGGATAATTACTCCAGGTTCTGCATAGACCCGCCGGGACCCAGCTCTGGAAAAAAAGAAAATTTCCAGGAATTAATGCTCATAAGGTTAACCCAAACATGTTCGCACACAAGTGTTAAATAACCCGCCGGGTAACGAGACGTAATACTCAACGACGACAGCTCGCTACGCGGTGGGGTTTCCTAAGTAAAAGATTTCAGAACATCTTAATTTCTCCAAAAGATTTATGAATACCCTCGACATAATATATAAAGACCAGCCTGGCGTTTATAACTGATTAAGTATTTCCGGTGGGTTTTGTTTCAAGATTCAATTTTGGAAAAAAAAAACTAAAAAAGACGCCGGCCCCCGAATTATCTCGCAGATCAAAAACTGGGAAGCCTGACAAATATACGAGATCTAACTTCTCCCGAAGTATCTTTTTAGATCGCCGTATGTTGAAGGCGGCGATACAAAACGTATCCCTCAATTGTCTGGTTAACTAACTGAATTGTAAATTCGTTATTCCCACCCTTCCAGGGAGCACCCGCCGGGTGTGAATATTAGTTTAAAAAAACGTTAACCCCAATTGTGCCTTAAATTGCCGTATGTTGAAGGAGGCGATACACAATGCATCCCTCAATTGTCTAGTCAACTAAACTGAATTTTGCAAATTCGGTCATCCCACCCTACCAGGTTGCACCCGCCGGGTGATTTAAAGTTTAAAAGTTAACCCCAATTGTTCCGAACCCCACATCTTTGTAAAAGATCGCCAGGGAGGAAATACAACAACAGCATAGTTTTATATTGGCTTTGCAAAACCGAAAAAACTACAAACAACACGTGTCCGTATGAACACTGTTAGATGGGTACAGCCAACCCGCCGGGAATCAGAAGGAGCCTGAAACAGGCACCCCAGAGACGCCGTCCTGGGGAGCCACAGACACCCACTCGCCAGGGAAACAAGCCTGTTTTTAAACCACGCATGGCCAAAACTCGGCAACCAGCCGGGTTTTTTCATGGTGTAACCGAGAAAAACCCGCCGGAAATAACCCACCCCGTCCAAATACCATCTGAACGCAACACAGGACCGAGGCGTAGCCAAAACACAACTAACGCCGGGCCCAACATAGTCCGTGGAATTAGCCAATACACAACTAACCCAGGACACATAAATAGTCCGTGGAATTAGCCAATACACAACTAAACCTGGACACACATCACCCAGTAGTACATATTCCGAAATAGATGCCCCAAACACATGACCCAAAATACACTGCACTGCGGGCAACCAGCCCAGGACACTCCTGCTACGCATATCCTAACCTTACTCGATACATCCCGGAGTAAACAAATGAGAAAAAACTCACTAGGGATGCAGCAAATGCGGAACCAGCGGAGCGTGGAGAGACACGTCCGGGCCGGCTGACCGCAGAGCAGAGAAGGAAGAATGACGCCTGAATCAGCGTCTGGTCAAAGATCCACACAAGTACATCTACGATATGATGGAAAGCTTATTGGATAGTTATTCTTATTTTCTTTTTGTTTTTTTATTTTTTACGAAGTTTTTTCGTAGTGAGAACCCAATTCATAATGACTGAAGCCATGAGTGAGGTCACGTGCGCTCATGATGAAGGCTCCTCAGATTTTAAATGCTCTGCGCGGTAGATTCAAACTACGGCGGATTAGTGTTTGAAGAGGATGCCTTATGTAATAGGCATGTTCGTCAATGATGGAGGGGCCACTAATAAATATGACGCTATCGCGTCATATGAACTTAGTGAAGTAGCTCAATAAGTAAGTTATATGACGCATTTGCGTCATATTGAGCTCAGTAAGTTAGGTAAGTTAGAACAGAATCTGTCGGTTGGTGGCAATCCCAAATACCTCCAACTTCTACCGGTACCTCAGTGTCAGAGAGAGTGTTGTGAGGGAAATACCGGGCGCTCCGCCACCCCATCAGTAAGTTAGCAACTTATGTCGGACAGGGTTAAGAAGCGACTTAATTCAAGTGTTCAAAATCATCAAAGGCATTGACAATATGAACTGTAGTAAGTACTTCACTATCGACCAATCTAATTACACGCAGGGAAACGGTTGCAAAATTATTGGTGAATAATTTAACTCACACGAATCTAAGAATTTCTTCTTCAATCGAGTTGTCAACTTGTGGAATGGGCTTCCCCGAGACGTTATAGACTTCAGCACCGTTGATTCATTTAAACTTCGCTTAGACAAATATCTCGCATCAAACCCGCGACTGACTGCGTTTGTAAATGAATAACTTTATTTTATCCCCCCCTCAGTTACTAACCCATCTGTCCCCTACTTACTTCCTAATCCTGCCACGGACATTAGTTCCAGGGCAGCAGTTCCCTTTCCAATGTTCCCTTACCCACTCTAAACCACTGTTTGGACACTTGATCCTCAGTGTTTTGGAGGACAAGCAGCCTAGAAGGGTCACTAGA
Source organism: Paralithodes platypus (assembly GCA_032716605.1). Classification (NCBI taxonomy): domain Eukaryota; kingdom Metazoa; phylum Arthropoda; class Malacostraca; order Decapoda; family Lithodidae; genus Paralithodes; species Paralithodes platypus. Next base: position 10,525,873 of record CM064492.1, on the reverse strand, counting down.
CCTGTTGTTGCTTGATTTCCTTTGTACTCCTTTGTACTCTCTCTCTCTCTTGTTTGTGTATTTGTATGTCCTGAACCATATGTGTAGCCCCATTTCCCCCCCCCCATTTATCTTTTCCCACCTCCCGTCTTTCCCAATATAAACATAAACTGCCTCTCTCTTTTCAGCCGGTATCACACGAGGCTATTTTCCGGCAACTCGCATCAGCAACTTTACTAAGGTAGCTTCTGAAGGGGGATGGGCGTATTTATTTGCTCATTTATATAGTTGCATATATAGTTTTAGTTCCCTCCCTAGACCTTCATCAAGTTAAAAAAAAAGAAAAACACCTCACGACCATCCTTCAAGATACATTTTTAAATTTTTTGATAGGAAAATGTCCCGGCTAAGGGCCTGTTCCTCTTAAATTACAGGCTGGCTATCGTTCGCCAGGAAAAAATCGACACCTAAATGACGCGAAAAGTCTTAATATTGACAAAGAAATGGGATGAATTAAGGTCTTAAAATCGCCAAACTAATGAGCCGAACGTCATCAAATCTGAAAACTAATGGGGCTAAACAAGAGGAAGATGGGGGCCCAGAAAAACGACCCCTCTGCCCTTAATCAAGCTGTGGTAAGTGTTTTTCCTGATAATATAATTTAACCCCTTCTGTACCGGCAACGTCTTTTTTGTTTTATTCTAGTTATATTTCGACGATTTTATGCAGCTTAAGAAGGATCTGTGGTAGTAAAGAGGGTTAATTGAGATAATTCGAAGCCTTTTGATTGCTGGAGGCCTTTTTAAAACTGAATAAAATCGTCTAATAGTAGCCAGAATGAAGTTTAAAGGACGGCACCGGTACAGAAAGGGTTAAAGGGATGTATTATCTGAATTCCCTTCTACCTCATTTTTAGCCTTATTAGTTTTGAGATTTGAAGACGCTCGCCCCCATTAGTTTGTCGACTTTAACACATACAGTACCGCGACGGCTATTTGTTTATATTTCAACTGCATTTAAATTATTTTATGAAGCTTAGGAAGGATATGTGGTAGCTATATAAGGATTAATTGAGATAGTCTGTAATATTTAAACGGTTAAGCATCCCTCCTAAGCTGAATAAAACCGTCCAGTAGTTGCCAGAATATAATGGAAAGGATGTCGCCGGTACTGAATGGGTTAAGACCTTTCGCCCATTTTTTGAACAATATCAAGACCTTTCGTGCTATTTAGGTGTCGATTTTTTCCTGGGGAGCGATAGAAGTTGTAAGCCTGCAATTTAGGAGCCGGTCTCTGCCGAAACATGTACAAATTAATCTCGAAGGGGTGGGGTATTGGGGGTATTTCTTCCTAAGCTTGATGGAGGTCTAGGGAACATTGAAAACCTCCCCTTAACCTCTTCTGTACTGGTGACTTATTTCTTATTTAATTTCAGCTATATTTAGACGATTTTATGAAGCTTAGGAAGGATATATTGTATCTAAACTGATTAATTGAGATCATCGGTATCCTTCTAATGGGTAGACGTCCTTCCTAAGCTGAATAAAATCGTCTAATAGTTGCCAGAATATATACAATGAGAATGACATCACCGGTACTGAAGAGGTTAACCTCTATAACTCGCAACCGACTAGAGTAATCGAGCTAATATTTCTACCATTTGGGAAGCGTCAGCCAGGGAATAGGTGTGGAAATTTACAGCCCATTTGCTCTAGCCCTTTTGGGGTGACAGCTTAGGAGTGACGATTTATGGCCTGCCTATTTGGAACCGAGTATAGTAGCCCTGCTGTGTATATAGGGGTGAGGGGGGGCTTATGCCCTTAAGGTCATATTATATTTAATATACCATCACTAAAACTTATGGCACCCCTTCTCCCTCATGTTTAGCACCATTAGTTCTCAGATAAAAAGATAATCGCTCAATTTCTTCCTATTTTTTTTGTCAATTTTAAAACCTTTCGAACCATTTAGGTGTCAATTTTTTCCTGGCGAGCGAGGGAGCCTACAATTTAGGAGGAACCAGCCTTTGGCCAGGATATTTTTCTTCCAAGAAATTTACAAATTTAACTGGAAAGGTGATCTTGGGAGTACTTTAACACAACAACAGCCATACCATTACGTATAGGGGTAGGTGTTGTGGTTAAGGTGATGGGAGCCGACCCTTGGACCGGTATTTATTACACGACCACCACTATAACTGAAATAGCAGAGAAACAGTTACCCAAGCATTCACCGCCACCAAGCCATTTTCCCTCTCATCCTACCACATCTCACCACAGTGGAAGAATGGGAAACAGTGGCAGAGTAGAGGAAAGAGCCAGCTAGAACGAAAGAACCTGGCGGAATTCCCCACCACACTACCAGGTGACGCGTCGGAGGCAGGGTTCCCTTCCACACCGCCAGGGGAGAAACAACTCATCTCCCTGTACCAACAATGATATACCCTACAAATCTGGAACACGAATTGCCACCATCAATAAGACACGTCCTCCAACACCAGAAGGGAACTTACTCATCACCATCAACAATTCCAAAGTCCAGAAAAATAACAGCAAGAAACGTAAAAGGCAGAACCCTCAACTCATCAAGGACACAACAGCCAGCCCAGACAAACGTGCTCGAGCTGTTACCAAAGAGAGGGACTGTCCTCCAACACCAGGAAAGGACATAATCGTCATCCAAGACAATGCCAAAGCACCAAGAAAAGAGAGAAGTGAGATAGACAGGCGACAACAAGAATGGCACCACCAACACCGTATCTACCCTCGCCCTTGTTACCCACCCCCGCGTCCCCTCTGGGACAAAGGAAACAAGAGAGTAGGGTCTAGACAGTTCCCCCCCCCACTCCAAGCCACAAGGAAGTAAACACCCCAGGTTACCAGTTGCTAGGTGCCATTTTAGCCCCTAATCCATCCACCGACCTGGCAAGGTAAAAAGGTAGATATACACTCCCACCGACTTCAATTAAGTATCTCAATTTAGAGCTGTTCTGGACACCAGTGATAAAGGAACAGATTCGAAGATCGAGGGCACAGTTGAAGGATTGATTCAGTTGACCGCAGTGCGAAGACACAATTCCGAGACTGTAGCCACCCACGAATAACTAATTATTTTGAGTGGGTATCAACAAGCTAGTTTATTAGAGCCTTCCAGGTGAAGTAATCTAATATTCTCGCATACCCCAAACCCGGTGCTATTGTAGATAACAGTACCCAGTGTATTAAAGCTTTATCCGGGATAGACCAAACTGCAAGAAATTCATCAAAGTACTTATAAAGACCAGAGTGGTCAGGAGTTACTCCTGCGTTAGCTCGATTCTATTTTGCCACGGCTTGTGCTAGGTACAATAGTATTTAAGGTCCTACACCCAAGTACTCAAGTTAAACTGTGCTAAACCAGTCACGACAGGACAACCCCACAGCCAGCGGATCTACCCAAGATTGGATTACTAATTCTACACCCATTGGATTAATTATTCTACACATCGAAAGTAAAGTTATTATACTGTAAAAGTTATAGAAGATCTAACTGTGGAAAGAAAATATACTTGGCGTATATTCAGAGAGAAAGTATATAAAGATCGAAAGTGAAAGTAAGTAAAATATATCCACTGCGTATATGATAAAAAGTATTCTGGAAACATCGGATACTACGCACGTATATAAAAGCGAGAGAAAGGAAGCTCTAGTGAAATCCAAAGAAATCAGGGAAGTACTGATAATTCTGCTAAAATTAATAACAAATAAATTCAAGTTAACTGATGCGTAAGCACCACAGTGATTTAACATCAGGAAAAATAATTACGTTCAGCTCCCAAATCCCGAACAACTCTACGCAGGTAAATACCAAAAGTTCACATATAATTACTACATAACCTTTCTAAGCACAAGTGTAAATCCTCGATTGAAAGGAGTGCTATTCTTATCTCTGAAATAAATACTGGACAAGTGTAATCTTTCAGTTAGAAAGCGGTCCCTAATACTTACTTAGATATTGCATAGAATAATCCAGTCTTGCGAGTCAGACGTAGTGGAGCCTCGTTCGTGCACTGTTATTGTTTTGTTCTTGACCATTGTTCTAGTTTTTACGTATGCGATATTCTTGTGAAATAAACGGAATATGAATACACGTCTTGTGATAATTATCCTCTATTGTCTTTCTGTGTCTGTGGTAAAACAATAAAACTTCTCCAGTTAGGAAGAGCCCACTTGATCAAAACCAATTAAACCCCAGTAAAAACCTAGCATAACATTGGTCGCAGCGGTGGGATTGATTCGGGAAGGAAGTTGTTTGACACAGTAATCAGGAAAGAGATAGAGAGCGCATACGTCATCATGACTGCACGTTCACACATCCCCATACCCAAGTATGAGGAGGAAACGTTCGATATTCGCACTAGACCTGGCGTACCAGACAGATCGAGAGAAGATCTCTGTCGTATTAATTCACCTAGGGAAGGCCGCATCCCTGGTGACCGGACAAGTAAACCGAGAGTTGACTTGGGAAAACTTCCGGAAAATTGTGATAGACGCTGTAAAGCCATCACTTGGCTCTGTTGCAGCCATCAACAAAATCAACGCAGCCACGTACGGAGGTAATCTGGACGTGACCCTGGGAGAGATGAACGAGTTGGTGAAAACCACTTACCCTCTAGACACCTTGGAGCAGCGACAACAACAAATGTTCTGCGTGCTCTTAAGAATCCTGCCAGCAAGTGTCGGGAAACATTTCGCCCTCCACGATCCCGTAGGGTACGTAATGGACCTCATTACCATACGCAAGTTGCTGGAAAATCAGCCACAAACTGCTACGGTTGGAGCCATAAAAAAATTCCCCACACACCCGCCGGGTAACAAAAGACCCAGGTAATCAAATCACCAGGGAAACAGACCGCAATACTCATCTCAAGGTCGCCCCCAACCCTCATCGTCAGGCCGCCCACAAGGAAATTTGCGAATCTACCCTACCCGCCAACACACCGGTCGTCCTTACCAGAACTACCAAGATCGGAACCGAGGCCCTCAACAAACCGCCGCCCCCCCCCCCCCCCCCCCCCCCCGAAGGAACCGTGACAGCCCCATCGTTATGATCAACCCATACGATTTCAAGGCCTCTACTTCCGCTTGCCCGATCCATGATATCAGGGATCAAGCTAAGAAGAGAATGTCGCCCAACAGGATCCTAGCAACCGACGAACAATCCCAGGACATCGATACCGAGTATATGGATGAAGAACACTATCCCCCAGAGATTGATCATATTCAAGCCATCGAAGACAACCCAGAAGAAGAGGAAAACGAGGAGATAGAAGACCCATCCCAGGGTTTTTAAAGCCTCCCCCGCCCATTATGGCCTCGGCGGGGGAGTTTGTACCATGGACTACTCCACCCATCTACCACCTAGCTAAGATAAAGGGCGTCGCCATACGTCTTCTCATCGACACAGGAGCCGCACGGTCTTGCCTGTTTAATTCTTTTTACGAGCAACATCACAAAAGATTTGGAGCACTGCACGCATTCAAAAAAACTTAATCAGTGCCGGGGACACACCGTTAGCTATTCGAGGAGAGACCACGCCCCTGCATGTCACGACCCCCAAGCACGAGGCCAGCTGTCACCACCCATTTGTAGTTTTCCACTCCGACTGCACCCTATATGATGGCTACATGGGATTAGACATCCTAGAAAAGTTGCAAGTTCAACTAGATTGCGGGAAACGCTTAATTACATTTAAAACAAAGAAGAAAAGCCTCCACCCTCGAATCACAGAAATCTCCCCGAAGTCATCCCGGAAGATAAAGGTCAACATCCAACCTAAGCCCACTTCAAAGCCTACTCATCCGCCACCACCTACCCCACCAACAGCTTCTACCACCGTGATGACCCCTGCTATGGCATCTCAAAAAGTGGTAATTCCAGCTCAACACCAACAATGGGTGCCCATACACCAACCCATAAACTCCACCATGATATTCTCACCAAACCAGACTCACCTCCAAGCAGGGAGATGCCGGATACAACCTGCCCTCGTCCCCCCACCAGGGGCGCCACCATGATTGCAAATATTTTCGATGAACCCCTCACCCTACCCAAGGGCCTTGTCATTGGAGATTTAGAGACCTTCGAAGATTACCAACCTACAAGCTCCACACCAAGTTTGCCCCCTGTCCTGCCCACGATGCCACCTCACCTGACAAAGCTTCAACATAAACAACTCTCCTCCCTCCTCCGAGAATTCACAGATGTATTTGCCCAATCTGATTTAGAAATTGGACAAACTAAAGTGGTAGAACACAGTATTCATACCGAAGGACCTCCCCTCCGCCAACCTTCACGACGAAAGAACCCTCTACAACGTCAGGAAGAAGAGAGACAGGTACAAGAAATGTTGGACGCCGGTATAGCCACGCCCTCTGTCAGTCCCTGGTCCTCTCCCGTCGTCCTAGTACGAAAAAAGGACGGATCCACAAGATTCTGTGTGGATTACAAATGCCTGAACAACGCCACCATCAAAGACGCCACGCCCTTGCCTAGAATCGATGACTCTCTCTGTTATGCCCTGTTTTTCTACAGGTTTAACTTGGGTAATGTGAGTTCTAATTGACTGGGTATATAAGGCTGCATGCACAATACAAGATATGAGGAATAGAGAACACAAAGAAACACATGGTAGCAAGTTACACGATCACGTTTATTGATATACCACTGCAGAATACTGGTGTAAGACAATATAATAGAATTGAACAACACTAGCATAAGTGGATCTGGATGGAGCCTAGTCTCCCACTTCCAACGTTCAGGTATTAATCTTCTGATCACTGGCTTTAATTCCACAGGTTTATATACCGAAGACCATCAATGTTACTTATAGATTCATATTCACTGTTAGATTTATTACTGGTAGCTCTGGTGCACAAGTAGTAGTTCACTGACTAGATTAGACACGCATATTTTAGAGCACGGGAATTCTAGTAACCTCAGGGGGTACTAATCTAAGTTTTATATTCTTGTCTCAGAAATACCTAGAACGCAAATCAGTGGGCGAACCTTCAGATATCACTAGGGTTTCCTTCTAGGTAATAATATCTGGGCATATGGTTGATTACGAGAGTTAGTATCGCCTGTTAAATAATGAACACTGATACGCTTAGCACTTCCTAATTGAATGGTTATATGAATTATACTGGGGCAAAGAGATAGCCACTTCGTAAAAATATTAATTAGTGAATCTCTAAACAGCACAGTAATATGTAGTACTGCTAAAGGGAATCTTGGGTAGTATCTGATGGGTCTGGTCCTGGTTATCTTGCGTCCATGATGTTGGGGGCTAACGACTGGTTCCGCGGCCGTCCAGGGGGCCCATATGTGTGAAGTTCTCAAATACGTGGGAAGGTCCTTCTATCCAAATCTGCCACGGAGTCTGCCGGCTCTGGAATCTCACTCCGGAACAACACAAGGGCAGAGTTAGAAGTTAACTGCAGGGTAGTGACCCCTGGTTGGTGTCTAGCTTTCAACTGATTCGACTGGGGGCGGGAGCTAGATTTATAGGCTCGGTTCTGGGCCCTGTAGACAGTAGGGATCTCGAGTCTTATGGACTTATTTGAGCTCTCAATAGATATGGGGACTAGGTAAGATGGTATTTACTGTTGTGGCACATGGCTATAGGAAGCCTTTATATTTTCATATAACTGAGCCTTAGTAAGAGGTACTATTTTGGCTATACTGGAAGTATTTAGGGGAGAGAGACTGGATCTACTTTGCGAGGAGGATGGGGACAGCTGTGATAGGAGCGTCTCTCTAGATTGTTCAATCTTCATTCTATGGTATAGCTGAGGTGCTAATTTAGTGATCAGAGCATGCAAGAAAGGTAAATGGTTTATTGTGAGTTAATAGAGGTTAGTAAAGGTGTTAGTCATGCATGGTTAGTTCATTGATAGGAAGAATTCCTGTGCTACCTGGCAATGACTCGGAAGTCAAAACAGGGGCCAGGTATACCTCCGCGGGGGTGGGGGTCTCCCTCCTCGGGTGGGCAAAAAAGGGGAGCTGGGCTCTCTGTGATAGTCGTCCGGCGGCTGTGGCTAGGGGCTTGCCATATCACCAGTGTTTGTAATAACCCTCTGTGTATGAGACAGATGTGGGTGTCCTTAATACCAAAACCGAAGGTGCCTTAGCTAGCTGGTTTTACTCGGCTGGTTGTTAATTGTAGGGTTTGCTGGATGTGGTGGAGACTGGGTTGCTAACTCTGCCACATTTATCTGGAAGTATGGCAATAGAAGTTAGTTACTGGCGAGGCGGCTAGCCTCGCACCGACGACCATTGGGTGCAGGGTTGTGAATGGGTTGTAAGAGAATAGATGGCATGCAAGGGGCTAGTAAAGTTCTAATGTTGTTCTGGCCTACTAAGTGAAGGTAGGCTGGATAGGAGTATATATAAAAGGTTGGAGAGCGTTAGCAACGGACAATTCAAGGATCTTCAAGAGGTATGAGAGAGAGGCTAGGTCGGACAAGAGTCGAGAAGCGCGGGTGTCTTAATGAGAGGGGGGGGAGAGTTCAAGGGCTACAGGGAAATTTTGCCCCTAAGGTCCCTGGGCGTGGGGGTGGCATTAGGCTACAATTGATATGGAAGTTTGAAAAGGCAGTAGAATACGTTAGCCAAATGCTACCGGGGAATGCAACTATGGGGTGGTATATGAGTCTGGAAAAGATAGAGTTATGTGATCAGTCCGAGGGTTATGGATACTATTAGTTGGCCCTGGGAACTGCGTTTTCTATTAAATATAAATATACCAACAACAGCGGCAGTTCGTAGGGGTACTTATGACAGATACTGGTAACCAGGTTATCTTATACAATCTCTGGTTGGGGTAAGAGGTGTAAGACATGAAGTAAATTGGCGTAGTGTGGACTGTGGATACGAAGGAGGCAAGGGGAAGACGTATGACAATTGTGGGAAAGTAAATGGAAAAAGGTGAACACAATGGCGGATAAAAATACTTAACCTAAGGATTGCATACATCGATGAACGATGACATTATAGTCGTCGTCCTAATAAGGTGATGAAACCTGGTTGATCTGTACTTGGCACAATACGACACAAGGACAGTGCCGCTATGTCGTATCAATGCTGGTGGCAGTTAATATTATAGACTTGGTTACTAGAGGAACAATGCAAGGGGCGACTGAGCACGGGTTACATATATCTATACTCGTCATGGAAAATGATATACGAGGTCTAGGGACAAGCGTGGGTGTTTTAACTTCTAAGATATATAACATCTACTTCTTGGATGTAAGAACATACATAGATATAATTATGGCTGTCTGATGTGTTGGCATTGGCTCAACGTCGGGACAGGGCATGGGTGTTTTAATATGAATGTATATTCCTGTTCATCATCTTTGTAGTTAGGAGTGTAGGACACGAGGGGGTTAGTGTATGTGAGGTGTGGAAAATGGTCAGTTTAGAAAAGGTAAATGGGTGCAGCCTGGAGCTGCTTAGCCCTGCGGGCTTGGGCCTGTCTGAAATGGCTGGCTCGGTCAGCTGGTCCTTTCGTTCTGTGGACCTTTCCTTTGGGTGTTTCTGTGTGGTGTTCGCTCGTGGCTTCTGTGGTGGGCTTCTTGTTCTGGGGCATTTTACTCTCGATTCCCTGCATGGATCGAAATGGTTCACTACTCTAGACCTCCAGGCAGGGTACTGGCAGGTACCCATCAAGACCAGCCACCAACAAAAGACTGCATTTTCCACCAGTGGCGGAAACCTGTACAAATTCAATGTACTTCCATTCGGTCTCTGCAATGGTCCAGCCACTTTCTCACGCCTGATGGAATCAGTCCTCAAGGGCCTCACATGGGAAACAAGCCTAGCCTACTTGGACGACGTCATAGTCTACGGTAAGACCTGGGAAGAACATCTTCAGCGCCTTCGTCAGGTGTTGCTCAGAATACGAGGAGCAGGTTTCAAACTCAAACCATCTAAATGCTCAGTAGCTAGGACATCAGTGGATTTCCTAGGCCATGTGATCTCAGCCGAAGGCATCTCCCCTGACCCAAAGAAACTATCTGCAATTCAAGCACAAACTCCTCCGACCACCGTCAAGGGCGTTCACTCCTTCTTGGGCTTAGCCACCTACTACAGGAGATTTGTCAACGGGTTTGCTGAGATCGCACAACCCCTACACGAATTAACCAAGAAAGAAGAACCGTTCGTGTGGACCAAAGAAAGAGACACCGCCTTCAACACTTTAAAGACTCACCTGGTGCAAGCCGCAACCGTGGCTTTTCCAGACTACAGGCAGCCATTCCGCCGCACTGACAAAGAAAATCACAGAAACATGTATACCCTGCAACCTAGGAAAAGACCGAACAAGGACACCTGGGCCTGCAGGTAAACTTGCCGCTGCTAAACCCTGGCAAACTCTGTCCCTGGATGTGATGGGTCCTTTCCCCTCAGTAAATGGAAAAAGATTTGTGGTCACTTTCGTCGACGTATATTCCAAGTTCATTATAGCCTGCCCTGTAAAGTCAGTGAAAATAGGCTAGCCTAAACAGACCTCGGATGCGGAAATACCCTGAGTTGAACAGGCCAAGTGGGATATCTCTATTGGTCTAACTGGTAAGGTGCCTGCCTCACACCCAAGGGTCGAGAGTTCGTGCCCCCACCAGGGCATGATATTTTCGTGAGGCTATTTCCGCATTTAACGAAGTTTAGGTGTGCTGGTTAAATTGTTCAGATGGTTGAGAGTAAGATCGGAGCTCCATAAATCCTCTTTCGGGTAAGGTGTAAAAACCGATCCCCACAGGACAAGGAAGAGGATAGGAGAGAGCAGGGAGTGTTGTGAGACTCGATTGGGTTGGGTTGTGGAGTTGCCAGCCGCCCAAGCGAGTTGCCAACTGGGCAGTTTGTAGGTGCGTGTAGCATTGCTCAGTGAAGTTGACTCACCATTCCCGTTCATCTCTCTGAAGGACTCTCGGTCGATTCGGCTCAAGCTTGTTCCTCTCTGTTCGTTCCTCTCTGTTCGGAGCTTTCGCTTCCCGGAAGGTGAAGTAGTGTAAAGTCAGTGAAAATAGGCTAGCCTAAACAGACCTCGGATACGGCGGACAAAGGCGGACGTATCCTTGTATGCAATAGGCGCAGTGCTAGCCCAAATACAAGACGGCAGAGAACACGTCACCGCTTACGCCAGCTCCACCCTCAACCCAGCCCAACGTAATTATGCAGCCACCAAAAGAGAGTGCCTGGGTGTGATCTGGGCATTAAATCACTTCCGCTCCTTTTTGATCGGCACTACAGTCGACATAATCACGGACCACCAGTCTCTGCAATGGCTCAGGAAATCAGAGACCAACTCTGCCCTACTTGTCCGCTGGCGAGAAACCTTAGAAGAATTTGATTTCGAAATCCATTATCGCCCGGGAAGTTACACACAAATGCAGACGCTCTGTCACGTTTACCTGTCAACACTGTGAACGTCCCCCAAAGCTGCTGTGCAAATGGCACAATGCCACAAGACAATCAACAACCAGCTAAGAACAAGACTCATCGCCCTCCAAACTCAAGACTGGCCAGCTCAAATGAAAATGATTCAGTGGGGTATGAATTCCTGTCCTCGGGAAGATGGCATCACGCCCCACGAAAGGATTTATGGTGTGGCCCCCCTACTCCTACCTTTCAGGACGCTAGCTAAACCTTCAACCCCTACTTTGGACATCGACCATTTGCAACACCTCAAGAACGTCCTCAACACTGCACAAGTAAGCCAAGATACCGTCAAGGACATCTCCCCACCTCAAAACCCCTATGCCAACGACGATCAAGTGATGGTTGCCTAAGTTACCAGTGATCAACAAACTAGGACCTAGATATGTGGGCCCCTATAAGATCATCAAAGTGCCAAATTCCTATCAAGTCATCATTAATTATCACGGAGTGACTAGGGTATACCGAAACCGTTTTGTGAGGATTTATCGCCCCCTAATTAAGGATGAAGAAAACTCCTGGACCAACCAGCCCCCTACCCCAATACTCTCGACGAAGCCCTCACCACGCCCCACTGATAGTGAGTTACCAACAACTATTTATTCCCCACCTGTACCTCCTACAACCCCTTCTCATTCACGCCCACCCCCACCCTCACCTCCCCCCTCCTGCATTCTACAGTCCCCCCCAATTCCTCCCCAGCCATCGACCACATTTATGGCCTATCCCCCCTCCCATAACACCCCCCAAACTTACCCCTCACCCTCACCAGATAAACCCCGAGCCGTGCCCACCCCACCCCGTTCAAGACACCCCCTGCATTCGAGACTTCTGGCCAAACTCCCCCGTCGTAGTAGGCCTAAACGCTCATCTACCACATCCGCATCCGCCTATCATCACAAGCCTTCTACTAGTAAACAAGACGAATATTCTTCAACATCAAGTTCATCTTCAAACTCTCCCTCCCCTACCTCCCCGTCATCTTCCTCATATACGTCAACTAGTAACAAAACCCCTCACTCTACCTCTCGACCCAAAAGCCATATTTCAAACCCCTCCAGCTCACACACCCCATTATCCCCTCCCGAACGCCTGGCCCCACCCAACAAACCATACCCCTCCAGTACCAAGCCTAGACCTCCTTATTTAATGATCACTAACCCTAAGAATGCCAACCCCTCGACCCCAAACCCCAATCCCCAGAGGATCTCCAACTACCCCCCACCAGTATCACCATCACCATCGACGTCTTCCTCAACCTCATCAACCCCAGTGCTAACAACTACCACGACCAGATCAGGCCGTCTGTCAAAACCCCCAGCTCGTTTTTCTTCAATTCGTCACCAACCTCACAGCCCCACTCAAGGTCCTAAAGGACCCACCCCCTCAACCTCACGCAACCTCACGGCCTTAGCCGGAGAAATATGAATAGCAAATGTTACTGGGGAAAATATGATGCCAGCGCCCACGAATTCGAACACCCCTATTCCCGTTTGGTGGTCAACTGTTATATTACCCTCGCCAGCTGATCGAGGAAGGAAACCACAGCCCTCTCAAACCCTCAGTTCCCCTTTACCCTCGACAGTGTCAACATGAAACTTCGCCACCTCTGTAAGAAAAGACATGACGACTTCTGAGAAATCAAGCCAAACCAAGCCTGCCACAAATCCTCGACATGACAACTTCATCACGAAAGTTTTGTGGATCCAAGCCGATGACAAAATAACCAGGATGCATTGGCCTAACTTACTCGACAATGCACTGATCAACTGTCAACGTAAGTCCTACCTGAAAGTATTTACTACAATGGACAAACCAGCCGATGAAAGGTCAACGGCATGGTGGAAACATCTAGCTGCCTGCACATATTATCTACGACAAGACGACCTGTGGATTTTTTATTTGCGGTCACGAGGTCGTGACTTTCACGAGGAAGAAGGTAGTGAAATAACAGAGAAACAGTTACCCAAGCATTCACCACCACCAAGCCGTTTTCCCTCTCATCCTACCACACCTCCTCACCACAGTGGAAGAATGGGAAACAGTGGCAGAGTAGAGGAAAGAGCCAGGAATGAAAG
>CM064492.1:10464842-10507342 GCA_032716605.1 Paralithodes platypus | reverse complement strand
GAATATGAATACACGTCTTGTGATAATTATCCTCTATTGTCTTTCTGTGTCTGTGGTAAAACAATAAAACTTCTCCAGTTAGGAAGAGCCCACTTGATCAAAACCAATTAAATCCCAGTAAAAACCTGGCATAACAATAACCCCTAGCTGATAATATGGTCACACCCTATGCACATTTGCTCCAGCCCTTCTTAAGTTACAGAGCTTAGGGTTCACAATTTCTGACCTACCTACTTGGAACTGGGTGTAGGGTATGCCCATAGTGTACCCTGTTCCAATTAACCCCTTCTGAACCAACACCGTCCTTTAAAAACTTTATTCTGGCTACTATTAGACGATTGTATTCAGTTCCGAAAGGGCCTCCAGCAATTATCAGGCTTCGAACTAACTCATTCAACCCTGTTTACTACCACAGATCCTTCTTAAACTGCACAAAATCTACTAAATATAGCTAGAATAAAATTAAAAAGACGTCGCCGGTACAGGGGTTAAGTAGGCCAAAATTCTAGAACATTAACCTTTATAACTCCCAAACGACTACAGTAATCGAGGTAATATTTCTACCATTAGGGAAGGGTCAGCCAGGGAAGAGCTAGGGATATTTACAGCCCATTTGCTCTAGCCCTTCTTGATTTACAGAGGTTAGGGTTAACGATTTCCGACCTACCAACTTAGAACAGGGTGGATACATGATAAATGGATGTGTGTCTGAGTGTGAGTACATGCTATGTGCATAATTATATGTGTGTGTTTGTATATATATATATATATTGTTACATTCTTGATTTAGAAGTGGTTAACTAAATAAAAGAAGATTGAACAGACAATATGTAAAAAAGCTGAAGGCCAATAGAACATAGAATATCATAGTTTGTTCTGTTGTTACTTGCTTTCCTTTAGTTGTTGGGACAGTTATCCTTTATACTCTGATACACTTCAATTATATTTAATCAGGAAACTATTTAAAGTTACATTGAATGTTTAATATGAAGTAGGCTATTAATTACGAATATAAAAAGCTTGGTATGTAAGCAAGAGTTTTAAAGTCATTATATAATTATAGAATAAAGCAATTAATCTTGATTATCATTAAAGCATAAAGATTATTAAGATCTTTTTATATAATCAATTTAAGTTTGTTTACCCTTTAACCCGTGGAGCCCCGGCTAGTTTTGTATTGTTTGTTCACCAGAACCCGGCCGGTTTTCAAAAAATGGTTTTATTCCAGAAACAATAGCGAATGGGTTAGGAATGAAGGAAAAACCACGAAAAACCGCTCAAAAAGCTTAAAGAATGGTCCTACAGAGCCCCCGAAAACGTATTTTACAAGAGTAAAAAAATTAAGGTAATTACCAAAAAAAAAACAGGTTATTGCGCGCTCACGCGCACGCACGTGGACTTTGAGAGTTTTCAACCATCGGCACGGTTGCGTGGGATACGTCCACAGTTCCCATATAAATCTGAGCCCTCTCGAGTGGCTACACCTGAGGTTACGGTCGGAGCAATTAGGGTGACTCGTCAGACGCGTCGCTGGGTCTGTGCGTTACATACATCGCCGACGCGCCAGACGCGTCGCTGGGGCTCCACGGGTTAAAGATTGTTTTACTATTTTTCTTTTGTCTCGTTATTCTCGTATTATTATTCTCTTTAAAGGTGAATTCCAGGGATGAAACCTATTCAAACTACAATCTCCATTGGGATATGCTTGGTTTTAGGTACATGATACTGAAGAACTTTCATCAATTTGTTTTAACAATATAGAAATATAGCTTATCTACAGTAAGTTATTTTATGTGGCGCGAACTGGCGTGTTTACCATGACGTAACTGTAGCCAATGGCGGGAACTCTCGACATGGGAAATGGGTGAATCTGTGTTTTTTTTTATTTGAGAAACTTATAATTTGTATGCATGTTTACAGCTCAACATTTGGCTTCACCACTGTCTGGTCAAGGGACCGCGATATATAAATTGAACAGAAAACGCTATTATCATTACGAAATAGGCCTTAGAACCGAGTTCCCTCAACTCTGGACCAGGCTAAACATGCAAAAACACTGCATGTATGTTAATTGCTGGTGAGCTGGGATTATTTCTTAATGTGCACCACATCATCAGGACGTTGGTCGATCTTTTGCAGAGCTTGAGTATTGAATTGAAAGGTATTAATTACGAAAAACAGACTTCACTGTTCAGGACCGCATATCTTGTTTACAAACGGCGTCTCTACACAATGGAGTCACTCCAGCTGGCTGAAAATGCCAATTCGTCACCAACGACTATATATATTAGTATTTTGTTCTGGAGTTTAATGGAATTATATCGATATTGCCCATATACATATTACAGTATATTCATGCCAAGTTATGACCCTGCATTAATCTTCGTTTTTTCGTTCATCCCTGTAATTCACCTTTAATATTTTATCTTATACCGCATTTTCCTTTACCATCACTATCTCTGATAGACTGGAAATGGTGTCGTATTTCACACCCAAATGCCATAAAAGGGTGTCCAATATCAATGTTATGCCCTGTTTTTCTACAGGTTTAACTTGGGTAATGTGAGTTCTAAATTGACTGGGTATATAAGGCTGCATGCACAATACAAGATATGAGGAATAGAGAACACAAAGAAACACATGGTAGCAAGTTACATGATCACGTTTATTGATATACCACTGCAGAATACTTGTGTAAGACAATATAATAGAATTGAACAACACTAGCATAAGTGGATCTGGATGGAGCCTAGTCTCCCACTTCCAACGTTCAGGTATTAATCTTCTGATCACTGGCTTTGATTTCACAGGTTTATATACCGAAGACCATCAATGTTACTTATAGATTCATATTCACTGTTAGATTTATTACTGGTAGCTCTGGTGCACAAGTAGTAGTTCACAGACTAGATTAGACACACGTATTTTTAGAGCACGGGAATTCTAGTTACCTCAGGGGGTACTGATCTAAGTTTTATATCCTTGTCTCAGAAATACATAGAACGCAAATCAGTGGGCGAACGTTAGATATCACTAGAGTTTTAATATCTGAATAAAGTAATTACGAGAGTCAAGGTCGCCTGTTAATTAAAGAGCACTGATCGCTTAGTACGTCCCAAATGAAATGGTTAAGTATGAATTACACTGGGCCAGGTCTTAGCCACTTCGTAGAAATATTAATTAGTGAATCTAAAACAGCACAGTAATATGTAGTACTGCTAAAGGGAATCTTGGGTAGTATCTGATGGGTCTGGTCCTGGTTATCTTGCGTCCATGATGTTGGGGGCTAACGACTGGTTCCGCGGCCGTCCAGGGGGGCCATATGTGTGAAGTTCTTCAATACGTGGGCAGGTCCTTCTATCCAAATCTGCCACGGAGTCTGCCGGTTCTGGGATCTCACTCCGGAACAACACAAGGGCAGAGCTAGAAATTAACTGCAGGGTAGTGACCCCTGGTTGGTGTCTAGCTTTCAACTGATTTGACTGGGGGCGGGAGTTAGATTTATAGGCTCGGTTCTGGACCCTGTAGACAGTAGGGATCTCGAGTCTTATGGACTTAATTGAGCTCTCAATAGATATGGGGACTAGGTAAGATGGTATTTACTGTTGTGGCACAGGGCGATAGGAAGCCTTTATATTTTCATATAACTGAGCCTTAGTAAGAGGTACTATTTTGGCTATACTGGACGTATTTAGGGGAGAGAGACTGGATCTACTTTGCGAGGAGGATGGGGACAGCTGTGATAGGAGCGTCTCTCTAGATTGTTCAATCTTCATTCTATGGTATAGCTGAGGTGCTAATTTAGTGATCAGAGCATGCAAGAAAGGTAAATGGTTTATTGTGAGGTAATAGAGGTTAGTAAAGGTGTTAGTCATTCATGGTTAGTTCATTGATAGGAAGAATTCCTGTGCTACCTGGCAATGACTCGAAAGTCAAAACAGGGGGCAGGTATACCTCCGCGGGGGTGGGGGTCTCCCTCCTCGGGTGGGCAAAAAGGGGGAGCTGGGCGCCCTCTCTCTGATATAGTCATCCGGCGGCTGTGGCTAGGGGCTTGCCATATCACCAGTGTTTGTAATAACCCTCTGTGTATGAGACAGATGTGAGTGTCTTTAATACCAAAACCGAAGGTGCCTTAGCTAGCTGGTTTTACTCGGCTGGTTGTTAATTGTAGGGTTTGCTGGATATGGTGGAGACTGGGTTGCTAACTCTGCCACATTTATCTGGAAGTATGACAATAGAAGTTAGTTACTGGCGGGGCGGCTAGCCTCGCACCGACGACCATTGGGTGCAGGGTTGTGAATGTGTTGTAAGAGAATAGATGGCATGCAAGGGGCTAGTAAAGTTCTAATGTTGTTCTGGCCTACTAAGTGAAGGTAGGCTGGATAGGAGTATATATATAAAAGGTTGGAGAGCGTTAGTAACGGACAATTCAAGGATCTTCAAGAGGTATGAGAGAGAGGCTAGGTCGGACAAGAGTCGAGAAGCGCGGGTGTCTTAATGAGAGGGGGGGGGGGGAGTTCAAGGGCTACAGGGAAATTTTGCCCCTAAGGTCCCTGGGCGTGGGGGTGGCATTAGGCTACAATTGATATGGAAGTTTGAAAAGGCAGTAGAATACGTTAGCCAAATGCTACCGGGGAATGCAACTATGGGGTGGTATATGAGTCTGGAAAAGATAGAGTTATGTGATCAGTCAGAGGGTTATGGATACTATTAGTTGGCCCTGGGAACTGCTTTTTCTATTAAATATAAAATACCACCCACAGCGGCAGTTCGTAGGGGTACTTAGTTATTGTTTCGGGGTACTTATGACAGATACTGGTAACCAGGTTATCTTATACAATCTCTGGTTGGGGTAAGAGGTGTAAGACACGAAATAAATTGGCGTAGTGTGGGCTGTGGATACGAAGGAGGCAAGGGGAAGACGTATGACAATTGTGGAAAGTAAATGGAAAAAGGTGAACACAATGGCGGATAAAAATACTTAACCTAAGGATTGCATACATAGATTTATGGGGCGATGGGTCTTCAGAAGCTTAGTCTGGCAAGACAAGATGTTAGGGAATGTTAATATTAATACTTAGTTACTAGAGGAACAGTGCAAGGGGCGACTGGGCACGGGTTACATATATCTATACTCGTCATGGAAAATGATATACGAGGTCTAGGGACAGCGTGGGTGTTTTAACTTCTAAGATATATAACATCTACTTCTCGGATGCAAGAACATACATAGATATAATTATGGCTGTCTGATGTGTTGGCATTGGCTCAACGTCGGGACAGGCATGGGTGTTTTTAATATGAATGTATATTCCTGTTCATCATCTTTGTAGTTAGAAGTGTAGGACACGAGGGGGTTAGTGTACGTGAGGTGTGGAAAATGGTCAGTTTTAGAAAAGGTAAATGGGTGTGTCCTGGAGCTGTTTAGCCCTGCGGGCTTGGGCTGTCTGAAATGGCTGGCTCGGTCAGCTGGTCCTTTCGTTCTGTGGACCTTTCCTTTGGTGTTTCTGTGTGGTGTTCGTTCATGGCTTCTGTGGTGGGCTTCTCGTTCTGGGGCATTTTAATCAAGCCAACTCAACCCTGCTCTTCCACAGGGTCTAAACTCAACCCGATTCAGACTTTCGGAACTTGATAACAGTTTTAAGACTGTGTATATATCCATATACAAATAATCGATTTGGATGTGATAATTATAAATGTACCTAGCTATATCCTCAGAATATCCGAAAGAAGCGTCATAATCCTATAGAAGGCCGATAACCTACCGGAGTTATTATATATAATACCTCAAAGTAAGCGATTATATTATAGGAATAGTCATCAAATTTTTTTACAAATTCAACTAGATCAAAATAATATCGAAATGATGGATCATTAATTATTGATCTTGATATGTAGGCCTAAAGCATGTTGTTTATAAACATTGGCCGCAGCCGCGGTGCCACTCCATCCGAGCCTAATCACGATTATATTTCGGTGTATTCTTACTTAAATGTATATCATTCGGGTTGATTAGGTTACACAATACAATATTACTAAGTAACAGTACACGCATATATAAATATCATAACATTTGTGAAATATAGGTTCGACCGCGCTAAGCACCACTGCTGCGTGAGGGCCAGTAGGAACTTAGATATATCGAGGGGTGGGTGGGGTATCTAGCCTCGTGACCTTGACCAAGAGTCAAGGTGTTCGTCACGGTAATTAATCCGTCACTCTTCCTCAGAATTATTGAAATGTCTATGTATGCGAATATTTCTTGCTCTACTATTAAACAAATAAATATGTTTTATTATTTCACCTAATATGTAATGTCACAACACATCTTAAATTGTATATATTCAAATTTATTGCCGATATGTTCTGTTGTCGATTATTCCAGTCCCTGACATACCTAATGATATTTGGTATATTACGCTATTTCGCTTTTATATTGTCTTTATTTGCTTTGTAATTATTATTCTGCAATCCATATTTACTTTCATTCTTAAAAATAGTCAGGAAAGGTTGTCCATATGTATATATTTAAAAGTCTGGATCGCCCCTTGTCATTTTGTGCCACCACACTTTAATGAGAGTGGGTTATCAGACTTTGGGGTGACACAAAATGCAGCTTTATTTCTTTTTACTGAAAGACATTGACTTAATAAAGATGGTAAGGGAATATTACAAAGTCACATATAAAATGGAATTGTATTTATAAACATAAATAAGGTATTTTACAATTAATCAAAATAATAAGCAATGAAAGAAATTGATATAGATTTCAGGATCGCTTTGCATACGTTCCGATTTCACTAATAGTCCAGTAAATCTAGCAATCATTTAACTGGACCTAGAACAAATTGCAATAGAAGGTTTTTTGGCTTTAACTTGTTTATTAGGTCCCTCTGATGAACATATAAAAAGTCTCCAACTTTTGGACACTGGGAAAGTGGTTAATTTGCATAAATTCAAGATGGCCGCCGTCCAAAGCTTCAATTTACAGATAACTTTTTTCTGGTTGCTCCTAGACCCTATAAATGTATTACAAACAACGTTTTTTGGCTTTAACTTGTTTATTAGGTCCCTCTGATAACATATAAAAAGTCTCCAACTTTTGGACACCTGGAAAGTGGTTAATTTACAGCCGAAAAACCTTACAGACAGGCTGAACTGTCTCTTTCACAAGGGGTGACACAGGCACTTTGTGCTTGTATGGGTTTTTTGACCTGTTGTCCCTCTTTTATTAAAAATAAACAAAAAAAACATGACGTAGTATGACGTCATTCAGAGCCAATTATGTAATTCATGATAGGAGTTCGTATTCACTTGGATCATCGGTGCTTGCATCAAAGTTGCTATTTTGACAGAGTCCTTTACATTGACCACATGCACTGGAACATTCAAGCTCATTCCGTTTGCAACTACAGCGTTGAGTGTCACAGTTGCCCTTACACTGACATCTGACCAATTTCAGTAGTGAATCAGGAGCCACTGGCGAATCCATCGTCTTCGGTTCAAGCTGTCCCTTCCGCAGACACCAGCCCATTTCTCGGGGTCCACACAGTTCCCCATCCATTCCTGGACCTGACAATAAACTCGGAACGAGTGGTATTTGGCTGCATCGGTTGTTGGGGGAAGGCTGTGAACTTCAACGGTAGTTGAACTTTTTGCCACCTTGTTGCAAAACTTTGTCTTTCGCAGTCCGTCAAGGGTGTCATTTCCTTTTCCCCCGTACAAATAAACCAAGGCCTTTTCACCAGCTGATGATATCGCGTCTTTACTTCCACTTTGGCAACAGAATGCTTCTATACATTTCAAGAAAACCGTTGTCTTCCCTCACTTTCCTCAAGGCAGCCCCTTTACCAATACCATACAGTCGTGAGGTTGTGTCACATCCACAGAGTGCATGGACAACTGGCAGGACACGACAGATGCTTTCACCGAGAGCTTCTGCTACTGAGTTAATATGCCAACATTTCCCACCTTCCTTGCTCGACTTGAAGTACAAATCATTCATCCCTCGTTCCGCATAATGACACAACAGCACCAACAAGTCTGTGTCCTCACCTATCACATATGTCACGGTTTCCCTTGCATGCTCAATTCCCTTCTTCGCAATCATGACATCTGCATCTGCTGGCGCATTGACACAGCCAATTCCTTTTGCCTTGAATGTTTCACACAATAAGTCAATGAAGTTTTGCTTATTGTCCGAGTTTGACAAGAAGTTTTCCTTTTTTTGACCGAAGGGGCATGGTTGGAGTGAACATCACCTTTTGACCAAAGACTCCTTTTGATCGTCGATTGTGTGTCATGTCCTTGGTAGTAGGTCCTGATTTATAACCGTCGAATACAACCACCGGGTTGAGAAAGTTTTTGGAAACATGCTTCATGTACATGCTTGCAATGTCCTCAAATGTGTCACCCTTCTTCCATGGAATCCTTTGCAATAAGGAACCACCATCCAGAACATGGGTCACAGTCCTTTCTTCCTCAAATGATTCCAATGACGACTTGGGAACAACAGCAGCTATCTCATCTCCTAGCTGTGGTTTATTGGCTTCCCTGAGCCTCCCCCACTTATCGAACAGAGCAGTAGGGTAGCTAGACAACTCATACGCAAAGACCTCTTCAACACCTAAGTCCCTGTTATTAGCAAAGATGAGGAGCCTCTGGAAAAGGAGCTGTGGGTCGATTGGTACTTTTTCAGCACTGATTGTAACCTTTGCACCCAACGACTCAACTTGATCTTTCTTCCTAAATGAAAAGTCAAAAGCATTGCTACCTTCCATCTTCTGCACAATGTTCATACCAACCTCATACAGTAAATGAGGATTGGCCGAGGCTGGTCCTGTCACAACCGTTGGCAATATTCCTGAGTTCATTTGATTCTTGAAATGGATCATAATCCTTGAAGAATGCGAGAACCTTCTCTGTGTCCTTCCTATCTCGTTCACGCCTTGCTTCAGTCATTTCTTTGTGCTGCTCAGAGGTGTGGAAATGCTTCCCTGTCAGTTCTTGCATAACTTCACTCACCTCAGCGCAGGCTGGCATAGCAAGTAACCAGCGCAGGCGTTGCGTTTCCTCCATGCCGCTACCACGTGTCAATCCACCATTCGTTTTCAAAGAGCGCATCAAAACCTGCTCTATAACCAAGTCGCTTGGCAGTCCTGCCCACAGCCGATCACTTCGGCGGATCACAAATAGACCGGAGTTCAATTGACAGAACATGTCTGGGTTGAGCTGCTCAAGTTCAATCATGTCTTGAATGTACACTAGGGCTGACTTGGCATAATTGTTATGACCACACGCTGCAAAGTACGGCAACATCTCCTGGAGTGTTCCGAGGTACAGTAGGAAATCGCCCATTCTCAGTGCCCTCAGGAAGCGACGCAGCAGGTCAATCATGTCCATGTATTGAATCCATAGCTTTCCCATCTTATGCTCTGCTAAGGAGCTCTTCTCAGCTTTAAGTTTTTCAGAAATTCTGTTGAAAACGTCTTTACTGCAGACTTCATCCGGTGAAACGTCTTCACGCAACAGCTTATCCAAAAGATCTGCAGCCTCCTGAAAGTCCTTGCATGCGTCACTTTCCTCATCTACCATTGAGAGGTTGACACCGTATGCCCTGCCTAACACAATCGAACTCAAGGCTGTGTCAACCAAGAAGTGGCCTCTGATTGCTCGTGCATAGGCTTTCCCACTCAGCATTTGGGTCACAGCATTTTCAGCGTATATAAGTTCCAAAACCTCCTTAAGCCCAGATGCTTCCATAACATGGCCCATCTATCCCAAAAAGCTCATCACAGAGTGAAAGACAGAGTGTAAAACAAAAGTCTGGTGTCTGAGAACGAAGAGCAGTTTTCAGGACGTTTCTTCTGCTTTCCCAGGAATTCTATTTGGCTTCGTATTGACATGCTTCTTTCGGCAATCACTGTGCAACCGTTTGGCCCTCGGACACGGTAATTGATGGCGTTCCACGTTCAGTACTGGCCTTGTTGATAGTATCTGCTCCCTTCGCCCTCAGCTTGACTGTTTCTCCTTCGTCTAACGTGTTTGAGCAAATGCCGCAGGGATTATGCACCACCTCTTCTTCCATGGCTTCGGTAGATGTCGCACCAATCTGTTGAAACAAGAAACAAGATGATGGGATTAGTATAGGCCTAGGCAAAATGTAATAGACAATAATGTGCAGTAAAGGTAGGGCTTGACCTAGAACAAATTGCAATAGAAGGTTTTTTGGCTGTAAGGTTTTTTGGCTGTAAATTAACCACTTTCCAGGTGTCCAAAAGTTGGAGACTTTTTATATGTTCATCAGAGGGACCTAATAAACAAGTTAAAGCCAAAAAACGTTGTTTGTAATACATTTATAGGGTCTAGGAGCAACCAGAAAAAAGTTATCTGTAAATTGAAGCTTTGGACGGCGGCCATCTTGAATTTATGCAAATTAACCACTTTCCCGGTGTCCAAAAGTTGGAGACTTTTTATATGTTCATCAGAGGGACCTAATAAACAAGTTAAAGCCAAAAAACCTTCTATTGCAATTTGTTCTAAGTCCAGCCCTACTTTGACTGGTCTATAAAGTAAACATTAAAGCTTAGTAGGCTTAAGTAGACAATACAATTTATAGGATTTTCACAATGCTTAATTACTAATGACAATAGCTTTACATCAAGTCAGTTAAGTATTAACAGGTAAAGTATTCAATATTCAATAACAAATTATCTCTAAATCACAAAATTATATCTAATCACAAAAATAATAACCAATCCATCATAAGCTGCATTTTGTGTCACCCCAAAGTCTGATAACCCACTCTCATTAAAGTGTGGTGGCACAAAATGACAAGGGGCGATCCAGACTTTTAAATATATACATTATATGGACAACCTTTCCTGACTATTTTTAAGAATGAAAGTAAATATGCATTGCAAAATAATTATTACAAAGCAAATAAACACAAAATAAAAGCGAAATAGCGTAATATACCAAATATCATTAGGTATGTCAGGGACTGGAATAATCGACAACAGAACATATCGGCAATACATTTGAATATATACAATTTAAGATGTGTTGTGACATTACATATTAGGTGAAATTATAAAACATATTTATTTGTTTAATAGTAGAGCAAGAAATATTCGCATACATAGACATTTCAATAATTCTGAGGAGGAGTGACGGATTAATTACCGTGACGAACACTGATTTTCTGAACTTGACTCATTTCATTCTTGGTCAAGGTCACGAGGCTAGATACCCCACCCACCCGTCGATATATCTACGTTCCTACTGGCCCTCACGCAGCC
The DNA here is from genome assembly GCA_032716605.1 of Paralithodes platypus. Lineage (NCBI taxonomy): Eukaryota > Metazoa > Arthropoda > Malacostraca > Decapoda > Lithodidae > Paralithodes > Paralithodes platypus. Next base: position 10,496,042 of record CM064492.1, on the reverse strand, counting down.
GTGGTGCTTAGCGCGGTCGAACCTATATTTCACAAATGTTATGATATTTATATATATGCGTGTACTGTTACTTAGTAATATTGTATTGTGTTACCTAATCAACCTGAATGATATACATTTAAGTAAGAATACACCGAAATATAATCGTGATTAGGCTCGAATGGAGTGGCACCGCGGCTGCGGCCAATGTTTATAAACAACATGCTTTAGGCCTACATATCAAGATCAATAATTAATGATCCATCATTTCGATATTATTTTGATCTAGTTGAATTTGTAAAAAATTGTGATGACTATTCCTATAATATAATCGCTTACTTTGAGGTATTATATATAATAACTCCGGTAGGTTATCGGCCTTCTATAGGATTATGACGCTTCTTTCGGATATTCTGAGGATATAGCTAGGTACATTTATAATTATCACATCCAAATCGATTATTTGTATATGGATATATACACAAAGTCTTAAAACTGTTATCAAGTTCCGAAAGTCTGAATCGGGTTGAGTTTAGACCCTGTGGAAGAGCAGGGTTGAGTTGGCTTGATATTGGACACCCTTTTATGGCATTTGGGTGTGAAATACGACACCATTTCCAGTCTATCGGAGATAATGATGATAAAGGAAAATGCGGTAATATATATTTCTCCAATCACAAAATCTTAAATCACTAATGAGGTTATGTTTCCGACATCCCTCTGGTTAATTAATGATCACGAGATCACTCACGAACTAGCGCATAGTGGTTCGGGCACGCACTAAAATAAAATATAAACCTATTATACAAGCCTGTGAAGTCTGTCTCGTCTCTCCAACACACTGCTTTTTTCCCCAGCCAAGAATGTACTGTTTTTTTTTTTTTTTTTTTTTTTTTTTTTTTTTTGGGGGGGGGGGGGGGAAGGCCATCAGCCCATCAGGACTATTAGGCCAGACTAAAGCAAAATGTTAATCGCCAAGAACCTCATAATACTGGAATGCGATATTGGCAAGTATCACAACCCAGTATTTAATAGTGGCCCCTTCATCAATGACGATATTGCCTATTAATATAATAGTCTCCCTTCAACACCCGCGGCCGCAGTTTTGAATCTCCCCCGCGGAAGGGTCAGGGAGTACTCGTTCATAAGTGCACGCTTAATTCTCTTATGGAATCGTCTTATGATTGGGTACCCTACAGAAAAAAACTTTGTAGAAAATAAAAAAGAAAAATTTAACTTAATATCTGTTATATTATGGCTTTCTATGTGTGGATTTCCTGTGCGTGGCTTTTATACGCAGGCCCCCTAGCGGCCATAACTTCCTTCTCCCTTCCGCGGTCGTACCAGGCGGGCGGGTGTCCCTTGTGCTCCAGCTTCATTCGTCGTTCCTTCGCTTATCGTGAGTCCTTACTCATTTGTATACATCTGCGTTGTAGTGAACAAGGTTTAGATTAGCTAGCACGGGCTGCCCCATTGGTACGTCCGCAGGAAGTGTGTAAATTAGGGTACTTTTGTAACAAGGCGCCTACGTATCCCAGGATCTACGCGCCACGTGTGTTATTATTGTGTTGTTTTGGCGCCTTTAGCTTTTGATATTATAGCTAGGAGGCTACCATTCTACAAGTTTATGCTTCAGGCCGTCACTTTGAGGCAGTTGCATATTAAATTGTTGATATTTTAGCAAATGCTCTAGTTCAAGGGTGGCTGCACGTGGTGCGGAGCCTTCTGGAATTCGTATTTGCTTCTGGGCCCCTCTCGCGGGCCTCCCCCTCTATGTGCTGCTGCTGCTGGGTCGTCGGAGCGTCAGTTCATCCTGTGTTATTTCATCGGGCCTCGTGGCCAGCCTCATTAGGGGTCTCCAAATTAGGCTAAAGGTAATTTATTATTATAAATTCTCTGTTATTATTATTATGCCTATGTGTGCCCCTAAGTTATGCTTCATGTGTGCGCTACATGTTTTGTTCGAGGGCTTTTGGGAGACGTCCCTGTATATGAGTGGGGTTTTAGAGGGGGTGTCTTTTACATATAAACCTCCCCCTCTAAAAAAAAATTGTTTTTCTCCGGCGGCTTTCTCAGCAAGGCCGCTGTCTCCTCGTCTCACAGACGAGTAAGGAAGCAAACAAATGTCCCGGCGTGGTACGCTGAACCACAATCCTTCTGGCGGAAAATGCGAATTCCTAAGTGAGGAACCTCGGCCCGCCGAGTGAACTCGCCCTGACCTATTTGTCACGCGGCACGACTTCCCTCACCCGGCGTGAAAGTCAAGTTGCAAGTGTTATGTTACGTCATACAAGCACGTTACCTATCTTTCTAAATTCAAGATTCACGGATTGTTAAACACTTAAGGTCACTAGGGCCAGTGACACTTTGTCACAGATAAGCAGTTCCAATCAGTTTAAATGAAAACCCCCAGGTTTTTCATGGTCGGGTCCAGCGGAAGGTTAGAGTAGCTGTGGCTATAGCTAATTTTCCGGCGGACTTGAGGTAGGATGTATTGACACCTCGCAGGTTATCCTTATGAGCATTGATTCCTGGAAATTTTCTATTTCCAAAATCCCCAGCACTACAGTTACAACAGGCCCGGCGGCTGGTGGGTGGCTGATTCCGGCGGTGGGGGACCCCTAGTTCCATCATGCCTCGGTTTGATCTGTGTGCTACTCCTACCTGTTCATTATTACCAGTATATGTTCACAAACTCTGTATTAAATGTGTGAAATGCCTAGATCGCTCTAGGGGTTTGTGGGTGTCCAAAAGTTTTTCAATTTGTTCCGGATTGAAGGAGGCGGTATTTACTAATAAAGACCTGTCTTGCTTGGCAGCATTAAAAGAAATAAAGAACATTTTTAAAGTTTACGCCAAAGATACTGCCCATAAGGGTCATGAACAATCATTGAGTGTACCGCAGGATTTCACATTTGCTATTCCAAAGTTAGCACATGTTCCACGTAAAGGCTCTTCGGTTGGACCAAGTCGAGTCTTAGCGGATCAGTATAGAGGTTTACCTTCAGGTTCGAATACTTTTGATGACTCTCAGGTAATTAAAGACTCAAAGCCACCCGCGGCGCGGGACCGGGGGTGCTGGCGTCAATCTGAACCATGTCAACATAATGTTAGAATTAATCAGGTAACATATAGGGAGTGTAATGACAGTGAAGTGTTACCCTCATCAGTACCTGATTTAGTTTGGCCGCTGGGGGACCAAGCGCCGGAATCACAACAAGACATACCGGAAATGCTTGAGTTACAGAGCGAGCCGGAGAAGGTGAACTTACCCTCGGCTCAACCAGGTATAATGTTTGAGGAATCAGAAGCGGCTCGCTTGGTGTAGTGACTAGCGTCTCGGACTTCCACCCAGAAGGCCCGGGTTCGCGCCCACGCTCGGCGCATTAAAGATTTTTAACAACCACTTAGTCGTTACCATCCCTCATGAGCAAAGGGATGGGGTAGTAGTACAGGACCCCAATGGAAATACGCCTAATCGGCCTTATTGAGCTATCCTTAGCTAGCTTAGCATGCGCTAGCTTTAAGAACTATTATTATTATTATTATTAAGCCAGTTCCCAATCTTCCAGGGGTTCTCACAGTAAGTGTGTTACCACGGAGGAGATAAGTGACATATTACATAGGGTTATGCGGCAGTACCATGTCTCTGCCTCCCCTGATATTCTCTCTAGTCAACCGGTAGCTCCCCCGAGTAGCTCCACGATAAGACCATTAGAGCCTTCAGGTTTTGCCACCCCTAAGTCCTCTTTACCTAATTTCATTATACCTCCGGCAACGACCACGGCCGCTGGCAACAGTGCCAGCCTCTATGACTACCACGAATGTTCGAGTAATTTCTGACATCACTCCTCCCCCATTAGATAAGGCCCCACAGCGGAAAGGCCCTATGCCTCTCCTCTATGGGCCAGATTGTTTTTGGATTCAGGTACAACCATTGAGACCACACCTAGCACAACCTACTATTTCAGGGGATCTACCGGTTCCTAGTGAGTGGACTATTGAAATTAACAAGAGTAGAAAACTCAGAGCTAAGGATGAAGTAGGGAGATTACTGGACGTTTCTATTAAGGCCATACCTAGTACATATAATGCTGATTTCTTTGTGTTTTCAGCTGCCCCGGCAGTACCGCCGGCCTCATCTGCATGACTCTTTGCAGACTGGTCCAAAGCTGATGGCGTTAATGACATCAAAGCTTTAAATGCACTCACGCCAGAACTGGCTACAGTTCCGGTACTAGATCAGTCACATACACCAGTTCTGCAGATGGGGCGGGTAGGTCTAGGCCCTAGGATAGACTGGGAATCAGAGGCACAGGTATATGCTTCTACCATTACATCTAAATCCTCCTATCAGGTCCCTCAAGAAACATATGCTTGGTTCTCGTTACCTGTAAATAAGGCAGAGGGGGTGCCGCCGGCCTTGATTGTGTTCTTGGCAGCACCCAAACTGGCACTTCACCAATTAGATGACCCCTTTTGTACCCCACTCCCAGCCCATCTGAATAGAGACTTTAAGTTAAGGAACAAAGCTTTCAGATTGTTTTCCCAATACCTTGTCTGTCGCCAGGTTACTGTCTCCCTCGCTAGAACTATTTCGGCCATTGCAGACCAAAATGTTAGAAAAGCCACAGAACTGTCATGTAGGATTTTATTACAGAATTCCATACAATCCCTGGGTGACATTCGAATAGCAATCATGGAGGCGGTTAGGGCCCGCCAGGATCTAAGGGTGCATTTAGTAAAGAAGTTACCGGAAGATATTGGTCGCTGGGTAACTCTCTCCCCAGTCTTAACGGCCTCCCTCCTCAATTCAGAGACGTGGAGTGTAGTTTTCAATATGGTAGATGGGTGGAAGCAGATTACCTCCCAAGCTAAGAGAGAACCGTTTAAGAAACCTTTCAGTAAGCCCAAAAGCGGCGGCAAGTCACAACCCCCGCAGGCTAAACAGTCCTTTCGGGATCCCAGGCCTCCTCCACAGCAAGGAGGTAATCAGCACAAGCCCAAACAAGGTAAATACTCAGGTTATAGAGGTAAGTCACACCCTAAACCAAATCAGGGACAGACGTCAGCCAAGACTAGCCAACCGTCTGATACCAACCCACCACCCCCTCCAAAAAACTAGCTAACCAAACTTTCTGTCTTCCAGTGCCGTGCTTAGGCGTGTCGGATTCCAGAGTTGCTCTACCGGACAGACCCAGTTTGCACACCGGGTCGTTCCAGGTATGCCGCAGAGCCTGGCCCAAGCGAACTTGGGCCAGAACTATAGTGAGCAGAGGAATCACCTGGCGGTGGATCCGGCGACCTCGACTGCGTCAGGCGCTAGAACACAACAATGTTTCACAGGAGGTGGAGGCCCTGGTCCAGGAAATGATCTCAAAGAAGGTCATTGTCCAGGTAGAACCAACTTGCCCAGTATTTACCTCCAGACTTTTCTTAGTGCCAATGAGGGACAGTGTGCAGATGCGACCAGTAGTGGATCTCTCGCGTCTGAACACTTGCATCATAAATTCACCCTTCAGGATGCTTACAGTACACAAAATCAGGCTTACGCTTACGCCGCAGGGTTGGATGTGCTCATTAGACCTCAAAGACGCCTATTGGCATGTCCTTATCAACAAAAGGTTTCAAAAGTTCCTCGCCTTGAGGATCAGGCAAGAGACTTATGTCTTTCAGAAGCTGCCTTTCGGCTTAAACCTGGCACCGAGAATTTTCACAAAATTAGTCCGGCAAGCCCTTCTGCCATTGTTGGCCCAGGGCATAATGGTGTTGTGTGCTACGTCCTGGGATATATAAACACTGGGCTCTTTCTATTGGACTAGGTATGCGGCAACAAGCAACAACGGAAAACGCTAGATCCAACCCTTATCTATAAACCCAGGCAACAAACCACCCTAAACCGTCAAGAGTCCTGCCTGGACAACAAGGTATCCTATGACTCGGTTACAGGGTGCACGCACTATAGACTGCTGATAGTCAAGCAGGCTATATAAAAGATCACACAATTAAGTTGACTTAAAGCTTCAAGGAAAAGATAGATAACGGAATTAAATTGCAGAAACAATTTAATAACAAACTAGAAGAAAGTACATTTAACGTTACGTTAATTAATACAACTAATCACCCCTGCGTGAAAGAAGGTGAAAGCAAACGGTCCTCAAAACATCGTACCGGTAGACAAGATGCGGGTTTCTAAACTGCATGCGGCTACTGTAGGATCTGATGCTTAGCAAAGAAAGTACGTTACGGATTTAGAGAACTCTTAACTCATAAGCAGGAATAAATACTAGTGATAGGCCATACAGTGTATAATGGCATAGGTATAATTAAATAAAGGTAGCAACTCGCAACATAACCACATACAGGTGTGCTTCTCACTCTAAGTCAGGCAAGCCTGCTCGGACAGAGTCTCTAAGCCACACCCTGACTCACAATGCTCACAAAAACGGTAAACTGTGGCACAATAACAAGCATACAGAGATAATAAACCCTCTCTTGAGAGACTCAGATCGCAAGTATCTGACTCTCTCCTGGCGACCCTAAAACAAAAGCAAGACGTGCTAGCGCAGTGCTGAGTGGACTAGGCAAGGGCCCTCACACAACACAACACTAGACACACAGGGACACAGACAAGAAAATGCCCCCAGACTCCCACAGGTATCCTAGTAAAGTCGTGCGGGTCCACAGGACTCGCACCAGCAGACTTTACTTAAAGGATCGCAAAAAGCCTCCCCTCCGGTCTAGCCCCTGCTAACCTGACACAAGAACACACTAGCAAGCATGAAACCACCAAATATGAGACAACAAAAAAGCTTCCTAGGTCTCATTACAATTAAATCTCTGCATAAAGCCCAAAATCCTATCTAATTATCTGAGAGCTCGTCGTTAATACAATAATAGATATAAGGTCTATCAAGGGGATGGGATAATTAAATAGATTGGTGAAGTAGTGGAAGGAAGGTATACAAAGTAAGAGAGAAAGTTTCTAAGTGGGGTTGAGAGGGATAGATATCAAGGGGGTCCGAAGGGTACGACAGTGAGGTGAGCTCTAAGTCTTGAATCTGTCTGGACCCCACCCTAGGCATGCAAAATACATCCCATGCTTGGCAACACTCAACACAGTTGCCGGGTCAAAATCCTCTACCCCTGGCGTGAGTCGAAACTAAGCCTAACGTTGCTATCAAATGCACGTGGCAACATCAGGCTCGTCCCAAGCTGGACTCTCCGCGCGAAGCAACGTCCCCCAGCCGGTCTCTCTCTCCCGCTCGTCTCCTCCCACTCTCACTAGACTTACATCTTATATTATAATGAAACAATCAACTATCGAGAATAAAATATACTAAGATGCGTTGGTTAAGAATAAGGGCAGCTTCAAGCTGTGAAACAACATAAGAATATCCCAGACATTAGTTACATTGTCGTAGGATATATACTAAGGAAAAGCCGGCCGGCCGGCTGCCGCCAGCCGGCTTCTAAACGGCTGGGCAGCCGACGCGCGCGCATGCCCGCACATGGCTACTATGCAGGAGCGTCACACCTCCCCCAAGATATAAGACCCTTGACTAAGTTCTTCATATCTAACAGAAAGCTTCTCATAGTACCACACACTGTTGCGACACAAGGCACTATATATAAAAAAAATAAAGACTGTTGCGCTCCACCGAGCAAGTTCAACTAACTTAGCGACAATAAGCAAAAACATTCAACTTAGATACTGCTACAACATCTTATACAAAATTCTACACGTTATAAAAATAAAGAGTTTTTATAAGGTTTTTGCTTTTTTAATTTGTTTTTTTCGGCTGAACTACAGTGACAGCCTATTTTCCTCCACACTCAACCCTCAATCCTGTAGCAGTCTAACCAACATCATCCACCCTTGATAGACAATCCACTATCACGTTATCAGAACCGGCGATATGGCGTATGTCCAGATTGTACTCCTGAAGCATGAGGGACCACCTGGTCAGCCTCATATTCCGGTTATGAAACTGATTCAAGAATTTCAGAGGGTGATGATCGGTATAAACCACTACGACTGGTCCGAAAGCAGGAACATATACATCGAAGTGCCTGAGCGCCAGCACTATCGCCAAGAGTTCTTTTTCAATTACAGAGTAATTCCTTTGTGCACTATTGAATTTGTTTCTGTAAAAACTCACTGGATGTTCGATACCTTCATCATCTGTCTGTAACAAGACAGCCCCAGCCCCTACGCCACTGGCATCAGTTGCCAGCTGAAAAGGTCTGCTGAAGTCCGGGGCCCTGAGTATGGGGTGGGTACATAACAGGTGTTTCACCAAGGAAAACGCCTCTGCACACTCAGGAGACCACCGGAACTTCTTGTCCTTAGCTAATAAGTCAGTTAAAGGTGCAAGTACAGTCGAATAGCCTTTGATGAAGCGACGATAATAGCCTATCATACCTAGAAACCGCATGATTTGTTTCTTAGTCGTAGGCTGGGGAAACTGATCGATGGCTTTGATCTTTGTCTGTGGAGGGCACACCTGACCCATCCCCACCTCGAACCCCAGGTACAAAACTGTGGCTTTGACAAAATCGCACTTACCCAGGTTTACCACCAAACCTGCTTCATTCAGTTTATTAAAAAGCTGTCCGATGTGAGCACAGTGACTGTTAAAATCATCGTCGTATATTATGACATCATCTAGGTACACCGTACAGTTGGGAATGTCGGCTACAATGTCGTTCATTAATTTCTGAAACGTTGCAGGGGCATTTTTCAGTCCGTATGGCATAACATGGCAACGATATGTGGCACCGTCCACCACAAACCCACACACCTCTCGCGCTCGCTCAGACAAGGGCACTTGCCAATAACCCTTAACAAGGTCTATCTTAGTGAGGAACTTGGCTTTTCCTATCTTATCCACACTGTCGTCCACATGAGGGAGAGGGTAGGCATTTGTGGGGGTTAAACCATTCAACCTGCGGAAATCTATACAAAACCGCACCTTGCCATCTGGTTTGGGCTGCAGTGTGACTGGGGAAGTCCACCTTACTGCACCCTCAGAAATCAGCCCACGTTTCAGCATATAATCCAGCTCTTCCCTAAGTGCTGGTAATTTAATAGGGGGAACACGGTATGGCACTGATTTAAAGGGCGGGTGGTCCCCAACATCGACATCGTGCACCGCTTGAGTAGTGAGGCCAGGATGCTCCGCGAAAACAGCTGGGTTTGAATCAAACAAGTGCTGCACAGCTACACGCTGTTGCTCAGGCAGGTGCAATATCAACTCGTGAGCCACTTGTCTAGAATTCCCCGCCCACTGATCCGCGGAAACATGACAATCCCAATTATCCTCCCCCGCAGCTTGACTGTCCCTTCCTCCTTCTCCACCACGATCGCTGCAGATCAACACCGGGACAGTGAGAGGCTCGGAGGGGCGCCTCACATACTCTTTCATCAGATTTACATGGCAAAGTTGGTTCTTTTTCTTACGATCAGGAGTAGCTACTAAATAGTCGAGATCAGAAACCTTCCTTACAACCCGATACGGACCAGAATACTTGGCAGACAAGGGGTGTCTCACCAGAGGCAGTAGTATCAGTACCTCCTGATCTACTTCAAACTCCCTCAGCTTCACCTTCTGGTCGTATCTGTCCTTCATCTGAGCTTGTGAACTCTTAAGGTTCCGACCTGCTACCTCCAAGCTCTTTAGCATTCTCTCACGGCTTTCAACTACATACTTTAGAAGCGAGCATGGCTTTGTGACTCCCTCCCAGATCTCCTTGACTATGTGGAGGGGCCCCCTGACCCTGTGTCCAAAAACCAACTCGTTCGGGCTAAATCCCAAGCTCTCCCCAGGTACTTCTCTCGCAGCAAATAATACGTATGGGAGACCTAGATCCCAGTCCTTCCCATTGTCCATGCAATAACATCGCAACATACTCTTGAGAGTCGAGTGCCACCTTTCCAAAACTCCCTGACTCTTGGGATGGTAGGCAGATGACACCACAGACACTATCCCATGTTGCTGCATGGTCTGCTTAAACAGAGCAGAAGTAAAATTGGATCCCTGATCAGACTGGATCTCCTGAGGGTAGCCATAACGAGAGAAATAGACAAGTAGGTTTTTGACAACAGTCTTGGCCATCCCGTTGCGCATGGGGTAAGCATCTGGATACCGTGTTGCTACATCCATTACAGTTAGTAAAAATTTATTGCCGGCACTAGTGGGGGGCAATGGGCCAACCATATCGATAACTACTTTGCTGAAGGGCGGCCCAATGACAGGGATGGGTTGTAACGGGGCTCTCGGAATGACCTGATTAGGTTTCCCAACCACTTGACAAGTGTGACACTGTGACACCCATGACACGACACTCGCCTTTAACCCAGGCCACCAGAAAAGCTTGCTCAGAGCTGCCTCCGTCTTACGTGCCCCCAGGTGCCCTGCCAAAGGCACATCATGAGCTAATCTCAATAAGCTCTCACGGCACACCCTTGGTACTACTAACTGGTCCACTAATCCAGACCCGCCATCCCACTTTTTCTTGGGATCCTGATGTCTCCGATACAAGATCTCCTCGGACAAGAAAAAATCACCAGGCTGCGCATCCCCATCGCTCTCCAGTTCGACAGCACCATTACCACATGCCCTGACTTCAGGATCTTCCAGCTGCAAGGAACATATATCAGCAGGTGCGAGATTATCCAAGTTCATCTTAAATAATTTATTTCCACCTCCAGTGTCCCGCTGAGCCATCCTTTCCTCACGCTGCGCATAACGATGCTGTCGCAGAGTCTCTTCCTGCCCTGCACCTGCACTAGCGGTGACAGGCCCCGAGGCCTCTCCAGACTCTAACATAGGTGCCAATAATGAGTCACCAAGAAACACTGCCGGCTCAAAACTCTCCAATTGACCAACACTTCCCGTTTTCTTGTGACCTTTCCTCCGCGGTTTGATAGACTGAGGTGGTGGCTGCAAGGCTCCGGATGTCTGAGAACGCGTCACAACACACGCCATGGTTTGTACGCTACACTTCTCAACCCACTCCTGTTCCTCCCTACTAACGTCGACCGCCTTCTCGGCAACGACCAAGGGTGAAACCTTAGAAGCAGGCACCGCAAAGTCGTTGCCGAGGAGGAGGTCGACGCCCCCAACAGGCAAGTTCTCTACAATTCCGACATCCAGCTCCTTCGCCACACCACCCACCTCCAGCTCCATCCACACCAGCGGGTAGGACTTCGTAGCATTGATCCCCTGAACTACCACCACCACCCGAGCAGCGTTAATCGGCCTACCAGTAAAGTTCTTTAACAAGGTCTGAGAAGCCCCCGTATCACGCAATAGCTTAACTCCTCGCCTTTCGCCAGCCCACCTCACAAAACCATGCCCTCTATGACCCCCAAAGACGTCGCGGACAGGGTTCGAGCCTTCCGGACTCTTGAACACAGGCTGTGTCCCAACCTCTGACGAACTACCCTTGGCAAACTCAGAAGATATAGGTGACACCCCTATGCTGCGGACCAATGACACAACCAGCCACAAGCCACCTTGTTTGGTGGCTTGTTTGGACAAACATTTGCAAAGTGACCCTCCTTGTGACATGCAAAGCACTCTTTACTCTTTGGTTTCCCTTGGGAGTGGGAGGTACCATTAGACTTCTTATACGGGACGGTATTTGGTTTATGTTCAGTTTTATTGTCAGTGCTAGATGGTTTTGTGTATTTATGTGTATCAAAATTCTTGGGAGGGGGAGGGGTACGATCCTTTGCACCCGACTCACTCCTAGCTGCTGCTCCGCACCCTCGAATTAATGACAGTCGGAGGTCAGCCATTTCTGCTGCCTCCTGGAGAGTTCTAGGATTGTTTTCCTATATATTTAATGTTAAGTCCCCACCTGTGCACTTAAAGAACTGCTCCAAGAGAACCAGCTCACTCAACTCCTCAAAAGTAGCTGCCCTCTCAGAACGCAGCCAATGTCGTAGTGCATCAGACAAGTCCCGGGCGTGTTCTAGGAAGGTACTATCCTTGCCCTTAGTAACACCCCGAAACTTCAAGCGGTAAGTTTCTGGTTGTAACTCATAGGCCCGTAGCACAGCCTTCTTTAGCTCATCATAAACTACACAGGACTCTAAAGGTAGTGCATCATACGCTTTTAGCCCCTTTCCTAGGAGTCTTGATGAAACTAATGCTGCCCACTTTTCCTGAGGCCACTGGTGTTCCTGACACTTCTTCTCAAATCGCATAAAAAACTCAGACACACCTAATTCATCGAACACAGGAACTAGTTTAAGCAGGTGCGACAATGATTGGTCCCGATGTCTGTTACCTCCCCCAATATTTCGCCCTGTTACCTCCACTCGAGATCTCTCCAGCTCCCTGTCAGCCCGATACCTAGTAGACTCTGCCTGCAGTTCAGCCTCTCGTATAGCTGTTCTCTCTGCAGCCTCAGCCTGCACACTAGCCTGTCTCTCGGCAGCCTCAACCTGAACTCTAACCTGTCTTTCGGCGGCCTCAACTGTGGCCCTAGACTGTCTTTCGGCGGCCTCAACCTTGGCCATCTCAAGCCGAAACAACAAATCTGGAGTCAACCCTTGAGGAGGGGAAGATGCAGTTAATGGGGAGGGTCCCTGTGATTGAATTCCACACTGCCATTGACCATCAACTTGGGGGTATGTACTAAATTCAGGCACCCTGACGTTTGATACGGGGGTAGAGTGGAGGGGGGGCTGGGGACCGGGGCCCCCAGTCGCCTCTCCACCCAGGTCTCTCCCTTCTAAACCCAATATCAAAGTCCTCAGCTGATCTTTCCTCATGCCACTTAAACCCTGGTGACCCTGAAGACCTGCCACACACTTTAAGCCATACTTATTCAGCTTCAACACCCTGGCAGCGGTAAGGGGCACCTCTAAAAATCTTCTAGCACCCTCCTCGCTATCGACTAGCCACTCCACAGGTCTTTCTCCCTTCGAGCCCGTATCGTGACCTGACCCATTACTGTGTTCGACATGTTTGTGTACTGCAGTAATTATCACGGTTATAGAATGTGCCTTATCTCCTATGCAAGTATGTATATACTAATGTTATTTAAAGTCTTTAATGTGTTATATTGGTTGCTCTAAAAAAAGATCTATGTCCACTGTATTCCTCTAATCATAAGGAATCTCAAAACAAATGACCACTATATTCCTCTGTTCAGTAAATCCTATGCAAGGTCGCCATTTGTTACGTCCTGGGATATATAAACACTGGGCTCTTTCTATTGGACTAGGTATGCGGCAACAAGCAACAACGGAAAACGCTAGATCCAACCCTTATCTATAAACCCAGGCAACAAACCACCCTAAACCGTCAAGAGTCCTGCCTGGACAACAAGGTATCCTCGCTTGGTGTAGTGACTAGCGTCTCGGACTTCCACCCAGAAGGCCCGGGTTCGCGCCCACGCTCGGCGCATTAAAGATTTTTCACAAGCACTGAGTCGTTACCATCCCTCATGAGCAAAGGGATGGGGTAGTAGTACAGGACCCCAATGGAAATACACCTAATCGGCCTTATTGAGCTATCCTTAGCTAGCTTAGCATGCGCTAGCTTTAAGAACTATTATTATTATTATTATTATTATTATGACTCGGTTACAGGGTGCACGCACTATAGACTGCTGATAGTCAAGCAGGCTATATAAAAGATCACACAATTAAGTTGACTTAAAGCTTCAAGGAAAAGATAGATAACGGAATTAAATTGCAGAAACAATTTAATAACAAACTAGAAGAAAGTACATTTAACGTTACGTTAATTAATACAACTAATCACCCCTGCGTGAAAGAAGGTGAAAGCAAACGGTCCTCAAAACATCGTACCGGTAGACAAGATGCGGGTTTCTAAACTGCATGCGGCTACTGTAGGATCTGATGCTTAGCAAAGAAAGTACGTTACGGATTTAGAGAACTCTTAACTCATAAGCAGGAATAAATACTAGTGATAGGCCATATAGTGTATAATGGCATAGGTATAATTAAATAAAGGTAGCAACTCGCAACATAACCACATACAGGTGTGCTTCTCACTCTTAGTCAGGCAAGCCTGCTCGGACAGAGTCTCTAAGCCACACCCTGACTCACAATGCTCACAAAAACGGTAAACTGTGGCACAATAACAAGCATACAGAGATAATAAACCCTCTCTTGAGAGACTCAGATCGCAAGTATCTGACTCTCTCCTGGCGACCCTAAAACAAAAGCAAGACGTGCTAGCGCAGTGCTGCGTGGACTAGGCAAGGGCCCTCACACAACACAACACTAGACACACAGGGACACAGACAAGAAAATGCCCCCAGACTCCCACGGGTATCCTAGTAAAGTCGTGCGGGTCCACAGGACTCGCACCAGCAGACTTTACTTAAAGGATCGCAAAAAGCCTCCCCTCCGGTCTAGCCCCTGCTAACCTGACACAAGAACACACTAGCAAGCATGAAACCACCAAATATGAGACAACAAAAAAGCTTCCTAGGTCTCATTAACAATTAAATCTCTGCATAAAGCCCAAAATCCTATCTAATTATCTGAGAGCTCGTCGTTAATACAATAATAGATATAAGGTCTATCAAGGGGATGGGATAATTAAATAGATTGGTGAAGTAGTGGAAGGAAGGTATACAAAGTAAGAGAGAAAGTTTCTAAGTGGGGTTGAGAGGGATAGATATCAAGGGGGTCCGAAGGGTACGACAGTGAGGTGAGCTCTAAGTCTTGAATCTGTCTGGACCCCACCCTAGGCATGCAAAATACATCCCATGCTTGGCAACACTCAACACAGTTGCCGGGTCAAAATCCTCTACCCCTGGCGTGAGTCGAAACTAAGCCTAACGTTGCTATCAAATGCACATGGCAACATCAGGCTCGTCCCAAGCTGGACTCTCCGCGCGAAGCAACGTCCCCCAGCCGGTCTCTCTCTCCCGCTCGTCTCCTCCCACTCTCACTAGACTTACATCTTATATATTATAATGAAACAATCAACTATCGAGAATAAAATATACTAAGATGCGTTGGTTAAGAATAAGGGCAGCTTCAAGCTGTGAAACAACATAAGAATATCCCAGACATTAGTTACATTGTCGTAGGATATATACTAAGGAAAAGCCAGCCGGCCGGCTGCCGCCAGCCGGTTTCTAAACGGCTGGGCAGCCGACGCGCGCGCATGCCCGCACGTGGCTACTATGCAGGAGCGTCACATGTGGTATCTAGACGACTGGCTAGTGGTGGTGGAGTCAGAAGAGTTATGTCACAATCATGTCAACCAAGTAATCAATCATGTACAAACCCTAGGGTTCAAGGTAAACTTGGCAAAGTCGAAAATTCAGTGGATAGGGCTGGTCTGGGATACCGCCAATCTAACTCTTACTCAGAGTATGGACAATCGCAACAGATTTCGCAGGAAACTTTTTCGTTTTCTCCACAGTTTGAATACGACAAGGAAGACGTTGGAGTCCCTGGTCGGCTCACTCAACTGGATCCAATTAACTGTGAAGTTGGGCCGGTTGAAAGTAAAGAGATTAATTTTGGAAGGCAACAAAGTTTTTCCCCTCTCGCCGGAGAGGAAATTATGGCCAATTCCTCCTTTAATTCACGACTTACTGTCGGTCTGGGCGAAGACCGAAACACTGTACTCTGTAACAACATGAGTTTCTCCTCCTCCTTCGGTATGGGTAGACACAGATGCTTCAGGAACACTAGGTTGGGGGTATCAGTCCAATCTAGGCCATCAAGTGCAAGGCACTTGGGCCCAGAAAGAATTACTTCACATCAACAAGCAAGAGCTTCTAGTTCCTCTATTTTTTCTCCAAGCTCACGGCTCGTCATTGCAAGGACAGTCGATCGCTTTTCGGATGGACAACTTAGTGGCAATCCATTGCATTCAGAAACAAGGTTCAGTGAGGTCTCGAGCATTGCTAGTAGTGTCGGAACAGATTTTTGCTCTAGCCGAATCGCTGAGCATTCATCTGCATGCATCATATCTCCCAGGCGTGTCGAACGTCTGGGCAAGATGCTCTGTCCCGGAGACAGAACACTCTAGTAGAATGGGCTCTCAAACAAACCATCTTCGACAAGATGATTGCCAAGCCTTACCGCCCACAAGTGGACCTATTCGCATCCGAGGAGAATCACAAGCTCCCTCTCTTCCTTACCCGCCAGGGGCTAACTCCAGCGGGGGGACCATACTGGAGGACTGGAACAAATGGAATTCAATTTATCTATTTCCTCCACCAGATTCTGCTCTAATGCGCAGGGTAGTTCACAAACTACGAGGTTACCGGGGCTCAGTCTCGATGATCGCGCCGTTATGGCCGGCTCAGGTGTGGTACCACCAGTTGTGAGAATGGTGCAGGAACCTGGTGTCGCTCCCTGTCTCCCCATTCCACCTGGAGAAAATTGGCAACCTTCAGACCTCGCTCAATTTTGCCTTCTGGACATTCACAATGCAAAATGGCTAGCTCAGTATGGGGAAAGTGTCACTAGTAAATTTATGAATCAATATACTATATCTACCAGGAGACAATATCAATCGCATTGGAAAACGTTTACAACCTGGATTGTAGAGTCAGGGAAAACCGATTCCTCAGGAGCCCTGATCTTCAAATACCTAGATTATTTATTTGAGCAGATGCACTTTTCTGTTGTTACTTTGAAAAATCACTTATCTGCCATCAGAACTCCTTTCTTTGATCTCACTGGTCTCTCGATACCGCAGGCGGAGGAGAAAGGGTTTATGAGGGCGTGTTTCAAGCTACGCCCACCACCACGTCAGCTCATGCCCACCTGGTCGCTAGATAAGGCCTTATCTTTGCTTCAATCGCGCAAATATAATAATGCACCGGATTTTGATTCACTTTCAAAGAAGGCTGTGTTCCTGATGGCTCTAGCTGCAGGAAATCGGGTCTCTGAGCTGGCGGCGATGAGCAACGAACCTAATTGCCTTAGGTTTGGGAGACTGCACGATAATGTCCAAATCGCGCCGTCGCCTACATTTATTGCAAAGAATGAGCACTCTGATCATGTTTTCTCAGAGTTTTCTGTTCCGGCGTTAAAATGCGGACACACACATCATAATTTATGCCCAGTGGAGGACTTAGTTAAGTTTATGAGGGCAGCTCACCCTCGACAACCAGGTTTTCTGTGGGTGAACCCTGTGGGTGAACCAGGCAGGTAAGCGTGTTACTAGAAGAAAATTAGCTTCTCTGTTAGTAGATGTTATTAAAGAAAGTAATCCCGGCATGGTGGGCAAGGCCCACGGCATCAGGAAGTGGGCCGTCTCTCTTAGATTTTAACACAATTTCTCGATAGAAGACATTGCCAACACTCAATTGTGGGCATCCAACCATACTTTTCTAACACGATACCTGTCGGTCGCTCTGAACAAGCCGAAGCGTACCTGTATAGCTTTACGACAGGTCTAGTAGGCTCTGTGCTATTGATTGTTTAAGGTTAAAGCAAGAAAAAGGGGGGGGGGTGCTGAATAGTCCACAGCCCCACTAGGACCCCTTCCGCCGGAGATGTGATAAATCACGAGCTGTGATCGAACTGGTTTTTCAGTTCAAAACGTTTATTTTTACCTTTAAGAAATCTATCATAGTTGCAACTATATAGGATTACCAGAATGTACAAACATATTTAAACTGTACAAATATTGTTAAAGATTAGAACAACATTTCAAAGAGTTTATAGTTCTAGTTAGGAACACAAAGAGTGTTCCCAGAGTATCATGTATAGATCTTAAAGTACAAGATCTGGTCATGAGCAAGCAGACTTTCTTTGAAGTCACGCACTGCTTGCAATCTTTCATATTTTTATATTATTTATTGTCTGTATACAATAAAAAAAATAAAATAAAAATGTTATACGGCTTATTTTTTGGCCTGAGGTTAGGGTATTGTCACGAATGTCCCCCTCCAGTCTTGGTACTCAATCAATATCGTCAATGATGAAGGGGCCACTATTAAATTATAAGTTTGATTCCCGGAGGGAAGTAGTGAAAACCTAATGTTTAGTAGGGCCCCGTAATCATTGACGATGCATGGCCCTCCCATCCATCCCCTTCCCATTCGTGATTTCTATAGTTGTATCTTGGTATATCATTGAAGGAAGTTATGGCCGCTAGGGGGCCTGCGTATAAAAGCCACGCACAGGAAATCCACACATGGAAAGCCATAATATAACAGATATTAACCCTTTCGTTGCGGGTGACGTTCTGGAACGTCCTGGCAATTTGCAGCAATTTTCCACGCTTTAAAAGCCTGTAAAAAACGTAAAAATCGAGTGTCAGTGGGCGGGAGCGTGAGGGGCCCACCTCCGATCCTCAGAGCAGCCACCGGCCCACTGAGGTAGACTGTGTCTCGCGCGGGTCTCTCCCTGCCTCTCACAACAGTGTTGCCAAGCGAGCGAGTGCTAACAAATAGCGGGTTTCCCGCGTTTCTATGACACCGCTGCGGGTGAACCAGGCCACCTACGAGGCCCGTTCTGGTCTCATTTTGAAGCTATTTTCGCCTAGTTTTCGGCAGAATACAGTTCATTTAATGCAGATGCTTGATTTATCATTCAGGAGTGCCTGAATATGCCCTAAATAGCCCAAACATAGCTGCAGCAAAAGGGTTAAGTTAAATTTTTATTTTTTATTTTCTACAAAGTTTATTTCTGTAGGGTACCCAATCATAAGACGATTCCATAAGAGAATTAAGCGTGCACTTATGAACGAGTACTCCCTGACCCTTCCGCGGGGGAGATTCAAAACTGCTGTCGCGGGTGTTGAAGGGAGACTATTATATTAATAGGCAATATCGTCAATGATTACGGGGCCCTACTAAATATTAGGTTTTCACTACTTCCCTCCGGGAATCAAACCTATAATACGTCACAGGTCTAAAGCAATTAACAACAGGAAAATAATAAAGGCAACATCAGCTGAGAAGAATAATGTCAGGACAAGCACATTCTTAGGAGCATCAACTGTCAACCTCATTATATGCTAAGACAGAGGGGGAAAAGCAAAAAAGAACTGAAATTAATATTACTCTAAAATGAAATACAGACAAAATTAATTAAGTGAACAAACAAAGCAACATAGGAGGTCCTGTGAAGATAATAAATAAAAAGTGAACACAATAGCATAAAACAATATGCTAAAAAGGAACATAGGAATAAATGAAATACCACCACCAAAAATATAACTCAAGTTACAGCTCTCTGAATAAATTGGTCTCTTTCAGGTAAGCCATCAATGTGTCAACCACAACATCATCCCCATCACCCAGGATCGTGTGCAAAGTGATGGGGACGTTATATGCCCTGCAGTACATCAGGAGAGGGCTACGCTCCTCCACAAATCTGCCATAGGACAAAAGGATGAGGTTGATCGAGAGAATCCCGCCACAGGTGGAACATTGCGGCGGGAATACACGGTCTATATATGGTTTCATGTGAGTTAAGAATGTGCAATTTATCCTCAGACGAGCTAAAATAACTTCCTCCCTCCGGGAGCGACAGTTAGCTGAGGGCCAAACCCCAATTGTCAGTTTGACTGTATGAATAGTCAGGTTGGTCCACTGACTTTGCCACAGAAGATTAATTGATTTCTTACCGAAAGAGAGACTTTACTATAGATCCCGAGGGATGTCCCATGGCCCCTCAAGTTCTACCTCCGATTTAGCAAGTGCGTCAGCCTGCTCATTGCCAAAAATACGACAATGACCAGGCACCCAAATCAGAGAGAAGGACTTACAACTTGAGTGCAACTTATTGATAATGCGGCCCTGGATTTCAGAAGAACCCGTCCTACATGAAGCAATTGCCTGAAGGGCTGACTTTGAATCCGAAAAAACGACAAAGTTTACATGAGGAGAAGCCTCGACAAAATCTATGGCCCGTTCAATTGCAAAAAGTTCAGAAGTGAATACAGACGTATGGATCGGCAAACGGTACCCAAGTCGACATTCGGTCGACCACACACTCGCACCCACACATTCATCCGACTTAGAGCCATCGGTGTAGAGGTGGAAAGAAGCTAGGTGTCTCATGAGGACCGATCGGAAAAGCTGGCTAATTTCCACCTCCGGCGCCTGGCGTTTGGGGGAAGGGAGCCACTGCGTATCTACGGTATATGCGGGCAGCTCCCAAGGCGCTATCTTTAATACAACCAGCTGGTCAACATTAGAGAGGTCATAACCTAGCTGTCCCGTTAAGAAGTGAAGCCGCACAGCCACCGACTTGAGGGCCTCATGCAGCACATGCTCGTACCGCAGGAGGATCCCACAAGCCGGAAGGCCAAACGAACGTTTACGGTGTAGTGAAATACCGAACGAGAGTAGCATATGGTCACGACGAAGACGGAGGGGCGGCACGTTAGCTTCTACTTCCATACGCTCCACACGAGTACACCGAAGGTCTCCAAGACACAAACACAAACAGACATTCTGAAACACATCCAACCTCCTCAAGGTACAAGCGGACGCCGACCCATACACCTGCGAGCCATAGTCGAACTTTGAACGAATAAGAGACTTATACACCATCAGTAAAGACGTTCTGTCGGCTCCCCAGTAACGACCAGAAAGGTATTTAAGGACATTCAACTTTTTACTGCAAGAATTAATCAAATAATTGACATGAGACTTCCAATTGAGCCTGCGATCAAAGTGAAGACCCAAGAACTTGACTGAATTTTGAAAAGGTATCAGCTCATTATCCAAAGTGATGCGCAAATTAGGTACGTTAAGTCTACGAGTAAATACTACGCCGACACACTTAGCAACGGAAAACTTAAAACCCCATCGCAAGGCCCAACGATGGACGGAATCAAGGGCCACTTGAACCCGCCCAGCCGAAAATTGCACATTGCGGGAGGAATGCCACAATGCGCAATTATCAGCATACAGTGAGTATTTAAGATTCCTGGGGATCGGAGCGGAAGACAGAATATAATTTATCATAAACAAAAACAACGAAGGGCTAAGCACACTGCCTTGCAGCACCCCATTCTCTTGGACCTAAACGTCCGATGCAATGTGATGGGGCAACCTGACCGCAAAAGTTCGGTCAGACATGAAATTACGAATAAAAATGGGCAAATTATCTCTGAAACCGGAAGCATAGAGTTTCGTAAGTATTCCGTGTCGCCAGGTCATATCGTAAGCTTTATGAATATCTAAAAAAAAATCCTATCATGAATTCATTGTTGGCAAAAGCCTCGGCGATACAATGCTCCAAATTCATTAAATGTTCTAGTGTACCCCTGTGTTTACGGAAGCCACATTGCTGAACATTTAACAAATTCTTCGACTCTAAAACAAAAAGAAATCTGACGTTAACCATCCTCTCAAAGACCTTACAAAGACACTCCGTCAACGCAATTGGACGAAACAGCTTGGGATCTGTAAGGTGACCAGGGCTCTTCGGGATCGGTATGACGTGCGCAAAGTGCCATGAGTTTGGAAACGTTCCAGACGTCCAAATCTCATTGTACAATGCTAACAGCTTAGTCATGTTGTCCGGACTAAGATGCTGAATCATACCGTAGGTGACTTGCGAAGGACCCGGACTCGAACCTTTACAGGATTTTAGGGCAAGGAGAAGTTCCTTCATCGTAAACTTACAGTTGTAGTCAGAGTTTACTTCTTCTGTGGCAAAGTCAAAATTATGGAGTTCGGCCTGCCGCTTATGAACTAAAAAACGGGGATCGTAGTTGGCCGAACTGCTAACATCCGCAAAATGCCTGGCGAGTGTGTTGGGAACGTCCACGGGATCATCAATGACATTACCGTCCACCCTGAGAGTGGTGATGGGTGAACGGGTATACTTGTTGTTAAGTACATTTATTGTGGACCAGACCTCTTTAACCCTTAACCATCGGCGCGCGACATATGTCGAGTTAAAGAAAACGTGCCCATATGCGGGCCTCGACTTATGTCGAGTGCAATTTTGAGCACGTAATGTGCTCTGAGAGAGAGCTGAGCGGCGCGAGGAGCATAGATTGCTTCCTGACCGCTCGCCACCACCGCCGTGGGTCGACTGAAATTTATTACACCCTCCTCCACCCTCTCTCACTCGCTACACAGGGAATTATGTAAGGAAATTACCTTATTTTAGGGTTTTTGCACTCGTGTTGCACGATCGTTGTAAGAGAACCAGTGGTCGTAGAAGGATGGTTCGGGTGTCATTGGAAAACTCTGTTTAAGCCCTTTCAGGGATAGATACTTGTATTACGCTCTGGGTCTTGTTTATGCATGAAAAAGAGCACGGAAACAACCCCATTTAGGGTAAAACCACCCGCTTGGCGGGTAGTAGAAGTTACCGACCCACCCGCTCGTAATGTGTTAAGCGGCGTGAATTGATTCACCGTGGACACATAAGAACGCCAGGCACTACGTTTTGCGGACCGAATGACTCTCCTTGCCTCAGCCCTGGATTTCTTATAAGCAATGAGGTTGTCGTCCGAGGGCTGCTTATCAAAAATCCATTATCGCCTATTACGTTTAGTGAGCGCTTGTCGGCAGTCCGGTGACCACCACGGAACTCTATGCTTCGTGTGGACTGTAGAAGTTTTAGGAATAGCAACCTCGGCTGCGTGTAAAATGCAAGCCTGAATGTGAGTAACCTTGTCATTAATGTCACCCCCCGAAATTTCAAAGTTGGCGATTCTAGAGTAGGCACCCCAATTTGCTTTCTTAAAGTTAAATTTAATGGGCGGCGGTGGAGAAGCAATGTCGCATGAATAAGAAAGACAGATCGGCAGGTGGTCACTTCCCATAGAATCGTCGAAAGTACCCCAAGTGACGTTAGGTAGTATTACGGGAGAAGACGAAGACAGGTCAATGCATGATGTATGGCCCGTACGATCGTCTACACGGGTCGCACTACCATCGTTCAAAGGACAGGTCAGATGGAAGTAAAACATTAGCTATTTGTTTGCCGCGACCATCACACCTCATACTACCCCATTGATGATGATGTGCATTAAAATCGCCTAAAATTAATTTTGAATTGGGCAAAGAATAAAAAAGAGAAAGGAAAGAATCATCATCAATCGGAACCTGAGGAGGACAATACAGCGAGCAAATAGACAGGTACGTGCCTCAAAATTTTACCCTGCATGCGACAGCTTCCAGGGCAGAATCAAGAGGCACTTCTGAGTGGGGAAGCAACTTATGGACATAAATCGCCACCCATTGACCTTCATGTCGTCTATACGAATGGTAGTGTTTAAAAGGAGGCGGATCATCGTGATCCACCAAATTTGTCTCCTGTAGACAAACAACTGACGGCGCGTGTATTTGCAGTAGAAGAGCTAAGTGTTGTAATTTATTCCTAATACCTCTACAGTTCCACTGAAGTATCTTGAACTCCATGGTTTAAGAGTGATTGGGATGCCCAGCGTGCTTAGATTTTTTACGATTATTTTTAGAACGAGGGGAATCCGGGGACCTTTGCCGGGACTTGCCACCGGCAACCTCCATCCTCTCCGTAGACTCCCCCAGGTGAGGCCGGAAGGCCCCCCTCGAGGGAGCTGGAGACGGGATGACGTGCGTATAAGACTGACGGCTGAGGGGGATAAGGTTTACATTATTCATATCAGACTTGCCATTCTTCCCGGTAGGAGGGGGGAGGAGATGAAGCAGCAGCGTGGGAATAAGAGGACTTATCCCGCACTGAGGCAGAAGCAGGGGCAGAGGATGATGCAACAAGAGGAGAAGAGGTAGATGGAGTAGGAGAGTCAGATACTGAGGTAGCGGTAGAGTCAGTGGAAGTGGGAGAAACAGTGGAAATGGTAGTGTAAAGTCAGTGAAAGTAGGCTAGCCTAAAACAGATCGGTTGCAGAAATACCCTGAGCCGACCAGGCCAAGTGGGATATCTCTATTGGTCTAACTGGTAAGGTGTCTGCCTCACAACCCAAGGTTCGAGAGTTCGAGCCCCCACCAGGGCTTGATATTTTCGGGAGGCTATTACCGCATCTAACGAAGTTTAGGTGTGCTGGTAAAATTGTTCAGATGGTTGAGAGTAAGATCGGAGCTCCATAAATCCTCTTTCGGGTATGGTGTAAAAACCAATTCCTACAGGACAAGGAAGAGGGTAGGAGAGAGCAGGGAGTGTTGTGAGACGCACTTGGGTTGGGTTGTGGAAGTTGCCAGCCGCCC
The DNA here is from genome assembly GCA_032716605.1 of Paralithodes platypus. Taxonomy (NCBI): domain Eukaryota; kingdom Metazoa; phylum Arthropoda; class Malacostraca; order Decapoda; family Lithodidae; genus Paralithodes; species Paralithodes platypus. Next base: position 10,471,916 of record CM064492.1, on the reverse strand, counting down.
AAGCGAGTTGCCAACTGGGCAGTTAGTAGGTGCGTGTGGTGCACCGCTCAGTGAAGTTGACTCACCATTCCCGTTCATCTCTCTGACGGACTCTCGGTCGATTCGGCTCAAGCTTGTTCCTCTCTGTTCGGACCTTTCGCTTCCCGGAAGGTGAAGTAGTGTAAAGCCAGTGAAAATAGGCTAGCCTAAACAGATTGGATGCGGAAATACCCTGAGCCGACCAGGCCAAGGGGGATATCTCTATTGGTCTAACTGGTAAGGTGTCTGCCTCACAACCCAAGGGTCGAGAGTTCGAGCCCCCACCAGGGCTTGATATTTTCGGGAGGCTATTACCGCATCTAACGAAGTTTAGGTGTGCTGGTAAATTTTTTCAGATGGTTGAGAGTAAGATCGGAGCTCCATAAATCCTCTTTCGGGTATGGTGTAAAAAACAATTCCTACAGTAGAGTCAGTGGGAGCAGTAGAAACAGTGGTAGTGGTAGAGGAGGAACAGTGGGAAAGAGGAGGCTGAGACTGAACAGGTGTAGCAGGAGGGAGAGGGTCAGTCTGGGTAGACACAGAACAAGTCTGAGTCCCCACAGAGCACATCTGAGGCCGAGAGATCGCCGCCGAAGCATAGGAAACATTCGGCCTAGGAGTTGCATGCAACTCCTCCTCCTAGCTTCGAAATAAGAGACTCCCGAAGTGGCCTTGACTGTACAGACCTCCTTCTCTGTCTTCCACTTGGGGCAATCCCGAGAGGAAGAAGAGTGAGCACCTGCACAGTTTACACACTTAGCTGTCTCAGTGCACCCTACAGACTCATGACCCTGTCCACCACAAAGATCACAAACAGCCTGGGGAGAACGGCAAGCCTCTTTAGTGTGCCTAAATTGCTGGCATTTGAAACAACGCAAAGGGTTAGGGATGTATACTCTGACTGGGCAACGTTCATACCCTACATGAACAGCATCGGGGAGCTTGGCCATACCGAAAGTCAAAACAACCGTGGGAGTCTTTACACGTTCGCCATTTGTAAAACGAGTAATAAATCTAGCGCTAATGACAAACTGATCGGCCATTCCATCCACAATGTCCTGTTCAGTCATGTACAAGAAATCCCTACAATAGGTTACCCCCTTGCAGGAATTCATTGAAACAGGGATCTGCGCAGTTACATCATAGGAATGACATTTTCGAAGCTTAAGTAAATCCTTAACCTGAGAAGCATTACGTGTTTTAATGAGGAGGTCACCACTGGCAAGCTTCTTGACCTGGTCCACTGGCCCCGCACATCCACCAATCACCTTCTTAATTAAGAAGGGATTGAGGGACGCTAGGGTCACCGAACCAGATGCATGAAGTGTTACAAAGGAGGCGTTCTCGGGAGCAATCACGGGCGTTAGAGGAGGACGATCGGGGGGGCTCACCCCTCCCCCCTTCGGGGGGAGAGGAGGGAAGAACAACGTCCATCCCACATCCCCTGAGGGGGGAAGTGAGAACCACACCGGCGACGCCAGAAGAAGGGGAGGTAGGTAGGGGAGGAAAAATGAAAGTTTGCTAAACCCTCTCAATCCTCTGTTCGGGGAGCCGCGTCCCTGGTAATTCAGGCCCAGAGCAATCAGTGGGGGGATTTCTCAGAGGTCAGAAAGCAAAGATCTAGCAAATACCAAGGGCAAAGACACCTACTTTGCCACCAAAAAAGGGAGAGGAAGAATTAATACAAATAGATTTATTAATGAAAAAAAGAGGCACCCAGGCCAACAAACAAGCATGAAAACATAAACCGCCGAGAACACGTCCGCACGCCACGCCTAATGCAAGTCAAGTGTGTGATTTGAACCCTCAAATATCAGGCTATTTATATCCTTCTCCGTCCACTCTAATCCAATCAGAGGTCAGAAAACACATGCCGGAACCAAACCGATTGCAGGCAGGTTGTGTGGGCCAATTACAGACGAGAACAGGTAAGCGAGGCAGCAGGAGTGGCGGGACAGGAGGGAGAAGGGGGGGCTGGTTCCACCCCACTTCAAGCCCCCCATACAATCGTTCCCCCCCCCCCCATACTGTGGAATGCGATGATAGTCACGTAGGCAGGCAAGCTCGTGCTCTCTCTCGTCACGTAGGCCGGAAAGAAAGAGGGATCATTTCTTGCAGTTGTAGTTGTAGTTGTACAGTCACGTTCAACAGGTTGGTGTCTCCAGCTGTTACAATATATATATATATATATATATATATATATATACTGTATATATATATATATATATATATATATATATATATATATATATATTATAGGTTTGATTCCTGGAGGGAAGAATGAAAACCTAATATTTAGTAGGGGCCCCGTAATCATTGACGATATGCCTATTAGTATAATAGCCTCCATTCAAGCGCCCGCGGTCAGCCAGTTTGAATCTACCGCGGGGAAGAACGGAGTATTCGTCATAAGTGTAACGCATATTCTCTTATCGAATCTTCTCATGATTGGGTACGCGCTACGAAAAAACCTTCGTAAACAATAAAAAGGGAAAATTTACTTAATAATTGTTATGCTATAGTTTTCCATTTCGTGGATTTCTTGTGCGGACTTCCTTGACGCTGCTCCCTGAGTCGCCATACTTCCTTCACTGACATATTAAGATTAACCTCAAGACATCAAGTGAATGGCAAGGGGATGAATGAGAGGGCCCTACATCGTCAATGATTACGGGGCCCCTACTAAATATTAGCTTTTCATTCTTCCCTCCGGGAATCAAACCTATAATTTATTAGTGGCCCCTCCATCATTGACGATATGCCTGATATCTTAAGACTAGAGGGGGACATTCGTAACAATATCAAAACCACTAACAAACTACCTTAGGTAGAGACAAAGAATCCGTATAACAATTTTTTAAAGATTTTATTGCTTGCATTCAATAATTATAAAATTAGAAAAAGAAAGCAGTGCGTTACTTCGAAGAAGATCTGTTTATAATTGGCCGGGTCTACACTTTGAGATCCGTCCTATTGTTGTCTGGGGACATATCTGTATTCCCATACCAACGGCTTACCGAACTATAATTCTTTGGATTATATTCTGGCCTTAACATATTTGTACATTTTATAAAATGTGTACACTTTGTTTATACTATGTAGTTGTAACTATGATAGATTCTCTTTAAAATATAAAAACTTTGAGCTATAGAACCAGTTCTATTTATTAAGTATCACAGCTCGTGATCTCATTGCAATAACCGGCGGAGGGGCTCTAGGGGTCTTGGCTTTTCCGCACTAGCCCCCCCCCCCCTCATTTTCCACCTTTAAGATAAGAACTTAATTAGTAATAGCCGAGACTACTGGACCCGCCGCCGCAATGCTACACAGGTCAGTTGTGGATTATCCCGAGCCACCGACAAGTCTCGCGTCAAGAAAGTATGAAAGGCAGCCCACAATGTTGTGTTAGCTATGTCGCCAATTGAAATTTTTTGCAAAAATGTAAGAGAGACGTCCTACTTTCTTATACCTTGGGCCTCTGCCCATCATGCAGGGGTTACTGCCCCTAATTACGTTTTACGAGTAAAGAAGCCAATTTTCCTTCTCGTGACGCGAGTCCTGTTTTGGTTGGCCCATAGGAAGCCTGGTTGTTGAGGTTGTGCTGTCCTCATAACTAAGGTAAAGCATGTATTGGGCACAAAGAAGTGATGTGTAAGTCCGCGTTTTTGTGCCGGGACTGTCAGTTCCAATAACCCTTATTACAATGTTCATTCTTTCTAACAAAATGGGAGAAACTGAGCGATTTGTAACTGGTCGGTCAGTTTGTCTTACCTGAGGGAGTTAGGTATGTTGCTCATCGCCGTCAGCTCAGGTACTCTGTCTTCCTGTTGCCTAAGCCCTAAGGAACACAGCCTTCTCTTACTAATGAATCAAAATCCGGCGCATGGTTATACTTGCGCGAATGGACACTATGACAAAGCTTAGACTAGCGAACAGGTAGGCGTGAGCTGACGTGGTGGTGGGCGTAGCCTGAAACATGTCCACATGTACCTTTCCTCCTCTGCCTATGGCATGGGTAGACCAGTAAGTCATGACCGGGGGTTTTTCATGGTAGGCAAGTGATTCTTTAGCGTAACTATTAACCAGCGCTCATTCCATTAACTCATTAATGTATTAAATTCAGGCTACTGAGGCGTCTGAATGTGCTGATTCCACTCTCGCAGTTTCGGGCGTCCTCCAATGTAATTGGTATAGTCGCCTGGTGGACATAGTAAACTGATTAAAGAGTTTTATTTGTAACCTCCACTCCGTACTGAGTCAGTCCCTTGGCATTTATGTAACGTCCAGAGGGTAAACGTCAGTGGGGTCTCTAGGTTGCCAATTGCCTCCAAGTGGAAGAATAAGACCGGGAGTGTCCCCGGGTTTTATCACCACGTTTCCAACTGGTGGTACCACCCCAAAGCCGGCCTTTTAGTGGCGAGATTAACGTGGCTAGGGCTCTGCAATCATCTTTTGAAAATGTTTTGCTTGAGCGCCCCTTCTCCTGAGTTGCTATGTCTCCAGGACATTGTCTCGCCCGGACGTTGAATACGCCCGGGGGAGGTAAGATGCGTGTTGATGATGCTCAGCATTTCGGCCCGAGCAAACATCCGTTCCGACAATTCCAGTGACTTTCGAAACCTCATTGACCTTTGCCTTCTAAATGCATTGAATGCATTGACATTGACCCTTCGAACAGCTCTTGCCTTTCTTAGTCATAAATATTGTGAGATTGGCGGCAAAGTATAATGGAACTAATGGTTCTTGAAGAGATGAAAGTTCTGTTTAAAAAGAACCCCACCAACCTTGACCCTGGTGGCCTAGTCTGGACTGATATCCTCAATCTATTGTCTATGAAGCATCTAAATCTACCTATTCCGTAGGTGGGGGAGGAAAGCACTTTATAATTGAGTGCTATGTTTCCTTCGTCGCCCCAGCCGACCGTAAGCTGTACATTAATGGAGGGGTGTACAATTAATTAGAGCCAGTTGAGAGGGCCGCGCCGGGATCCTCCCTGCCTCCCCTTTGAATCCAGACTGTGGACGGCTGCCCACCGTTTCTCTTGAATAATGTTATAGTCGTCCACATTCTGACTGAGGGGCAGATTGGTTGTCCCAGACCAGCCCCATCTGCTGACGCACCCATGTGGAAAAAACAAGGAGTGACTTTAGCAGTCCCCCTTGACCCTTGGGTGTGAACATGATTCCTTACTCACCTACATGAATGTGCTCTACCTTCTAGGTCTTGCCTTAATTGTAACATTCAATAAACACCTTCTATAGCTTGGTGTGAAAATACCATGATAGGGACCAGAGACCATTTATGTTATTCTTCACCTGCAACTTCGGTGTGAGAGACACCTTATAAGCACTGGACATAGTCTTTACTGAGACTTAAGTATTAGGAATGGTAAAGAGACATGGAAACATTTGGGCAGACCGACATTGCCACCGACCGGCGGCCGTCGCTCTAGCATCATTGATTCCTCGAAAGTACCTTGGGTTGCCGGCCTGAATAATAGCTGACGGCGGAAGCCTTTTGTGACTACTTCCAGAGAGGGAATCTTTGGGCCGGCGGTGCCCACAGGTAACCGGACGTGACAACATGGCGGGGAGCTGAGGAGGGTGCGGAAACGCCCGGGAAACCAAAGCCCCACCCAGGGCCCTGTGCCCCTCAGCAATTATGAAGAGAAAGTTGAGGGGCAAAGGAAAAATGTGACGCTTTGGCTTCCAATCTTGGTAGATTGGGAGGTCAATCCACGTTAGAGACGCCGTCACTTGAGATCTAGAAAATATATAAGTAAAAGGAACAGACAGAGTAAGCTATGGGTATGGCAGATATCGCTCAGTTCTCACTCTGATAGACCAGCCCATCACCATATGACTAGAGCCCAATCCTCTCAGCATCAGCTAGGAAAGGCCCTAGAAAGCCGCCTTTGGCGGGGGGATAGCTCTCCTATTTCAACCCCTTTTGGGGTTGGGCACCCGCCCAACATGGAGTGGCTTCGGTCACCCAGGCTTTATTGTGGTCGGCAGGGAGGGTTCTGTGGGGGCGCTCGGTTATGGCCTTGGCCTTGCTCGGGGCCTTGGGGCTGTTCGGCCGGGCAGCTTGGGGAACAACAACAACAACAACAACATTGGATGTTGGTTTGGCCTGGACCACGTATGACTAGGTTTTACCCAGTCGTCGCCCTAACTGGGCAGCGAGCTCTCTGAGGAGCTGGGTGTGTGGAAGAATGCCTTTTGCCCACGTCCGCCGGGGTGTAGCCCGGAGCCTGCCGTAGTGGTCCCTGGTGCCTACCAGGGTGCCTCTTACAGAGCCTACTTCCGGATTCGCACGCCTTTGCAAGGCCTTGGTAGAGGGAGAGAGAAAAGGAATCGAAGAGATGATGTAGGTTGAGATCGATGCCCGCCTGTCGTTGGCCTTGGTCGTGTCCTACTATCTAGTATTAACAGATGATCTAACACCTTTCACTTATACTGTGTCCGGCAAAGAATGGTTGAGCATCACTTCCACATCCTGTCTGGTCTCTGAGTTCATTGTGGATGCTGTTAACACTGGAGAAAAATTTACGTGGTAAAAAATATTCTCAGGTAAACCTTTTACCATACAGAGTCTGAGAAGTTGTCTAGCCCGGACCGCCTCGAACAAGGCTGTCCTTATGTCCCTGATAGACCTCGCCAGGTGTGGTAGTAAGAGCTGTTGGAATACTCTAACTGTGTCACTGTTACCTTTTTCCGTCTATGGAGCTGTTGGCTTAGCGATGGACTGGGCCGTGTCTCTGCTGAGTAAAGATATAGCAAATTTTCTATGAGCATTATCACGCAACAAGAACTCGCGTTGGAGTTCAATGGGGTCGGGAGTTGTGAATGGTTCTGGGAAATCTTTGAGTGATAACTGGGGAGCTACTGTATAAGGAACTCAAAAATGGACAAGGGAACGCCACCTGGTTGCGGATTTAGCAAATCAAACTCTAGTTGGCTAGGTGGGGGAATAGTGAGGGAGGGTTGGGATGTTAAGGCAATAGCAAATTGTTGGACCTCCTGAACCCAGTCCACCCATGGCCCATGCCCGACC
>CM064492.1:10383751-10464742 GCA_032716605.1 Paralithodes platypus | reverse complement strand
CCACCACAAAAAAAAAAAAAAAAGAGGGGGGGGGGGGGGGAGGGGGCAAACTAGTGAAAGGTCGAAGGACCAATTACTGTATATGGCTAATTTAGTTAAGTGGACTGTATATTTGATAATGAATAAGTATTAACCATATAGAAATATAATTACCCTTTGATGAACTCAGCTGGTGATTGGAGGATGGCGGAAAATAGGCTAGATGACTGGAAGTGGTTAGTATAGTAAACAAAGTATGAAAAGAGGCTACAATAGGCTAGGATAGGCTAGATATTTACGTTAAGTTGTGCTAACTAACAAAGATGATGATGTAATGACTATATGGAATATGAGATGAAAGTGAAGCGAAAACACCTGATTATGAAACTATAGGAAGAAGGCTTAGCGTGTGTAGCTGGGACGGAGGTTGGTTGGAGAGTGCGCGAGCGCGTCTCTGTCGTGACATACCGCGCACGCGCATAACATATGGAAAATGTATCCCATCTTCTTTACAATGAGATACTTATAAACAATCTTAAATAATACAAATATATATATATATATGGGAATTATAATCCTACAATACTTTCCCATATACAGTACTACTATAGAATAATATATTCTACCCAATCATGGAACGTTCGACCAAGGTTATGGAAGCGTTCAACTTAAGACTACGGAATGATACGTAACGCTACATCAACCCAGATTACGTAACATCGAGACTGTTCATACTAGTTTGAGTACACTAAGTATGGACAGTGGCACTCAAAAAAAAAAAAAAGGATTATGTGTTTAGGCGAGATAATTTACCTACATTACTTTCTACCACTCCTACACATGTGCCCCCCCCCCCCCCCCTTTTTCCCCCTCATCAATTATCAGGTATTTTTCTCTATTATTCCCATCCGATTCTCCGTCCTTTTCCTTCCCACCCCATCGTCCGTTTTTTGCGTCACCTTTTGCTCCTTTCAGTAATCTGATCTAATCCTTCGGGCCAGACCTATGAGAGTTCCGTATGGAGCTCAGTGGTCTGGTTAATCTGCTCTACATAACTGAATTCTCTATTATTCCCGATATTTATCGAGTATTTTCGTAGGAGGACGGGTGGGAGAGAGAGAGAGGAGGGTGGAGTAGTGTAAATCCGACCCTCCAATCTTCCCCTGGCCTCTCAGTGCTATGCGAGAGACGAGAGAGAGAGGGTGTCTCTCTCTCGCCACTCAAGGCCAGATTACGACCGCGGGGCTAAAATATACAATTTTCACCAGCCAATTGCTGTTACCACTTGTTTTAATGCTTTCCCATGTTCATATGTTCATATTAAAAGTAAAATAGGTGCATATGGATAAGTATTAATTATATATATGGTACATTGACAATTTTAGTGAGGAATTAATCAGAATACCTTAGCACAGGGGTGTGGTGTATACTACAGGGGCTTAGCGCTTTAGAGGTTAACGACCCTCACTGACTTATTACTACGAGGGATTAATATACATCCGTCCTTTTAACCCACAGAACACCAGCTGACATACAGTATAATAAATGTACAATGAAGGACTGGCCAGTTGTAATTTTTTTTCTCCTGAAAACAAATGCTATTTGATTAGTTATGAAGGAAAAACCACAAAAAACGCTCACCTAGGTCATTTAGGGGTCCTGTGGGACACAGAAAGTCGCAATTAACATGAGATGGGTAGGCAAAATACTGGAAAAATCCCTCTCGCACACACACGCAGCTGGACTTGAGGGTTTCCAACCATCGGTATTGTTGCGTGGGATACTAAAGCAGTTCCCATACAAATCTGAACCCTCTAGGTGCCATAGGACCAGAATAATTAAGGCGGATGCAACCGTTGCGTCGCTGGGACTGGGCGTTACATACATAGGCGACACATAACGTGCGTCGCTGGGGTCCAGTGGGTTAACTTAATTCTGGATACTATTAGACCATTTTATTCAATTTATGAAGAGCTTCCACTAACTAACAGACTTTGAACTATCTCGCTTTACCCTTTTTACTACAGCAGATCGTTTATAAGCTGCACAAAATAGTCTAAATATAGTTAAAATCAAATTAACCCCTTCAGCATGATGACGCCTTTTTACCTTTGATTCTGGCTAAAATTAAACGATATTATGCAGTTTAAGAAGGACCTGTGGTATTCAGAGGGTTTCTTGAGATCATATTTACCCCTTTGAGTTCTAGAGGTAGATAATAAGGTAAAGGAAATCGTCTGTTGGTAACCAGAATATGATGAAAATTACGTCATGGTGCTGAAGGGGTTAATGACCAAAGTGACTTATTAATACGAGGGATTAATATACATCCAACACACATTTTTAAGTTTATTATAACAAATAGGCTAGGCATCTGGATATAAAAGAACAAGGTGCAATATTACAAGAAACTTAGGTGTTAGCAAATCACAGAAAGTAGTCACGAGTATCATCCACACATTAACACAATCACATAAATATACAGGTACTTCTCAATTAAAATTGCCTCATTTTCAGTAGTTTAATTAATACACTGTTCGTTAGAGACCAAATTCACGTAAGGGGAGGTATTTAGTTTGTTCCCTAGACCTCCATCAAGCTTAAAATTACACCCCCTTGAGTCCCTTTCACGATAAATTTGTACATTTTTCGGTAGAAAAATGTCCCGGCCGAAGGCCGCTTCCTGTAACGACATATCACTGTGCCACTTGCAAGATCATAACTCCTACAGAAGAGAAAGGTTTTCAACTGTTTTTTGAAAGAGTCTATGGAGTTCAGCTGTCTAATTGATAAAGGCAATTAATTATATAACCTAGGAGCCACGAAAGAAAAGGACCGATCAGAGAAAGAGGACTGCTGGATAGCTACCGGTTCATCAAGACGCAGCACATCATCACTGCTTCTCAGGATCACACCAGAACGTGCCAAAGGGCATCTCAAGAGGTCAGCAAGATACTTAGGTTCCCCAAACGCCTTAAAAGTCATCAGACACAACTTAAACTCTATCCTAGCTTTAACTGGCAACCAGTGCAGCTCTATCAAATATGAAGAAGTGGGGGTTCTTGGAGGTAGATCAAATATGAGCTCTATTTAGTATGGACTGAACTTTTTGTAGCAAGTAATTAGGAAGGCCAACCAATAAGGCATTACAATAGTCCACACGTGATAGGACAATTGAGTGAACCAATGTTAGAAGACAGCGCTTGTTAAGAAACCGTTTCACTGAATGTAAGTTTCTGATTTGGAGATTACAAATTTTGATGACCTGATTGATGTGATTCTCATAGTTCAATTTAGAGTTAAAGTATACTCCAAGGTTTCGCACTGAGCTTACTGGGTGAAGTTGAGAACCTCCTATATCCAGAGTCAATACATTTTCAGCATCATTTCCCCTTCTATTTCCATGAATGATAATGATCTCTGTTTTGTTCTCATTCAGTTTGAGTTTCTGCTTTGCCATCCAGATCTTAATGTCAGACAATAAAGATTCCATTTTGGTCTTAGTACGGTATCACTAATGTTTTCTATCTTCACATACAACCGAGTGACATCAGCTTAAAGGTGATAGGCAACACCATGAGCATCTAGCAAGGATGCCAAGCTGCTAGTGTAAACTATAAAGAGGATCTGTCCCAGAACCGATCCCTGAGGAACTCCAAACAGGGGGGCTCGGTCAGAGATGGTATGGCCAATCACCACACGGTGATTAAAGGAATAAAATACTGGACTGGGCTTTAGTTTGACACCCTGGTACGAAATATATAAGATAAAAGAAAAAATAAATAATAATATGCTGGTATTTGTCCTGAGTGACAGTTCTACAAGTGGATTCACGAATGCTCACATTTTCCTCTTTTTTCCCCCTTTTTTCATTCAATCGTTCGTCTAAAATAATACAAAGTTTATAATCATCATTAAGGGGGGATGGGCGTACGTATTTGCTTATTTAAGTATAGTTTTATTATTTTTTTAGTTTCCTCCGTAGAACTCCATCAAGCTTAAATAAACCCCCCCCCCCCCCACCCCCCCAAGAAAAAATTCAAGGCCGAAGGCCGAATCACCTTAAATTGCTCGCTAGGAAAAAATTGACACCTAAATGACACAAAAAGTCTTGATGGGGTAAAAGGTGTTAAAATTGCCAAACTAATGGGCCGAAAGTCTTAAAATATGGAAAGTAATGGGGCTAAACATGATGGAGAAGGGGGACCAGATAAACTACCATCCCCCAAGGTTAAGAATACAAGCGACTCCCTCAAAACAACACACAACACAACACAACACAACACAACACAACACAATGCAACAACAACAACACAAACACACAAACACACAAACAAACAAACAAACAAACACACACACACACACACACACACACACACCCACCCACACACACACACACCCACACCCCATGGCGTAACTGATAGCGCGTCTGGCTCACAACCAGAAGGTCCCGGGTTCGAGACATTTGGGCAAGTCTCCTAACGGTGTAGCCTCTGTTCACCTAGCAGTATAAATAGGAACCTGGTATAAGTGGACGAAGTTGTGACGTCCCATCTGGAGTTGGTGATCGGTTACAAGGTGAGATGGGTATCGTACTGGTCAACCTAAGCTACTGGTCAACCTAAGCCTTCGGGTGAGACTGGTACCGTAGTGAGAATGGTACCGTACAGATTAACCCTAAGCCTTCGTTTCCAGATGTCGCCAATTGGCTAAAATACAGACTACACACACATCCACAGCCATTCCAACGATACATAAACACTTAACATGCATTTCAAGCAATACATTCCCAGTTAAGGAGGCGCGATAATAATGAGCTTAGCTCGCATTGCGTGGATTCCCCTTGACGAACAAGCAAGTGAACACACACACACACACATACACACATACAGTACATTCTCTAAGGTTAAATTACCCAATTATTCAACTCGGAGAAGATATCTCTCTCTCTCTCTCTCTCTCTCTCTCTCTCTCTCTCTTAATTGAACACATACTCTGAGATTATACTGTATAACCAAATAAGTAGACAATTTTACTCAACTTAAGAAAGTCCTCTTCTATCTATCTATCTATTGCCTGACGCCGTGATCCCCGAAGGGGTGGCCACGAACGAACCGCCCCCATGCACCTCTGTCCCCAGTCAGTCGACGCCCCTCCCCCCAACCAGCACCGCCTTCGTTCATGTAGTTCCTCACTCCATCCTTCCACCTCATATTCGGTCTACCTCTCCCCCTCTGTCCCTCCACCTCGCTCTCGTACACCCTCTTAGTCATTCTCTCGCTTTCCATACGTTCCATATGGCCGAACCATCTCAAGTTGTTCCTTTTCACACTTTCCAGCACATCTACCTCCACACCACACCTCCTTCTTACTTCCTCATTAGTCTGTCTATCCCTCCATGTAACTCCGCACGCACTCCTTAAGTAATTCATTTCCACTGCTCTCACTCTTGGTCTGAGTCTCTCAACCAACGTCCATGCTTCGCTTCCGTAAGTCAGTGTCGGGATTACCACACTGTCATGCAAGGACTTCTTCACTTCCATACTGACCACCCTATTTCTTGTTACTGCTTTTAGCGTTCCTACAACCCTCTTCCCCTGTTGTACCCTCTCCCGCACCTCTTCATCCATAGTCCCATCTTTACTCAACACACTGCCCAGATACTTAAAAGAGTTGACGATCTCCATAGCCTGACCGTTCAGCTTCACCTCACACTCTGTGACTTCACCCCTTTCGAAGACCATAACCTTGCTCTTCCCCGTATTTACCTTCAAATTCCGTTTTTCGCACACTGTTCCAAACTCATTTACCAGACCCTGCAACTCCCATTCATTATCACTCATCAGAACTGTATCAGTCCTCTTGAAGTTGATTAAGCGAAAATCTGACTCCGCTAAAATTTTCAAACGGATATCAACTTCAGTATCGGGTATTGTATTTTAGCGACCTCAACATTATTTAATCAAAGTCAACTGAGAATAACCTGGGATATAGCGATAATGATAATAAAAATAATAATAATAATAATAATTCTTACAGTTTCTTACAGTAGATCCTCTGGAAAAAGGCAAACTATGCCTGTGTATCCAGCTCAGTACCAGTACTTGCACTGCTGCGGTCGTTCACGGTGTTGGCGGCGGCGGTAGCAGACGCAACATTTTTACTATTCTGTATTTTTGTTTTATAATCAAACTTCAAATCTTGTCTTCCCCATGCTTTATCAAGATTACTTTCAAACTCCCTTATTGATTCGGAATCGACTACATACTGGGGCAGTGCGTTCCACTCATTTACCACTCTATCACAAAATGAGTTCTTTGCCTTCTCAAGCCTATTTCTTTCTTTGTAAATTTTCTTGGAGCGTCCTCTCGTTCTTGTTCCCTCCCGCATCAAGAAGATACCTTCACACACATCCTCATCGTACTTTCCTGACACTATCTTGAAAGTCTCTATCATATCCCCTCTCTTTCTCCTATATGCCAGTGTCGGAAGCCCCAGTGTCCTCAACCTCTGCTCATAGCCTGCGTTCTTCAACGTTGGTACCAGCTTGCTAGCTCTCCTCTGCACTTTCTCCACTGCTTCTATATCCTTTACCATATATGGAGCCCACACCTATCATAATAATAATAATAATACAGTAATAATGCTACTACAGGACTAAAATATCTACTAAACTACTTCAACAGGTATACTACTACAGTACTACTATAGTCCGTTCATTCTAGGTTGGGCAGAAATCGTAACCCCTAACCTCTCATAACGCTAAAAGGACTGGAGTAATCGAGCTAATATTTCTACCAAATAGGAAGACTTGGCTAGGGAATATGTGTATAAATTGACAGCTAATTTGCTCTAGCGCTTTTTTAATTACAGAGGTTAGAGATTACAATTTCTGCCCAACCTAGAATGAACAGACTTTAATAAAAATAACTTATCTACCTTTTCTGATCCTGCCATGCGGTGATCTTAAAGTTAGGATTAACAGCGTACCTCCTTTCAACCCTATAATGAAAATAAATATAACAGTAATTACCAATACAGTATTATAATGTCAAACTTGCAAAATAAACAAACCAAAACAGGGACGAGACAATATAAAGGCAAAAGAACTTATACATTTTTTTTATGTGGAAATAACACTTTAGCAAAATAAAATTATGAAATAAAATAACACAAAACCACCACATACGGTGTATATATCACTAGATGAGCAAGTTAATCTGTTTCCCAAGCAAACTAATCGCATATATAATAACTCCCTATTTATTAGTGGCCCCTTCATCATTGATGATGCACCTTAACAAAGTTTATGGCAAATCTTTGAACTCAAGCTTGTCTTTCAAACTTCCCGCCCGGGAGAGATCAAAATACGATTGCCACACACCGTGAGCGAAACGCTCTTAAATACCACTCACGGACTCGTCCTATATGATGTGGGTATCACTACTAGAAAAAAATAGCAAAAAATAATGAAATAAAAAGATTAAACTTGATCTTAGCATTGCGCTTCTCATGCGTCTGCTGTTTCTGCACGCTTCGCCTCACTCATCGAAGTGATCACCCGTTCTTCCTTCTCCCGGGCCCACTTGAATCGGACGTGCGTTCGGGTGCTCCAGCCAGCCTTCATTCTTCACCTTTCCTCGGCTATAGTGAGTCTTTTGCTCACATGTACATGCTAAGTGCTGAGAATAGGTAGCTTATAGACTAGGTGTAGGCTGTGAGTGTCCTTTAGTGGGCCATGGAGACTGTTTTTCAGGGTTCAATATGCTAAAGCGAGTGTGTTAGGCGGAGTCCTCGTTGTGTTAAGGTGAGGCTCCTAAGTGCTTGTTTTATTATCCTAGCTCATTTTAGTTCACTGTTAGTCATGAGGCTTCTTATAGGGTGAACCGGGGCCTGTTGCTTGGTCCATTTTGGGTGTGCAACAGTATACCTCATGGGCTAGTGCTCGGGGACTGTCTCACTTAGTTGAGGGGTCCTGCACGGAGCCATGCTGCTCTTCAACCTACTCTTCTTGATTTCTACGTGTTATGTTGGTCTTCGCTGGATCGCAGGTTTGTGCTACAATGACTAATTTCAATGCCATCTGCCCCCATCTAGTTGGCCTCATGTAGGTTGTGTATATATGGCTAGGGTGTGTTATTATTGATGCTATATTATTATTCATGTATAACCATGCCATGTATGTGCACGTTGTTCATTCCTTTTTGGAGGGTTGGCCCTTCCGGCGGAATTTTCATATAAAGTGAGACTTAATTCAACGTGACTCTAGTTGTTTCACGTGGTTTTTCCGCCGGGAAACATCTATGTTAAAATTCAGAATATCCTCGTTTGGTACAGGATTGAAATGGATTTTTGTTTGTTTCGTTTACAGCGTCTAGTATGATTTCAGCTCGTCCGGCATTTTACAACAAAATTATGTTTTGAGAGTGTTCGGCTAGTCCGCCTCCGTTACAACAACTTTTTCCGCCGCGTAAACTTAACAAAGAAAAACGTTCGTTGCTTGGTGCTGTCCGAACGTTCCGCCTGGTGGTTGAAATGGGGAGCCACTGCCGCCGGGACAATGACGGCTGAGCCGAGAAACGAACTCACCCATTCCTATCTTGTAACTTTCAGTTATCTGTATTGCTCGCATACAAGGCGCTGGTCCGCCGGGATTAAGAATTAAAATCTATAGTTGCGTTGTCGCCGGATTTAGTTCTTGCATCACAAGATGGGATGAGGTCAGTGTTATTCACTTAGGTAAGAAGTTATTATATAAGTAGCACATGGTAGGCTATCCCTGGTGGTGGTGTGGACGACGTAGTTGCTGCAGTTGACGAAGTATCTAAGCTGGCCCCTGCTAATACAATGTACGTCATCCACGTTGGATCCAACGATGTACAGCGAACCCGGTCGGAAGATTTGCTTTTAAAGTACCAGCAGCTGATCAAGTCGTTTAAGGAGAAGTCATCAAGGATCATCGTCTCAGGAATCGTCCCCCGGCTTGGTGTAGAGAGCCGATTTTACAACATAGCCATCAGCACAAATCGTTGTCTAGCAAACCTCTGCAGGAAGGAAAACGTGGGATTCGTCGACACCTGGGACAATTTCTACTACGATGACTATTTGTTTTCGGACGATGGAGTTCATCTGAACCAGGTGGGAGCAGCACGTTTTGGGCGTCTTCTCAACGATGCGGTGAAGGATTTTCGGAGAAGAAATCAACTCAGCACAGGACAACCAGGAAGGAGGACCGAAGACAGCGAGGGCGGCAACCTGCGGAAGGAATTAAATGCTAATCTGTCAAGAACCGCGAATTTGGATAAAGCTCCACCAACACGACCCAAATTCAAAACCGCCAGGGATAACGACCGAGGACCGATGTCAGCCATGAATGTAAATGTAGATCCGATCAGAACCAAAAATTTGATTAAAGAACGTTCTGTGAGTTCTAAAACCGCAACTTTAAAGGTTTTCTATTCAAACGCTCGTAGCATACGCAATAAATATTCAGATTTAGAGGAACTAGTGTTTACTGAAAATTATGATGTGATTGGTATAACAGAATCTTGGCTCAATACAGTAGATAGAGACTTTTTAGCAGAGTATTCACTTCCCGGTTATGTAATGTTTGAGAAAAGACGAATAAATAAAAATGGAGGTGGCGTTTTATTTTATATCAAAGAAAGTCTTAACCCGACCCTCTTGTCAAAACCTCAAATTGTGAACATCGACACATCTTTTGTGCTAATAAAGAATAATAAAGGTACAAAAATAATACTTGCATTAATATACAGACCTCCAGCTCAATCAGTGCAAAATGACCGAGAAATTTATGAACAAATTGCAGATGTAAGTAACTCACAAGATACCATATTTTTTGGCGACTTTAATTTACCTGTGACCAAGTGGGGCGATACTCTTACTTCACACTCCGGACATGACTTGTATACGAACTTGGAGGAGAGTTCGCTTTATCAATTTGTTCGAACACCGACCCGTGGTAATAACGTTCTTGACATTGTACTTGCAACAAAAGAAGAATTAATTGAGAATTTGAATGTTGGTGATGAATTCAGTAACAGCGACCATCGTACGATAACTTTCACTTTAAACTTTACTAGTAACGAACCAAATAGTAGCATCGAAAAAGTCCCTAATTTCAAGAAAGCAAACTTTCATAAACTTAGAGCTATGTTTAAAGAAACTGACTGGAGCTTTTTAATTAACAATAACGACATAAATACATCTTGGAAGTTATTCGAAACCACTTACCTAAAAGCAGTGCAAGACTGCATACCATCGAAAGTACGGCGTCCAGGCCATAATAATAAGCCCAAATGGTGGAATAAAGATATTTCAAACTGCCTGCTTGCTAAAAAATTTGCTAATGATAGATTAAAATCCTCACAAAATGACGAAGAACGGGTGAAATTTGTAGAGCTACGACGCAAAGCCAAAAAGTAAATTAAGCAAAGTAAAAAGACCCTAGAGGTACATATTGCGAATCAAAGTAAAACAAACCCGAAAGAATTCTATAGTTATATCAGAAAGAAAAAAGTAGTTACTTCAACTGTTGGACCGTTAGTCGATGAAAATGGAGAATACACTAAAGACGAAGTACAAATGAGTAATGCCCTCAATACCTTCTTTGCATCAGTTTTTACAACAGAAGACCTCAGTGATATCCCTACACCATCGCCGATTCAGATTGATAATTCAGATGTTCTAAGCAATATCACCGTTACAGAGAGAGAAGTATTGAATTGTTTAGATAAACTCAAGGTAAATAAAACGCCTGGACCTGATACAATCTCGCCTAGAGTTCTAAAGGAAGCTAAGGATGAGCTCTCCAAACCACTGACATTACTATTCAATAAATCCTTGCAGTCTGGAACTATGCCTGATCAGTGGAAGATAGCCAACGTAACACCGATATTAAAAAAAGGCAGCAAATCCCTACCCAGTAACTATCGTCCAATTAGCTTAACCTCAGTTGTATGTAAAATGCTAGAAACGGTAATAAGAGACAGACTCGTAAATCACTTAGAGGAAAATAACATACTTAAAGATACTCAACACGGCTTTCGTAAAAAACGTTCCTGTTTAACAAACCTCTTAGACTTCTTCCACGATATCCTCAACCTCTACGATGAGAGTAAAGCTGTAGATATTATATACCTTGATTTTCAAAAGGCCTTTGACAAAGTTCCCCACAAATGTTTACTGATAAAACTAAAAGCGCATGGAATACAAGACGGTGTGTTGAAATGGATAGAAAATTGGCTCAGCGACAGAAAGCAAAGAGTAGTCGTAAACGGTAAGGCATCTAAATGGACCAATGTAAGTAGCGGGGTACCCCAGGGATCGGTACTAGGACCAATTCTCTTTCTAATTTACATCAACGACATAGATGAGGGTCTCACCTGTACAATCTCAAAATTTGCTGACGATACAAAAATTGCAAATAGCGTATGTACTCTCAAAAGATCAAGTTGACGATATGCAACACAATCTAGATAAATTGTCACATTGGGCCCAAATTTGGCAAATGAGTTTCAATGCGGATAAATGTAAAGTACAGTACTACATATCGGATACCTAAATGAGAAAGCAAACTATTCGATGAATGGCACTCAGCTTAAGAATGTAAACAGAGAAACCGATCTGGGAGTAACAATATCGAGTAACCTAAAACCGAGTCAACAATGTTCAGAAGTTGTTAAGAAGGCAAACAAAATAATTGGCTTTATAGGCAGATCATTTGAGCATAAATCCAAAGACGTTATCCTAACCCTTTACAATTCCTTAGTCCGCCCTCTTCTGGAATACTGCGTTCAATGCTGGTGCCCTTATTACCAAAAAGACATAAACAAGCTAGAACGAGTTCAACGTAGACTTACCAAAATGATACCTAGCCTAAAGAACAAACCATACGAAGAGCGTCTTAGAGAATTAAATCTATTTCCTTTAACCCAGCGCAGATTAAGAGGTGACTTAATTCAAGTGTTCAAAATCATCAAAGGCATCGACAATATGAACTGTAGTAAGTACTTCACTATCGACCAATCTAATTACACGCGGGGAAACGGTTGCAAAATTATTGGTAAATCTTTTAACTCACACGAATCTAAGAATTTCTTCTTCAATCGAGTTGTCAACTTGTGGAATGGGCTTCCCCGAGACGTTATAGACTGCAGCACCGTTGATTCATTTAAATTCCGCCTAGACAAATATCTCGCATCAAACCCGCGACTGACTGCGTTTGTAAATGAATAACTTTATTTTATCCTCCCCTCAGTTACTAACCCATATGTCCCCTACTAACTTCCTAGTCCTGCCACGGACATTAGTTCCAGGGCAGTAGTTCCCTTTCCAATGTTCCCTTACCCACTCTAAACCACTGTTTGGACACTTGATCCTCAGTGTTTTGGAGGACAAGCAGCCTAGAAGGGTCACTAGACCTGTTGTTGCTTGATTTCCTTTGTACTCCTTTGTACTCACTACTCGCTTACATTTCTGGGGAATGTACTTAACGTAAAGGAAACTAAGATTGTAGTGTTATTCAACTGTTCTTTTTCTTTAACGTTGGAGATATATTTATTATATATTAAGCTTTGCCAGCCTAGCGTGTCCTTATGAGCATCGATTCTTGGATCTTTCTCACCCACAGGTTCGCATGTGGGACACCTAGGAAGGTCAGCTATCTCCCTGGCGGGAGGAGGTTAATCATGGATAGGAATTTATTAGTGGCCCCTCCATCATTGACGAACATGCCTATTACATAAGGCATCCTCTTCAAACACTAATCCGCCGTAGTTTGAATCTACCGCGCAGAGCATTTAAAAAACTGAGGAGCCTTCATCATGAGCGCACGCGACCTCACTCATGGCTTCAGTCATTATGAATTGGGTTCTCACTACGAAAAAACTTCGTAAAAAATAAAAACAAAAAGAAAATAAGAATAACTATCCAATAAGCTTTCCATCATATCGTGGATGTACTTGTGTGGATTTCTGACCAGACGCTGATTCAGGCGTCATTCCTCCTTCTCTGCTCTGCGCTCAGCCTGCCCGGACCTGTCTCCCCACGCTCCGCGGGTTCCGCATTTGTTGCGTCCCTAGTGAGTTTTTTCTCATTGGTTTACTCCAGGATGTATCGAATAAGGTTAGGATATGCGTAGCAGGAGTGTCCTGGGCTGGTTGCCCGCAGTGCAGTGTATTTTGGGTCGTATGTTTGGGGCATCTATTTCGGATGTACCCTCGTGGTCCTGTTGTGGACAGGTGAATTTTTTCACAGTTAAGCTAGCTTTGTGATGCAGGCGGCTTTCATTACGCGTTATTGCTTCCTTTTATCTTTCTGATGAGGTAGCGTATTTTTGCTGTCGTTCCCAGCGTATTTTTCTTCACTTAGTGAAGTTTTTTCTGGGTCCCGAGTCAGTTCTTCCCTTTGCCGGAAGTGTTTGCTACAGTGGTGTGTTGGCGGTGGTTCCTGTTGTGATATAATTCAGTGCTTTTTGTTTATATTCCGACATGTTACTGTTATCCGTCTGCTAGGCCTAGCCAGCCTCTCGTAGCTTTATCACATATACAAGTGTTATTGATTTATTTTCTAAATATGTACTACTGTGTCATGTGTATCCTGGTTTAGTTGTGTATTGGCTAATTCCACAGACTATTTATGTGTCCTGGGTTAGTTGTGTTTTGGCTAATTCCACGGACTATGTTGGGCCCGGCGTTAGTTGTGTTTTAGCTACGCCTCGGTCCGGTGTTGCGTTCAGATGGTATCTGGACGGGGTGGGTTTTTTTCCGGCGGGTTTTTCTCGGTTTCACCTTGATAACCCCGGCTGGTTGCCTAGTTTTGGCCACGCGTGGTTTAAAACAGGCTTGTTTCCCCGGCGAGTGGGTGTCTGTGGCTCCCCAGGTCTGCGTCTCTGGGGTGCCTGTTTCATCCCGGCGGGTTGGCTGTACCCATCTAACAGTGTTCATACGGACACGTGTTGTTTGTAGTTTTTTCGGTTTTGCAAAGCCAATATAAAACTATGCTGTAGTTGTATTTCCTCCCCGGCGATCTGTTTCAAAGAAGTGGGGATAGGAACAATTGGGGTTAACTTTTAAACTTTAATTCACCCGGTGGGTGCAACCTGGAAGGTTGGGATGACCGAATTTGCAAAATTCAGTTTAGTTGACCAGTCAATTGAGGGATGCTTTGTGAATCGCCTCCTTCAACATACGGCGCTTTAGGGCACATTTGGGGTTAACGTTTTTTAAACTATTATTCACACCCGGCGGGTGTTTCTTGCACGGATGAGAATAACGAATTTACAATTCAGTTAGTTAACCAGACATTTGAGGGATACGTTTTGTATCGCCGCCTTCAACATACGGCGATCTAAAAGATACTTCGGCAGAAGTTAGATCTCGTATATTTGTCAGGCTTCCCAGTTTTTTATCTACGAGATAATTCGGGGGCCGGCGTCTTTTTTAGGGTTTTTTTTCCAATATTTAATATGGAAACAAACACCACCGGAAAGACTTAATCACTTATAAACGCCATGATGGTCTTTATATATTATGTCAGAGGGTATTCATAAATCTTTTGGACAAATTAAGATATTCTGAAATCTTTTACTTAGGAAACCCCACCGCGTGGCGAGCTGTGGTCGTTGAGTATTACGTCTCGTTACCCGGCGGGTTATTTAACACCTGTGTGCGAACATGAGTGGGTTAACCTTATGAGCATTAATTCCTGGAAATTTTAAATTTTCCAGAGCTGGGTCCCGGCGGGTCTATGCAGAACCTGGAGTAGTTTCCCTCCAGTCTCTGTCATGGCTACCTTTGCCCCGGTTTTTGCTGTATGCATTACGCCCTCCTGTTCAGGTATCCCTATTTTTGCGCACACACTTTGTATAAAATGTGTTAAAATGTCTCGTTTGGTGGGGGTTACCTTTCCGGCGTTTTTCTCGTTGCTCCGAGAACACCGTTTTGGTTTACCGAGTTTTAGTCAGGATGGCTAAAATAGGTAAGTTACCCCGACGAGTTTGGTCGCTTGAGGGCTCATCAGAAACTGCGTTTTTCTGTGGTCGAGCCTGGGATCAGGCTTCCTGTGTTATTCATTGCTTTATGCATTACGCCCTCCTGTTATGTCTCGTTTGGTGTGGGTTACCTTTCCGGCGTTTTTTCTCGTTGCTCCGAGAACACCGTTTTTGGTTACCAAGTTTTAGTCAGGATGGCTAAAATAGGTAAGTTACCCCGACGAGTTTGGTCGCTTGAGGGCTCATCAGAAACTGCGTTTTCTGTGGTCAAGCCTGGGATCAGGCTTCCTGTGTTATTCCCGGTGAGGGGGGCTCCACACAGTTATTTATTGGGGTTAACTTTTAAACTTTAATTCACCCGATGGGTGCAACCTGGAAGGTTGGGATGACCGAATTTGCAAAATTCAGTTTAGTTGACCAGTCAATTGAGGGATGCTTTGTGTATCGCCTCCTTCAACATACGGCGCTTTAGGGCACATTTGGGGTTAACGTTTTTTTTAAACTATTATTCACACCCGGCGGGTGTTTCTTACACGGATGAGAATAACGAATTTACAATTCAGTTAGTTAACCATACATTTGAGGGATACGTTTTGTATCGCCGCCTTCAACATACGGCGATCTAAAAGATACTTCGGCAGAAGTTAGATCTCGTATATTTGTCAGGCTTCCCAGTTTTGTGGGTGGATCTCAGCTGCGACCGGCCAACTCTGTTCGAAATCTGGGTGTATATGTGAACTCCCGATTAGATTTCAAAGAGCATGTAAACCAGATAGTTAAAAGTTGTTACTTGCACATCAGAAATCTCTATTTGGTGAAGCCGTTTATAACCAGACGTTGCCTTCTGACGTTGGTTCACTCATTGGTCTTCTCTCGTGTTGATTATTGCAATGCCCTGTTGGTGGGTCTTCCAAATTATATTTTGAAGAAAAGTTCAGTCTGTTCTTAACAGGGCCGCAAGACTAATTTTTGGTGTTCCACCTAGAACTCCTACCATCTCTTCATAGAACTGCACTGGCTGCCAGTAAGCAAATAGAATTTAAGTTGTGTTTGGTGACTTTTAAGGTTCTCAATTTGGTGAGCCTAGGTACCTTGCGGAGCTGCTCAGGCCCCACCGGCACACCATGGTGTAGTTGTGCGTCATGACAATGACCCTTTTCGTCTTGATGAACCAAGGGCTTTCCAGCAGTCTTCTTTCTTTGAGAGGTCATTCTCCTACATGGCTCCGAGGTTGTATAACAGGTTGCCGCTGTCCATGAGACAACTGAGTTCTGTTGAATGCTTCAAGAGACAACTTAAGACTTTTCTCTTTGAGAGAAGCTATGATCTTGAGAGAGGTGTCATGACAGATGGCTATAGAGTTTAGGCTATTTTGCCACTGCTGGTGATTGTTAAATGTGTGTTGTATATGAGCCTTCTTTTGATGCATTGATTTTTGTTCTTTTTTCTTTCTCTTTTCGAGCGCTAGTGAATTCTTCGGAAAAATTGGCGCTTATGAGAAATAAGTAACATGCTTATTATTATTATTATTATTATTACGAGATAATTCGGGGGCCGGCGTCTTTTTTTAGGTTTTTTTTTCCAATATTTAATATGGAAACAAACACCACCGGAAAGACTTAATCACTTATAAACGCCATGATGGTCTTTATATATTATGTCAGAGGGTATTCATAAATCTTTTGGACAAATTAAGATATTCTGAAATCTTTTACTTAGGAAACCCCACCGCGTGGCGAGCTGTGGTCGTTGAGTATTACGTCTCGTTACCCGGCGGGTTATTTAACACCTGTGTGCGAACATGAGTGGGTTAACCTTATGAGCATTAATTCCTGGAAATTTTAAATTTTCCAGAGCTGGGTCCCGGCGGGTCTATGCAGAACCTGGAGTAGTTTCCCTCCAGTCTCTGTCATGGCTACCTTTGCCCCGGTTTTTGCTGTATGCATTACGCCCTCCTGTTCAGGTATCCCTATATTTGCGCACACACTTTGTATAAAATGTGTTAAAATGTCTCGTTTGGTGGGCGTTACCTTTCCGGCGTTTTTCTCGTTGCTCCGAGAACACCGTTTTGGTTTACCGAGTTTTAGTCAGGATGGCTAAAAATAGGTAAGTTACCCCGACGAGTTTGGTCGCTTGAGGGCTCATCAGAAACTGCGTTTTTCTGTGGTCGAGCCTGGGATCAGGCTTCCTGTGTTATTCATTGCTTTATGCATTACGCCCTCCTGTTATGTCTCGTTTGGTGTGGGTTACCTTTCCGGCGTTTTTTCTCGTTGCTCCGAGAACACCGTTTTTGGTTACCGAGTTTTAGTCAGGATGGCTAAAATAGGTAAGTTACCCCGACGAGTTTGGTCGCTTGAGGGCTCATCAGAAACTGCGTTTTCTGTGGTCAAGCCTGGGATCAGGCTTCCTGTGTTATTCCCCGGTGAGGGGGGCTCCACACAGTTATTTTGTTTGGTCTTTCCCTCCCGGCGACCTTTTTTACAAAGAGGTCTGGGGCAGGTATAAGTGGTTTGACATTGCATATAAAACCCGGAGGTTGTACCTTCGGGTGGTTATATTAACGATATTGCGCTCCGCGATAATTTGCCAAACAACTGATTGATACAATAGGGTATCACGGCGGCCTAGAGGGCGATCTGTGAGGGCTCCTGGCAGAAGCCGGATTAGAGATTAAGATAGGCTTAGACTTTTTATGGGATAAAAAGATGCCTGAATCTTACTAGTGTTTCAAGTGTAAAGGGATACTTGAAGGACTTCATCTTTAATAAAGATATGTTTCATCTTTATGAGGATTCAGAAGTTATGCTTAATTCTTTCGAACAGGTAAAAGATATGCTGAAATCCTTAATAAACAATTGGAACAATGTTGTTTGTTTGTTTAGTCTTTCTCCTCCCGGCGACCTTTTTACAAAAAGGTCTGGGGCAGGTACAATTGGTTTGACATTGCATATAAAACCCGGCGG
This sequence comes from Paralithodes platypus, assembly GCA_032716605.1. Classification (NCBI taxonomy): domain Eukaryota; kingdom Metazoa; phylum Arthropoda; class Malacostraca; order Decapoda; family Lithodidae; genus Paralithodes; species Paralithodes platypus. The sequence goes on along the minus strand of CM064492.1, from coordinate 10,446,787 downwards.
TTATACCTTCGGGTGGTTATATTAACTGATTAGCAATTCGCGATCATTTGCCAAACAATTGATTGATACAATAGGGTATCACGGCCTTCAAGACGGCGATCTATGAGGGCTTCTGGGAGAAGCCGGATTAGAGATTAGGATAGGCTTAGACTTTTTATGGGATAAAAAGATGCCGGAATCTTACTAATGTTTCAAGTGTAAAGGATACTTGAAAGACTTCATCTTTAATAAAGATATACTTCATCTTTATGAGGATTCAAAGATATGCTTAAAAATCTTCTGGACAGGTAAATATATCCTGAAATCTTTAATATGAAACTAAAGGAAAACGAGAAGTAGTGGTGGAGTGCTACGGTTCGTTGACCGGCGGTCTTGTGACACATATTTTGTACCATTTTTTGGGTGTAACCCTATGAGCATTAATCCCCGGAAAATTCTCTTTCCAGGGCGGAGTACCGGTGTTGCACCAGGTGACCAGGAAGTTCCCGGGGGCGGGGTAGTTTTCCCCCAGTCTCTGCCATGTCGGCACTTGAACCTCTCATTGCTGTATGTTCAACGCCGTTAAGATCAGGTATCCCTATATATTATTTTCATTTGTTAATGAAATAATTTAATCACTGAATAATAATAACCATATATATTTTCTATGATTATATTAGGATAATATTGTGTTTATTTATAGTAATTTATTTTAATACAATTAAATATAAATTAAATTAATTAGTATACTTTATGATTTTGCTCACCAGCTCTGCTTTCAATGTGTTAATGAGCTATGGGAGCTTTTAATTATCATAAACCTTTACAGGGCTCTCTTTTAGAGAGTATACCGAGCTCGCAAGCGAGGGACAGCCACAGCCAAGGTGTATGGCGATACTCACAGTCCTGGCAGGACAGAACACATCCCTTTGTGACTCAACTAGTGCTGACGTCCACGGGATGCCGATGTACCATCTTCTACCCCAGTTTTAACATGGCAACATGTGGAGGTCCCGGCTTCGGCGGGATCTTCCCATGATAAGCCAGACTTAACGGATGAAGAACAACGATCTCTGGTCTCAGAGATGGAGGTTGAAGAGTCCAGTCACCTTTTAGGCGACTCTCAGGGTACTGTCGAATCTCCACGGAGTTCGTCATCGGCTAGGTATGTACCGGCGGAAGAGATTGATGGACTACTATTGAATGCACTTAATAGGTTCTTGGGCCCTACGCCGGAAACTCCTCCTGATACGGGAGATCCCGCGATGTCGACGAATGTGCGACCTCTGGCTACATCCTTTGCTTTAGCGAAAATACCTAGCCATCCGCTTGTCAGGCCCAATTTCCAATGTGCCAGGCACAACAGCTCTCACTACTTCCACTGAATGCAGTTCACTGTATTCAGAAACAAGGGTCAACGAGGTCAAGGAAGTTGCTACTCGTGTCGGAAGAGATTTTTGTTCTAGCCAGCAGTCTAGATATTTATCTTCACGCATCTTATCTCCCAGGCGTAGCGAACGTCTGGGCAGACGCTCTGTCCCGGAGACAGAGCACGACAGTAGAATGGGATCTCAAGCAACCCATTTTCGACCTAATGATTGCGGAGCTCTCCCATCCACAAGTGGATCTTTTTGCGTCCGAGGAGACTCACAAGCTCCCTCTATACCTCACCCGCCGGGCGATAACGCCGGCAGGGGGGCCAGACGCCCTAGTGACAGACTGGAACAGATGGAGCTCCATCTATCTGTTTCCGCCGCCAGAGGCGTCACTAATGTGCCACGTAGTGAACAAACTACGAGTTTATCGAGGCTTAGTCTCGCTAATCGCGCCCCTGTGGCCGGCGCAGGTGTGGTACCAGCAATTAATAATGTGGTGCCCGGACCCGGTATCGCTCCCGGTCGGGTACTTCCACTTAGACACGATTGGCAACCTAGCGACCTCGCTGACTTTTGCATTATGGACATTCAGGAGGCCAAGTGGCTAGCACCATACGGTAGGGATGTGACCAATAAATTGCTCAATCAATATACTCAGTCTACTAAGCGACAATATCAATCACATTGGAAAGCTTTTACTTCTTGGATTGTTAGAACGGAACAAACTGTACCCTCAGTGGCATTGGTTTTTAATTACTTGAACTATCTGTTTGAGCAGAAACGTTTATCTGTGGTAACTTTGAAGAATCACTTAACTGCGATTAGAGTGCCCTTTTTCGACCTTACAGGTCTATCCATACCGGTGGCGGAGGAAACAGGATTTATGAGAGCGTGTTTTAAACTCCGCCCACCTCCCCGTCAGCTCATGCCTACTTGGTCTCTGGACAAAGCTTTGTCTTTACTTCATTCTCGTCTGTATCAAAATACTGCAGCCTTTGCTTTAATCTTAAAGAAGGCAGTTTTCCTTTTGGCTTTGGCCACCGGAAACAGAGTGTCTGAGCTGGCGGCGATGAGCAACACACCTAATTGTCTTAGGTTTGGTAGACTTAATGATTCAATTTCCATTGCACCCTCCCCGGCGTTTGTAGCCAAGAATGAGCATAGTGCACACGTGTTTTCTGAGTTCACGGTGCCGGCGTTAAAAGGGGGAAAAGTGCATCATAATTTATGTCCAGTGCAAGCTCTAACCAAATATTTGAGAATAGCTCCTCAAAACCCCCAAGGTGCTTTATGGGTAGCGAGTACGGGTAAACGCTTACTTAAACGGCGATTAGCCTCTCTTCTGGTAGAAGTCATTAAAGAGAGTAATCCCGGCGTTGTGGGTAGGGCCCACGATTTACGCAAGTGGGCGGCCTCTTTACGTTTCCTGAAAAACTTTTCAGTTGAAGATATTGCGTCCACACAGTTGTGGGCGTCTAATCATACGTTTCTCTCTAGATACTTGTCAGTTGCTCTAGACAAACCTTCCTTACCATGTATAGCTTTAAGGCAGAGGGTCTAGGTGGCCCTGCAGTCACTTATGTTTACTTTCACGGAAGGGGGGGGGTGCAGTCAGTTGACATAGGACACCCTAGACCCCGCCGGAGTATGAGAGCTGTGATACAATTTAAGGTTAAAATGTGATATGAAAATTTCTCTGCGAGAAATTGTGCTAGTACAAGGTTTAGTACAAAACAACGGTGTTGTTATAGTAGTTTTAGCTGCGAAAGCAATGTAATATTAGTTCAATGGAGTTCATTTGCAATTGATCTCCACATGTATTTTGGGGTTTATGATGTGCACATATAAACTTATAACTTATTATTTTTGTCACCACTCGTTGAGTGGGGTGCCTTTTGTAACTACAGATCTGTGTTCAGAATCTTCAGGGTTACCCATTTTTGTCGGGCAGGCTTCTTTGAAGCACGCACCTGCCTGAACCCCTTTTTCTTGTATATTCCGGCCTACGCCGTATTAAATACATTTTTCAAAAGTAAGAATACTATGTGGTTGTTTTTATTATCTGCTTTTCTAGAGTTATGATATGATTACGAATGTCCCCCTCCAGTCTTAGATATCAGGCATGTTCGTCAATGATGGAGGGGCCACTAATAAATTATAGGTTTGACTCCTGTAAGGAGATAAAGAAAACCTAATATTTAGTAGTGGCCCCGTAATCATTGACGACTGGGGCCCTCCCGACCGTCCCCTTCCCATTCGTTGATGTATTAAGGATTTTAGTTTACTTGATATGTCAGTGAAGGAGGAATGACGCCTGAATCAGCGTCTGGTCAGAAATCCACACAAGTACATCCACGATATGATGGAAAGCTTATTGGATAGTTATTCTTATTTTGTTTTTGTTTTTATTTTTTACGAAGTTTTTTCGTAGTGAGAACCCAATTCATAATGACTGAAGCCATGAGTGAGGTCGCGTGCGCTCATGATGAAGGCTCCTCAGTTTTTTAAATGCTCTGCGCGGTAGATTCAAACTACGGCGGATTAGTGTTTGAAGAGGATGCCTTATGTAATAGGCATGTTCGTCAATGATTACGGGGCCACTACTAAATATTAGGTTTTCTTTATCTCCTTACAGGAGTCAAACCTATAGTACTTTCTCTTTTTGTGCTGCTTTGGGTTGTACAAATTTAACGGTCATCGGGCACTCTCTATGTGTTAAGTGTTTTCCTTGTCTGGACCGATCTCATGGTCGTTGGCTTTCCCAATCATGCCCCGAGTGTTCAGCCCTCCGCAATGCTTATTTAAACCATGCAGATAGTCGGTGCAAGACTATTTTACTTCATATTCAGTCAGTGTATGTAACGTACTGTAAGACGGTAGCCCGCAAATCTTTACAATTGGATGACCATATATTAGAAGATTTGCTTAAAGGGGCATCAGTTACTTCAGTCCCTGGGGGTTCTTCTCGTGAGACTTCCTCCCGCCAGCCCAAGTGACCTAGGACATCAGATCCGCCGGACGCACCTCCGTTGTCTAGCCGGCGTGACAGGTCCCGCTCACCTAGACCAAGACCCAAGTCGCCTTCTTAGTCCAGTAAATCTAGCTATCTGTAGAACAAGCGGCGAAGAGGTCTCGCTCTGATTTTGACGCCGCACTATTTATTAGTGGCCCCTCCATCATTGACGAACATGCCTATTACATAAGGCATCCTCTTCAAACACTAATCCGCCGTAGTTTGAATCTACCGCGCAGAGCATTTAAAAACTGAGGAGCCTTCATCACGAGCGCACGCGACCTCACTCATGGCTTCAGTCATTATGAATTGGGTTCTCACTACGAAAAAACTTCGTAAAAAATAAAAACAAAAAGAAAATAAGAATAACTATCTAATAAGCTTTCCATCATATCGTGGATGTACTTGTGTGGATTTCTGACCAGACGCTGATTCAGGCGTCATTCCTTCTTCTCTGCTCTGCGCTCAGCCTGCCCGGACGTGTCTCCCCACGCTCCGCTGATTCCGCATTTGTTGCGTCCCTAGTGAGTTTTTTCTCATTTGTTTACTCCGGGATGTATCGAGTAAGGTTAGGATATGTGTAGCAGGAGTGTCCTGGGCTGGTTGCCCGCAGTGCAGTGTATTTTGGGTCGTGTGTTTGGGTCATCTATTTCGTGGTCCTGTTGTGGACATGTGAACTTTTTCACAGTTAGTTAGCTTGTGTTGCTGGCGGCTTTCATTACGCGTTAGTTTTTGCTGCCTTTTATCTTTCTGATGAGGTAAGCTTTGCTTACTGACGTTCCCAGCGTATTTTTCTTCACTTAGTGAAGTTTTTTCTGGGTCCCGAGTCAGTCTTCCCTTTGCCGGAAGTATTTGCTACAGTGGTGTGTTGGCGGTGGTTCCTGTTGTGATATTTCCAGTGTTTTGTGTATATTTCAAAATTTATTATGCCGTCTACTTAGGCCTAGCCAGCCACGCGTAGCTTTGCCACATGTACAAGTGTTATTGTTTATTATTTATAAATATGCCCTACTGTGTCATGTGTATCCGGGTTTTAGTTGTGTATTGGCTAATTCCTCGGACTATGTTTGTTCCTGGTTTAGTTGTGTATTGGCTAATTCCACGGATTATTGTGTGGACTTAGGTTAGTCATGCGTGGCTTCCTTCGTGTCCGTTGTACGATCAGATGGTGTCTGTTCGGGGTGGGTTTCCTTCCGGCGGGTTTTTTCTCGGTTTCACCATGAAAAAACCCGGCCGAGAGCCGTGTTGGGCCACACGTGGTTTTCACACAGGCTTGTGTTCCCGGCGATGAGGTGTCTGTGGCTCTCCAGGACTGCGTCTCTGTTGGTACCTGGTTTCAGGCACCCTTTGATTCCCGGCGGAATGACTGTACCCATCTCTAAAACGCTGTTCATGCGAACATACGTTATGTAGTTTTTCTACCAGGATTTACAAAAACCACATGAAAAATCTAGCTGTTGTTAAGGGCTTTCCTCCCCGGCGATCTTTTACAAAGAAGTGGGGACAGGAACTTATGGGGTTAACTTTTTGACATCTCACCCGGCGGGTGTACCTTGGTAGGGTGGGATGAACAACTAAGTCAATTAGTTCATTAACCAATCCATTTTAAGTGATACTATATGTATCGCCGCCTTTATACTTACGGCGATTGAAGGTTCAATTAGGGTTAACATCGTTTTTTCACACCCGGGGGTGCTCCTAGGTGGAGGAAATAAGGAATTTACAATTCAATTTCGAGTTAACCACTTAATTTAGTGATACAATTAGGTATCGCCGCCTTCAACCTTACGGCGATCTTTTGTGACAATTCGTTAGAAATCAGATCTCGTGTCAGCCTGCCCTGTGTTATTCTACTAAAATATTTCAAGGGCCGGCGTCTTTATGGGGGGTTGTTTTTGTTCCAAAAATTGAATCTTAAGACAGTCACCACCAGAAAGACTATAATCGCCATGCTGGACAGTTATATTATGTCAGAGGGTATTCTTCACTTTCTTCAAAAGATTTGTTTAGATATTCTGAACCCCGCCGCGTAGCGAGCTGTGATCATTGTGTCATTACATCTCGTTATCCGGTGGGTTATTAACACTTGTGTGCGAACATGTTGGGTTAACCTTATGAGCATTAATTCCTGGAAATTTTCTTTTTTTCCAGAGCTGGGCTCCGGCGGACCAATACAGACCCGGCGGTAGTTTTCCCCACCAGTCTCTGTCATGGCTACCTCAGCCCCAGTCTTTGCTTTATGCACTACCCCTGATTGTGCCGGTATCCCTATTTTTGCGCATACCCGTTGCATAAGGTGTGTTAAATGTCTAGACCGTTCAAGGGGTCTCTGGATTATGCGTAATTGTTCTTTTTGCTCCCAATTAGCAGTCAAGGTCCTTTGCGATAATGATAAGACCGCGGCAGTAGCTTTAAGAGAAGTACGGCAGCAGATGGCAGCTTACACTACGATTGTTGCGCATAAATCACTTCAATGTGACAACGTCCCTCTTTGGGATCGATTGCTGTTTGAACACCCTCCCCCTAAACGTTCCTCTAGAGTCGTCACGAGTTATAAGCCGGCGGACACTGGTCAGGGTTCTGTATCTTCGGCTACTACACCAAAACGTCCACGAGAGCCTACACCCCCGGCGTCCGCCTCATCGTCTCGGGAGAGATCTCGGTCTCGGTCACCTCTCAGACGCCAGTCTTCTAGTCTTGTCTCTTCACCAGCGAGTAAGAAGAGTAGGACGGAAAGTTCCACCAGTGGTCACGGCGAGGATTCCTCCAAATCTAAGAGTAGTTCTCGGTCACACCGTAGCCATAAATCCTCCAAAAAGGATTCCCATAAGAGAAAGTCCTCCCTACATTCACCAGCTTCTAGTGCCTCTCATAGTACCTCTACCTCAGACAAAGTTTGTGTTAGGCCTCCAGGGTCCAGTGCGGTGCCTGTCCCTAAAGAGGATTTACCTATTAATATTCTAACCCTGGAATTGGAAAGTTCAGGAGGTTCAATAATTGAGAATGTTTCAGACTCCCAAGAGAGTGTAGGCCAGGGCCTCGGTGTTTGGCGGTTTGCTCAGCCAGGGTCTGACCACCCACGTCCGACTCAAACGAGTCACACAGTAGCTGATGTCCACAGGGACGCGGCGATCCCATCCTCTATTCCTGACTTATCTTGGCAACAAGGTACCCCAGCTTCGGCGGGGTCTTCTCAGGAGGATCAGGAGGAAAAAGACGAGGTTTCTATAATTTCGGAGATGGAAGGGCAAGAGTCAGGCTCAGGCTTAGACGCCGCGCAGGATATTAATGATTCACCTGTAAGTTCATCATCTAACCAATTTATTACTGCGCAAGAAATTAATGGGCTACTTACTGAGGCTTTATCTAAATTTTTTGGCCAACAACAGGAAACCCCCACTATGGACTTGGGGGCTCCCACGACAAGTTCTACGGTACGGCCTCTGATGACTTCGATTGCTTTATCTAAGATCCCTAACCCTCCCACTCTGTCACCATCAGGGGTTACTAAGCCTGCTACGGCGGCATTGACAACTTCAAATGTCAGGGTCATCACGGACGCAATCCACCCCCTCTAGACAAGGCGCCTCTCAGAAAGGTAGCTATGCCCTTGCTTTATGGACCAGACGAGTCATGGGTCCTTTTGACCCCCACTAACCCAGAGCTCGCCCAACCTACCTTGTCAGGGGAACTCCCGGTACCGCGTGAGTGGGTCATCCAGGGCAATAAATCAAAGAAATTGAGGGCCTTGGATAATTTGGGGAATGTACTAGACGTAAACATCAAGGCTATACCTAGTTATTATCACCAAGACTATTTTGTGTATGCTACTAAACCAGCTTTACCCCCTGCCTCAGCTTCAAAACTATTTTCAGACTGGTCTAAGCTGGATGGGTTTAATGATATTAAGACTCTGTCAGCTCTTACTCCTGAACTTGATTTACAGACCGTCACAGACGAAGCAGCTAATCCAGTTTTGAAGGTGGGGCAGTTGGGGCCAGGACCTTGGGTAGATTGGGAGATAGAGGCTCAAAAGTTTGCAACCACATTTACTTCTAAATCTTCCCACCAGATCCCTCAGGATACTCATTCTTGGTTCTCCATGCCGGTAGGTTCTGCCGGCGGATTCCCAGCAGCCTTGTTTTCTTTCCTAGCTGCCCCTAAGATTAATCTGTGTGAGCTAAAAGACCCCTTCACTACCCCTACCCCTACTCACCTAGACAGAGAATTTAGGCTAAGGGGGAAAGCTTTTCGCCTGTTCTCTCAGTACATAGTGTCTCAACAGGTGGCTAAGTCTTTACTACGGTCCACTCAGGCAATCGCAGACGCGGATGCCAGAAGATCGGTTGAATTATCCCGGCGACTGCTCCTCCAGTCGTCAATCCAATCCTTGGGTGACATACGCACCGCCTTGCTTGAGGCGGTACGAGCAAGACAAGATCTCAGAATGTCTTTAGTTCGCAAGCTACCTGATCGCATTGCGAATCAGGTGATCATGTCACCAGTGCTTATTCCCTCTTTAATGTCCCCTGAAGTGTGGCGAACAGTGTTCAATATGGCACAGGCCGTTAAGCACAGTCCCACTCCAGCTAAGAAACCTGCATTTAACTTCCCCAAACCCAGGCCAACTGCTAAAGCTCAGCCAGGGGGATCTAAACCCTTTCTTCTGCCTAAGTCCTCCCACTCCCCCCAAGGTCAGTACAGGCATAGACAGAGTCGGTTTTCAGGTCAGAGAGGACGCGGCCAGCATAAGCCAGGTCAGGGCCAGTCTTCGGCCAACACCAGCCAGCCGGCAAAGCGTCCAGCACCACCAACCCCACCATCAAAAAACTAAAGTCTCTCTCACTCCCGGTGCCAACCTTAAGGCCGGAGGACCCGAGGGTAGTACAGCCGGCGAACCCTTGTCTGCTAACTGGGTCGTTCCGAACGTGTCACCAAGCATGGCCTTTAAACACTTGGGCACGGATGGTGGCACGCAAGGGCATCACTTGGCAGTGGCTCCGGCGACCTCGCTTACGTCAGCCGACAACGGCGAATTTTGTTTCTTTAGAGGTGGAGTCACTGGTCCAGGAAATGATTGCCAAGAATGTCATCATCATCCCGGTCCCCCCAAATTACCCTGTATTCACGTCCAAACTATTTTTGGTTCCCAAAAGGGACAGTGTTCAGATGAGGCCGGTCGTAGACCTGTCTTATCTGAACCTTCACATTCACAACGAATCTTTCAGAATGTTAACAGTACACCAAATCAGGCTAACACTTCCGCCGGGAGATTGGATGTGTTCACTAGACCTGACAGACGCCTATTGGCACGTCTCGGTCAACAAAAGATTTCAAAGGTTTTTGGCCTTACGGATCAGGCACCAAAATTTTGTTTTTCAAAGGATGCCGTTCGGCTTGAACCTAGCACCTCGATTATTCACGAAATTAGTCCGGCAAGCCCTGATGCCATTGTTAAAACAGGGGATCAGAGTGTTGTGGTATCTAGACGACTGGCTGGTAGTGGCAGAGACACAACACTTATGCATAAAACATGTCAATATTATTTTAAATCATGTCAAAACTCTAGGCTTCAAGGTAAATCTGGTAAAGTCAAACCTTGTTCCCTCACGAGTAATTCAGTGGATAGGGCTGGTCTGGGACACGGCCGCTCTCACTCTGAGTCAGAGTGTGGACAATCGCAACAGGTTTCGCAGGAAACTGTTCATGTTTCTTCACAGTCTGACTACGACGCGGAGGGTCTGGGAGTCTCTGGTAGGCTCTCTCAACTGGATTCAACTAACTGTCAAGTTGGGCCGGTTGAAAGTAAAACGATTAATATTGGAAGGCAACAAATATTTCCCGCTCTTACCGGCGGGAAAATTATGGCCCATCCCGAAATTAATCCACACCTTGCTAGCGGTCTGGGCAGGGGGGGAAACGTTGCACTCAATAATGTCATGGACCTCTCCTCCACCAACGGTATGGGTAGACACGGATGCGTCAGGCACAATAGGGTGGGGATTTCAGTCAAATCAGGGGCACCAGGGTCAGGGGCTTTGGTCCCACTTAGAAATCTCTCACATCAATGTCAAAGAATTACTAGTCCCCTTGTATTTCCTTCAGGCTCACGGGCCGGCGTTACAGGGCAAGTCGGTGGCCTTCAGGATGGACAATCTGAATGCAGTTCACTGTATTCAGAAACAAGGATCAACGAGGTCAAGGAAGTTGCTAAACGTGTCTGAAGAGATTTTTACTCTCGCCAACAGACTAGACATTTACATTCACGCATCTTATCTCCCAGGCGTAGCGAACGTCTGGGCAGACGCTCTGTCCCGGAGACAGAGCACGACAGTAGAATGGGAGCTCAAGCAACCCATTTTCAATCTAATGATTGCAGAGCTCTCCCATCCACAAGTGGATCTTTTTGTGTCCGAGGAGACTCACAAACTCCCTCTATACCTCACCCGCCGGGCGAAAACGCCGGCAGGGGGGCCAGACGCTCTAGTGACAGACTGGAACAGATGGAGCTCCATCTATCTGTTTCCGCCGCCAGATGCGTCACTAATGTGCCACGTAGTGAACAAACTACGAGATTATCGAGGCTTAGTCTCGCTAATCGCGCCCCTGTGGCCGGCGCAGTTGTGGTACCAGCAATTGAAAACGTGGTGCCCGGACCCGGTGTCGCTCCCGGTCGGGTATTTCCACTTAGACACGATTGGCAACCTAGCGACCTCGCTGACTTTTGCATTATGGACATTCAGGAGGCCAAGTGGCTAGCACCATACGGTAGAGATGTGACCAATAAATTAATCAATCAATATACTCAGTCTACGAAACGACAGTATCACTCACATTGGCAAGCTTTTACTTCCTGGATCATCAGAACGGAACAGAATGTGCCGTCAGTGGCTTTAGTTTTCAATTATTTAAATTATCTGTTTGAGCAGAAACATTTATCTGTGGTAACATTAAAAAATCACTTAACTGCGATTAGAGTGCCCTTTTTAGACCTGACAGGTCTCTCCATACCGGTGGCAGAGGAAACAGGTTTTATGAGAGCTTGTTTTAAACTTCGCCCACCTCCCCGTCAGCTCATGCCTACTTGGTCTCTCGACAAAGCCTTGTCTTTACTTCACTCTCGTCTGTACCATAATACTGCAGACTTTGCATTACTCTTAAAAAAGGCGGGTTTCCTTATGGCTTTGGCCACCGGGAACAGAGTGTCTGAGCTGGCGGCGATGAGCAACACACCTAATTGCCTTAGGTTTGGCAGACTTAATGAATGTATTTACATTGCACCTTCCCCAGGTTTTGTAGCCAAGAATGAGCACAGTGCACACGTGTTTTCTGAGTTCACGGTGCCGGCGTTAAAAAGGGGAAAGGTGCATCATAATCTATGTCCAGTGCAAGCTCTAACCAAATATTTGAGAGTAGCTCCTCTTAACCCCCAAGGTGCTTTATGGGTAGCAAGTACGGGTAAACGCTTACTTAAATGACGATTAGCCTCTCTTCTGGTCGAAGTCATTAAAGAGAGTAATCCCGGCGTTGTGGGTAGGGCCCACGATTTGCGCAAATGGGCAGCTTCTTTACGTTTCCTGAAAAAAATTTCAGTAGAAGATATCGCGTCCACTCAGTTGTGGGCGTCTAATCATACGTTTTTGTCTAGATACTTGTCAGTTGCTCTAGACAAACCTTCCTTACCATGTATAGCTTTAAGGCAGAGGGTCTAGGTGGCCCTGCAGTCACTTTTGTGTTTTTTTCATGAGAAGGGGGGGGGGGTGCAGTCAGCTGACATAGGACACCCTAGACCCCGCCGGAGTATGAGAGCTGTGATACAATTTAAGGTTAATGTGATATGAAAATTTCTCAGCGAGAAATTGTGCTAGTACAATGTTAGTACAAAACAACGGTGTTGTTATAGTAGTTTTAGCTGCGAAAGCAATCTAATATTAGAATAGTGGAGATCCTTTGCAATTTACCTCCACGATTATTTTGGGGTTTATTATGTGCACATATAAACTTATAACTTGTTATTTTTGTCACCACTCGTTGAGTGGGGTGCCTTTGTAACTGCAGATCTGTGTTCAGAATCTTCAGGGTTACCCATTTTTTGTCAGACAGGCTTCTTTGAAGCACGCACCTGCCTGAACCCCTTTTTCTTGTATATTTTTGGCCTACGCCACATTTAAATATATTTTTCAAAAGTAAGAATACTATGTGGTTGTTTTTATTATCTGCTTTTATAGAGTTATGATATGATTACGAATGTCCCCCTCCAGTCTTAGAAATCAGGCATGTTCGTCAATGATGGAGGGGCCACTAATAAATTATAGGTTTGACTCCTGTAAGGAGATAAAGAAAACCTAATATTTAGTAGTGGCCCCGTAATCATTGACGACTGGGGCCCTCCCGACCGTCCCCTTCCCATTCGTTGATGTATTAAGGATTTTGGTTTACTTGATATGTCAGTGAAGAAGGAATGACGCCTGAATCAGCGTCTGGTCAGAAATCCACACAAGTACATCCACGATATGATGGAAAGCTTATTAGATAGTTATTCTTATTTTCTTTTTGTTTTTATTTTTTACGAAGTTTTTTCGTAGTGAGAACCCAATTCATAATGACTGAAGCCATGAGTGAGGTCGCGTGCGCTCGTGATGAAGGCTCCTCAGTTTTTAAATGCTCTGCGCGGTAGATTCAAACTACGGCGGATTAGTGTTTGAAGAGGATGCCTTATGTAATAGGCATGTTCGTCAATGATTACGGGGCCACTACTAAATATTAGGTTTTCTTTATCTCCTTACAGGAGTCAAACCTATAATCTGCAGGCGATGACAAGTCCAAGAAGAGTCGGTCTAGAAAGTCCTCCTCCTAGTCGAAGACGGCGGCGCAGCCTTAACCCAAACCGGTTAAACAGTCTTCGTCAAGCAGGGAGGCAACCAGAGACACATCTAGTCATGGCTCAGGCCATTTCACCGGTTTACCATTCCTCACAACCCGCAGCCAGAACTTAAGGCTTTGCCGGTATGGGAAACGGAGAGGGGCAGCTGCATGTGTTCTAGCCGGCAGGAGTATGAGCTCTTCTGACCAGCCCACCTCAGTTCAAGACCCTTCAGAGTATGACATACCGGATCTAAACTTTAGAGACCTTTCTGAGTTCAACGTTCTCGACGACTCACAAACAAGAACACATGATTCCGCTGCCCGGGTCGGTGAGTCTCGGTTGGAGGCTTTACCGGCCCCCCTGACCCGGTCACCAGGATCTACTTTACACCACCAAGGTGTACACGCCAAGGAAATGGCGTCTGGCCAACGTCCATATTCCCGGCATTCGGGAACGCAGGACTCAGAAATGTCAAAGTCTGCGTCCCAGTCAGACCAAGAAAGTGGGGTTTTTGTAGCGAGGGACCAATTACAGGAGTTATTTGATTTCAGGAGACAGGTTAAAGGTGAGCGACAGGTATCAGTTCCAGTACCAGTAGCCTCGGTGGGGCGATCTCTAGGGCACGTACTTGTTCAACCTCAGGTTGATGTAACTTTACCTCCCTCTACTGTCACTCCTGTAGCTTCCACTTCGGGGGCTACGGCGCTGTTGCCGTCCAATCTGAAGTTGTTCTCAGATTTGCTTCCTTCCCCTCTTGATATATCCATCCCTAGTAAAAAGGGCCTTATGCCACTTTTATATGGGCCGGATGCATCTTGGTCTGTCGTTAAGCCTTTACGCCTTGAGGTCGCACAACCCACAGTCACGGGTGAGTCCCCTGTTCTGAAACATTGGGTTATTGAGGCAAGTGAGGCTAAGAAATGAAGGGCCAAGAACCAGTCTGGAGAGGTACTTAATGTTGTCGTCAGGGTCATTCCTACATTTTATAAATCCTGACTATTTTGTGTGCATGCCATCTCCTGCCTTGCCTCCCGCTTACACCGGAAAACGTTTTTCATACTGGACTAAGTTAGATGGGTTTAACGATTTAATGCTGTTACAGGGCTTGACTCCAGACTTAAATTCGATACCCTTCAGGGACTCTGCGGGGTCTTCACTAGTTCAGATTCAAGGGGGGGGAGTCAGGGCCGTGGGTTGCATGGAGACAAGAGGCCCAGCTGTTTGCCTGCACAATAACAAACAAAAGCAGTCATCAGATTCTGCAAGAAGACACTCATTGGTTTTCAATGCCGGTAGGCAACGCGGTAGGGATACCTCCATATTTTTTTTTTTTTTGAGGGCCTCTAAACTTTCTTTATGCCAGTTACCTGAACCTTTTTGTCCTCCCACACAGGTTCAGATCGATAAAGACTACAAGATGAGGCAGAAAGCCTGGAGACTGGCATCCCAATACTTACTCAGCCGCCAACTTGCGGCCTCTCTGGCCAGGACGTCTGAGTCAATAACGGACGTCGGTATCCAGAAGGCTCTTTCTCTGACTAGGCGCCTTCTTCTCCAAAACTCCATTCAGTCTCTCGGCGACATCCGGACTGCTCTCTTTGAGGCGGTACGGGTCCGTCAAGACCTGGGGGGTGTACTTGGTTAGGAGACTCCCTGCAGAGATCGTTACAAGACTGATTTTATCAGATGTTTTCACCAAAACCCTAGCCTCGGACGATGCCTGGCGCACTGTCAATTTCCTTCTAGACTCACAACCTGCCACTGTTTCTAAGTCAAAGAGTGAGCAGTCAGTTAAATCTAAATTTAATGCTAAGAGTTCCTTTCGTGGACAATCCCAGTCATTTCAGTCATCAAAGACTTACACAGCCCCTGTGAGTAGCGGGACGTCTCATGGACGAGGCCAATCCAGGGGCAGAGGGCGTTGGTTTAGGGGTCAGTCTAGGGATAAATCCAATAGTGATGGTAGCAAGGCCTCTCATTCCCCCATTCCAAAATCAGAGTCACAACCCTCCTCTTCAAAAAACTGAGACACCACAAGGCTCTCTCACTCCCAGTGCCAAAGCAAGGCGAGATGGAAACAAGAGTAGTACTGCCGGACAACACCAGTCATGCGACTGGCAACTTCCGAGATTGTCATCGGGCATGGCCCCGGCGGACATGGGTAAGGACAGTAGTCTGCAAAGGCCTCTCCTGGCGGTGGTCCCGGCGACCCCGTTTACGTATCCCCATAGAATTCAATCTTGTTTTATTGAAGGTGGGATCCGTCGTCAAAGAGATGGCCCAAAAGTAGATTATTATCCCCAGTCCTTTGTCACAGCCCATGTTCACATCCCGGTTGTTCCTGGTGCCAAAAAGGGACAGTGTTTAGATGAGGCCAGTATTCGACCTCTCTTATCTCAACACCCATATTCACAATCAGTCGTTCAGGATGCTGACTGCGAATCAGATCAGATTGACACTCCCGCCGCAGGGTTGGATGTGTTCCATCTATCTAACAGAAGCCTTTTGGCATGTCCCAATCAACAAACGTTTTCAAAAGTATCTAGCTTTGCGCAACGGGGATCAAACGTTTGTCTTTCAAAGAATGCCTTTTGGATTAAATCTAGCACCTCGACTTTTCACAAAATTAGTCCGACAGGCTTTGCTACCATTACTCAAACAAGGGATCATGATGTTATGGTACCTAGACGATTGGTTAATGGTAGCACAATCCAAAATGATCTTGCTTAAGATTTTTGAGGCGCAACATGAGTGTACAGTGGTCCCTCTCATTTAGCGAATTCATTAGTCTAGCCAAACCATCGCCAAAAGTGAATTTCGCCAAACGCGAATAGTACTTTAACCCTTACACCCCGGAAGGGCTCTTTAACGCCCATAAAAACCTCGGCCCGCGCAACCCGGAAGGGCTCTTGAACGCCCATTGCTTGCGTGAGTGCTTTCGAATGCCGCGCGTAAATTTTTTGTATCGTGGGAGGGTAGGTGGCGCCACCAGACGTAAACTATGCCACAGCATCAGTATCTACCCCGACGCCATCATGGATAGTACGCCAAATAGTGATTCCGCTGTGTCCGATACCGTGCTTCCTACGACGCCCGTGCTAGTTCGTCGCGCCTTACCCCGACGCCATCGCCTAAATGTGTTATCTCCCGGAGGTATTGAGACGACATTGAGACTTTATGAGCGTGCTGATGCCAAGCATAATGTTGATGATGAAGGCAGTGATCACTCCAGTAATTATAAGTCGAGTGATTATGGCGATGAGAGTGACAAAGAAGAGCAATTCCTGGGATTTGCGAGAGAACATGAGAGTGATGAGAGTGATGAAGGTGATGTACCAGCTTTTGAGGAAGCTGTTTTACCTCAAGACGGTGAACTTGAGAGAGTGAGTGAGTGGGAGAGTTCAAGATCACTCTCCAAGTTTCGCATGAGTGACACGACCCCAAGCCCTTCGCCAGCTAAATCGCCTTTCAAGCTACACTTATATAAGAAGAAAATACTTGAAAAGGCGGCCGCGGAAGCTAGGGAACAAGCAAAAATACTTGGTGAGGATGAGGCTGTGAGTGAGGGTGAGCGTGGTGACTCTTCTCGCCCGCCATTGTCTCCCTTATCTACCCACGCCACCCAAGATGACCCGGATGACCCGGGTGCCCCGCATTCTTCCCCACCACCCCCACCACTGCCAAGGGTTGAGGACCCCCCACTTTCGGCCTATTTGCCTCCTAGGTCCCCCGACAGGAGACATACTGCTGCCGAAAAGGGGAAAGGCAGCAAATATGCCAAAAAAGGAAAGACAAGTAAGCGAGTTTTGTTCGAGGCTCCCGCGGCGTCCACCCCTGCCCGCCCCAGCCATACGCCCCCGCAACTTTCCCCACGGTCCTCCCCACCTCTCCAGCCGTCAACATATGTTCCTGACGAAGTCTTTGAGCTCGCATCACCAATACCTGGGCCTAGTGACAGTAAAGCATTGCTTTCTGTCACTCGTCGCAGGCCAAGGAGACCAGGACCTCGGGGGGACACAGCCTCACCTGCCACTCCTTCCCCACCTCGCCCACCCGCACGCCGCCCACGCATCACTCGTTCCCCGCCAGATTATGTGGGGGCCACTGATGATGAAGGGCACCTCTCTGAAGACTCTGGCCATGATTACATAGGTCCACCGTCAGGGCAAGATGACCACTCTGACGATGACTATATGGACATCGACGACCCTCGACCCATCCGCTTGGCCCGGCATCGTGCTGCCCGTCGTGCTGGCCGCCGCCCTGGCCGACGCCCTCGCCGCCCTAGGGCGCGCGCCTCCCGAGTTGGCCGTGGGCGTGCTGGGCCACCAGCTGGAGCTCCTCGTCAGCGTAGACAAGACCCATTCTACGTTTTTCAGTGGCAAGACGTAGTTGATGGGGATGGATACAACCCTGATGTGCCAGCTTTTGATGAGGTACTGGAGGGTTCAGGCATTACCCCCAATTTTCCTGCAGGCCCCAATGCTCCACCACACAAACTATTTGAGGCCTTCTTTGATGAGGAGGTGGTAGGCTATGTTGTCAAAGAGACAAATAAGCAGCACCAATTCCAGGTCCACTTTTTGGGCAAGGTGACCAAGGGCCACATGAGGCAGTGGACCCCAGTGACTCATAAAGAGTTCATGGTGTTCCTGGCACTCACCATGCTAATGCCTCATGTCAAGAAGCATAGGTTGCCTGACTATTGGATCACCAATGATCTCATATCCACCCCTGCCTTCGGGAAATACATGTCTCGCGACCGGTACCTTGATATCCTCGCAGCGCTCCATCTTGTCACCAACCTTGACGTCCACCTCCCAGACAAGCTGTGGAAGATTAGGACGATGTACGAGATGATGCGAGAACGCTTCACCTCCTACTTCAAGCCCTTCCGCAAGGTCGTCATTGATGAGTCTCTTGTGCTGTTCCGGGGAAAACTCAGCTTCCGGCAGTACATCCCCTCAAAAAGACATCGCTTTGGCATAAAATTCTTTGTGCTGTGCGACTGCCAAACTGGCTATGTCCTGGACTTCCTGGTCTACAGCGGGAAGGAAGGGGACGTGCTTGTGGACCCCCTCTTTGGCTTTGGCGGAGCAGTGGTGCAAGCCATGATGGACCGCTACTTTCACAAGAATCACGTCCTCTACACGGACAATTACTACACGTCCCCCACTCTCTCAAAGTACCTGCATGAGCGCAAGACGGGGACTGTAGGCACAGCACGAGGGAAAAGGAAGGGCATGCCACCTTTCCCTCCAAAGACCAAAAAAGGTGATATGTTCAGGAAGAAGTCGGGGCCCATTCTGGCTATCCACTGGCACGACCAGCGGAAGGTCAACCTCCTGAGCACCATCCACAAGGGGGAAATGGTGGAGACTGGCAAGGTGAATCGCCGCACCCAGGCCAGGGTGACCAAGCCCGATGCTGTCCTGGACTACAACATCAACATGAGGCTGGTGGACAAGTCCGACATGCAGATAGACTTCATTGACTGCCTGCGTACCTCGTGCAGATGGTACAAAAAGTTCTTTCTGCATATGGTGGACATGTCAGTTCTGAATGCCTACAATACAGTAAACCCTCGCTATCTCGGACTAATTGGGGGGAGACCCAGTCCGAGATGACCGAAAATCCGAGATGTCCGAAGTCCGACTTATGTCCGACTTAAGAGAGGAAAAATTCCGAATTAGAAGAGGAAAGTCCGCGTCACCAGAGAAATTGAGATTTTTTGTTTTTGTTTTATCTATGGAAATTGAGATTTTTTGTTTTTGTTTTATCTATCTATCTATTTAATGCATCTATCTCCCTTATACATATATATAACTATGTCTTATTTGGTCTTTTTTAAACTATGAATCAATTCTAATACGATGGAATTGAAAACAATATTACCCTTCTAACACACAAATAATAAAATGAAAAAGAGAGTAAATAGAAATGTCTCCTTTGTCTTTCAGAAACATAAGTCCGTCTCGTATATGTTAGTATTTTATCGCTCGCTCGCCCCTAGCCACTCTCTCTCTATCTACTTATCTCTCTAATGCATCTAACTAACTCCCTTATACATTAACATAACTATGTCTTATTTGGACTTTTTGTAATCTATAAATAATTTCTAATACGATGGAATTGAAAACAATATTATCCTTCTAGCACACAAATAATAACATGAAAAAGAGTCAATAAAAATGTCTCCTTTGTCTTTTCAGAACTAATTAAGTCCGTCTCATAATAGTTCGTGTTTATCGCTCACTTCCCCTTCTGCAACTCTCTTTCTATCTTGACTTTTCAGAACCAATTAAGTCCGTCTCATAATAGTTCGTGTTTATCACTCACTTCCCCTTCTGCAACTCTCTTTCTATCTATCTTGTCTTTTCAGAACCAATTAAGTCCGTCTCATAATAGTTCGTGTTTATCGCTCACTCCCCCTCTGTAACTCTCTCTTTCTATCTATCTATCTCTCTAATGCATCTACGTAACTCCCTTATACATTAACATAACTATGTCTTATTGGACTTTTTGTAATCTTTGAATAATTTCTAATGCAATGGAATTGAAAACAATATTATCCTTCTAGCACACAAATAATAACATGAAAAAGAGTCAATATAAAACTCTCCTTTGTCTTTTCAGAACCAATTAAGTCCGTCTCATAATAGTTCGTGTTTATCGCTCACTCCCCCTCTGTAACTCTCTCTTTCTATCTATCTATCTCTCTAATGCATCTACGTAACTCCCTTATACATTAACATAACTATGTCTTATTTGGACTTCTTGTAATCTTTGAATCATTTCTAATGCAATGGAATTGAAAAATATAATATCGGATATTTTCCGAATACTTATATAAAGTCCGACAACGTCAGAGACTGTCGGAACGATGACGGAAATGTCCGAAATACAGAAGTGCATGTCCGAGAGGCCGTAGCCAGTCCGACTAGTACGGGTTTCCGACTTCTAGAGGTCCGAGATGGCGAGGGTTTACTGTATATACAAGCTTCGGAATGTGAACACACCCATGAAGTTCAATAGCCTGCGGAGGTTCCAAAAGCAGGTGTTGACGGAGCTCCTGGAGAAGTATGGTACGCCACAGAGGGCAGTGGCACATCCTGGGCCCGCCGTTACTGACCGCTTGCAGTGTGCATATTACATGAATAGGCACAGGCTTGGTTCCCTGCCTCAGAATGAATCAGGAAGAACCAGCAGAAGCGGTGCCATGTCTGCTACAACAGCAGGCTGAGGGCGAGGTCAGGTAAAAAGTCCACCATGGAGTGTGTGGAGTGCAAGGTGGCACTCTGTGCTATAGGGTGCTTCTTTGATTACCACTCCAAGCAGGAGTTCTAATAATCATAGTGAAAGTGACAAAGAAAAGGACAATATGTACAGTATATATATATAGGCAAAAAGTGGAAGTAAACCAATTTATTGTTATACAAAAGTCATGTATTATGAGAAAATTGATACAAATACAATTACACCATAATAATATGTGAAAGTGACACATATGTACAGTATATAATAAGTGACATTCATATGATTAGAACCTATAGAAATATAGAAATCAGTGAAAAAAGACACAATAAATTGTATATAAAACGTTTACAAAGCATATAACTAAGTGAAAGTGACACAAGACCTAATATTTGATGGCCAAAGTATAATAAACACCTGTGATAACGAATAATCAGTGCCTAATATAACAATAACCTACCTCAATTACTAATAAAATGTTGTTGTTGAAGACGTGTTTAATTTAAACTAGCCCTCTGGGCCGAGGCCCTCATAAGGCTAGTGGTCGGCGGGGGGATAGTAAGTCAAGTCATATAGGTCACTGGTCAGATTTCACCGTAGAGATTAAGAGCTGCTAAGAAATGACGGATGGCTATGAACGAGAATGAATCTGAGTCAGAAAGGATGTCTTTTAAAGAGGTGTGTCGCAAGAAGCGACGTCTTTCAGGGCCGTACATGGGACAAACGCATAAAATGTGAGGGATAGTAAGAACTGTGTGACAATGGTGACATTCTGGCGGAGGACTACGGGGAGTGGTCATTAAATATCCATGAGTGAGTCTCGTGTGTCCTATGCGTAATCGAGTTAAGAGGGTTTGGTCAGCGCGACAGGGGCTGAGTGAAGAGGGCCACATGTGAATGTCGTCTTTGATGGAACGAAGGTGACCTCCCAAAGGTTGATCCCTCCATTCTGAGTGCCACTTTTCATGAATATGCCGTCGAACTACAGGAATTAGGTCATCCGATCTGAGGACAGTGGATGCCGGAGCACCTAGACAGGCCTGTTTAGCAAGGGCGTCAGCACGTTCATTTCCCGCAATGCCTACATGAGCGGGGATCCAACAGAGGGTGATGGATCGAGAGCTGCATATTAATTCGTGGATTTTCAGGATAACATCGATGATCAATGGGTCACGTGGGGCGTACTCTCCCAATGCTTGCAACACACTTTTTGAGTCACTGCAGATAACTATGTGAGGAGGATTGTTTGGAAGTGCAGAGATGAGGGTCAGGGCACCATGAATAGCCCACAACTCTGCAGTGAAAACGGTGGAACAAGGATGTAGGGAGCTTTGATGGATACCATGCTCAGAAACCGCTGCACTACCGACGGCATCCGGAACCTTCGAACCATCAGTGTAGATGAAGGCAGCTGGAACATGACTATCAAGATGTTGTAATGCTAAAGTACGGCGGTGGACTGGAGTCACAGCCTCTACTTGGTCAGTCAAATGGAAACAAACGTCAGGGTGTTTAAGGATCCAGGGGGTAATTGAAATACAGGGGAGGGGCGAATGAGGTGTTGGAATATTGTAAGATGCGAGTAATTGGCGGGAGAGGAGGGTAAAAGGCAAGGTAGTAGTAGGAGTAACACAAAAATCTTGGGAACGGAAAAGGTCCCTCAATGTGGGATCCTGTTGGAGACGGATGGCAGTTCGCAGCTGAACCAGCTGACGATGATACGTTAATGGCAGGACCCCAGCCTCACTGAGCACACTGCACACACGAGAGGACCGGAAAGCTCCTGAGCTAAGACGTATGCCAAGGTGATGAACGGAGTTAAGTGTCTGCAATGTGGATGCCGAGGCAGTGCCATATACCGGGCAACCATAATCTAGGGCAGATAGAATGGTGGATCTATAAAAGAGTAGTAACGTAGATCGGTCAGCACCCCAATGAACACGTGCCACAGACTTGAGGACATTCATGCGCTGAAGGCACCGAGCCTTCAGAGTGGCAACATGGGATTTCCAATTTAGGTGGGTATCAAAGATAAGGCCAAGGAATTTAGTGGAGGCAAGGAATTTAATCGTGGAAGAACCCATAGAGAGGGTGATGGACTGCTTACGCAAGTGTCTAAGGTCACGATAGAAAACGACAGCATTGGTTTTGTCAGTCGAGAAGCGGAAACCAGTTGAGGACGCCCAAGCTTGTATGGAATGAAGAGCAGTGTTTAGACGACGTTGAATGTGTGTTAAACTAGGAGACGTATAATAAATAGCTAAGTCATCCACATAGAGGCTATGAGAGATATCAGGAGGGAGGCATTGTGTAACACTATTTATTGCAATATCATAGAGGACACTACTTAGGGAACAGCCTTGGGGTATTCCATTAGTTTGAGGTTTTATTGCAGATAATATACCGTTGTTTTTAACCTGAAATGTGCGGTTAGAGAGAAAGTTCTGGAGGAATTGGGGAAGGGAGCCCCGCATACCAGAGCCTAATAAAATGTTATTACTTATATATATATATATATATTTCTAATCTCTCAGTGGGGTTCGAACCGCCGACCGTCAGGACGATAGCCGACGCATTAATCAACTGCACCACCAAGAGGTGGTGATGGGCTGGTCTATCAGAGTGAGAACTGAGCGATCTCTGCCATACCCATAGCTTACTCTGACTGTTCCTTTTGGTCCTGATGTGGCGGCGTCTACGCCGTGGGACCACCTCCTGGAGCTGCCAACCGCGGATGGCTGCTGACCCTCCGCGGCCGGAGACAAGATCAATCGACCAGTGGAGGACAACCGGATGCCGGCCGCGGGGAGCAGTTTCGGGAGCCAAACCGTCACAACTATCCCCTGCCCCCCCCCTGGGGGCACGGGTCCTTGGAGTGGCTTCGGTCGCGCCGGAAATTTCCACACCTCTCACACCACACACACACATCACACAGTTTTTCCTACACCGAGAAATGACTCTCCGGCTGTCATTTCTCGAAGACTTCTTCTAGCCGGAGACATTGAGAGCAACCCAGGACCCACGTACACATACATATGTCCAACTTGCTCAAAACCCATCACTTCGAGTCGCCACACTAAGGGTTCAGTTCTCTGCAATTCATGCAGGAACTGGACCCACTTCACCTGTACAACACTTGCCTCCAAGAAACACTACACGAACACCTGGACCTGTTCCTCATGCCCCTCCCTCTCCCAGTCAAATCCCTCGCCTAAAACCCGTCCACCTCTCCTCCCCAACCCACCTAGCCTTCCCATATCATCCACTCCCCTCCCTAAAACCCGTCCACCTCTCTTCCCTAACCCACCTAACTTTCCCATACCATCCACATCCTCAACTCAACACACCACACCCCATCCTAATCCATTCCAACCCCCATCTCCTGCTCCCCAATCCCCACCCCCACCTCACCCATCCCAACCTCCAGCCCCTCCCTCACCCCCACCCCATCCTCGTGCAGCAGCACCCAACATACATCGTGCACATAACATTAACATTCTCCAATTGAACATAGATGGCATTAACACAAAGAAACACGAACTCTCACACTTCATCAAACAACACAACATACACATTGCCATCTTACAAGAAACAAAACTCCGCACATCACAAAAAACACCCACATTTCATAATTTCACCACCATCAGACAAGACCGGGCTGTCGGCGGGGGCGGTGGACTCATCACCCTGGTACACAATGAAATATCATACATAGTAACCAGTGTACAAACCAAATCCCTCCTCCCCCCAAATGATAACACAACAGAAATACAATCAATTAAAATACACACTGGCAACAACTCCAACATAACCATCATAAACACATACATCCCTCCCCAAACATCCCCTACAGTACCAAATGAATACAGACCACACTTACAACACATCACAAACACCCCACACATCATCCTGGGTGGTGACTTCAACGCCAAGACGTCGGCCTGGTTTGTCGACAACCCCGACACAGACAGAGGGCTGGTACTACAAAACCAAACAGATAACCTCATCATCCTTAACGACATCCATCAACATACCCATATTCCTCACCAAGCCCTCTATAACCCATCATCTCCAGACATCACCTTTTGCTCCCCAGAACTCGCCCCCACAACATCCTGGAGGGTGGTCAGAACCTTAGGCTCTGACCACCTCCCGATCATTATCACCACCAAAACCAGACTCACCCCAGCTAGCCACAAACACACATACACCAATTATAAAAGAGCTAAGTGGGAAGCATTTACAAATGAGACAGAACAACACTTCACAACTCTAAACAGTACACCCATCACTAACATCAACAATGCTGTACATACTCAATAAAACTATCCAAAACGCTGACAAGAAACACATTCCAAGAGGTAACAGAAAAAGACACAACCCCAACTTTACACCAGAAATTCAAAACCTCATCAGACAACGCGACACACTGAAACACTCCCCAGCACCCCACACACAAGACATCACACAACAAATTCAAGCACTCAACACCCAAACTAACAACAAAATACAAGAACAACAAAAAACTAAATTGGAATAACTTCCTACAAACACTTGATCACAAAACAAACCCCAAAAAACTCTACAAAACACTAAACAGCATCACACTTTCCAACAGCAACACAACACAATCACATGCTGCAATCACAACAACAGACTCTACTCCTTCATGTAAACAACAAGCAAACACTCTGATCAATCACTTCTCACATGTCAGCCACCTAAAACCTCACAAAGACGACCGACGTGTCATCCGACGTAAGAGACAATTCCCCACAGACCCTGACTATACACCCTTCACCAATCACCAGACAAAGCATATCATCAACAATCTCAAGCACTCACCCGCTTGTGGCCTAGACAACATAAGCAACATACACCTCAGACACCTGGGACCACAAGGCATACAAACACTCACTAACATATCAAACTACAGCTATTCACACAACACAATACCAGACATTTGGAAGCATGGTATCATCATCACATTCCCCAAACCCAACAAAGACCCCACACTACCCTCCTCGCACCGCCCCATCACACTCCTTTGCTCCCCCTCCAAAGTCATGGAACGCCTAGTATTACAACTAATTACACCCGACCTACCCCTAGCTCCAACACAACATGGCTTTAGGCCACTGCACTCCACAAACACTCTTCTCACAGACCTTACACAAAGAGCTTTTGACGGCATCAACTCAGCTAGACCACCACACAGATCACTATTAGCCACACTCGACATTAGTAAAGCCTTCGATGCCATCCCCCGCCACAACCTAACAAACAAAATCTACAACACAAACATGCACAACAACACAAAAAGGTGGCTGGCCAACTTCCTAGCAGGCAGATGTGCACACGTATCTTTTGCCGGTCAGTCATCTAAAATCAGAAACTTTCCAAACGGAGTCCCACAGGGACTATCGTCCTATCGCCCGCACTCTTCAATCTGTACATGCACGATATAACTACACCCAATACTCCCCAAATAAACTTAGCCTCCTATGCAGATGACATAACACTCACATGCACACACCATGACCCAAGAAGAGCAACAGATCTCCTTCAACCCTATCTCAACACACTACATGGCTGATGCACTACAAACAGACTGAATCTAGCCCCAGCCAAATCCACCGCAACCCTGCTCACAAGCTGGACAGGTGAACACGAATACATCCCTCAACTCACCATAAACAACACACCCCTAACACATACACACACACCCAAAATCCTAGGAGTAACATATGATACTCATATGACATTCAAACAGCACACCACAAACATTAAAAAGAAACTGACACCCAGACTTAACGCCCTCAGGTCACTTGCTCACACAAAATTTGGACACAACAAAGAAACTACCACCACAGTATATAAACAATACATAAGATCAGTAATGGAATACGCAAGCCCAGCCTGGGCTTCTAACCTAGCTGAAACACATCATAAGACCTTACAGACTATCCAAAACAAAGCACTGAAGATCATTACAGGCTGCACAGCTACTGCACCCACAGATCATCTACATCAAGAAACCAAAATCCTCAAAGTCAAAGACCATCTGGACATGAGAGGCACTCAATTCCTGGCAGCAGCCTCCACGAACCAAGACCACCCACTAAACTACATGGCAACACACCCACAGACACCAAGAAATATCAAAACAACACCCAGCACACGGTATCACACAGTTATTGTCCTCTCTCCCTCCCTGCCCACCCCGAACCAACTTCCAGAAGCACATCCATACTCATATCTCTCGCCAATCCATCCACTCACTCACAGACAACACGCAGCTGCATGCACGACCTCCCGAAATCCATCCTTCCGAATCCTCCCTCCCTCGCGAGGACAGAGTCCACCTGGCCAGGCTGAGATGCGGACACCATCCAGCTCTCCTGAGCTATCAGAAGAGACTGGATGACTCCGTTGACGACGCCTGCCCGGGATGTAACACAGCACCCCATACCATTAAACACATCATAGAAGACTGCATTTCACACAACCACTTACGCCAACAACACAACCTACACTCAATGAGAGCTCTGTGGGAAAGCCCGATCGTGGCCATGGCCTTCCTCAGGGACTCGGGGCTGTTCGGCCAGGCAGCTTAGGGAACAACAACAACAACAACAACTGTTCCTTTTACTTATATATTTTCTAGATCTCAAGTGACGGCGTCTCTTCCGTGGATTGACCTCCCAATCTACCAAGATTGGAAGCCAAAGCGTCACATTTTTCCTTTGCCCCTTAACTTTCTCTTCATAATTGCTGAGGGGCACAGGGCCCTGGGTGGGGCTTTGGTTTCCCGGGCATTTCCGCACCCTCCTCAGCTCCCCGCCATGGAGTGGCTTCGGTCACCCAGGCTTTATTGTGGTCGGCAGGGAGGGTTCTGTGGGGGCGCTCGGCTATGGCCATGGCCTTGCTCGGGGCCTTGGGGCTGTTCGGCCAGGCAGCTTGGGGAACAACAACAACAACAACTAATAAAATGTACGGTATCGAGTGAAAATGAGCATTATCAGTGACAGTGACACTCTCTAAAGCATATTTATCAAAGTGAAAGTGACACAAGACACAATATTTGATGGCCAAAGTATAATAAACACCTGTGATAACGAATAATCAGTGCCTAATATAACAATAACCTACCTCAATTACTAATAAAATGTATGGTATCGAGTGAAAATTAGCATTATCAGTGACAGTGACACTCTAAAGCATATTTATCAAACTGAAAGTGACACAATACTTGATGGCCAAAGTATAATAAACACCTGTAATAACTAATAATCAGTGCCTAATATAACAATAACCTACCTCAATTACTAATAAAATGTACGGTATCGAGTGAAAATGAGCAATATTAGTGACAGTGATACCCTAATAAACATACTTTATATAATTGGCCTCAAAATAACTATAAAAATATCAAATAAACATCACATTCTCCATATCAAACACTAAAATCGTCTAAGGGAGATAAACACGAACGACGAGCGGCTAGGTGCGTCGTAGCCGTGGCCGGGGCGACGCATCCGAACGCGGGAAGAATTTGCCGCCGAAAAGCACTCGTCTTCCCGCGCTCACCATTATGCAACCAGAGGGGCTAGAGACCTCAACTCAACGCCATTCTACAGAAGAAGGTTTGTGGAACATTTTTCTTTTTTATTCATAACATTACATGCCATATTCATTGAATTACAGAGGAGTTAACATAGCCCAAAGATCGTCAAAACACCCGGTACCGCAGCACAGTCGCGAGCTATAGTGCCCGGGGCTGGAGGGTTAAATGGGAAAATTATCCATTAGTCTTTGACGAGGCCCGAATTCACCCTTTTGGGCCTTTTCAAACCGCCCGCCATGCGCATCGTCGATCGCCGACACACTCGGCGCCGTCTGCTTACTCTGTTTTTGCTAGAAGACATAGGCCTAACCTATATATCTCCACATAGAATTGACCTAACCTAGGTTAGATGTATATCATGCATCAGAATTCATTGTTATCTTGCGAATAGTCTTATTGATAAGGAATAACCACATAACCTTAGCAACAAGTTGCTAAAGCGGGCATCACACTGGGCCAAATTCTCATCATTCTCCAATCTCCAGTCTCCGTTTCCAGTCAGTAGCGCCGGCAAATTCTATCACACACGCCAAGCGTCCTGGCTGCGCGAGTCTCCGACACAACAATAACAACGTCCGACCTTAGCCTATATTGGTCCGTTTCACCGATACGGTATGTATAGTAATATGAATTTACATCTACAATTATAATGCAATATGACTCAATCTACACGTTAGTGTAATTTTTTTTAAATTTGAAGCTTATATGAGGAAATTTATATTTTGAACTTTTTCAATTCATACCAATCGCCGTGGCGTAGGCTATAGAACAGTGGTTTCACTTAAACTGTAGAATAATATGGATTGATATTGACAAACTTTGTGTAATAGGACCCAATCTATACGTTAATGTTGCTATGTTTTGCGTGTGAAGCTTATATAAGTAGCTATGAGGAAGTTTTTCGCAAAATATAGGCTATAGCCTGACGGAGCCCCTGTCGTTACCTCGGCACTAAACGATCGTTTATATTGTGCTGTTTCACCAATAATTTAGAGTAATATGGATTTATATCAATAATTATATTTCAATATGACTCAATCTACAAGTTTGTGTGATTATGTTTTATATTTGGAGCATATATGAGGAAATATTTTGAACTTTTCGGAGGTTGTAGAATGCTTGGTAGGCATAATCCTGTGTATGCGGGTAGACCTGTATTTATCCCAATAATTTGGTAAGGTTACAATATATTTTTACATTTTACATTCATAAATAGTCCACTAATATACTAGGTTAGGTTAGGCTAGGTTAAATATATTGTTCAATGATTCTTAGTAAATAGGCATCTGAAAAACAGTTCCTCCTGCTACACAACCGAATGTTTTTGTTTCATACCAATCGCCGTGGCGTAGGTATAGGAAGTGGTTATTTAGCTGCAAGTGGTGTAGCTATTTTAGCATTAATTCACTTAGTTTATGTCTATCCGCAGCCCTTCTCACAATCAAAACACACAATTATGTAGCAAAATATATATTTCGACGTCATATACTTGAGATATCAATGAGATTAAATGCGAGCTGTAAAGAGGCTGACAATCTACCTCCATCAAAAATGGAGCTTCCCACCCAGTGCGATAAGCATCCTAGCTCCATCAAATGATGAGATTTGTGCTGGAGACTGGCGGTAGCTCCATTTTTTGCTGAAGAATGACGAGAATTGACCCAGTGTGATACCCCCCTTTAGTCACTAGCTAGCCAGACCAAGAAAGGGTCTAACCTAGCTTAGATATATATCAGGAGGCATACATCACTTTTACCTTGTGAATGGTGAAAACTAGAATTTTCTATACCAACTGCTTTTCGATTGAGCAAATTAATGAAATTGGTTTTGGATCCGTGGTCACTTCTTTGATTAATTATATTTATCGATTGGGCCCCTGAGTCAGCTGATGCGCGCGTGTGTGTTTGTGCGTCGCAGACTGTTCGGTACAATAAACAAAGCAAAACACAAGAGATATGAGGTTCACAAATCGGTTTGGTCAAGATTACTCTGTTAATATACGTTTATGAAATATACCTGGGATATTCTCGCTATCCAAGCAGCTCAGTTAGGGTTTTGTGAGTAGGCCTAAGCCTATCTATAGCCTAGCCTCGGCCTAAGAGTAACTCTCAATACGGCGCTCTACTGTAGCTTACATGAAACATTAACAGCAATGAAAAAGACAATAGATAATAGATAACTGATTTTATTTACCATGAATTATTTAGAGTTAGGCCTGGTGAGACTAGCTTGCGGGCGGCGCATTCTGCGCCGACGCCATTCCGTGACGTCAGCATTCTCGCCAAAAGTGTATTTGAAGCGCCAAATTTGGATTCTGGTACCATATCCAACCTATCGCCAATACTGTGTTTCGCCAAGCTGAAATCCGCTAAACGCGAGGGACCACTGTACATATTGCGCCTGCTCCTAATTTCATCGAAAAGAATGAACACAGTAATCATATTTTACAGAGTTTGAAGTTCCTGCTCTGAAACTGGGCGATCAGCACCATTTACTTTGGATAAAAAACACCATCTGAGGAAGAGCACTTTATTGACATCGTTTCGCAGATAGCTTCATCAGGTCACTATCTGCGAAACGTTGTCAATAAAGTGCTCTTCCTCAGATGGTGTTTTTTATCCATTCTGTCTACTTTTCAAGTACCACTCAACACCATTTACTTTGCCCGGTGCAATCACTCATTTTATTTATGCGGGATTCTCGGCCGGCACAGGCGGGGTCCCTCTGGGTTTCACGGACAGGTAAACGTCTCCACAAAACGCCGGCTAGCCGCGTTATTTAGTAGAAGTAATCAGAGAGAGTGATCCGGGCGTTTTGGCTAGGTCACACGATATCCAGAAGTGGGCTGCATCACTCAGATTCCTACACAATTACTCACTCGATGACATGGTCATCTAATCATACTTTCTTAACACGTTAACTGTCCGTGAATCTCATGAAACCTTCTCGTACATGTATAGCATTAACCCTTCCCGCTCGGGCAGCATTTTAAAATGACACCGCGGCAGATGGGCAGGAGCCCGGGTGTCATTTTAAAATCCGTAAGCTTGAAAGCCTATTAAGCTTGTTTTGAAAGCCGCGCGTCCGACATATGTAAACACAGCTGGTCGGAGGCGACGCGTGCACCTCCGAAAGCAAGCAGACGTCAAAGCTTTGTTGTTGTGTGGTCTGCTAAGACAGATTTAGTGATGAAAATTGTGTCATATTGCTAACATCGCCTCGAAACTCTCTCCACGGAAATCGTCATCACAACTGAACCAGTTGACTTAGAGAGCTCTACTCAATGCCAGTCTACAGATTGGAAACCGCAGTACGTTTAGAGACGTGTGGAAATTTTCTAGCAGTTAAAATAACAAAGATACGGTAGCCTAGGCGGAGACGTTTTTCGGCCAAATCGCCCGGATCTCAACAACGTCTTTAGGAGGGCGAGCCCGGGCCAGAAGGGTTAAGGCAGAGAGTCTAGTTTTAAGCTATTTTCGTAAAGAAAAGGGGGGGGGGAGGTATCCTAGCTAGGGCCTCTAACCTGCCTCTTATGTGATACAAGATGACGAGAATAAAGGTCATGTGATAACCCGTTCCTTAGACTAAAGTAAGTCTAGTCAGGAATTTGTTTAATGTTTACTTTATGTATGGCAATAGAGTTTTCATTATGCTCATAAATCTTAAGGATTAGGATTAAAAGCAAGAGTACAAATATTTTTGTAATACAGTACCTGTAGGCCATATACTGTACAGTATGTATAGGCCAACATATCAGTATTTTATAAGAGATGAGATATTTATTTATTTATGTATTCATAAGCTAAATGTATAGTTTATATGTGTCTCATCTTCTGTTCTATCAAACGTAAAGATGAGTACACAACAGGCTACCTTTAACCCTTCCCGCCCGGGCAGCATTTTAAAAGGACACCGCGTAAGATGGGCAGGAGCCCGGGTGTCCCCTTCTAATCCGTAAGCTTGAAAGCCTATTAAGCTTGTTTTGAAAGCCGCGCGTCCGACGTATGTAAACACAGCTGGTCGGAGGCGACGCGCGCACCTCCGAAAGCAAGCAGACGTCGGAGCTTTGTTGTTGTGTGGTCTGTTAAGACAGATTTAGTGTTGAAAATTGTGTCATATTGCTAACATCGCCTCGAAACTCTCTCCACGGAAATCGTCATCACAACTGAACCAGTTGACTTAGAGAGCTTTACTAAACGCCAGTCTACAGATTGGAAACCGCAGTACGTTTAGAGATGCGTGGGAATTTTCTAGCAGTTAAAATAACAAAGATACGGTAGCCTAGGCGTAGACGTTTTTCGGCCAAATTGCCCGGATCTCAACAACGTCCTTAGGAGGGCGAGCCCGGGCCAGAAGGGTTAAGGAACGCCGCCTGTACAACCTTTTATTATTTTTTATTAAACTTTGATCTTTTTCGTACATGTTTAACTTTTAACTTTAGTAATTTATTAGTGGTTATGATGTTCATGATGAATGTCCCCCTCCAGCCTTGAGATATCAGGCGCATCGTCAATGATGAAGGAGCCACTAATAAATTATAGGTTTGAGTCCCGTAGGGAAGAAGGAAAACCTAATATTTAATAGGGCCCCTACATCATTGACGATATTGCCTATTAGTATAATACAGTAGGGTCTCACATAAAACGAGTTTATGGTCGATAAACGAGGGCGTTTTATGCGATTTCGTTTTATGTGAACACAGCATTTTGGTGGCGCAATATCGTCAATGTTCACTGTAAGCGAAAATTTTCGTACAAAGCGAACGATATTTCGTACAAAGCGAACTATATTTCGTACAAAGCGAACGACATTTCATACAAAGCGACGATATTTCGTACAAAGCGAACGACATTTCATACAAAGCGACGATATTTCGTACAAAGCGAATTTTAGGTCGGTCGTTTTAATCGAGACTCGTTTTATGCGAACACGTTTTATGCGGGACCCTACTGTAGCTCCATTCAACATCCCGCGATAGCCATTTGAATCAACCGCCGCGGGAGGATCAGGGAATACTCATCATAAGTGCACGCTTAATTCCCTTATGGGATCGTAATTTTGATTGGGTACCCTACAGAAAAAACTCTGTAAAAAATAAAAGAAAAATAACTTAATACATGTTATCATATGACTTGCCACATGTGGATTTCTCGTGTTTTGCTTCCCCGACTCCAGGCCCTCTAGCGGCCATCTTCGTTCTTCTCCCTCCCGCGGTCGTACCGTGAGGATGGGGGTCCTTGTGCTCTAGCTTCATTCGACGTTCTCTCGCTTCTCGTGAGTCTCTGCTCATTTGTATACATCTGAAGTATACTGGACAGGGTTTTAGATTAGCTAGCACAAGCTGCCCCATTGGTACGCCCACAGGGAGTGTGTGTAATTCAATTTAGGGTACTATTGTAACAGGCGCCGACGTGTAGTAATAATAATAATAATAATAGTTCTTAAAGCTGGCGCATGCTAAGCTAGCTAAGGATAGCTCAATAAGGCCGATTAGGCGTATTTCCATTGGGGTCCTGTACTACTACCCCATCCCTTTGCTCATGAGGGATGGTAACGACTCAGTGCTTGTGAAAATCTTTAATGCGCCGAGCGTGGGCGCGAACCCGGGCCTTCTGGGTGGAAGTCCGAGACGCTAGTCACTACACCAAGCGAGCCGCTAGGCCTACCAGGTTCGACGCGCCATGTGGTTTGTTTTGTTTTCTTATTTGCGCCATAGCTCTCTTATAGATTAGTTAGGAGGCTAAATTACCGCAAGATTATGCTTCACGCTAGCACTATGCGGCGGTTGCATTTATGTTTTTTAGCAGATGCTCTGGTTCAAGGGTGACCGCACGTGGTGCGGTGCCTTCTGGAGTCCGTTTGCGCTTGGGCCCCGCTCCGGGCCCCTCTTCCTCATGCTGCCGCTGTGTGTTCTTCGGAGCGTGTGGTGGCTGCTGTTGCTGCTGGTTCTTCGGAGCATCTGTGTGCTGCTCCTCCTACGAGTTCGTCGGAGCATCTTGTGTCTACCATGTTTTGTTTCGTCGAGCCTCGTGGCCAGCCTCGTTAGGGGTCTCCAGTGTTGGCTAGAGATATATTTATTGTTTATAAATTTACTCTGTGTTTGTTATAGCCTATGTTATGCTTTGGGAGACGTCCCGTTGTGTGTGGGGGTTTCTGGGGGTGTTTTGATTTCCCGGTTATGTCACCACCTCTGGAAACCTTTTGGTTAGTTTCTCCGGCGGCTTTCTCAGCGGGGCCGCCGGTTCCTACTCTTGCAGATGTTTAGGAGCTATCCAAATGTCCCGCAGGTGTGCATGTATGCGGGAGTTTTTTTGGGGGGTTGACTTCCCCGGCGGAGTCAACACCTAGAAGATTTTTGGTTTGTTTCTCCGGCGACTTTCGCAACAAAGCCGCCGGTTCCTACTCTTGCAGAGGTTTATGGAACTATCCAAATGTCCCGGCGTTGTGCTTAACCACATACCTCCCGGCAGAAATGCTATTTCTAAAAGGGAACCTTTTGCTCGGCCCGCCGAGGGAACTCGCCCTGAACGTTAGCCTCCCGCAACGAGACTTAAGCGCTCGGCGATACTATATAACCTGGTCCTAGTGGTTAGTCGCCCTGCGGCGAAACAGTCAGGTGGGTAGGTCTATATGCCGTAGTCATTAATAGTAGAAGAGGCGCAGTATTACACTAGCACCATTTGAAATAGTCACAGAAGGGTAACGCGCTGTAAACACGTTTTTTGGGCCAGTGACGCTAGTCACAGATAAGCAGTTCCACACCGAGTAATCCCAGTGTGCTTTGCTGGGTCAAGTACGGTCGAAGGTTAGAATAGTAGTGGCTATTTCTAATTTTCCAGCGGACTTGAGATATGATGTATAACACCTCTCAGGTTATCATTATGAGCATTGATTCCTGGAAAATTTCTTTCCAGATCTTTTCACACCCTGAGCGGCACGGCATAGGGCAGTCCCGTTCCCCGCACGGGGAGGGGGGTGGGGGTTCAGTTCCCTTTTTTACAAGTTTATCACTTCAGCCTCCATGCCTACCTGTTTTTTGCTCTAACATTCCGCTATTTGCACACTGAAATTGGTGCAAGATGGACCTAAGTTTGTCCCTGGACTTCCCAGTCAGGCCCGGTGGGCGTAGATCTTTTGCGGAAAAAGGGGGAAAAAAAATTCTAGATCATCCGGGCCTTGCGGCCTTGATCGAGTTTTACCTACTTTCACCTCCTATACCACAGGGGGAAATTGATTGTAGAAACTAACTTTCAATGCATATTTCCCCGAGGTCACAGTAATCGTTGTGTTATGCAACAAATACTCGACACTTAGTTGAACAATAGGCCATTAGCAGTTGCTAGGGCCAAGTTGAGTTAAACCCGGAACCCCCCCACCCCCCGGTACGAGAACCCACCCGGCTTCGCCCGACACCGTTCTAGATTGCCACCCCGGCGACGGATCGTCCACTTCCGACTGCGGTCCTCGCTCTCCCGAGTGACAGGAGAGAGCCGAGGTCGCGGGAAAGGGTAAGTCAGTTTTCTTCCTAGTTGAATCTAAGGTAAGATGAGCTCCTTAGTATCTCATTTAATGGTCCCTACGATTAATTAAGCCAAGAATCTATCTATCTATCTATTGCCTGACGCCGTGATCCCCGAAGGGACAGCCACGAACGAACCGCCAAGTGCACCTCTGTCCTCAGTCAGTCGACGCCCCTCCCCCCAACCAGCACCGCCTTCGTTCATATACTTCCTCACTCCATCCTTCCACCTCTCTTTCGGTCTACCTCTCCCTCTCTGTCCCTCTACCTCGCTCTCGTACACCCTCTTAGTCATTCTCTCGCTTTCCATACGTTCCATATGGCCGAACCATCTCAAGTTGTTCCTTTTCACACTTTCCAGCACATCTACCTCCACACCACACCTCCTTCTTACTTTCTCATTAGTCTGTCTATCCCTCCATGTAACTCTGCACGCACTTCTTAAGTAATTCATTTCCACTGCTCTCACTCTTGGTCTGAGTCTCTCAACCAACGTCCATGCTTCGCTTCTGTAAGTCAGTGTCGGGATTACCACACTGTCATGCAAGGACTTCTTCACTTCCATACTGACCACCCTATTTCTTGTTACCGCTTTCAGCGTTCCTACAACCCTCTTCCCCTGTTGTACCCTCTCCCGCACTTCTTCATCCATAGTCCCATCTTTACTCAACACACTGCCCAGATGCTTAAAGAGTTGACGATCTCCATAGCCTGACAGTTCAGCTTCACCTCACACTCTGTGACTTCACCCCTTTCGAAGACCATAACCTTGCTCTTCCCCGCATTTACCTTCAAATTCCGTTTTTCGCACACTGTTCCAAACTCATTTACCAGACCCTGCAACTCCCATTCATTATCACTCATCAGAACTGTATCATCTGCAAACAGCAGTATAGGTAGCTTCCACTCTATTTCCTCCCTTTTCAGCGATACACCAACATCCACTGCTCTTGATAGTATTTCTTTCATGACTCCATCCATATATACAGTAAACAACCACGGGGACATCACACACCCCTGTTTCAAACCAACATTCAGGTCAAAGAACTCGCTCTGCTCACTCTCCACATGTACTGCCGCCTTTGCACCCTCATACATGCTCTTCACTGCTTTCAGCAACTTGCCATCTACTCCGTATATTCTAAGTACTTTCCACAAACCTTCTCTATCCACTCTGTCATAGGACTTCTCCAAGTCCATAAAGGCAACATACACCTTTTGTTTCTTCTCCAGATATTTCTCCACAACACAATTCAGGGTCAAAATCTGATCTACCCATCCTCTTCCCTTCCTAAAACCTCCCTGCTCGTCGCCTATCCATTTCTCCGTTCTCACTCTCACTCTATCAATCACTACCCTACTATATACCATCCCTACTACGCTTAGAAGACATATTCCTCGGTGGTTACCACACACTCCTCTTTCCCCTTATATAGGGGGACTATTATGCCAGTCTTCCAGTCATCGGGTGCACTCCCCTTCTCTCATGCTAGTTTGCACATTTTCCATACCCATTCGATCAGTATCTCACCACCATACCTCAACATTTCCCCACACACTCCATCTGTTCCTGGTGCTTTCCCCAACTTCACTCTTTTCATGGCTTCCCACACTTCTGACCTCCTGATCCCCACCTCCTCCTCCACTACTTCTCTCCTTCTCCCTCCCATACCATATCCAGCTGTTTGCTGGCTCTTCATTCCTTACATTTAGCAACTCATTGAAGTACTCCCTCCATCTTTCGACTCTCTCTTGCTTCTCGGCTAGCATTCTCCCATTCTTATCTTTCACACCCTTACTGTTTCCCTTGCTACCTTCCCTAACTTTCTTGACTTCTTTCCAGAACAGTTTCTTACTCTCCCTCCATTTTACACTCAGATTCCTTCCAAATTCCTCATCTACTTTCTCTTACTTTCCTTCACTACTCTCTTCACCACCCTCTTACTCTCCACGTACCTCGCTCGTTTCTGTCTCTCGAAATCTTCATTCCCTCTACTACCCAACCACTCTCTATATGCTTTCTTCTTTTCTTCCACAGCTATACTTACCTCTTCTGTCCACCATGCTGTACCTTTCACTCCCCTCCCTCTTCTCCTCACTCCACACACCTCCTCACATGCTGCACAGATCTCATCCTTAACCCGCTGAGTGCCAGCCAATTTTGACGGTGTGCTTCTGCCAGTGCCAGAGTTTTTTTTTGTTTTTTGTTTTTTGCTAAATCTATCAAGTTGGGAGAGAAAGGAAGGATAATGGTAAAAAAAACACTCCCCTTGTCCATTTTCGCCAGAAATCAGGTCCCCGATGGTCCCGAAAGTAGCTGAAAAGACACTATAGACTACAGAGACTTTTATGGTATCAGAATGTATGGGTGGGAGGGTGGTTTTGGGGTTGGTGGGGGGAAGGTAGAAGGGTAATTGACTTGTGTTACACATATGAAGCCGATTGGTGAGGTAGTTTCGCCACCACGGATTTTCCTTTTTGTTTTTCCTTTTTTCCTTTCTACGCTGGAAGTGGGTTGTGGGAGGTGGTTGGGGGTGTGGTGGAGGGAAGGCAGAAGGGTAAGAGACTTGTCACACAAATATGGAACCGATTGGTCCAATTGTATCGCCGCCACAGATTTTCCTTTTTTTTCCTTCTGACGGGACCGACAGTCAGCGAGTGGGTGGGAGGAGGGATTTGGGATTTTTGTGGTGGGTAGCCAAAAGGGTAAGGTACATGTGGTAAAAATATGAAAGCCATAGGTGCAGTCGTTTCGCTGCTACGATTTTTTTTCGGCGAGGACGTATATATACGTCCCTGGCACTCAGCGGGTTAAACACCTTGCTCATCTCCTCCACTTCCTCCATAACTTCCAGGTCGAACCCACCTAGCCAAGAATACGGCTCATAATTGTGTCACACAGATATGCCGACGAGACGGCTCACAATTTTTCAGCTGAACCTAAGCCGGCAAGACGGCAAGTTTTTTATCTTATCCTAACATACAGTCGGTGAGACGGTGCCTCGTTTTTTACCTTACTTTCGTTGATCTATCATATGTTACAAATATGAGATTTATGAATAACGATTATGAATTAGGGTGTGTTCAGCTGTCAATTAGGGGACATAACTCTTCTCAGCAGAGCTTCGATGAGTACTTTCATTATGTGGAACACATATCACGGTTATTCGTAAACACTAAAGTTAGTGTATCTACGGGCTGTCTTCTAAGATAGGTACTTGGACGTATCCTAGCTTAGTTCTTCCATCCGGAAAAGTATAGGCTCACTACCTAGCACGCCCTCCCCCCCACACTACGGTTAGGGCAATGACTCAGATTGGCTAATCTCTGTATTATCACGAATGTCCCTCCTCCAGTTTTGGTATTCTGGCAATATCATCAATGATGGAGGGGCCCTATTAAATTATAGGTTTGATTCCCGGAAGGAAGTAAAGGAAACCTAATATTTAGTAGGGCCCCATAATCATTGACGATAAATGTCCTTCCCAGCCATCCCACTTCCTATTCGTTGATTTCTATAGTTTTATTTTGGTATATCAGTGAAGGACGAAGATGGCCGCTAGAGGGCCTGGAGTCGGGGAAGCAAAACACGAGAAATCCACATATGGCAAGTCATATGATAACATATATTAAGTTATTTTTATTTTATTTTTTACCAAGTTTTTTCTGTAGGGTACCCAATCAAAATGACGATCCCATAAGGGAATTAAGCGTGCACTTATGATGAGTACTCCCTGATCCTCCCGCGGCGGTTGATTCAAATGGCTATCGCTGGATGTTGAATGGAGCTATTATACTACAGTAATAGGCAATATCATCAATGATTACGGGGCCCTACTAAATATTAGGTTTTCTTTACTTCCCTCCGGGAATCAAACCTATAATTTAGTAGTGGACCCGGAATCATTGACGATTTTGGCCCTCCCTTCCATCCCCTTCCCATTCATCTGCTATGTTTTGAAAGTCTCGATATGTCAGATTAAGAACGGGTGATCACTTCGATGAGTGAGGCGAAGCGTGCAGACGCATGAGAAGCGCAATTCTAAGATCAAGTTTAATTTTTTTATTTCATTATTTTTTGCTAGTTTTTTCTAGTAGTAGTACCCACATCATATAGGACGAGTCCGTGAGTGGTATTTAACCCTCTCACCACGGAAGGGCTCTTGAATGCCCATAAAAAAGCATATAACAGCTGCCCGGAAGGGCTCTTGAACGCCCAGTGGTTGAAAGCCTGTGAGCTTCGTGTGCGAGGCGTCGGTCCGACGCATGTAAACAACAGCCGGCTGGACCGACGCCCCGCATCTCCAGCCACAAGAAGGAGAGCGTCGCTTGTTCGTGTGTGCCTGTATGTTGTTGTTAAGTATCGAAAAGTAGTGTAAAGTGGCTGTTTTGGCCATAAAGTTATCTCCAATGAAATCATCATCACAACTCAACCAGTTGACTTAGAGAGCTCTACTTAATGCCATTCTACAGGTAAATAACACAGCTACGCTTGGGGATGCGCGGGAATGCGGGAAGCAGTCAGATTAACACATATACGGTAGCCTAGCCTAGACGTTTTTCGGCCAAAACACCAGGGTTTCGAGGAATATATATATAATACATAGCCGGGGCTGGAGGGTTAAGAGCGTTTCGCTCACGATGTGTGGCAATCGTATTTTGATCTCTCCCGGGCGGGAAGTTTGAAAGACAAACTTGAGTTCAAAGATTTGCCATAAACTTTGTTAAGGTGCATCGTCAATGATTCCGGGGCCACTACTAAATATTAGGTTTTCCTTCTTCCCTAAGGGACTCAAACCTATAATCGTCTCGTTCAAGGAATTAGTCAATTTGGGAAGTCTGGGGGTGGCCGAGCCGAGACAGAGCCCGAACAGAAACAACATTTATAGTTCCAATTCTTAGG
The DNA here is from genome assembly GCA_032716605.1 of Paralithodes platypus. Classification (NCBI taxonomy): domain Eukaryota; kingdom Metazoa; phylum Arthropoda; class Malacostraca; order Decapoda; family Lithodidae; genus Paralithodes; species Paralithodes platypus. The sequence continues at coordinate 10,406,250 of CM064492.1, read as the reverse complement.
GTTCAGGACCAGTTTCGCATTCCCTCGACTATTTCTCTGTCTAGTCTAGTAGGTGAAATTTCAAGGGAAGGAGGATTCCTAGCCTACTAGACGAAAACTGTATGACAATACTATAGTAATTATATTAACGAACACCCCGTTCTTAACATTAATCCTCCATTACAAACCCCCAATATACAGTACTTGAATAAATTAATGAAAGCATATGATCCTCCCGGGTTTCGAACTCGGGACACCCCACCCAGAACATAAGCACCTAAACCATTACACCACCAACACATTGATTAGCCTGAAACATTCCCCATCACTGTTACCTATTTACTTGTTGAATGCCCGTGTTATTCACTCTCACGTCGCCTCTATTTTGGTACGAAATCTTACTCCAACATTTTGATGGACTCACCAACCTTCTCCATCTACCCAATAGATTGTTTTCTAACGTCTTGCTCACTATTTCACGACATTTGATTGTTCTCCCTCCCTCTTACACCATATAGCCTAGCCCTGATACATACCAATTCTTGCTAAAAAAAAAAAAAAAAAAAAACATTGATGGGGATTTGTTTAAGAATATGAGCCTATACCTATACTGTACTGTATATCAACAGATATGTTCATACATAGCTACATATACAGTAGGTGCTTTACCTTCAAAATAAATAATTTTATGGCTCTGTCTCGAGTCAGCCACCCCCCAAAAAAATAAAAAATAAATATATATATATATATATATATATAACTATATATATATATATATATATATATATATATATATATGTATATTTATATATATATACTGTATATATACAGTATATATATATATATATATATATATATATATATATATATATATATATATATATATATACAGTATATACAGTACAGTACATAGGCTATATATCAGTGGTGGGCATCGCTAACAATTATCCACTTTCGTAATCGCAATATCGCATATCGTAACCGTAGCTTTCCGCAATCGCTAGACCGTTAATTAATTAATTAATACGGTTCCGCTTATCGCTAAACGTAAACGCAATCCGGGATGGAACGTATGTGTCGACTGTGATGGCTTGCTGGTAACTGACTAGGCTCTAGCTTCGTGCAGCGCTTGGCAAGACCGAGTTTAGTGATGGCGATATGGGTACAGTACTTTCATTTTGATACAATACCAAGTATTTTTCTTTAAAAAAATGAAAATATAGATCTCCTCACTTTACAAAAAAACGAGACCACCATAAAACAATTATTAATAGTAAGCAAATTAATAGATGATAGTCTATTAGGCCTATAGGCCCATATTATTTAGTCATCAAATTTTGATGACTAAACAAAATGGGTCTATAAATGGTATCGATACGCCCACCACTACCAAGTACCCTTCCACTCACAGCAACTGTCACTTCAAAATGCCACGTCACCAATAGCATCATGCGGGGTTCTTGATGTAGCTTGTCGTCTATACATAGTAACCGCATAAGGGGGGGGGGGGGCCTGAGAGTAGGCTACCACTGAAAGGCTTCTTGCGATCAGAGCTTTGCTTTATTATAGATTTGCACTTTGACAGGTTCGTTGGGAATGGTAATTATTTCATAAATGTTTATACATATTTTAATAATGCATCACTTAGCTCTACTCCCACTAGTTCTGTATATTTTGATAGAACTAAACTTAAAGATGCACTTAAATTCCTCCTTTTCAATACTTATGTTAGATTCGGGCCTTACATTTTCAAACAAATATTAGGAATTCCTATGGGTGGAAATGCTAGCCCTTTAATTGCAGACTTATTCTTGCTTGCTTTAGAATTTAAATATATAAGACTTAGTTGACAGTAGCAAGAAAAATAAAATCCCAGAAAAATTAGCACTTGCTAAATTGTTAAGTAATAATAGTAGATATATTGATGATATTCTCGTTTGCAATTTGTTAAATTTTAATCAAGTTGCTAAACTTATTTACCCTAATTCTATTCCCCTCACACAATGTAACGTAAATTATAAAGTTGAAAATTTTCTTGATATAAATATAGAGATTGTTAATGAACAGTGCATACTTAAAGTATATCACAAAGTTGATGATTTTAATTTTAACGTAATAAACTTTCCTTTCCCTAGTAGTAATATCGATAGTAAAATAACTTATAATTGTTTTTATTCCCAGTTAATAAGATTTTGTAAAATCTACACTAAAGTAGATGACTTTTGGGCTAGAGCTAGGTTACTATACAGACTCTTAGTGGACAGAGGTTTTGAGGCAAGTAAATTGTTCCATAAATTTAATCTTTTTAGGGTCAATTATTGTGACTGTATTCTAAAATTTGACATCAATAATTTTAATCAAGCATTTTTAACTTGAAGTTTCTTGTATAACCTCTGCTTACTTTTTGTCTGTACAGTATTTATTGTTTTTTGTCTGTATTTATTGTTTATCTTTTTCTTTTTCTATTATTAATATTAATATTGATGATTTTTTAAATTTATTGTTCTTGTTAAAAGAGTACTCTTTGTTTAAATCTGTTGTTACTTCATATTTTGCAATTATTTGTCTTTATATTATATGTATTCATTGTCGATAGTATCAATTGCTTACTTTTGTGATTTCCTTAGTTTATTTGTGCTATAAATGTAGGTTATTTGTAGGGTAGTTATTGATAGGGGTCACTTGAGGCATGCTATGCTTACAGGTATCTACCCGATAGCACTATCGTTAGTGAGTGCTGTACTGTATTTTATATATTATTTTGTAATAGTATAGATATCTTATCAATATTTGTATTTTGTACTATTGTTAATGTCTTGTCATGTTGCAAATTTGATTTTAAATAATATTTTGACATTTAACATGTAGTTTCTTTATTCATGCAGAGTTTAGTAAAATTTGCCAGAACGTCCCGGACTTCCCAAACTTGACTACTTCCTTTAACGTGACGATAGTGCGTTGTTATATGTGCGATTAGTTTGCTTGGGAAACAGATTAACTTGCTCATGTAGTAATGTACACCCTATGTGGTAGATTGTGTTCTTTTATTTAATAATTTTCATTTTAGTAAGCGTTGTTTCCACATAGCGATTTTGATAATTTAATTTGACTTTATATTGTCCTTGTCCCAATTTTGGTTTGTTTAGTTTGCAAGTTTTACACTTTAATAACCCGCTACTAAGATAGGACTTCCGCTCTAGCGGAATTAGTGGTTTACGGAAGTGATTACGGAAGTGCCCACCTCTGATATATATATTCGGCAGGGACCCCTGCCGAAGGATAAGTCAGAAATAGAGAAATTTGAGTGTGTAGTGTGCAAAGGCAAGCTTGTGTTAAGTGATGATCCTGTGGCTGTGAATTTTGGAAGTGAGTCATTGGAGCTGATGGACAAGTTTTATTACCTAGGAGATACCATCTCTGCCGGTGGTGGGGCCGAGGCTGCCACTGTCGCTAGAATTAGATGTGGCTGGGGGAAGTTCAGAGAACTGCTGCCAATTCTGAACATGAAAAGAATGCCTCTCCCCCTGAAGGGAAAGGTGTATGCCTCATGTGTTAGAGGTGCAATGACGTATGCCTCAGAAACATGGGCCGTTAAAGTAGAGGATGTCAACAGAATGGAACGTAATGAGATGAGAATGGTGAGCTGGATGTGTGGGGCCAGGCTGCAGGATAGAATAACAAATGTTGAGCTGAGGAGACGTTTAGGTATAAAGAGTATTAGCGAGGTGATGCGTACAAGTAGACTGGGATGGTATGGACATGTGGAGAGAATGAATGAACAAAATTGGGTGAAAAAAATGCAGGTCTGTGATTGTGGAGGGAGCTGCACCAAGGGGTGGACCGAGGAAGACCTGGGATCGGACTATACGTGCCGATCTCAAATTTAAAAACTTGATAAGTGAAGCAGCCCTTAACAGGGTTGCCTGGAACGCCACTAGGACAAGAGACTGATACTGCACGTATGTGTGGAGCACTCAGTCTTAAAATGTTATGTATGTATATACAGTATATATATACAGTAAAAGTCCTTTAATCCGACGACCGATGATTCGAATCTCCCAATAGTCCGAATTTTTCAATTTGAGGCCAAATCCGAATTCACCCGATGGTCCGAATTTCAAGAAGTCCCAAAGTCCCCTTCTTGAGGCATTAGTCCTCAGCAAATTATGACACATTTATGACATTATGACACATAATGGAGCACACACATATCATATGTTCATGAATTCATTTTAAAAGTTTACCATTGTAATTGTAGCCTATTACCTACTTCAAAACATTCAGATTAATGGTCAAAGGAAGCTACTGATATAAACGTAAACACCACATCGTCTGCTAGAGCGTTTGTTTGGCTCTTGAACGCATTCTTGGGACGCTCCGATGCGCTACTGGCTTGCGCCGCATTTTCTGCAAGCGCATTCAGTCTTGAGCTTGAAAACGCACCTTTGGACGTTCCGATACGCTACTATTTATAGTTCAGTGATCGGAGCGTCCCAAGGGTGCTTTCAAGACAACAAGACAAGGGTGTTTTCAATACAATATAATATAACAGAGCATGTCACAAAAGGAAAATCACAATAGGAAAATTACAAGAACCTCTCAGGGAAGTGCCGTTGTTAAGGCATTACTTCCCGAACCACATCTGATCTGATCTTCAAGAGCAAGACAAACTCGCTAGTAGACGATGCGGACATATGGTGTTAAGAAGAAGAAGAAGACGTTTATATCAGCAGATTCCTTTGACCATTAATCTGAATGTTTTGAAGTAGGTAATAGGCTACAATGACAATGGTAAACTTTTGAAGTGATTTCATGAACATATGATATGTGTGTGTGTCATTTGGGTGGCCTAATGCCGCAATGTTTTCGTCAGGCCATTAATACACAGGTTCATAGGGGTAAAGTCCGATAATCCAAAAAATCCACTAATCCGAACGAGGGCCGGTCCGCTGCCCTTCGGATTAACGGAAGTTTACTGTATATATATATATATATATATATATATATATATATATATATATATATATATACAGTACTGTATATATAAAATGGGGTATGTGCCAGAGTATACTGTATACATACAATATTACTAAATCAGCAATGTATACTATACTCTGGGTTTTTTCCAGCTGATAGTAAATTGCTATCTCACCATCCATATTACTCGGCTATTACTAAGATTTTGTGGCAAAATATGTTGCTAATTATGAAAACTTGGCAATATTATGACACAAAGAGACATGGCAGGATCATATTTTTCCATTAAGAATCGAACAATCAGATTATCAGACGCTAAGGAATTCAGCTTACCATCAGCTGGAAAAAAGACTACAGTATACTATATAACTTCCTCAACCAGAATATTCAATTATTAAAAAAAAAAAAAAAAAAAAATGCCCATGATTTAAAACCCTCCTGGCCTGGGCTGTAGCTCCAAAGGACAGGGTGGGCTACCCGGGCGATCTGGACGAAAAACGTCTAGGCCTAGGCTACTGTATTTTTTTTTAATTTAACTGCTAGAAATTTCCCACGCATTTATAAATGTAGTGCGGTTTCCAATCTGTAGACTGGCGTTGAGTAGAGCTCTCTAAGTCTATTGGTTCAGTTGTGATGATGATTTCAGTGGAGAGCATTTTCAGGCGATGTTAGCAATACGACGATCTTTTCACTACTGAAACAACGACATACAGACATACAATAACAACGAGTCTTCTCCTTCTTGTTTTCGGAGGTGCGGTGATGCAACGATCGGCTTTGTTTACATGCGTCGGACGCACGGCGTTCAGACCAAGCTGAATAGGCTTTCAAGCTTAAAAATCCTGAAAGGACACCCGGGCACCTGCCCTTTTTCGTGGTGTCATTTTAAAAATGACAACCGGCAGGAAGGGTTAATGGATGAGAGCTTACACCTTTAGAATTTTGCTGAGATAATTCACTAATAACATAAAATCAGAACACAACATTAAAACTACTAAAACAACATTGTAAAAACATTAAAACACACAGGCAGTAAAAACAAAATATACAAAACCTTCTTGGAAATAAATAATTAATAAAGTATGACAATACCAAATATAACAAAAAAAATGTAAGACTTAATTGTATTAAAAACTACCTTATATGGCAAAACAACAGCAAGTGTGAGTAAACATAACACCTAAATACATGAATTAATTTCAAACAAAAGAATACAAAAGAATATTAAATAATTAAAAGAATAAATAATCAGATATCTTCAAATATATAAATAAATAACCAGAGCTAATAATAATAATACCTGTAATAATGTATGTATGTATGTATGTATGTATGTATGTGCTCAGGCCCAATCCCCACTGTTCCTATTTTTATTTTTATTTTCTATTTTACTCCATTTTAGTATTTTCTTGTTTTTATTTTCTTGGTGGTGGCCAACTCAAGAAAGAGCAAGAACAGGGAAAACACAAGACACAACATAAAACAACGAACAAACACAGACAAACACAAATTCACACACATCTAGGTCACCCAGGAGAATACCCAGAGAGCAGGGTCACATAGGTCGCTCCAGCACTCCCCCCCGCCCCCGACCACCCGAGAGGCTCCGATCTCGCAGGCATAAAATAATAATAATAATAATAATATAATAATAATAATAATCAAGATACTTATTTCCCAAAAGCACTGATGCTTCCCAAAGGGAATTCATTAGGTTTGCAACCATTACTGTTAAAAAAAAAAAAAAAAAAAAAAAAAAAAAAAAAAAAAAAAAAAAAGCATAAGTAGCAGTGGCAGCAACCAAAGTAATAAACTCTGTAATCATCTGTCACATATTGCAAGATCATAGCTTCTTGTGAAGAGTAAGGTCTTGAGTTGCATCTTAAAGCATGCAACGGAAGTCTGCTGTCTAATGGATATGGGCAGTTTTTTGTATAACCTTGGAGCTAATAAAAGCTACACTGGTACCTTAAATTTCTATGCCTATTTAAGCGGTACAAGCGTACATCAGCTTGGATGGCTTGGACATGTAGAGATAGATGAACTAGACTGGGTGATCTTTTACGTTAGCTAGAAGATTAGATATGTTTTTATTTGTCTTCACTTTTCTTTTAGATTAACTATAAGATCAGGGAAGATGAAATATCTAACTCAAAATATATATAACCATTGAACTAAAACACTCTATACCTTAACTCCTAATCCTACATAGGTCTTTCTTCTCCTTCTTCTTCTACACCATCTGCGACTTAGTGCATCAACCTGGAAAGATGGAAAAAGTATATTAGAATTGTCAGTCCTTTCTTGATTACTGACTGGCCGACTCGAGACAGAGCCCGAACAGAAACAACATACTGTACAAAGTTCCAATTCTTGGGGTCCGGGACCACTCCCGCGTTCCCTCGCCCTTTTCTGTCTCGTCGAGTAGGAGAATTTTACAAGGGGAGGAGGATTCATAGCCCCCTGTCCCCAGAAGGAAAAGTAGTGCAGTAAAAGAGACAAACAGAAACAGCTAAAGTTGGATAGAGGATGCCAAACCACATTCTGAATAGGACCAGCCCTCATCCTACTAAGTCTATCTATCTATCTATCTATATACTCTGGCACATACCCTATTCTTTTTATTCTTATATTTTTTTATGTATTAATTTATCTATTTTTATTTATTTTATTTTTATTTTTTTACAGAACTATTCTTCTTACCTCAGCACTAAGAACGTTGCCAACGTCAGACAAACTAACGCCGCCAGACAGGCATACACTCCCGCACGAACCCCCGCTCTCCATCTCCTCCAAGCAACCAATTCTCCCGTCTCCAGGAACCGGTTGCGATAGTTGGGCGGGAGTTCAAAGGTTGACGGTAGAGGAAGAGCGACTCGTAGGTGTCTTGGACTAAAGCTCTGACTAGTTCATTGTTGGTGCCGGATGGATCCAAGTCACTGTTTAGGCAGATAAATTTCCTGGAACAAACAGAGTAAATGCAATTATTTATGACTGGAGTACAGAATACAACAACCCTCAGCATCCCTTACATGGGGTTCTACCTGGGCCCTATGTCCGGGCTCGTGCAACTAGATTCACAAGCAATCTTAACGATCTTGCCATGAGCCGTGTTAATTTTTCTACTACACAGTTTTTACGGTGTTTTGTGCCGGCCATGGTTGACTTGTGGAATAAGTTGCCAAATGAGCTAGTCAATTCAGCTCATATCTCCATTTTTAAGTCTAGAGTTAATGCTTTTTTGCAGCATTAATTCTAATTTTTAAACTTATTTTATTCTATTTGTTGTATTATATTATACTTGATATCCTCCACTGCATATGTTGTTATTCATTTATCTGTGTTTAATATACTGTATTATTATAGGTTTGACTCCTGCAAGGAGATAAAGAAAACCTAATATTTAGTAGTGGCCCCGTAATCATTGACGATTATGCCTATTACATAAGGCATCCTCTTCAAACACTCATTTACCGTAGTTTGAATCTACCGCGCAGAGCATAAAAAATTGAGGAGCCTTCATCATGAGCGCACGCAACCTCACTCATGGTTCGTCATTATGAAATTGGGTACTCACTACGAAAAAACTTCGTAAAAAAAAATAACAAATAAAAAGAAAATAAGAATAACTAATCATAAGCTTTCCATAACTTCGTGGATGTACTTGTGTGGATCTTTGACCAGACGCTGACTTCAGGCGTCATTCTTCCTTCACTGACATATCAAGTAAACCAAAATCCTTAATACATCAACGAATGGGAAGGGGATGGTCGGGAGGGCCCCCAGTCGTCAATGATTACGGGGCCACTACTAAATATTAGGTTTTCTTTATCTCCTTGCAGGAGTCAAACCTATAATTTATTAGTATCATTGACGATTATGCCTGATATCTAAGACTGGAGGGGGACATTCGTAATCATATCATAACTCTAGCAAAAGCAGATAATCAAACAACCACATAGTATTCTTACTTTGTAAAAAAGATATATTTGTGTGCATAAACTTTATACAGCATATAAATATACAAAAAGGTGACAAGCAGGAGCGTGCTTCGAAGAAGCCTGCTTGGACAAACAAGGGGGTTAACTCCGAGACTCTGTACACAGAGTTGGTAGTTAAGAAGGCACCCCACTTAACCCTTCCTCCCCGGGTGTCATTTTAACATGACACCACGAAATAAGGGCTGGTACCCGGGTGTCCTTACCTGGTCAGTAAGCTTGAAAGCCTATTCAGCTTGGTCTGAACGCTGTGCGTCCGACGCATGTAAACAAAGCCGATCGTTGCGTCACCGCACCTCCGAAACAAGAAGGAGAAGACTCTTGTTATGTATGTCTGTATGTCGTTGTTTCAGTAGTGAAAAGATCGTCGTATTGCTAACATCGCCTGAAAATGCTCTCCACTAAAATCGTCATCACAACTGAACCAGTTGATTTAGAGAGCTCTACTCAACGCCAGTCTACAGATTGGAAACCGCACTACAATATATGCTTGGAAATTTCTAGCAGTTAAAATTAACCAAAATACGGTAGCCTAGGCCTAGACGTTTTTTGGCCAGATCGCCCGGGTAGCCCACCCTGTCCTTTGGAGATACAGCCCGGGCCAGGAGGGTTAAAGTAAGTGGTGAAAAATAAAAACATCAAAGTTTACATGTGCACATATAAACCCCATTAACTTGTGGATATATATCTAAAATTACAGTACTGTATACCCTAAAAATAAAGGAACTCGTGTACTGTCGCAGAAGTACTGAACTCTTGTACTTCTGCAGAGGTACTTACATTACAAATACAAGTTGCACCGCAACTACTAGATTACTTAAAATTATATTGCTTCACAGCCAAACTATTTACAACAAGCATTGTCGTTCTACTATGATTGTACGTTAGCACAACTTCCTGTAATGAATACTACGGAGAAATTTGATATCACAGCACCTACACCCTGTATCACAGCTCGTAAACTCCGCACACGCACTCCGGCTGGGTCTAGGGTGTCCTATGTTACACTGACTGCACCCCCCCCCTCTCTTTTTCTTCATCTAAACACAAAGTGACCCAGAGGCCACCTAGACCCTCTGCCGTAAAGCTATACATGGCATGGAAGGCCTGTCTAAAGCTACTGAAAGGTATCGAGTCAAAAAAGTATGATTAGAGGACCAGAGGTGCGTCGGCTGCTATGTCCTCAACAGAAAAATTCTTAAGGAAACGTAAAGAGGTCGCCCATTTTGCGTAAATCGTGAGCTCTACCCACAACACCGGGATTACTTTCCTGAATGACGTTAACTAAGAGAGAAGCCAGTTTACATTTCATTACGCGTTTACCCGTACTTGAAACCCATAAAGCACCTTGTTGATTCCTAGTGCGACTCTCAATATTTGGTTAGCGCTTGGACTGGACATAATTATGGTGCACCTTTCCCCTTTTCAACGCCGGCACCGTGAACTCTGAAAACACGTAGTCACTGTGCTCATTCTTGGCGATGAACCCCGGGGAAGGGGCAATATGAATACATCAATTGAGCCTACCAAACCTGATGCAATTAGGTGTGTTGCTCATCGCCGCCAGCTCAGACACCCTGTTCCCGGTAGCCAAAGCCATAAGGAATACTGCCCTTTTTAAAAGTAAGTCAAAATCTGCAGTATTTTGGTACCGCCGGGAATGAAGTAATGACAACGCTTTGTCCAGAGACCAGGTAGGCATGAGCTGACGGGGAGGTGGGCGGAGTTTAAAACATGCCCTCATGAAACCTGTCTCCTCCGCTAGTGGTATGGTTAGACCTGTAAGGTCAAAAAATGGCATCCTAATTGCTGTTAAGTGATTCTTTAACGTTACTACAGATAGACGTTTCTGCTCAAACAGATAGTTTAAATAATTAAAAACCAAAGCCACCGAAGGCACAGATTGTTCTGTTCTGAGTATCCAAGAAGTGAAAGACTGCCAATGCGATTGATACTGTCGCTTAGTAGATTGTGTGTATTGATTCATGAATTTATCGGTCACGTTTCTACCATACGGAGCTAGCCATTTGGCCTCCTGAATGTCCATAATGCAAAAGTCAGCGAGGTCTCTAGGTTGCCAATCGTGTCCCTAAGTGGAAATACCCGACCGGGAGCGACACCGGGTTCGGGCACCACGTTTTTAATTGCTGGTACCACGCCTGCAACCGGCCACAGGGGCGCGATTAACGAGACTACGCCCCGATAATCCTGTACTTTGTTTACTACGTGGCACATCAGAGAAGCGTCTGGCGGCGGAAACAGATAAATGGAACTCCACATGTTCCAGTCCGTCACCAGTGCGTCGGGTCCTCCCGCCGGCGTGGTTGTCCGGCGGGTTAGGTACAGCGGGAGTTTGTGAGTCTCCGCGTACGCAAATAAATCCACTTGTGGACGGTAAGGCTTTGCAATCATTAGGTCGAAAATGTTTTGCTTGAGTGCCCATTCTACTGTTGTGCTCTGCCTCCGAGATAGAGCGTCTGCCCAAACGTTCGCTACGCCGGGGAGATAAGAAGCGTGAAGCTGAATGTCCAGCTTGTTGGCTAGTACAAAAATCTTTTCTGACACGTTTAGCACCCTCCGAGATCGCGTTGACCCCTGTTTCTGAATGCAGTGAACCGCATTCAGATTGTCCATCCTGAAGGCCACTGACTTGCCCCGCAAAGAAAAGCCGTGAGCCTGAAGGAAATACAAGGGGACTAGTAATTCTTTGACATTTATGTGGGAGGATTCTGAATGGGACCAAAGCCCTTGACCCTGATGCCCTTGGTTTGACTGAAAGCCCCAACCTATCGTGCCTGATGCATCCGTGTCCACCCATACCGTCGGCGGAGGAGAGGTCCATGACATGACTGAGTGCAATGTTTCCCTCTTCGCCCAGACCACTAGTAAGTTGTGTATTAATTTTGGGATGGGCCATAATGTTTCCGCCGGCAATAGTGGAAAAAATTTGTTGCCCTCCAAATTAAACGTTTGACTTTCAAACAGGCCCAACTTTACAGTTAGTTGAATCCAGTTGAGAGAGCCGACCAGAGATTCCCATACTCTCCGTGTCGTAGTCAGACTGTGAAGAAACATAACAGTTTCTTGCGAAACCTGTTCCGATTGTCCACACTCTGACTCAGAGTGAGAGCGGCTGTGTCCCAGACCAGCCCTATCCACTGGACCACTCGTGAGGGAACAAGGTTTGACTTTACCAGGTTTACCTTGAATCCTAGAGATTTTACATGATTTAATGGTATGTTGACATGATTTATGCATAACTGTTCCGTCTCCGCCACCACCAGCCAGTCGTCTAGATACCACAAAATCCTGATCCCTTGTTGCAACAAGGGCATCAGGGCTTGCCGGACTAATTTCGTGAATATGCGAGGTGCTAGGTTTAAACCGAACGGCATCCTCTGAAAGACATAAGTCTGATGCATGATACGTAAGGCCAGAAAACGTTGAAACCGCTTGTTTACCGGGATGTGCCAATACGCGTCCGTCAGGTCTAAAGAACACATCCACCCTTCCGGCGTAAGTGTTAGCCTGATCTGATTCACTGTCAGCATCCGGAAGGACACGTTGTGAATATAAAGGTTCAGATAAACAGGTCTACGACCGGCCTCATCTGAACACTGTCCCTTTTGGGCACCAGAAAAAGTTTGGATGTAAAAACTGGGTAATTTTGTGGAACCGGGATGATAACATTCTTGGCCACCATCTCTTGGATCAGTGGCTCCACCTCTAATGAAACAAAATTTGCCTTTGTCGGCTGATGTAAACGAGGTCGCCGGAGCCACTGCCAGGTGATGCCTTTGCGTGCTACTATCCTCGACCATGTGTTTAAAGGCCATGCGCGATGATTCGCCTGGAACGACCCAGTTAGCAGACAAGGGTTCGCCGGCTGGACTACCCTCCGATCCACCCGCCGGAAGATCAGCCCTGGGAGTGAGAGAGACCTTAGTTTTTTGGTGGTGGTGGTGGAAGTTTAGACGACTGGCCGGGTTTGGCTGGAGACGGGCCCTGACCCGGCCTTTGATACCTCTGTCCTTTATGATTACCTGAAGACTTTCCTTGCTTGTATCTGTACTGACCATGGGTGGAAGAGGATTTAGGCAAATGAAAGGGTTTTGCCCCACCAGACTGAGCTTTAGCGACTGGTTTGGGCTTGGTAAAAGTGAAAGCAGGTTTCTTAGACGGGGCGGGACTGTGCTTCAAGGCCTGAGCCATGTTAAACACCGTCCTCCACACCTCCGGGGACATTAAAGAGGCAGTTAGAACTGGGGACATTATTACTTGATTAGCATCCTATCCGGGAGCTTTCGGACTAGAGACATCCTTAGATCTTGTCTTGCCCGCAACCGCCTCTAACAAGGCCGTGCGTATATTTCCCAGAGACTGAATAGAGGTCTGGAGAAGCAATCGTCTAGACAGTTCGATCGCCTTTCGGACTTCTGTGTCCGCGATAGCCTGAGCAGATCTTAGCATTGACTTTGTTACCTGTTGCGTAACTATATACTGAGAAAAAAGTCTATACGCCTTTCCCCGTAGCCTAAACTCCCGGTCTAGGTGAGCAGTGGAAGGTGTAGAAAAGGGGTCTTTAAGCTCGCATAGATTAATCTTAGGGGCAGCTAAAAAGGCAAATAGAGCAGAGGGAACTCCGCCGGCAGAGTATCTTGGGAGAGAGAACCAAGAATGGCTTTCTTGTGGAATTTGGGTGTGAAGCTTTAGAAGTGAATGTAGTAGCAAAGTTCTGAGCCTCGACTTCCCAGTCCACCCAACTGCTCCACCTGCAAACTGGATTCGCGGCTGAGTCTGTGAATGTCTTTAAACCCAACTCAGTGTTAGAGCCGACAACGCTTTGATATCATTGAACCCATCATGCTTTGTCCAGTCCGAAAACACTTTTGAAGCTGACGCAGGGGGAAGGGCAGGTGTAGAAGAATATACAAAATAATCATGATGATAATAATTGGGGATGGCCTTAATACTAACATCAAGTACATTTCCCAGCATATCTAGAGCCCTTAACTTCCTAGATTTATTCCCTTGGATTACCCACTCCCGTGGTACCGGGAGCTCCCCTGACATAGTGGATTGTGCTACCTCTGGCTTTGTTGGTACCAATGATACCCAAGATTCGTCTGGCCCGTATAAGAGAGGCATAGCCCCTTTTCTGATCGGGGCTTTGTCTAACGGGGGAGGATTTACGTCTGCTACTACTCGTACATTGGAAGTAGTTAGTGCCGCTGAAGTTGGCCTAGTAACAATAGTAGGTGATACAAGGGGAGTGAGCGGAATTTGTGTCAAAGCAATGGAAGTAGCCAGAGGTCGGACATTCAATGTTGGCGTGGAAGCTCCCAGACCAACTATAGGAGGCTCTGGTTGCTGGCCCAAAAACTTAGTTAAAGCACTTGCTAATAACCCATTAATCTCATCCGCCGTGACAAATTGAGAAGAGGAAGAACTACTAGGTGAAGCCTCCCTATTCTGAGAGTCATCTACGACTGAACTAGACTCGTGAATTCCCACCTCAGAAATAATAGAGCCCTCATCCCTTGCCTCCGGTCCCTCCTGAGAGGATTCCGCCGAGGCTGGGACCCCCTCATGTTGCCATGTTAAGTCAGGGATGGAAGACGGGATCTCCGCGTCCCGGTGGACTTCAGCCACTACCTGCGTTGCCTGAGACGGAAGTAAGCTGTCCCTCCATGGCTGGGAGTACCTCCAAACTCCCCGGTCTTGACCGGAACTCACTTGTGAGCCAGGCCCCACCCCAATGACTGAGCCCTCACTCGAGCCCTCTAGCGGGTTATCACTGCCGGGAGAACCCCCTAAATCTAAAGTGAGAATATTGGAACTAAGAATAATATTTGGGGACAACCTGTCCGCTGGCATATCCCCCACCACAGTCTCTGACTCCACTTCCGACCTGTCAGATTGGATATGAGACATGTCGGAGTAGAGGCAGAAAGTGAGGTTCGAGGTTCCGGCGCACTCCGGGAGGGCTTTCGTTCATGAGACTCTTTCTTAGAAGACTTGTGACTCCGCCTCGACTTTGATGTATCACTAGAACTGTCCTTGGTCTTGTCCGTCCTACTCTTCTTCCGCGAAGGTGAAGTCGAGTGACTATGTGTCTGCTTTCTAAGAGGAGACCGTAACCTGGACCTAGATCTTGACTCTGAAGCTGTCGCCGGGGGAGACGGCTCTCGCGGTCTCTTAGCTGTGCCGGGAGAGGGAAGAAGCCCTTTACCCCAGCCCAGTCTCTGCGGACTTACTGACCTTACTGCGGCAAGCAGCACGTTTAAGGGGGGGGTACTGAACCAACAAACGGTCCCATAGAATTACGTTATCACACTGCAGTGCTTTATGAGCCACTGTAGTAGCATAATTAGTAAGAAGTTGTCTGACCTCGCGTAATGCAACCGCCGCGGCCAGATTGTCGTGCTGTAATACTTTAATACTAAGCTGACTACAAAAGGTACAATTCTTCGTTACTCACAAACCCCTTGATCGGTCTAAGCATTTGACACAACGAATGCACAGAGTATGTGCAAAAATAGGGATCCCGGAACATGAGGGCGTTGAGCAAAGGGCAAAAACAGGAGCTAGAGTAGCCATGGCAGAGACTGGTTAAAAGCTAACTCCCCCCGGGCCTCACCTGGTCCTCTGTGGACCCGCCGGAACTCCGCCCTGGAAAAAAGGAAATTTCCAGGAATTAATGCTCATAATGTTACCCCAAAATGTTCTAACACAAGTGTTAATGAACCGCCGGGCAACGAGACGTAATACACCACTATTACCTCTTGCTACCCCATAGGTTCATATGTAAAGATTTTTGAAAATCTCTACGTGTTCAAAAGATTTAAGAATATCCTCTGACATGATATAAAGACAAGCAGTTTCTTTATAAATGATGCAGTCTTCCCTGTGATATAAAATTCACCGGAACCCATAATAAGAACGCCGACCTCCTCCCCCAGGGGGTAAGGGGGCCTTCATCTAATGGTGGAGGAAAAAAAGAATATGCCTCACGCATCCTACTGCATGTCGTACAAGGCGACTCATAGGGGGGATGGTGATAGACTTGCGGACCAAGTAGCCATCACTATACAATGAAGCCTTGTTATTGGTGCTGGCATTGTCTCTATATGATAGTGCTGTGACAGGGCTTCATTGTACTTGCTCCAATTTGCCTAATGCCGGCACACTGGCAGTGGTGTCGCTCCCTCTGGACCCGGCCCTGGCGCCCTGGGCCCAACCTGGACGAAATGGATCCAGAGGGTACAGTACGTAGTGTTTCCCCGGACTGGCACTTTCCGCCCGATAGTATAGGGGCCCGAGCCTGGAGGGGGTAGCTCTCCAGGAGGCTGCCCTGTCCCATTTGGGCGAACAAATATCAGGCCAGTCGTCGTGCCGTGTACGCGCACCGGGGTGGCGTCCCCTGCGGCTGGTTCTGGTACGGGCGTACCGAGGCCACTGGACTCCTAACCCCCTTGTAATCACATTTGGGGGAATGGTGCTGGGAATGGTCCCGGTGGTAGACCTGGAGCCGGAGTTCTGGGGGGGGTGATGCCCATCTGCCAGCCAAAACCTACCTACCTAACTATGTCTAAAATCAAAGAAAATAAACGTAAGTCTCCGATGAAAACAAAACCGCACAGGGGGCCCAAAAACAATGACAAAATGCCCCCCACAAACTCCAGACTTGCTACGTGTTTAATGTTGGTAGTTTGAAAATCTGCGTGCGAAATGAAGTGGCCTGAGATGTGTGAGAGGAGGCGAGTTGGATGTCTGCTGTACCCATGAAACACTGCTGGAAGAGGCATGGGGTACAGTGGATTGTCGGAAGGAGGAGAAAGATATAGGATATACTGGATGGAGTGTGAGAGACTGATAAAGCGAAAGGAGGAGTGGGTGGTTCTGGTGGCTGAAGAGCTGGCGGAAAGTGTGTCTTCCGAATTACGAGAGTTAGTGAAAGGCTGATTGTTTGAGGAACGTTGAAAAGTTTGGTGAAAGAATTCTGAATGTGATATCCTGCAATATGCCCCACCGGCTGGTTTTACAGAAAGAGATAAAAGAGGACTTCTGGAATGACACCGTCAAGTGTCATTTCAGGGCCTCTGCGGCGAATGAAATAACTATCGTGGGGGGGACCTCAATGGTCCACGTGGGAGCATCCTGCAGACTGGATACGAGGGGGTACATGGAGGTAATTGGTTACGGAAGGAGAAAATCTAGAAGTGGGCGAATATATATTGGAGTCCCTGCGTTGCACTCACTCACATGGTTGTGTGTAACACAAAGTTTCAAGAAAAAGAACAGAGCCCCCTTAGTCACATATAACTCTGGGGTCTCCAGTAGCCCAGATAGATTACCTTCTTGGTTAACAGGAAAGACTGGAAACTAGTTCGAGATGTAAAGGTCATCCCGAGCGAAGAATGTTATACCCCCCAGCCATAAAGCTACTTGTGGGTGACATGAGCTTATACAGAGATTCCTAAAAAAAGCGCAAGAAGGTTTACATACCCAAACGGAAAGTGTTGGGCCTGGCTGAAGGACAAGGAAGTTTAGGGATAGGTTTCATAATGAACTGGAGGAAATGAATAGAAATAAGGAAGCTAGGCCTAACTGTAATAGCCAATGGAACTTTTCTTAAGCATAGCCTTATCGCTAGCCACTGGGGGGGGGGGACAAAAAGTCTGTGGGAAACACAAAGGGTCACCCCAGGAATAAGACCTCTTTGTGGTGGAAACGATGAGGTAAAGAACATGCTGTGAAAGAGAAAAGGAGATGCTTTCACAAAGCATGGAAGAAAGGAGAGGCAGCATGAGGAATCCAGGCAGCCTAAAAAACGAACTGCCAAAGGAGTTATTTACAATGCTAAAAATCGCATTAAGGACCTGGTACTTTCGCGAAACAAGAGTGTGTAACACTTGACCAATCCCAATGGAATCTTTCCAAACCTAGCTAGGCGAGTTCAAAAAATGACAGTAGGGATATTATAGGTGTAACAGTGTTGTTTAGAGCTGATAAATGGGAAGATTGTGTATGCCGAAAATGAAATCAGAGAAGCATGGAAGGTACACTATGAAACGATTGCTAAATGTAGAGTTTGAATTGGATAAGGAAACCAGCTTAGTACCGACAAAAAAAACCAATATCTGGGCCCCCTCCTTTGATAGCACCAGCTGTAGTGAGCGACTCAATCAATAAAATGAAGGACGGTAAAGCTCCAGGATTTCCTCCCGACAGTTGGTCGCCGAGATGATAAAAGCCTCAGGGAGATTGGTGTAAACTTTAGTCACTGGGGGGGGGGGGGGGGAGTTGATAAACCCCATTATTAAAGATGAGAAAATCCCAGAGGATTGGCTCAAAAGTTGTAGAAATAGTAAATAATATACAAAGGAAAAGGGGATGCGCTAGATAGAGGAACTTATAGTGGCCTGAAAATGCCTTGACCAAAATCATGAAGGTCTGTTGAGAGAGTCCTTGAAGGGTTTGTCAGTGCAAAAGCATCTCTATTGATGATCAGGCAATTTGGTTTTATGCCAGGACGTGGTACAGACCGATGCTATCTTCATAGTCAGAGGCAGATACCGGAAAGATACTTACTAAACGCAGGGATCTTTACTTTTGTGTTTGTGGACCTGGAGAAGGCCTTTGATAGGGTACCTAGAGATGTTGTACATGGGCTATGAGGAAACTTGGTGTGGAAGAGTGGCCTGGTGCGTGTGATAATGAAGATGTATGAGGAATTCGCGAAGTTCGGTGATGGTGAAGGGTGTAACTGAGTGATGAGTTCGCAGTCCGTGTTGGAGTCCATCAGGGTTCGGTGTTAAAGCCCCCTCCTCTCTTATTATGGTCCTTGGAGGCGCTGTCCATAGAATTTTTAGAGGCGGAAACTCACCGTTGGAACTGTTTTTATGCAGACGATTTAGTTCTACTCGCTGACAGTATGCAGGATGCTGGAGGCCAAAATTCAGAGAGTGGAGAGAGGGCATCGGCGAGCAAGGGTTGAAGAGTCCAATATTAACAAAACCAAGGTTTATGCATTGTAGTTTGATACGAGGCCATGTGGAAAAGAGTCGGTGCATACCCATGTGCAGTGTGTGGAAAGGGAGTGGGCGTTAACTCAATTCAATGTAGCATCTGTTCCCCGATGTTGGGTTACACCATGGGAGTAAGCGTCTGTAAGTAGAATTAAGGGGCCCCTGCCGAAGGATACGTCAGAAATAGATGAAATTTGAGTGCGTAGTGTGCAAGAGGCGAGCTTGTGTTAATTGAATGATTCCTGTGGCTTGTGAATTTTGGAAATGAGTCTTTGGAGCTGGTGAAATAAGTTTTGTTACCTAGGAGAATACCATCTCTGCCGGGTGGTGGGTCGGAGTGAGCTGGCCCACTGTTGCTCAGAATTAGGTGTGGCTGGGGGAAGGTTCAGAGAATTGATGCCAAGTCCTGACCATGAAAAGAACTGCCTCTCCCCCTGATGGGAAAGGTGTATTGGCCCTCATGTGTTAGAATTTGCAATGACGTATGCCTCAGAAACATGGGCCCTTACAGTAGAGGATGTTCAACAGAATGGAGCGTAATCGAGATGAGAAATGGTGAAGATGGATGTGTGGGAGCCAGGCTACAGGATAAGAATAACAACATTTTGAGCTGAGGAGACGTTTAGCGGTATAAAGAGTATTTAGCGAGGTGATGCGTACAAGTAGACTGGGATGGTTATGGACATGTGGAGAGGAAGTGGATGAACAAAATTGGGTGAAAAACTTCAGGTCCTGTGATTGTGGAGGTAGCTGCACCAAGGGGTGGACCGAGGAAGACCTGGGATCGGACTATACGCGCCGATCTCAAATCCAAGAACTTGACAAGTGAAGCAGCCCTTAACAGGGTTGCCTGGAATCGCCGCCATTAGGAACAAGAGACTGAAACTGCAACTTACGTGGTGGAACACTTCCGTCTTAAAAATTTTATGTATGTATGTATGTTTTTACAAAAAAATGTATGTATTAAGAAACGCAGTTTAAAACCATGTTAAGCCCATCTTAATCAATAGATTGCTGACTCCCCTTTCGAAGCCTTCATAGATCGCCGTAAGTTGAAATGTCCCTCGATACCCAATTGTATCCCTCCCTCAATTGTTTGGTTAATCCTACCGGATTGTAAAATCCGTTGGAATTTCCCACCCTCCCGAGGTTCAAAAACCGCCGGGTGAAAATTAATAGACAAGTTAACCCCAACTTGTTCCTAAATCCCCCTTCGTTTTGCAAAAGATAAGCCGGGGTTGGAAAGACTAATTCAACAAAACAGCCCAGTTTTTTTAACGGCTTTGCAAAACCGGGAAAAACTATAGTCCAACAGGTGTCCGCATGAAACCCCCCTAGTTGAATCGGGGAAAGCCATTCCGCCGGGAAACATACAGTAAGCCTGAAACCCCAGGCCCCCACTACCAAGAGGGGGTACGCAGTTCTGGAGAGCCCTCAAGTGAGCCACCCACTCGCCGGGGAAAACAAGCCCTATTTTTTAATCACCGCGTGATTTAAAACTCGGCAACCACCTGATTTTCTCGGTTGCAAAGTCGAGAAAACCCGCCGGAAAAGTCATCCCACCACCCGCCAGACGCAATCTGAGACCCAGCCGGATTTTCCAACGGAGCAAATCGAAGAAAACCCTCCGGAAACGGTAACCCACACACCAACCAGATGCAATCGGAGGTACCACAAATAGTGGCCTGGAATAAAAAACCAATAACACAACTTATCCAGAAACCACATGACAGCAGTAGTACATATTTATATAATAAATCAATAACACTTGCACATGTAAAAAATCTACGAGAAGGCTGGCTAGGCACTAAGCAGGAGACTTAGTATCGCTTCAAAACATGTCGTAATAAAAAACAAAAAGCACTGAATTATAATCACATACAGGAACAGTCGCAAACACAACCTCGAAGAAATCACCCCCGGAGAGGGAGTACTGACACGGGACCCTAGAAAAAAACTCACTTTTCACTAAGTGAAGAAAAATACACTAGGAATGTACAGAAAGACAACAAATAAGGCAACTTCATTCATCAGAAAGATCAAAAAGAAGCGCTAATAACGCGTAATTAAAGCCAACTAAATAACTAGGCTAGTTATCCGCGAAAACGTTTCACAGCGTCCACCACGGGACCACGAGGGTACACCCGAAAATAGGCGTCCCAACCACAACGACCCAAATACACTGACTACTGTGGCGGCAGCCCGCCCATGAACCCTCCTGCTACGCATATCCTAACCTTACTCGACTACATCCCAGAAGTAAAACAAATGAGAAAAAACTCACTAAGGACGCAGCAAATGCGGAACGAGCGGAGCGTGGGGAGGAACACGTCAGGGCAAGGTTGAGCGCAAGAGCAGAGCATGAAGAATGACGCCGGAAGTCAGCGTCTGGTCAAAAGATCCACACCAAGTACATCCACGAAGTTATGGTAAGCTTATGATTAGTTATTCTTATTTTCCTTTTTATTTTTGTTGATTTTTTAAACGAAGTTTTTTCGTATGAGTACCCAATTTTCATAATGACGAACCATGAGTGAGGTTTGCGTGCCTCATGATGAAGGCTCACCTCAATTTTTTATTCGGCTCTGGCGCGGTAGAGTTCAAACTACGGTAAATGATTTGTTTGAAGCGGAATGCCCTTTATGTAATATGCATAAGCATCAATGATGGAGGGGGCCACTAATAAATACAGTACTGTCTACAGTACTGTAATGTTTATTTTTTTTTGTTTTTGTTTTCCTAAGTTGCCGTAGTCTCTCCAGTGCCCTCCGGGTTGTTTTGTGTGGACTTCATCTTGCTGGTGTTTTTCTGCACCCTGGTTAGAGACTTTGGCATCTCTTATAATAATAATAATAATAATAATAATAATATAATAATAATAATAATAATAATAATAATAATAATACTTAAAGTTGCAAGCAACGTTTGTCCGGGGTTCCGAACGGTTTTGCAAAGCAGGGTATTGTGTTTGGATACAAATGCTGTGGTCACAGATATCAAAAGTTCATTTAACTTATCGGGCATGGAGAACACTACAGAAGGAGCAGAATTGTGCAAACAAACAAGAGCGAAGAGCGGGAGAGATTGGCTGTAAAAGGGATCTGCCTCTATCCGTTTGAGTTAACAGAGTTTTGGTAGATATGTGGAATAGGCTACCGAGTGCTATAATGGGATCAAGAACAATAGAGCGTCAACTTGAAATGAGATAGAAAACGAGATGGGGTTGGGTGTGAAAGGGATCTGCCATGTGTAGGTCAATCGGCCTTCTGGATATTCCCGTTTTCCCCCTTATTTTCTCACCTCTTTGTTGAAGGAGAGAGGGTAGTATGGCCGAGAGAATAGGATGGTTCGTAAACGTAAGGAAGATAGCGATAAATAGGAGAGATAGAGAGAGCGCGGGATGGTTTTGGGTGTGAAAAGGGATCTGTACATGTGTGGGGGGTGGGCCCAACCATCGGCTTCTTCCTGCCAGACTCAGGTTTATCCCCTTATGTTCTCATTTGTGAGAGAGAGA
>CM064492.1:10358661-10383651 GCA_032716605.1 Paralithodes platypus | reverse complement strand
AGGTATACACCTTCCTTTTAAGGTGAAGTGGGAGTCCTCTCATGGTCAGGAGTGGCAACAGCCTTCTAAACTTCCCCCAGCCTCTTCTGACTCTAGCAATGGAGCCAGCTTCAGTGCCACTTCCGGCGGAAACCGTATCGCCCAAATAGCAGAATTTATTCACACACTCCACGTTACAGTCGAAATCAACACTAATAAGCAGGTCATTTAACATAAGTTCTCCCTTGCACACTGCACATTCAAAGACTTTGATTCTTATCAAAGGTACTCTAGCTCCACTACATCACTTGTGTACCCAGTCACTACAGATGCAACATTGAATTGAGTTAGTTCCTACATACTGCACATGGATAGTCGCCACTTCTTTCCATAGTTTCGTGCCCGACTCCACTAATCATGACCTGTTTTATCTTTGTTAACTCTATGACCCTTGTTTGCCATACCCTCCCTTTTATTTTTTACGAATCTCTATAAAATATATTACCAACCACACATTCTGATTCCGTTGAGAGAAAAGTACAAAAATTACCTTGATTTTCTTTCTCCTTCTGCTCAATGGTATTTTTGGCAGAGTTAAGATTGTCTTGTGAGAGAGAGAGAGAGGCCGTGAGTTGCTGCAGTGACTGTTGCCGACTCTCACACTCTCCCAATTTCTTGGAAAGCTTTGATTCCGTCTCTTCCAGCCTCTCCTTTGTTTCCTTCAATGATGATTGTAGTAATTCTATTTCACCTCTGTAAGCAAAGTAGATATTACAACACACTAAGACACTAGCCATACATTAATTTTTGATACGTAAATGGGGAAAAATTAAGTGCAAGCTAAAAGAGAATAAATAAGAACATTTGGTTTGACAAGTTTAAAGTACTAAATGTATTAGAAAGTGTGGATATATGATAATGCCACTGATAAAATGAATGAAGGTCAAATGGTGGAAAATCAATTACAAACAAATTGAATGAAGCATGGAAGGCCAAGGTGGTACATTATGATATAATGAGAACAGATTAAGGGCCAATTGATAAATCACATACAGTACATACAGTACAAGGGTCCCTCAATATTTGCGGGGGTTATGTTCCCGAAAATGCCGCGAATAACTGAATCCGCGAATACTCATTACGGATTCCCGAATCAACTCCCTATCTATCTATTTTATTTTTTTTTCTATGTGAGTGAGGGAGACAAAAGGCAGAACTGCCTGTAGTGAGTGCCTCCCCCAGAGTTGAAAGAGTGACAGGGCCAAAATCAAGGGACGTTCGAGCCAAAATGCCTGGACACGCGGAGTTTGAAGCAATTTAAGTCATAGCAACAGGGAAAGACTGATTCTGGAAGAGAGTTCCATAGCTCAGCAGTTGAATAGAAGAAAGTCTGAGAATAGCATTTCACTCTTGGGTTGGAGAGCTGCACAGAGTAGGGGTGGGATTGTGTTGAAAGATGCCGAAGACGGGTACTACGTACCCTACGTAGAGGAGGTGGTATACACTGGGAAAGCTCTGAGGAACATTGATTATTATAGTAGCAATAGAATAGTGAGAGAGATGCAACATTGCGGCGAAGAGAGAGATCGCAGAGTTGGTGAGTGGGCGGGAGTTAATGATACGAAAGACTTTCCTTTCTACTTTGTCTAGGAGTGCGGTGTGAGAGGATCCTCCCCACACATGTGAACAATAGTCAATACAAGGATACACTGTGCCCCTGTACAAAGCAAGAAGCTGTGTTTACCCAGGACAAAAAAAGAGAACTGATATGTAGGTTGCAGGATGAAGAGGAGAAACCTGATGTCATAGCCTTACAGGAAGTAAGACCAAAAAATGCTAGAATTGAAAGGGAACTGGTGGAGTATAGTTTGGAGGGTTTTAAGTTGTATGAGAGGAATGCTATTAGAGCAGAGGTTGGAAGAGGACTGTTTATTTATGTAAGAAAAGAGCTCAAGGTAAATGAGGTGGATTTGAGACAGCAGTATTGTGAGTATTTGTGTATTGAAGTAAAATGTGCAAGAGGGTCAATTCTAATTGCCTCTATATATAGAAGCCCAAATAATAGTATGGAAGAGGATGATAACCTACTGAAAGCAATGGAGGAAATAGATAATAGAGAACAAATATAAGATATTGATTGGAAATTTCAATTTGCCAAGGATCAACTGGGCAAATTATACTACTCCAGTGGGACAGTGTAGCCTGGAATGCAAGTTCATAGAGAAAGTGAGAGATTGTTTTTTAACGCAACATATTACAGAGATGACAAGATACAGAGATGGGACGCAGGGGAGTGTACCTGATTTGATACTTAGTAATGAGGATATAGTGGAAGATGTCAATGTGGATAGCCTTATAGGTCGTAGTGACCATGCCTGTATAAGTTTTAGTTGCAATATTAAAACAGAGAGGGAAAATAGAAGCAAAAAAAAAAATATACATGTATGATAGAGCAGATTATGAGCTGCTGAGAAGGTGTTTGGACATTGACTGGGGGGAGTACTTGAACGGTGAAGATGCTGAAGGAATGTGGAGGAAGATTAGAGTCAAACTGGAGAATGCTATATCCAAATGTGTACCAGCAAGAGAATATAAGGATAAAACAAAATTGAGGAAAAGAACGAACCCAGAATTGCCAATGAAAAGAAAGCTTTGGACATTGATAAGAAGAAAGAAACGTTTGTGGGAAAGACTAAAATTGTTGAAAAAGAACAATGGGTCTAGTATAGAAACTAAAGAAGTGGATTTGGAACGCTAACAATTAAATAAGGTGGGAGACAAGGAGGGGGGTGAAGGAGAGGGAAAGAGAGCTAGCAAGAAATGTGAAGGATAGTCCAAAAATATTCTGGAAGTCTATCTATCTATTGCCTGACGCCGTGATCCCCGAAGGGGTGGCCACGAACGAACCGCCCCCATGAACCTCTGTCCCCAGTCAGTCGACGCCCCTCCCCCCAACCAGCACCGCCTTCGTTCATGTACTTCCTCACTCCATCCTTCCACCTCTCATTCGGTCTACCTCTCCCTCTCTGTCCCTCCACCTCGCTCTCGTACACCCTCTTAGTCATTCTCTCGCTTTCCATACGTTCCATATTGTTGTTGTTGAAGACGTGTTTAATTTAAACTAGCCCTCTGGCCCGAGGCCCTCATAAGGCTAGTGGTCGGCGGGGGGATAGTAAGTCAAGTCATATAGGTCACTGGTCAGATTTCATCGTAGAGATTAAGAGCTGCTAAGAAATGGCGGATGGCTATGAACGAGAATTAATCTGAGTCAGAAAGGATGTCTTTTAAAAAGGTGTGTCACAAGAAGCGACGTCTTTCAGGGCCGTACATGGGACAAACGCATAAAATGTGAGGGATAGTAAGAACTGTGCGACAATGGTGACATTCTGGCGGAGGACTATGGGGAGTGGTCATTAGATATCCATGAGTGAGTCTCGTGTGTCCTATGCGTAATCGAGTTAAGAGGGTTTGGTCAGCGCGACAGGGGCTGAGTGAAGAGGGCCACATGTGAATGTCGTCTTTGATGGAACGAAGGTGACCTCCCAAAGGTTGATCCCTCCATTCTGAGCGCCACTTATCATGAATATGCCGTCGAACTACAGGAATTAGGTCATCCGATCTGAGGACAGTGGATGCCGGAGCACCTAGACAGGCCTGTTTAGCAAGGGCGTCAGCACGTTCATTTCCCGCAATGCCTACATGGGCGGGGATCCAACAGAGGGTGATGGATCGAGAGCTGCATTTTAATTCGTGGATTTTCAGGATAACATCGATGATCAATGGGTCACGTGGGGCGTACTCTCCTAATGCTTGCAACACACTTTTTGAGTCACTGCAGATAACTATGTGAGGAGGATTGTTTGGAAGTGCAGAGATGAGGGTCAGGGCACCATCAATAGCCCACAACTCTGCAGTGAAAACGGTGGAACAAGGATGTAGGGAGCTTTGATGGATACCATGGTCAGAAACCGCTGCACTACCTACGGCATCCGGAACCTTCGAACCATCAGTGTAGAGACTCTGTAGATGAAGGCAGCTGGAACATGACTATCAAGATGTTGTAATGCTAAGGTACAGCATTGGACTGGAGTCACAGCCTCTACTTGGTCAGTCAAATGGAAACAAACTTCAGGGTGTTTAAGGATCCAGGGGGTAATTGAAATACAGGGGAGGGGCGAATGAGTTGTTGGAATATTGTAAGATGCAAGTAATTGGCAGGATAAGAGGGTAAAAGGCAAGGTAGTAGTAGGAGTAACACAAAAATATTGGGAACGGAAAAGGTCCTTCAATGTGGGATCCTGTTGGAGACGGATGGCAGTTCGCAGCTGAACCAGCTGACAATGATACGTTAATGGCAGGACCCCAGCCTCACTGAGCACACTGTACACACATGAGGACCGGAAAGCTCCTGAGCTAATACGTATGCCAAGGTGATGAACGGAGTTAAGTGTCTGCAATGTGGATGCCGAGGCAGTGCCATATACCGGGCAACCATAATCCAGGGCAGATAGAATGGTGGATCTATAAAAGAGCAGTAACGTAGATCGGTCAGCACCCCAATGAACACGTGCCACAGACTTGTGGACATTCATGCGCTGAAGGCACCGAGCCTTCAGAGTGGCAACATGGGATTTCCAATTTAGGTGGGTATCAAAGATAAGGCCAAGGAATTAATGGAGGCAAGGAATTTAATCTTGGAAGAACCCATAGAGAGGGTGATGGACTGCTTACGCAAGTGTCTAAGGTCGCGATAGAAAACGACAGCATTGGTTTTTTTCAGTCGTGAAGCGGAAACCAGTTGAGGACGCCCAAGCTTTGTATGGAATGAAGAGCAGTGTTTAGACGACGTTGAATGTGTGTTAAACTAGGAGACGTATAATAAATGGCTAAGTCATCCACATAGAGGCTATGAGAGATATCAGGAGGGAGGCATTTTGTAACACTATTTATTGCAATATCATAGAGTAAACTACTTAGGGAACAGCCTTGGGGTATTCCATTAGTTTGAGGTTTTATTGCAGATAATATACCGTTGTTTTTAACCTGAAATGTGCGGTTAGATAGAAAGTTCTGGAGGAATTGGGGAAGGGAGCCCCGCATACCAGAGCTATGGAGGATTTTTAGAATGCGATAACGCCAAGTGGTATCATAAACCTTCGCAATGTCGAAGAAAACTGCCACTGTGGGTTGTTTCTTCGAAAATCCTTCACGTATTTGGTGCTCCAGGTGGATGAGAGAGTGTAATGTAGAGTGGCCGGGACGTGAACCATGTTGATACGGGGATAATAAGTCATGCGCCTCTGCATAATGAAGAAGGCGTGGATTGATCATATTTTCCATAAGTTTACATAAACATGAGGTGAGCACTATGGGCCTATAGTTTGTCGGAAAACTATGATCTTTGCCTGGTTTTGGGACGGGTATGGTATACGCATGTCGCCAATTTGGTGGGAAATAATGTCTATCCCATAATTGATTATAAAGTTGCAAAAGATAATTTAGTGCACGTGGATGAAGATGACGAATGAACGCATAGGGAATGGCATCAGGACCCGGGGTGGAATCCGAGCAGTGGTCAATGGCATGTTGAAGTTCAGGTAATGAGAAAAGAGCGTTATAGTCATGAGTGTGACCTCCGGAAAACGTGATCGGGTGGGACTCCTTCTCTTGTTTCAAGCGGAGGAATTGTTGAGGTAAAGATAGGTTAGAGCTAACTTCACTGAAATGGTTTGCATGCATAGCAGTGATGACGTGGGAATCATGGGTTAAAGAGTCCGAATCAGTGTCCCGTAATGGAGAGAGTTGGGGACGGACAGTTCGCCCGTCAACACTACGAAATTTTCTCCACAGAGTAGAGATACGGGTGCGACTAGTTAAGGATGAGATGTATGAGCGCCACGAAAGCACTTTACTTCGGATGATATTGCGTTTGACAATAGCACAGACTTTATTATAGAAAGTTTTGAGGGCAAGTTTTTCAATGGTGATGGTGATGAAACGGAAGCATTGAGGATGAGTAGCAAGATTGGAGAGGGAGGTTTTAATTCTCCGTTGCTTATCACCCACCCTGGTGAGAAGGCGCTCTACCCTGTGTTTGAATTTGATCATGCTAGCCAGTTTGGGTGACCACCAAGGGACTCGTCGAGGATGTTGCAAGGAGGAGGTGAATGGTATGTGATGCTGTGCAGTAGAGGTTAAGAAAGACATGAAATATTCAAAGTTAACTTTGGGGGTGATCATATCCGAGAAATCTTCAATATCAGCTGTGGATTCCGTGTATGTCAGCCAATTAGCTTTGGAGAGATTATATTGAGGTAGTTGTGTAAAGGGTTCAGGGGATAAGTAGTTTAAAAGAATCGGGTAGTGGTCGCTGGAGAATCTTTCCTGCAGAACCGACCACTCAAATAAAGGGGCGGCGTCAGTCGAAGCAAGTGAAAGGTCTATCGCAGAGAACGAGTTGTGTGCTGCAGACCAAAATGTAGGGGAATCTAGGTTCAAACAGCAGAGTTGTGAGTCAATCAGAAGGTTTTCGATATGTTTACCCGGGGTGTCTGTAAACGGGCTTCCCCATAGTGGGGAATGTGCATTGAAGTCACCAAGAATGAGGTAAGGAGGAGTTTAGTTTGTTGTGTGATATGGAGAAGATCAGCTGTGTCATCTTTACAAGAGGGTTGATTGAAGGACGAACAAATAGTGAGGGATGGAAGCTGTGGGAGGGAGATGGTAACTGCAGAAGTTTGAAATGGATTGGGATTGAGGGTGACGGGAAGAAAAGGATATTGGTAATGAACAAGAATTGCTGTACGATAGTGTGTGGGGGTAATCGGAGAACTAACAGCGACAGAGTAATGTCTGGGGGGGATCACAATATTGCCTACATGCTGTAGGCATATGCAGATTGGAGAGTATAAGCGAATGAGTCTTTGTAATTCTCCCATATGAAGGCGAGCTTGGTATCCGTTAATGTTCCACTGGACAATATTATGAGGCATTGTGTACAGAGAGGGACACATCTGTATTGGGTGTGATGTCGTTTAAGGAGTCAGGCAAAGAACGGGGAGGGATAGTTGCTTGCGGGATTTGAGACGTAGGGGCAGATGAATTGGGTAATTCATCGTCATTTATTACAGAGGATTGTTTTACGAGTTTGGGAACAAGTGTTAGAGAGTGAAGAAGCTTTAGCTGTAATGTATGTATAAAGTCCTGCGGCGAAGTAGTGGCAGTATCTGTGTTAAGGGGGAGAGTACGTGCAATGATGAAGGCGTTTGCTCGTGCAAGTATTTGAGAATCTGGCTCAGAGAGATGTGGGGTGATGTACTCCCGAAAACATCCAGAGCATCCGCAGGCACCAGGGGGAATACCCTTGCTGCAGATCAAATGGGGGTTATCAGAGGAGGGTGGCACAGGGGTATCCAGATGCATAAGTTCTTCAGTCGTGCTTTCTGTATGAGTGGCAAGAGGAAGCGGAGTTATTTGGAATTGGGGGGTGTTCATCAGGGTCTGAATCACAGGGAGCGTCCTTTGTGAGTAGACGTTTACGAGTACCACACTTTTCGTGAGGAGTTGGGGTAACGGGTGTCGTCGATTGATGGACATCAAATGCAGACCGTGTGAGTACCATTTCGGTCAGATCGGAGTCAATGAGATTATTGTCCTTCAGGAATTGCGTCATTACGTCTGTGGGTGGAAGGTCAGGGTGTTGGATATGAGAGACACAATAGCAAGGGGGTTTGTGATGTTGCTTATTGTTTATTGGACTACGAGAGGATACAAAGTTCCTTAAATGTTCTTCGAAGGCTCTAGGATTGGAGGTTTTGTGCCGGAGGAGAAAGTATTTGCCGCAGTCGTGACATCCACAGTCTGGATCGTGATTAGGCATGGTCCACAGTTGGGTGGGTGAGTCGTTGTCCGAATCACGAGAAAAGGGCCTAACTGGTATGGCATACGTTCCATATGGCCGAACCATATTCATGGAAGTATATTCAAGAAAAGTTAACAAGAAGAGTAGGTATCCCAGAACTGATAGAAGACTTGGATGATATGAATAGAGCAGAAACTGATAAGGAGAAAGCAGAGGTGCTGTAGGAAAAATTAACAGAAGTAAGTTCCCAGGACCGGATGGGATACATCCAAGAATCATAAAGGAAGGAGGTGAGATATTAGTAGAGCCATAAAAAATGTTATTTGAGGTATCTTTTAATACGGGACAAATCCCGACGGACTGGAGAGAGGCAAACATAACAGCTATTTTTAAGAAGGGAAAGAGAAATGACCCAGGAAACTATAGATCAGTAAGTTTGACAAGTGTTGTGTGTAAACTAATGGAAACTGTAATTAGAGAAGGAATAATGGAACATATGAAATCAAACCAACTTTTCAGTGGGCGACAGTTCGGATTCTTGCCGGGGAGGTCGACGGTACTACAGCTAATTAAGGTGGTAGATGATTGGATGCAAATTCTGGAGGATGGGGATGTTATAGACGTGGTATATTGCGATTTTATGAAGGCCTTCGATAAGGTCCCACATAAAAGGCTGATAGAGAAAATTAGAAGCTATAGTATAGGAGAGAAATGTGTGAAATGGATAGATGCCTTCCTGAAAGGTCGGAGACAGAGGGTACTGGTGAATGGAATAGGCTCGGGGTGGAAGGAAGTTACAAGTGGGGTACCTCAGGGATCTGTGTTGGGACCACTACTGTTCGTTATGTTTATCAACGACTTACCTGAAGTTATAACTAATGGAAGTGAGATTATAGGTTTGACTCCTGCAAGGAGATAAAGAAAACCTAATATTTAGTAGTGGCCCCGGAATCATTGACGATATGCCTATTACATAAGGCTACCTCTTCAAACGCCCATAAGCGCAGTTTGAAACTACCGCCACAGAGCTCAGAGGAACCTTCATCATAAGCACACACTAAATCACTCATGGATTCGTCTTTATGATTGGGTTCTCACTACGAAAAAACTTCGTAAAAAATAAAAATCAATTAACCTAAGAAGTGCGCATGGGGGTAATTAGACACCTCTCCCTGTGCTGACGTATTTGAGCTGTTTCCATCACTAAAATATTCATTTTACCATAAATAGCATTAATACTTATCCTAACACGCCTATTATGGGTTGATTATAAAGGTATTAACCTGTTACAACAATAAAACGAGTGAAAACAGCGTTTGGATGGTCAAAATCGGAGATACAGGCCGGGAGTTGCATAATGTATGGGTGAGGCAACCAGCTTTCCTGCCAATTTCCCCCAAGGCCACTGAGACACTGTCGATCGATACTCTCTCTCTCTCTCTCTCTCTTGTACTCGCTTGCTAACAGTGATGTCAATGCCCTGCTACCAACTCGCTAATGTTAGCACGAAAATATACCTCAGAATAAGGGAATAACAGGGAAAATAGTGATAACTGAAGAGAGAGGAAAGTGGGGAAGGAGGGAAGGTAGAGGAGTGATATTTTGCATGGCCCAGGGGCATTTTTTTTTTTTTTTTTTTTTTTTTTTCGATGTTTAACCCTTGTCTAGCGGGGGGTCTGTGGCCGTTTTGGGCCTTTTCAGGCCATTCTGACTGCTATATCAACCATCAGCATGAAAGGAACTGTATTGTGCCGAAAACTAGGCGGAAATCGCTACACAATGACACCACATACAGCTACGTAGCACTCGTGGAGCCCTGACAGTGTTACCTCAAAGATGGAAGTTTAGCTGATTTTGCTACATTGTTCACTTTTCGCTAACTATTGGTCACACTGTCATCCACCCGTGCGGTGGGGGAACTGGAGTTAGTGTGGGCCGGGAGGCCACAGATGTCGGACGTATTGTTCATTACTGTTCCACCCATTTTCACTCGATCTTCACCCATTTTTCACCCGTTTTCTCCCAGTTTCTTTCACTCGACTTAAGTCGAGCGCCGCTAGTAAAGGGTTCAGTTGATTTTTTTTTTCTCTGACTCTTAACCTGACAAGCGCGATATAGACGTAGGTGCTAGGGTAGTTATTTGTGCATTTCTAGCCCTGGATTCTGACAGAATTCGTTATATTTACAATATAAACCATTATTTGTTTCGGTATGCTTTTATTTACATATATGCTGTATATTGAACCTTCAAGAGTGCTAATATAAGTGGGAAAAGCATTTGGGTGGTGAAAAACGAAGATATTGGCCACCCGGTCATAATCTCAGGCGAGAGAGAGAGACAGGCAGCCCTCCCCTCTCGCTGTCTGGGAGTCAACTGAGACAAGCGGGGCGGTGTGTGCCGGTGTCTGGGTGTTGCATAACAATCTTTTATGCATCCCACTTGTGCTACATCGCGGGAGAGAAAAATAACCGATAAATGATGATAATAAGAGGAAAAATAGGTGATAATTGAGGAGGGGAGGGGGAATAAGGTGGGAAGGAGGGAGGGGGTGGGTGATTTACATGCATGAGTACTGGAGGGGAATTATCTCACCTAGAGACAAATTCCTTTGTTTGGATAGGCCCTTTTTTTTTATGGAAGGCTTTTTTTATGGTCCTGCTTCCGTGAGGCCTATCGCGTTCCCTATAGGAAGCCTTCCGTGAGGCCTATCGCGCTTGCCGGGGTAAGAGTCTTCCCGCAGTCCGCCGGGGGAACTCTTAAGAGTCCCCCCGCAGTTCCCGGTAGAATAACTATACATAAAGCTTTCCATTTCCGTGGATGTACTTTTTGTGGATTCTGGACCAGACGCTGAAACGCGCGTCATTCCATCTTCAACTGACATATCAAGTAAATAAATCCTTATACATCAACGAATGGGAAGGGATGGTCGGGAGGGCCCCATCGTCAATGATTCCGGAGCCACTACTAAATATTAGGTTTTCTTTATCTCCTTGCAGGAGTCAAACCTATAATTTATTAGTGGCCCCTTCATCATTGACGATATGCCTGATTCTCAAGACTGGAGGGGGACATTCGTAATCATATCATAACCTTGCAATAGAGGCAGATAAACAAACAACCACATAGTATTCTCACTTGTAAAAAATATATTTTTGTATAAACTGTATACAACATATAAAAAGGGGTACAAGCAGGGGCGTGCTTAAAGAAGCCTGCTTGAGGAAAAAATTGGTAACTATGAGAATCTGTTCACAAGGACACAGATCTGAAAGTTAAAGGCACCCCACTTAAATTAAGCGGGTAAAAATAAAAATTTATGTTTACATGTGCACATATCATAGGTTTGACTCCTGTAAGGAGATAAAGAAAACCTAATATTTAGTAGTGGCCCCGTAATCATTGACGAACATGCCTATTACATAAGGCATCCTCTTCAAACACTAATCCGCCGTAGTTTGAATCTACCGCGCAGAGCATTTAAAAACTGAGGAGCCTTCATCATGAGCGCACGCGACCTCACTCATGGCTTCAGTCATTATGAATTGGGTTCTCACTACGAAAAAACTTCGTAAAAAATAAAAAGAAAAAGAAAATAAGAATAACTATCTAATAAGCTTTCCATCATATCGTGGATGTACTTGTGTGGATCTCTGACCAGACGCTGATTCAGGCGTCATTCCTCCTTCACTGACATATCAAGTAAACCGAAATCCTCAATACATCAACGAAATGGAAGGGGACGGTCGGGAGGGCCCCAGTCGTCAATGATTACGGGGCCACTACTAAATATTAGGTTTTCTTTATCTCCTTACAGGAGTCAAACCTATAATTTATTAGTGGCCCCTCCATCATTGACGAACATGCCTGATTTCTAAGACTGGAGAGGGACATTCGTAATCATATCATAACTCTAGAAAAGCAGATAATAAAAACAACCACATAGTATTCTTACTTTTGAAAAATATATTTAAACATGGCGTAGGCCGAAAATATACAAGAAAAAGGGGTTCAGGCAGGTGCGTGCTTCAAAGAAGCCTGCCTGACAAAAAATGGGTAACCCTGAAGATTCTGAACACAGATCTGTAGTTACAAAGGCACCCCACTCAACGAGTGGTGACAAAAATAACAAGTTATAAGTTTATATGTGCACATAATAAACCCCAAAATAATCGTGGAGATAAATTGCAAAGGATCTCCACTGTTCTAATATTAAATTGCTTTCGCAGCTAAAACTACTATATAACAACCCCGTTGTTTTGTACTAACATTGTACTAGCACAATTTCTCGCTGAGAAATTTTCATATCACATTAACCTTAAATTGTATCACAGCTCTCATACTCCGGCGGGGTCTAGGGTGTCCTATGTCAACTGACTGCACCCCCCCCCCCCTTTCCCGTGAAAGTAAACAAAAGTGACTGCAGGGCCACCTAGACCCTCTGCCTTAAAGCTATACATGGTAAGGAAGGTTTGTCTAGAGCAACTGACAAGTATCTAGACAAAAACGTATGATTAGATGCCCACAACTGAGTGGACGCGATATCTTCTACTGAAAAAAAATTCAGGAAACGTAAAGAGGCTGCCCATTTGCGTAAATCGTGGGCCCGACCCACAACGCCGGGATTACTCTCTTTAATGACTTCGACCAGAAGAGAGGCTAATCGCCGTTTAAGTAAGCGTTTACCCGTACTTGCTACCCATAAAGCACCTTGGGGGTTGAGAGGAGCTACTCTCAAATATTTGGTTAGAGCTTGCACTGGACATAGATTATGATGCACCTTTCCCCTCTTTAACGCCGGCACCGTGAACTCAGAAAACACGTGTGCACTGTGCTCATTCTTGGCTACAAAACCTGGGGAAGGTGCAATGTAAATACATTCATTAAGTCTACCAAACCTAAGGCAATTAGGTGTGTTGCTCATCGCCGCCAGCTCAGACACTCTGTTCCCGGTGGCCAAAGCCATAAGGAAAACCGCCTTTTTTAAGAGTAATGCAAAATCTGCAGTATTTTGGTACAGACGAGAGTGAAGTAAAGACAAAGCTTTGCCCAGAGACCAAGTGGGCAGGAGCTGACGGGGAGGTGGGCGGAGTTTAAAACAAGCTCTCATAAAACCTGTTTCTTCCGCCACCGGTATGGAGAGACCTGTAAGGTCTAAAAAGGGCACTCTAATTGCAGTTAAGTGATTTTTTAACGTTACCACAGATAAATGTTTCTGCTCAAACAGATAATTTAAATAATTAAAAACTAAAGCAACTGATGGCACAGTCTGTTCTGTTCTAATGATCCAAGAAGTAAAGGCTTGCCAATGTGAGTGATACTGTCGTTTCGTAGACTGAGTATATTGATTTAATAATTTATTGGTCACATCTCTACCGTATGGTGCTAGCCACTTGGCCTCCTGAATGTCCCATAATGCAAAAGTCAGCGAGGTCGCTAGGTTGCCAATCGTGTCTAAGTGGAAATATCCGACCGGAGCGACACCGGTTGCGGGCACCACGTCTTCAATTGCTGGTACCACAACTGCGCCGGCCACAGGGGCGCGATTAGTGAGACTAAGCCTCGATAATCTCGTAGTTTGTTCACTACGTGGCACATTAGTGACGCATCTGGCGGCGGAAACAGATAGATGGAGCTCCATCTGTTCCAGTCTGTCACTAGGGCGTCTGGCCCCCCTGCCGGCGTTTTCGTCCGGCGGGTGAGGTATAGAGGGAGTTTGTGAGTCTCCTCGGACGCAAACAGATCCACTTGTGGATGGGAGAGCTCTGCAATCATTAGGTTGAAAATGGGTTGCTTGAGCTCCCATTCTACTGTCGTGCTCTGTCTCCGGGACAGAGCGTCTGCCCAGACGTTCGCTACGCCTGGGAGATAAGATGCGTGAAGATAAATGTCTAGTCTGTTGGCGAGAGTAAAAATCTCTTCCGACACGTTTAGCAACCTCCTTGACCTCGTTGATCCCTGTTTCTGAATACAGTGAACTGCATTCAGATTGTCCATTCTGAAGGCCACCGACTTGCCCCGTAACGCCGGGCCGTGAGCCTGAAGGAAATACAAGGGGACTAGTAATTCTTTGACATTGATGTGAGAGATTTCTAAGTGGGACCAAAGCCCCTGACCCTGGTGCCCCTGATTTGACTGAAATCCCCACCCTATTGTGCTTGACGCATCCGTGTCTACCCATACCGTTGGTGGAGGAGAGGTCCATGACATTATTGAGTGCAACGTTTCCCTCTTCGCCCAGACCGCTAGTAAGGTGTGGATTAATTTCGGGATGGGCCATAATTTTCCCGCCGGTAAGAGCGGGAAATATTTGTTGCCTTCCAATATTAAACGTTTTACTTTCAACCGGCCCAACTTGACAGTTAGTTGAATCCAGTTGAGAGAGCCGACCAGAGACTCCCAGACCCTCCGCGTCGTAGTCAGACTGTGAAGAAACATGAACAGTTTCCTGCGAAACCTGTTGCGATTGTCCACACTCTGACTCAGAGTGAGAGCGGCCGTGTCCCAGACCAGCCCTATCCACTGAATTACTCGTGAGGGAACAAGGTTTGACTTTACCAGATTTACCTTGAAGACTAGAGTTTTGACATGATTTAAAATGATATTGACATGTTTGATGCATAATTGTTGTGTCTCTGCCACCACCAGCCAGTCGTCTAGGTACCACAACACTCTGATCCCTGTTTTAACAATGGCATCAGGGCTTGCCGGACTAATTTCGTGAATAATCGAGGTGCTAGGTTCAAGCCGAACGGCATCCTTTGAAAAACAAAATTTTGGTGCCTGATCCGTAAGGCCAAAAACCTTTGAAATCTTTTGTTGACCGATACGTGCCAATAGGCATCTGTCAGGTCTAGTGAACACATCCAACCTCCCGGCGGAAGTGTTAGCCTGATTTGGTGTACTGTTAACATTCTGAAAGATTCGTTGTGAATGTGAAGGTTCAGATAAGACAGGTCTACGACCGGCCTCATCTGAACACTGTCCCTTTTGGGAACCAAAAATAGTTTGGACGTGAATACAGGGTAATTTGGGGGGACCGGGATGATGACATTCTTGGCAATCATTTCCTGGACCAGTGACTCCACCTGTAAAGAAACAAAATTCGCCGTTGTCGGCTGACGTAAGCGAGGTCGCCGGAGCCACTG
Source organism: Paralithodes platypus (assembly GCA_032716605.1). Lineage (NCBI taxonomy): Eukaryota > Metazoa > Arthropoda > Malacostraca > Decapoda > Lithodidae > Paralithodes > Paralithodes platypus. The sequence goes on along the minus strand of CM064492.1, from coordinate 10,368,665 downwards.
CCAAGTGATGCCTTTGCGTGCCACCATCCGTGCCCAAGTGTTTAACGGCCATGCTTGGTGACACGTTCGGAACGACCCAGTTAGCAGACAAGGGTTCGCCGGCTGTACTACCCTCGGGTCCGCCGGCCTTAAGGTTGGCACCGGGAGTGAGAGAGACTTTAGTTTTTTGATGGTGGGGTTGGTGGTGCTGGACGCTTCGCCGGCTGGCTGGTGTTGGCCGAAGACGGGCCCTGACCTGGCTTATTATGGCCGCGTCCTCTCTGACCTGAAAACCTACTCTGTCTATGCCTGTACTGACCTTGGGGGGAGGGGGAGGACTTAGGCGGAAGAAAGGGTTTAGATCCCCCCGGCTGAGCTTTAGCGGTTGGCCTGGGTTTGGGGAAGTTAAAGGCAGGTTTCTTAGAAGGGGTGGGACTGTGTTTAAAGGCCTGCGCCATATTAAACACCGTTCGCCACACTTCAGGGGACATTAAAGAGGGAGTAAGCACTGGTGACATGACCACCTGATTCGCAATGCGATCAGGCAGTTTGCGGACTAAAGACATTCTGAGGTCTTGTCTCGCTCGTACCGCCTCAAGCAAGGCGGTGCGGATGTCACCCAGAGATTGGATTGACGACTGGAGAAGCAGTCGCCGGGACAATTCAACCGATCGTCTGGCATCCGCGTCTGCGATTGCCTGAGTGGACCGAAGCAAAGACTTTGCTACCTGTTGAGACACTATGTATTGAGAGAACAGGCGAAAAGCTTTCCCCCTTAGCCTAAATTCTCGGTCTAGGTGAGTTGGGGTAGGGGTAGTGAAAGGGTCTTTTAGCTCACAAAGATTAATTTTAGGGGCAGCTAAGAAAGAAAACAAAGCTGAAGGGACTCCGCCGGCAGAACATACTGGCATGGAGAACCACGAATGAGTATCTTGAGGGATCTGGTGGGAAGTTTTGGAAGTAAATGTGGTCGCAAAGTTTTGAGCCTCTATCTCCCAATCCACCCAAGGTCCTGGACCCAACTGCCCCACCTTCAAGACTGGATTAGCTGCTTCGTCTGTGACGGTTTGTAAATCAAGTTCTGGAGTGAGAGCTGACAGAGTCTTAATGTCATTAAACCCATCCAGCTTAGACCAGTCTGAAAACAATTTTGAAGCTGAGGCAGGGGGTAAAGCTGGCTTAGTAGCATACACAAAATAGTCTTGGTGATAATAACTAGGTATAGCCTTTATATTAACGTCTAGTACATTTCCCCAATTTTCCAAGGCCCTTAATTTCTTTGATTTATTGCCCTGGATGACCCACTCACGCGGTACTGGGAGTTCCCCTGACAAGGTAGGTTGGGCGAGCTCTGGTTTAGTGGGGGTCAAAAGGACCCATGACTCGTCTGGTCCGTAAAGCAAGGGCATAGCTACCTTTCTGAGAGGCGCCTTGTCTAGAGGGGGTGGATTGACATCCGTTATAACCCTTACATTCAAAGTGGTCAATGCCGCCGTAGCAGGCCTAGTAACCACTGATGGTGACAGAGTGGGAGGGTGAGGGATCTTAGATAAAGCAATCGAAGTCATCAGAGGCCGTACCGTAGAACTTGTCGTGGGAGCCCCCAAGTCCACTGTGGGAGTTTCCTGTTGTTGGCCAAAAAATTTAGATAAAGCATGACTAAGTAGCCCATCAATTTCCTGCGCAGTGACAAATTGAGTTGATGATGTACTTACTGGTGAATCATTAATATCCTGCGCGGCGTCTAAGCCTGAACCTGACTCTTGCCCTTCCATCTCCGAAATTATTGAAACCTCGTCTTTCTCCTCCTGTTCCTCCTGAGAAGATCCCGCCGAAGCTGGGGTACCTTGCTGCCAAGATAAGTCAGGAATAGAGGATGGGATCGCCGCATCCCTGTGGACATCAGCTACTGTGTGACTCGTTTGAGTCGGACGTGGGTGGTCAGACCCTGGCCGAGCAAACCGCCAAACACCGAGGCCCTGGCCTACACTCTCTTGGGAGTCTGAAACATTCTCAATTACTGAACCCCCTGAACTTTCCAATTCCAGGGTTAAAATATTAATGGGTAAATCCTCTTTAGGGACAGGCACCGCACTGGACCCTTGAGACCTAACACAAACTCTGTCTGGGGTAGAGGTACGATGAGAGGCACTAGAAGCTGGTGAATGTAGGGAGGACTTTCGTTTATGGGAATCCTTTTTGGAGGATTTATGGCTACGGTGTGACCGTGAACTACTCTTTGATTTGGAGGATTCATCGCCGTGACCACTGGTGGAACTTTCCGTCCTACTCTTCTTACTCGCTGGTGAAGAGGCAAGACTAGATGACTGGCGTCTGAGAGGTGACCTAGACCGAGATCTCGCCCGAGACGAGGAGGCGGACGCCGGGGGTGTAGGCTCTCTTGGACGTTTCGGTGTAGCAGCAGAAGATACAGAACCCTGACCAGTCTCCGCCGGCTTATGACTCGTGACTCTAGAGGAACGTTTAGGGGGAGGGTGTTCAAAGAGCAATCTATCCCAAAGAGGGACGTTGTCACATTGAAGTGATTTATGCGCAACAATCGTAGTGTAGGCTGCCATCTGTTGCCTTACTTCTCTTAACGCTACTGCCGCGGTCTTATCATTGTCGCAAAGGACCTTGACAGCTAATTGGGAGCAAAAAGAACAATTACACATTACCCAGAGACCCCTTGAACGGTCTAGACATTTAACACACCTTATGCAAAGAGTATGCGCAAAAATAGGGATACTGGCACAAGCAGGGGTAGTGCATAAAGCAAAGACTGGGGCCAAGGTAGCCATGACAGAGACTGGTGGGGAAAACTACCGCCGGGTCTGTATTGGTCCGCCGGAGCCCAGCTCTGGAAAAAAAAGAAATTTCCAGGAATTAATGCTCATAAGGTTAACCCAACATGTTCGCACACAAGTGTTAATAACCCACCGGATAACGAGATGTAATGACACAACGATTACAGCTCGCTACGCGGCGGGGTTCAGAATATCTAAACAAATCTTTTGAAGAAAGTGAAGAATACCCTCTGACATAATATAACTGTCCAGCATGGCGATTATAGTCTTTCTGGTGGTGACTGTCTCAAGATTCAATTTTGGAACAAAAACAACCCCCCATAAAGACGCCGGCCCTTGAAATATTTTAGTAGAATAACACAGGGCAGGCTGACACGAGATCTGATTTCTAACGAATTGTCACAAAAAGGTCGCCGTAAGTTTGAAGGCGGCGATACATAAACGTATCACTAAATTAAGTGGTTAAATCGAAATTGAATTGTAAATTCCTTATTTCCTCCACCTAGGAGCACCCGCCGGGTGTGAAAAACGATGTTAACCCTAATTGAACCTTCAATCGCCGTAAGTATAAAGGCGGCGATACATATAGTATCACTTAAAAATGGATCGGTTAACTAACTAAATGACTTAGTTGTTCATCCCACCCTACCAAGGTACACCCGCCGGGTGAGATGTCAAAACGTTAACCCCATAAGTTCCTGTCCCCACTTCTTTGTAAAAGATCGCCGGGGAGGAAAGCCCTTAACAACAGCTAGGTTTTTCATGTGGTTTTGTAAAACCTGGTAGAAAAACTACATAACGTATGTTCGCCTGAACAATGTTAGATGGGTACAGCCACTCCGCCGGGAATCAAAGGGAGCCTGAAAACAGGCACCAACACAGAGACGCAGTCCTGGAGAGCCACAGACACCTCATCGCCGGGGAGACAAGCCTGTGTTGAAACCACGTGTGGCCCAACACGGCTCTCGGCCGGGTTTTTTTCATGGTGAAACCGAGAAAAAACCCGCCGGAAGGTAACCCACCCCGTTCAGAAACCATCTGAACGTACAACGGACACGAAGGAAAGCCAAGCACGACTAGCCTAAGTCCACACAATAATCCGTGGAATTAGCCAATACACAACTAAACCAGGAAACAAACATAGTCCGAGGAATTAGCCAATACACAAATAAAACCCGGATACACATGACACAGTAGGGCATATTTATAAATAATAAACAATAACACTTGTACATGTGGCAAAGCTACGAGCGGCTGGCTAGGCCTAAGTAGACGGCATAAGAAATGGTGAAATATACACAAAACACTGGAAATATCACAACAGGAACCACCGCCAACACACCACTGTAGCAAATACTTCCGGCAAAGGGAAGACTGACTCGGGACCCAGAAAAAACTTCACTAAGTGAAGAAAAATACATTGGGAATGTCAGTAAGCAAAGCTTACCTCATCAGAAAGATAAAAGGCAGCAATAATTAACGCGTAATGAAAGCCGCCTGCATCACAAGCTAACTAACTGTGAAAAAGTTCACATGTCCACAACAGGACCACGAGGGTACATCCGAAATAGATGCCCCAAACACACGATCCAAAATACACTGCACTGCGGGCAACCAGCCCAGGACACTCCTGCTACGCATATCCTAACCTTACTCGATACATCCCGGAGTAAACAAATGAGAAAAAACTCACTAGGGACGCAGGAAATGCGGAACCAGTGGAGCGTGGGGAGGCACGTCCGGGCAGGCTGAGCGCAGAGCAGAGAAGGAAGAATGACGCCTGAATCAGCGTCTGGTCAAAGATCCACACAAGTACATCCACGATATGATGGAAAGCTTATTAGGTAGTTATTCTTATTTTCTTTTTGTTTTTATTTTTTACGAAGTTTTTTCGTAGTGAGAACCCAATTCATAATGACTGAAGCCATGAGTGAGGTCGCGTGCGCTCATGATGAAGGCTCCTCAGATTTTAAATGCTCTGCGCGGTAGATTCAAACTACGGCGGATTAGTGTTTGAAGAGGATGCCTTATGTAATAGGCATGTTCGTCAATGATGGAGGGGCCACTAATAAATATGATGCATGAAGATGAATGTGCAGCTTGTTGGCTAGCACAAAAATCTTTTCTGACACGTCTAGCAACTTCCGAGACCTCGTTGACCCTTGTTTCTGAATGCAGTGAACTGCATTGAGATTGTCCATCCTGAAGGCCACCGACTTTTCCCGTAAAGTAGAGCCGTGAACCTGAAGGAAATACAAGGGGACTAGTAACTCTTTTACATTTATGTGAGAGGTTTCTGAAGGGGACCAAAGCCATTGACCCTGATGCCCGAGGTTTGACTGAAAGCCCCAACCTATCGTCCCTGACGCATCCGTGTCCACCCATACCGTCGGCGGAGGAGAGGTCCATGACATGACTGAGTGCAACATTTCCCTCTTCGCCCAGACCGCTAGTAAGCTGTGTATTAATGTTGGGATAGGCCATAATTTTCCCGCCAGTAAGAGTGGGAAATATTTGTTGCCCTCCAAGATTAAACGTTTGACTTTCAACCGGCCCAACTTCACAGTTAGTTGAACCCAGTTGAGAGAACCGACTAGAGATTCCCAGAGTCTCTGTGTCGTAGTCAGACTGTGGAGAAACATAAACAGTTTCTTGCGAAATCTGTTTCGATTGTCCACACTCTGACTCAGAGTGAGAGATGCTGTGTCCCAGACCAGCCCTATCCACTGAATTACTCGTGAGGGAACAAGGTTTGACTTTACCAAGTTGACCTTGAATCCTAGAGATTTGACATGGTTTAACGTAATGTTGACATGAGTGTTGCATAACTTTTCTGTCTCTGCCACCACCAGCCAGTCGTCCAGATACCACAAGATTCTGATCCCTTGTTCTAAAATGGGCATCAGGGCTTGCCGGACTAATTTTGTGAATATGCGTGGCGCTAGGTTCAACCCAAACGGCATCCTTTGAAAGACATAAGTCTGATGCATTATTCGTAAAGCCAGATTTTTTTTTAATCTCTTGTTTACCGGGACATGCCAATACGCGTCTGTCAGGTCTAATGAACACATCCACCCTCCCGGCGGAAGTGTTAGCCTGATTTGATTCACTGTCAGCATCCTGAAGGACACGTTGTGAATGTGGAGATTCAAATAAGACAGGTCTACGACCGGTCTCATCTGAATACTGTCCCTTTTTGGTACTAGAAATAGTTTGGATGTAAACACCGGGTAAGTCGGGGGGACGGGGATAATGACACTCTTGGTAATCATCTCCTGAACTAGTGACTCCACCTCTAAAGAAACATGATTGGCCTTTGTTGGATGACGTAAGCGAGGTCGCCGGAGCCACTGCCAAGTGATGCCTTTGCGTACCACAGTCCTCGCCCATGTTCTTAATGGCCATGCCTGATGACACGCCCGGAAGGACCCAGTTAGCAGACTGGGGTTCGCCGGCTGGACTACCCTCTTTTCCAACACGCCTTTGACTGGCCCCGGGAGTGAGAGAGACCTTATTTTTTTGCTGGTGGAGGTGTACCCTTGGACGACTGGCCGGGTTTGGCTGGAGGCGGGCTCTGACCTGGTCGTTGGTGAAACTTGTGGCCTTTACCTGAGAAATTACCTTGTTTATACCTGAACTGAGCCTGACCCTGGGTGGAAGGGGACTTTGGCTGATGAAAAGGCTTAGACCCACTAGTTTGAGCTTTCGAAACTGGTTTGGGTTTAGGGAAAGTGAAGGTAGGTTTCTTAGGTTGAGAGGGACTTTGTTTGAATGCTTGTGCCATATTGAAAACAGTCTTCCAAACTGCTGGTGAAATCAAAGAAGGAGTTAGAACTGGAGACAGAACTACTTGGCTTGCAATACGGTCAGGAAGTTTCTTCACTAAGAACATCCGCAGATCCTGCCTTGCTCGAACTGCCTCTAATAAGGCCGTCCGAATATCTCCTAAAGACTGTATGGAAGTCTGGGAGAAGCAAGAGCCGGGAAAGTTCAATGGCTTTCTTGACTTCCGCGGCTTCTATTGCCTGAGAAGAGCGTAACAGAGACTTTGTTACTTGCTGGGTAACAATATATTGCGAAAACAGTCTAAACGCTTTTCCTCTTAACCTAAACTCGCGGTCTAGGTGAGCTGGGGAAGGCGTGCTAAAAGGATCTTTTAATTCGCACAAATTGATTTTAGGGGCAGCCAAGAAATCAAACAAAGCAGAGGGGACTCCGCCGGCACTAAAAACCGGAAGAGAGAACTAAGAATGGTGTTCTTGAGGGATTTGGTGGGAAGATTTTGACGTGAAAGTAGTGGCAAAATTTTGAGCCTCTGTTTCCCATTCAACCCAAGGTCCCGTATCCAACTGCCCCACCTGCAAGACTGGATTAGAGGCTGAGTCTGTGATCGGAAACATATCCAACTCCGGCGTCAAAGCAGAAAGTGCCTTGACGTCGTTAAAGCCGTCATTCTTAGTCCAGTCAGAAAATAGCTTTGAAGCTGAGGCAGGGCTGGTGTTGATGCATACACAAAAAAGTCATGGTTATAATAACTTGGAATGGCCTTAATATGAACATCCAAAACATTTCCTTGACTATCCAAAGCTCTGAGTTTTCTAGACTTATTGCCTTGGATTACCCACTCATGTGGTACAGGGAGCTCCCCCGAAATAGTAGCTTGTGCTGCCTCTGGCTTAGTTGATAACATTGCTACCCATGACTCATCAGGCCCGCATAAAAGAGGCATAGCTCCTTTTTTGACTGGCGCCTTGTCTAAAGGAGGGGGAGTTATGTCTGATATGACTCGCACATTGGAAGTTGTTGTTGTTGTTGTTGTTCCCCAAGCTGCCTGGCCGAACAGCCCCAAGGCCCCGAGTAAGGCCAAGGCCATAAACGAGCGACCCCACAGAACCCTCCCTGCCGACCGACCACAATAAAGCCTGGGTGACCGAAGCCACTCCATGGCGGGGGGCTGAGAGGGTGCGTAAATGCCCGGGAAACCAAAGCCCCACCCAGGGCCCTGTGCCCCTCAGCAATTATGAAGAGAAAGTTGAGGGGCAAAGGAATAATGTGACGCTTTAGCTTCCAATCTTGGTAGATTGGGAGGTCAATCCACGGAAGAGACGCCGTCACTCGAGATCTAGAAAATATATAAGTAAAAGGAACAGTCAGAGTAAGCTATGGGTATGACAGAGATCGCTCAGGTCTCACTCTGATAGACCAGCCCATCACCATTGGAAGTAGTGAGAGCTGCTGTGCCTGGCACATTGGAAATTGGATCTGACACAAGAGGGGGGTTAGGTATTTTAGCTAAAGCAATGGATGTAGCCAGAGGTCGCACATTCGTCGACGTCGCGAGAGCTCCCGTACCAACTGTAGGAGTTTCCGGCGTAGGGCCAAAGAACCTATTAAGTGCATTCAATAGTAATCCATCAATCTCTTCTGCCGTTACATACCTAGCCGATGACGAACTCCGTGGAGATTCGACAGTACCCTGAGAGTTGTCTAGAAGGTGACTGGACTCTTGAACCTCCATCTCTGAGACCAGAGATCGTTGTTCTTCATCCGTTAAGTCTGGCCTATCATGGGAAGATCCCGCCGAAGCCGGGACCTCCACATGCTGCCATGTTAAATCTGGGATAGAAGATGGTACATCGGCATCCCGGTGGACGTCAGCCACTACTTGAGTCACAAAGGGATGTGTTCTGTCCTGCCAGAACTGTGAGTATCGCCATACACCTTGGCTGTGGCTGTCACTCGCTTGCGAGCTTGGTATACTCTCCGATTCAGAGCCCTCACCCGAGCCCCCTAGAGGTTTATGATAATTAAAAGCTCCCATAGCTCAAGGTTATCACATTGCAATGCTTTATGTGCTACATTCGTTGAGTAAGTAGCGAGAAGTTGTTTCACTTCTTGTAAAGCCACCGCCGCAGTATTATCTTTCTGAATTAGAACTTTAACACTTAAGAGGTTACAAATAGTGCAATTCTTTGTCACCCATATTCGCGTGACCGATCTAGGCATTTAACACATTTAATGCAGAGCTTGTGAGCAAAAATAGGGATACCTGAGCATAACGGCGTTGAACATAAAGCAATGAGAGGTTCAAGTGCCGACATGACAGAGACTGGGGGAAAACTACCCCGCCCCCGGGAACTACCTGGTCACCTGGCGCAACGCCGGTACTCCGCCCTGGAAAGAGAAATTTCCAGGAATTAATGCTCATAAGGTTACCCCAAAATGGTACTAAACATGTGCCACAAAACCGCCGGTCAACGAACCGTAGCACTCCACCACTACTTTTCGGTTTCCTTTAGTTTCATATTAAAGATTTCAGCATATCTTTACCTGTCCAAAAGATTTAAGCATATCTTCTGAATCCTCATAAAGATGAAGCATATCTTTATTAAAGATGAAGTCTTTCAAGTATCCCTTTACACTTGAAACACTAGTAAGATTCCGGCATCTTTTTATCCCATAAAAAGTCTAAGCCTATCTTAATCTCTAATCCGGCTTCTCCCAGAAGCCCTCATAGATCGCCGTCTTGAAGGCGTGATACCCTATTGTATCAATCAATTGTTTGGCAAATTATCGCGAATTGCAAATCCGTTAATATAACCACACGAAGGTACAACCGCCGGGTTTTATATGCAATGTCAAACCAATTGTACCTGCCCCAGACCTCTTTGTAAAAAGGTCGCCGGGAGGGAAAGACCAAACAAACAAACAGCATTGTTTCAATGGCTTATTAAAGATTTCAGCATATCTTTACCTGTCCAAAAGATTTAAGCATATCTTCTGAATCCTCATAAAGATGAAGCATATCTTTATTAAAGATGAAGTTTTTCAAGTATCCCTTTACACTTGAAACACTAGTAAGATTCAGGCATCTTTTTATCCCATAAAAAGTCTAAGCCTATCTTAATCTCTAATCCGGCTTCTCCCAGAAGCCCTCATAGATCGCCGTCTTGAAGGCCGTGATACCCTATTGTATCAATCAATTGTTTGGCAAATTATCGCGAATTGCAAATCCGTTAATATAACCACCCGAAGGTACAACCGCCGGGTTTTATATGCAATGTCAAACCAATTGTACCTGCCCCAGACCTCTTTGTAAAAAGGTCGCCGGGAGGGAAAGACCAAACAAATAGACAGCATTGTTTCAATGGCTTTGAAAAGCCGAGAAAACCATATCCAACAGGTGTCAGCATGATCAACTAGATAAATGTGTGGAGC
>CM064492.1:10245518-10358561 GCA_032716605.1 Paralithodes platypus | reverse complement strand
TCCATATAGCCATGTGCCACAACAGTAATCACCACCTTACCTAGTTCCCGTATCAATTGAGAGCTCAAATAAGTCCATCAAAACTCGAGATCCCTATGGCCTACAGGGTCCAAAACCGCCCCTATCAATCAAGCTCCATCCCCCAGTAAAATCAGTTGAAAGATAGACACCAACCAGTGGTTGGTCACCAGAGTTGACCTCCAGTTCTATCGTTGTTGGTTGCTGAGAATTGAGTTCCAGAGCCGGCAGACTCCGTGGCAGATTTGGATAGAAGGACCTGTACTTGATAACTTCCTACATATGGACCATCTGGACGGCCGCGGAACCAGTCGTTAGCCCCCAACATCACGGACGCAAGATAACCAGGACCAGACCAATCAAATACTACCCAAGCTTCACTCTATCAGTACTACAGTGTTACAGTGCTATTTAGAGATTCACTTATTAATATTTCTATGAAGTGGCTATATCTTTGCCCCAGTATAATTCATATATAACCATTCCATTAGGAAGTGCTAAGCGTATCAGTGTTTATTAATTAACAGGCGATATTAACTCTCGTAATTACCCATATATCCAGATATTATTACATAGAAGTGAAACCCTAGTGATATCTGAATGTTCGCCCACTGATTTGCGTGCTATGTATTTCTGATACAAGAATATAAAACTTAGATCAGTACCCCCTGAGGTTACTAGAATTCCCGTGCTCTAAAATACGCGTGTCTAATCTAGTCTGTGAAATACTACTTGTGCACCAGAGCCTACCAGTAATAAATCTAACAGTGAATATGAATCTATAAGTAACATTGATGGTCTCCAGTATATAAACTTGTGAATAAAGCCAGTGATCAGAAGATTAATACCTGAACGTTGGAAGTGGGAGACTAGGCTCCATCCAGATCCACTTATGCTAGTGTTGTTCAATTCTATCATTTGTCTTGCACGAGTATTCAGAAGTGTGTATATCAATAAACGTAATCGTGTGTCTTGTTACCGTGTGTTTATTTTGTGTTCTCTATTCCTCATACCTTGTTTTGTGCATGCAGCCTTCTATACCCAGTCAGTTAGAACTCACATTACCCAAGTTAAACCTGTAGAAAAACAGGGCATAACAGTATGATTGGATGACCTTCACCTGTCACTATGACCACAATCGTGTGTCAGCGATATCATCTATGGAATAATTATGCAAGAATCTTGATGAAACTGCCTGTGAGAATTCAAGAGTAAACAAAGTGAAATTTACCTATAAACTCACAAGAGTTAACTTACTTTTATTGGTTGATAGGGATAGATAGCTCAATGATAGTGGTAGGAATAGATGGAAGATATAGTGGCCAATAAGATATAAGAATTAGGATGACTTAGCAGGAAACAGGTGGTTGTATTGGAGCGGCTAAAAGGAGATGTTCTTGAGGTCGTAACGAAAGCAATTCTGAGGTTTGTGGCGATGAACCCGCCAGTTCCGAGAATGACGCATGCGCAGTTATATTCCACCAATGCGTCATTTAACTAACTAAAGGGATATACCGGATTGATTATAATGATAACCCGATATATTTATGGATAATAAACCCATATAGACTTAATACGAAATAGTATATATCTTTTATATATATATATATATAACTTAGCCTAATACTGGCGCCTAATTTGAACTTCCAGTATGTTTACTTAACCTAAACTGTCGAGTTACTTACGAGTCTCGACACATTCCCACCACCAATATAAACATTATCTACAATAATCCCACAGCAATGTTAGATCTCTATAGCTGTGAAGAGCTAAAAGCGGCTCGGCGAAGAGGTAATCTTCCAACAGGATCATTACTGGCAGATGGTCCAGCGACCGCTGGTGACATAGGGGTGGAGTCGTGAGAGCTAACACCATCACCAGTGACCGCCGGTTGAGGGATCGAAATGCTTTCGATTTCCTGTTCCAATGGATACAACTTGACGATGGGTCGAGTGGTCAGGCCAGTCTTTGTTCTAATCTGGACCACTCTAACCAGATCATCTCGTCTGGGATAGAGTCTAACTACCCTACCAAGTTTCCAAAGGACATGAGGTCCCACGTCATGTATAAGCACGATGTAATTTATCCTTGACCATACACTGCTTGATGAGCCTCTTTTATTCTTATAGGCTTCTCGTAGTGATGCCAAGTATTCACTAGACCACCGCCTCCATAGGTCCCGGATCAATTTATTGATGTAATTGTACCTGCTGTGTGTCGCTGCTTTACTATCGTAACTAGGATCCTGCAGCTCATCTAGCTGAATTAGGTCCTTTGGAAAGTCACGAAGTCTACGATCTTTAACCAGCATGGATGGGGTAATAAGGCAAGGGTCCTCCAGATCACCCGAGACATATGTTAAAGGGCGATCATCCACGGTAGCCTCCAGCTCCAATAGGACAGTAGTTAGTTCCTCAAAGGAGACTAGAGCACGACCTAGTACTTTTTTAAGCCCAGCCTTCACAATACCTATGGCTCTCTCCCAAATAGCTCCGAACCAAGGCGCACGTGCTGGGATAAAACGCCATTCACATCGGATTTCGGCAAGATGATCCTGAAGACTAGGATCGCTTTGGATGTCTTCCAAGTGTCTGGAAGCTCCTACAAATGTAGCAGCATTGTCGCTTAACATTATCTTTGGAAATCGATGCCTACTACAAAATCTCCGGAACACATGGATAAAGCTGTCACAAGTCATATTGCTAACTACTTCAATGTGGATAGCTCTTGTAGTATCGCACGTAAATTATAGGTTTGACTCCTGTAAGGAGATAAAGAAAACCTAATATTTAGTAGTGGCCCCGTAATCATTGACGATTATGCCTATTACATAAGGCACCCGCTTCAAACACTCATCCGCCGTAGTTTGAATCTACCGCGCAGAGCATAAAAATTGAGGAGCCTTCATCATGAGCGCACGCAACCTCACTCATGGTTCAGTCATTATGAAATTGGGTTCTCACTACGAAAACACTTTGTAACAAATAAAAAACAAAAACAAAATAAGAATAACTATTCATAAGCTTTCCATATCGTGGATGTACTTGTGTGGATCTTTGACCAGACGCGGACTCAGGCGTCATTCTTCCTTCACTGACATATCAAGTAAACCAAAATCCTTAATACATCAACGAATGGGAAGGGGATGGTCGGGAGGGCCCCTGTCGTCAATGATTACGGGGCCACTACTAAATATTAGGTTTTCTTTATCTCCTTACAGGAGTCAAACCTATAATTTATTAGTGGCCCCTCCATCATTGACGATTATGCCTGATATCTAAGACTGGAGGGGGACATTCGTAATCATACTGTTATGCCCTGTTTTTCTACAGGTTTAACTTGGGTAATGTGAGTTCTAAATGACTGGGTATATAAGGCTGCATGCACAATACAAGGTATGAGGAATAGAGAACACAAAATAAACACACGGTAACACGACACAAGTTCACGTTTATTTAAGTAAGTAAATAAAGAGCATGGAAAGATAGTAATTCTCGCACAAAACAAATAATAGAAGGGAACTGCTAGCATTAGCGGATCTGGATGGAGCCTAGTCTCCCACTTCCAACGTTCAGGTATACTCTTCTGATCACGGGTTTAATTAGCAAGTTTTATTTTACTGGAAGACCTCAATATATCATGTAATTCAATCTCACTGATTTGATCTCTTACTGGCTGGTCGCGTGCCCAATTAGCAGCTCACAGTTAGGATTAGACACGCGTATATTGTAGAACACGGAATCTCTAGTAACCTCATGGGGGTACTGATCTAAGTTTTATTCTTATGGCAGAAATACGTAGAACACAAATCAGTGGGCGAACGTTAGATATCACTAGAGTTTTAATATCTGAATAAGGTAATTACGAGAGTCAATGTCGCCTGTTAATTAATGAGCACTGATACGCTTAGTACGTCCCAAATGGAATGGTTAAATATGAGTTACACTGGGCAAGGTTTTAGCCACTTTATAGAAAGTTAAAAAGTGAGTGTCAAACTAGTACTATAACACGTAGTACTATCAACATGAATCGTGAATAGTATTTGTAGATCTGGTCCTGGTTATCTTGTTTCCGGGTGATGTTGGGGGCTAACGACTGGTTCCTCGGCCGTCCAGGTGGTCCAAAATGTAGGAAGTTCTCAAGTCGGATCTCTTGACGATCGTTGCTGGCTACACACTTATATACCCACGAATTTGTGTGAAGGTTATAAGGTGCACGTTAGGACTTGTACATGGACAGATGCTTCTATTAGTCTTCTCTGCCACGGAGTCTGCCGGATCTGGAATCTCTCAACTCCGGAACAACACAAGGGCAGAGCTAGAGGTTAACTGCAGGGTAGTGACCACTGGTTGGTGTCTAGCTTTCAACTGATTTGACTGGGGGCGGGAGTAGGTTTATAGGCTCGGTTCTGGACCCTGTAGACAGTAGGGATCTCGAGTCTTATGGACTTATTTGAGCTCTCAATAGATATGGGGACTAGGTAAGATGGTGATTACTGTTGTGGCACATGGCTATAGGAAGCCTTCATATTTTATATATAACTGAGCCTTAGTAAGAGGTACTATTTTGGCTATACTGGAAGCATTTAGGGGAGAGAGACTGGATCTACTTTGCGAGGAGGATGGGGACAGCTGTGATAGGAGCGTCTCTCTTAGATTGTTCAATCTTCATTCTATGGTATAGCTGAGGTGCTAATTTAGTGATCAGAGTATGCAAGAAAGGTAAATGGTTTATTGTGAGTTAATAGAGGTAATGAAGGTGTTAGTCATGCATGGTTAGTTCATTGGTAGGAAGAATTCCTGTGCTACCTGGCAATGACTCAGAAGTCAAAACAGGGGCCAGGTATACCTCCGCGAGGGTGGGGGTCTCCCTCCTCGGGTGGGCAAAAAGGGGGAGCTGGGCGCCTCTCTCTTGTGATAGTCGTCCGGCGGCTGTGGCTAGGGGCTTGCCATATCACCAGTGTTTGTAATAACCCTCGGTGTATAAGACAGATGTGGGTGTCCTTAATACCAAAACCGAAGGTGCCTTGGCTAGCTGGTTTAACTCGGCTGGTTGTTAATTGTAGGGTTTGCTGGATGTGGTGGAGACTGGGTTGCTAACTCTGCCACATTTATCTGGAAGTATGGCAATAGAAGTTAGTTACTGGTGAGGCGGCTAGCCTCGCACCGACGACCATTGGGTGCAGGGTTGTGAATGGGTTGTAAGAGAATAGATGGCATGCAAGGGGTTAGTAAAGTTCTAATGTTGTTCTGGCCTACTAAGTGAAGGTAGGCTGGATAGGAGTATATTTATTAGTGGCCCCTCCATCATTGACGAACATGCCTATTACATAAGGCATCCTCTTCAAACACTAATCCGCCGTAGTTTGAATCTACCGCGCAGAGCATTTAAAAACTGAGGAGCCTTCATCATGAGCGCACGCGACCTCACTCATGGCTTCAGTCATTATGAATTGGGTTCTCACTACGAAAAAACTTCGTAAAAAATAAAAACAAAAAGAAAATAAGAATAACTATCCAATAAGCTTTCCATCATATCGTGGATGTACTTGTGTGGATTTCTGACCAGACGCTGAATCAGGCGTCATTCCTCCTTCTTTGCTCTGCGCTCAGCCTGCCCGGACGTACCTTTCAGGCTCCGCTGGTTCCGCATTCGTGGCGTCCCTAGTGAGTTTTTTCTCATTTGTTTACTCTAGGATGTATCGAGTAAGGTTAGGATAGGCGTAGCAGGAGTGTCCTGGGCTGGTTGCCCGCAGTGCAATGTATTTTGGGTCGTGTGTATGGGGCATCTATTTCGGATGTACCCTCGTGGTCCTGTTGTGGACACGTGAACTTTTCACAGTTGGGTTAGTTGGTGATGCAGGCGGCTTTCATTACGCGTTAATTATTGCTGCCTTTATCCTTCTGATGAGGTAAGCTGTGTGTTTGCTGACGTTCCCAGCGTATTTTTCTTCACTTAGTGAAGTTTTTTCTGGGTCCGTGTCAGGCTTCCCGGGGTGGGAAGTTATCGCTACGGTGGTGTGTTGGCGGTGGTTCCTGTTGTGATATTCCAGTGTGTGTTTATATTTCAACTATTTTCATGCCGTCTACCTAGGCCTAGCCAGCCGCTCGTAGCTTTGCCACATGTCTAGTGTTATTATTTATTTTATAAATATGCCCTACTGTGTCATGTGTATCCGGGTTTTAGTTGTGTATTGGCTAATTCCTCGGACTATATTTGTTTCCTGGTTTAGTTGTGTATTGGCTAATTCCACGGATTATGTTGTGACCTTGGTTAGTCGTGCGTGTCCCTCCTCGTGTCGTATTGTTCAGATGGTGTCTGTTCAGGGTGGGGTTTGCCTTCCGGCGGGTTTTTCTCGGTTTCACCATGAAAAATCCTGACCGATGAGCAGTGTTGGGCCACACGTGGTTTTTAACTCTGGCTGGTTCCCCGGCGAGGGGAGGTGTCTGTGGCTCTCCAGGACTGCGTCTCTGTGGGTGCCTGGTTTCAGGCCTCCTTTAAATTCCCGGCGGGATGGCTGTACCCATCCTTATATATCTATATAGTTATATATAAAGAAACGACGTTCTTGAGAACACTAGTTTTTTATAGGTTTTTCTACCTGGTTTACGACAACCACATGGAAAAACCTAGCTGTTGTTTAGGCGTTCCTCCCCGGCGATCTTTTACAAAGAAGTGGGGTCAGGAACTTGTGGGGTTAACTTTTAGACTTCTCACCCGGCGGGTGCACCTGAGCAGGGTGGGATAAAACGACTTAGGTCTCTTATAGTTAACCAATCCATTTGAGTGATACTCTGTGTATCGCTGCCTTTACTCTTACGGCAATTGAAGGATCAGTGAGGTTTAACCAAATCGATTCCCACACCCGGCGGGTGCCCCTAAGTAAAGGAACTAAGGAATTTATAAACAAATTCAATTTCGATTAACCTTAATTGGGTGATACTTTCAGTATCGCCGCCTTCTATTTTTACGACGATCGTTTGGGACAATTCGTTAAAAAATCAGATCTCGTATATTCCTGCCCTGGGCTATTCTACTAAAATATTTCAAGGGCCGGCGTCTTTATGAGGGGGGCTTTGTTACAAAATTGAATCTTGAGACAGTCACCACCTCCTACAGACTATAAGTGCCATACTGGACCATTATATCAGAGGGTATTCTTCATGTTCTTTAGCTAAGAAGATTTGTTTAGCCTCTTTACACCCAGCCGCGTGGCGAGATGTGTTAGCTGTGTCTTTGCATCCCGTTACCCGGCGGGTTATTAACACTTGTATGCGAACACTTGGGTTAACTTATGAGCATTAATTCCTGGAAATTTTTCTTTATTTTTCCAGAGCTGAGCTCCGGCGGACCAATACAGACCCGGCGGTAGTTTCCTCACACCAGTCTCTGTCATGGCTAATGTGGCCCCAGTTTTTGCCCTGTGCATTACCCCTACTTGCGCGGGTATCCCAATTTTTGCGCATACCCTTTGCATAAGGTGTGTTAGATGTCTAGACCGTTCAAGGGGTCTCTGGGTTACACTTAATTGTTCATTTTGCTCCCAATTAGCCAATAAAGTCCTGTGTGACAATGACAAGACCGCGGCGGTAGCGTTGAGAGAGGTCAGACAACAAATGTCGGCCTACACTACCATTGTCGCACATAAGTCACTTCAATGTGACAACGTCCCACTTTGGGATAAGTTGCTGTCAGAGCACCCTCCCCCTAAACGTACCTCTAGAGTAAGGGGTTTTAAGCCGACAGAGACTAGCCAGGGTTCTGTATCGTCTGTGGATACGTCTAAACGCCCGAGAGAGCCTACTCCCCCGGCAGCCACCTCCTCGTCGCAGGCGAGATCGAGGTCAAGGTCACCCCTCAGACAACGGTCTTCAAGTCGGGCCTCTTCCCCGGCTAGTAAGAAGTGCAAGACTGAAGCTTCCCCCAGTGGCCATGGTGGTGATTCTTCCAAACCTAGGTCTAGTTCGCGGTCACACCGTAGCCACAAATCCTCCAAAAAGGATTCCCATAAGAAGTCCTCTCGACATTCTACTAAGTCTAGTGCATCTCATCGTACCTCTACACCTGACAATGTTTCTGTTACAGCCTCAGAGTATAGTGAAGCGCCTGTCCCTAAACAAGATTTACCTATTGATATTTTAACCCTAGAAATGGAAAGTTCAGGATATTCAATAATTGAGAATGTTTCAGACTCTCAAGAGAGCGTAGGCCAGAGCCTCGGTGTTTGGCGGTTTGCTCAGCCAGGGTCTGACCATCCACGTCCGACTCATACGAGTCACACAGTAGCCGATGTCCACAGGGACGCGGCGACCCCATCCTCTATCCCTGATTTATCTTGGAAACAAGGTGCCCCTGCCTCGGCGGGGTCTTCTCAGGAGGATCGGGAGGAACAAGATGAAGTGTCATTAATTTCAGATAGGGAAGGACAAGGGTCAGGCTCAGGCCTGGACGCCGCCCATGATAATACTAATTCACCTGAAAGTTCTGCACCTAACCAGTTTGTTACAGCACAAGAAATTGATGGGTTACTTACTCATGCTCTATCAAAATTCTTTAATCAACAACGAGAAAACCCCACAATGGACTTGGGGGCTCCCTTGACAGGTTCTGCGGTACGGCCTCTGATAACGTCAATCGATTTATCTAAGATTCCTAACCCTCCTACTCTGTCACCGGCAGGGAGCTCTAAGCCAGCTACGGCGGCATTCACTACGTCAAATGTCAGGGTCATTACGGATGTTAATCCACCCCCTCTAGACAAAGCGCCTCTTAGAAAGGTAGCTATGCCCCTGCTTTATGGGCCAGACGAGTCATGGGTCCTTTGAACCCCTCTAAGCCAGAGCTTGCCCAGCCTACCTTGTCAGGGGAACTCCCGGTACCACGTGAGTGGTTTATCCAGGGAAATAAGTCTAAGAAATTAAGGGCATTGGATGCCTTGGGTAATGTTTTGGACGTAAATATCAAGGCTATACCTAGTTATTATCATCAGGATTATTTTGTTTATGCATCTAAGCCTGCTTTACCCCCTGCCTCAGCTTCAAAACTTTTTTCAGACTGGTCTAAGCTGGATGGGTTTAATGATATTAAGGCTCTGTCGGCTATTACTCCTGAACTAGATTTACAGACCGTCACAGACGAGACAGCTAATCCAGTGTTGAAGGTGGGACAGTTGGGACCAGGACCTTGGGTGGATTGGGAGGTAGAGGCTCAAAACTTTGCAACCACTTTCACTTCTAAATCTTCCCACCAGATCCCTCAGGATACACATTCATGGTTCTCATGCCGGTAGGTTCTGCCGGCGGAGTTCCGTCAGCTTTATTTTCTTTTTTAGCTGCCCCTAAGATTAATCTTTGTGAACTAAAGGAACCATTCATTACCCCTACCCCTTCTCACCTAGACAGAGAATTTAGGCTAAGGGGAAAAGCTTTCCGCCTGTTTTCACAGTACATAGTTTCTCAACAGGTGGCTAAGTCTTTACTCAGGTCTACTCAGGCAATCGCAGACGCGGATGCTCGAAGATCAGTTGAATTATCCCGGCGTCTGATTCTTCAGTCGTCAATTCAATCCTTAGGTGACATACGCACAGCCTTACTTGAGGCGGTGCGAGCACGACAGGATCTTAGGATGTCATTAGTTCGCAAGCTGCCTGATCGCATTGCTAACCAGGTGGTAATGTCCCCAGTACTTACACCTTCTTTAATGTCCCCTGATGTATGGCGAACAGTGTTTAACATGGCACAGGCCGTGAAGCACAGTCCCGCACAGGCTAAGAAACCCGCATTTAACTTCCCCAAACCTAAGCCTCCTACTAAAGCTCAGCCAGGGGGTTCTAAGCCGTTTCTTCCGCCTAAGTCCTCCCAATCCCCCCTGGGTCAGTTCAGGCATAGACAGAGAGGGTTTTCAGGACAGAGGGGACGCGGCCAGTATAAGCCGGGGCAGGGCCAGTCTTCGGCCCACACCAGCCAGCCGGCGAAGCGTCCAACACCACCAAACCCACCATCAAAAAACTAAAGTCCTTCTCACTCCCAGTGCCTACCTTAGAGCCGGAGGAACCGAGGGAAGTACAGCCGGCGAACCCTTGTCTGCTAACTGGGTCGTTCCGAACGTGTCACCAAGCATGGCCGTTAAAAACCTGGGCACGGATGGTGGCACGCAAAGGCATCACTTGGCAGTGGCTCCGGCGACCTCGCTTACGTCAGCCGACAACGGCAAATTGTGTTTCATTAGAGGTGGACGTGCTGGCCCAGGAGATGATTGCCAAGAATGTAATCATCCCGGTCCCCCAGATTACCCTGTATTCACGTCAAAACTGTTTTTGGTTCCCAAACGGGACAGTGTTCAGATGAGGCCGGTCGTAGACCTGTCGTATCTGAATCTTCACATTTACAACGAGTCTTTCAGAATGTTAACAGTTCATCAAATCAGGCTAACACTTCCGCCGGGTGGCTGGATGTGTTCCCTAGACCTGACAGACGCCTATTGGCACGTGTCGGTCAACAAAAGATTTCAAAGGTTTCTGGCCTTGAGGATCAGGCACCAAAATTTTGTTTTTCAGAGGATGCCGTTCGGTTTGAACCTAGCACCTCGATTATTCACGAAACTAGTCCGGCAAGCCCTGATGCCATTGTTAAAACAGGGAATCAGAGTGTTGTGGTATCTAGACGACTGGCTGGTGGTGGCAGAGACACAACAATTATGCATAAAACATGTCAATATCATTTTAAATCATGTCAAAACTCTAGGCTTCAAGGTAAATCTGGTAAAGTCAAACCTTGTTCCCTCAAGAGTAATTCAGTGGATAGGGCTGGTCTGGGACACCGCCGCTCTCACTCTGAGTCAGAGTGTGGACAATCGCAACAGGTTTCGCAGGAAACTGTTCAGGTTTCTTCACAGTCTGACTACGACACGAAGAGTCTGGGAGTCTCTGGTCGGCTCTCTCAACTGGATTCAGCTAACTGTCAAGTTGGGCCGGTTGAAAGTAAAACGATTAATATTGGAAGGCAACAAATATTTCCCACTCTTACCGGCGGGAAAATTATGGCCCATACCAAAATTAATCCACACCTTACTAGCGGTCTGGGCGAAGAGGGAAACATTGCACTCAATCATGTCATGGACCTCTCCTCCTCCAACGGTATGGGTAGACACGGATGCGTCAGGCACCATAGGGTGGGG
Source organism: Paralithodes platypus (assembly GCA_032716605.1). Taxonomy (NCBI): domain Eukaryota; kingdom Metazoa; phylum Arthropoda; class Malacostraca; order Decapoda; family Lithodidae; genus Paralithodes; species Paralithodes platypus. The sequence goes on along the minus strand of CM064492.1, from coordinate 10,347,368 downwards.
ATTTCAGTCAAATCAGGGGCACCAGGGTCAGGGACTTTGGTCCCACTTAGAAATCTCTCACATAAATGTCAAAGAGTTACTAGTCCCCTTGTATTTCCTTCAGGCTCACGGCCCGGCGTTACGGGGCAAGTCAGTGGCCTTCAGAATGGACAATCTGAATGCAGTTCACTGTATTCAGAAACAAGGGTCAACGAGGTCAAGGAAGTTGCTACTCGTGTCGGAAGAGATTTTTGTTCTAGCCACCAGTCTAGATATTTATCTTCACGCATCTTATCTCCCAGGCGTAGCGAACGTCTGGGCAGACGCTCTGTCCCGGAGACAGAGCACGACAGTAGAATGGGAGCTCAAGCAACCCATTTTCGACCTAATGATTGCGGAGCTCTCCCATCCACAAGTGGATCTTTTTGCGTCCGAGGAGACTCACAAGCTCCCTCTATACCTCACCCGCCGGACGATAACGCCGGCAGGGGGGCCAGACGCCCTAGTGACAGACTGGAACAGATGGAGCTCCATCTATCTGTTTCCGCCGCCAGATGCGTCACTAATGTGCCACGTAGTGAACAAACTACGAGTTTATCGAGGCTTAGTCTCGCTAATCGCGCCCCTGTGGCCGGCGCAGGTGTGGTGCCAGCAGTTAATAATGTGGTGCCCGGACCCGGTATCGCTCCCGGTCGGGTACTTCCACTTAGACACGATTGGCAACCTAGAGACCTCGCTGACTTTTGCATTATGGACATTCAGGAGGCCAAGTGGCTAGCACCATACGGTAGGGATGTGACCAATAAATTGCTCAATCAATATACTCAGTCTACTAAGCGACAATATCAATCTCATTGGAAAGCTTTTACTTCTTGGATTGTTAGAACGGAACAAACTGTACCCTCAGTGGCATTGGTTTTTAATTACTTGAACTATCTGTTTGAGCAGAAACGTTTATCTGTGGTTACTTTGAAGAATCACTTAACTGCGATTAGAGTGCCCTTTTTCGACCTTACAGGTCTATCCATACCGGTGGCGGAGGAAACAGGATTTATGAGAGCGTGTTTTAAACTCCGCCCACCTCCCCGTCAGCTCATGCCTACTTGGTCTCTGGACAAAGCTTTGTCTTTACTTCATTCTCGTCTGTATCAAAATACTGCAGACTTTGCTTTAATCTTAAAGAAGGCAGTTTTCCTTTTGGCTTTGGCCACCGGAAACAGAGTGTCTGAGCTGGCGGCGATGAGCAACACACCTAATTGTCTTAGGTTTGGTAGACTTAATGATTCAATTTCCATTGCACCCTCCCCGGCGTTTGTAGCCAAGAATGAGCATAGTGCACACGTGTTTTCTGAATTCACGGTGCCGGCGTTAAAAAGGGGAAAGGTGCATCATAATTTATGTCCAGTGCAAGCTCTAACCAAATATTTAAGAATAGCTCCTCATAACCCCCAAGGTGCTTTATGGGTAGCGAGTACGGGTAAACGCTTACTTAAACGGCGATTAGCCTCTCTTCTGGTAGAAGTCATTAAAGAGAGTAATCCCGGCGTTGTGGGTAGGGCCCACGATTTACGCAAGTGGGCGGCCTCTTTACGTTTCCTGAAAAACTTTTCAGTTGAAGATATTGCGTCCACACAGTTGTGGGCGTCTAATCATACGTTTCTCTCTAGATACTTGTCAGTTGCTCTAGACAAACCTTCCTTACCATGTATAGCTTTAAGGCAGAGGGTCTAGGTGGCCCTGCAGTCACTTATGTTTATTTTCAAGGAAGGGGGGGGGGTGCAGTCAGTTGACATAGGACACCCTAGACCCCGCCGGAGTATGAGAGCTGTGATACAATTTAAGGTTGAAATGTGATATGAAAATTTCTCTGCGAGAATTTGTGCTAGTACAAAGTTTAGTACAAAACAACGGTGTTGTTATAGTAGTTTTAGCTGCGAAAGCAATGTAACATTAGTTCAATGGAGTTCATTAGCAATTGATCTCCACATGTATTTTGGGGTTTATGATGTGCACATATAAACTTATAACTTATTATTTTTGTCACCACTCGTTGAGTGGGGTGCCTTTTGTAACTACAGATCTGTGTTCAGAATCTTCAGGGTTACCTATTTTTGTCAGGCAGGCTTCTTTGAAGCACGCACCTGCCTGAACCCCCTTTTTCTTGTATATTTCCGGCCTACGCCGTATTAAATACATTTTTCAAAAGTAAGAATACTATGTGGTTGTTTGATTATCTGCTTTTCTAGAGTTATGATATGATTACGAATGTCCCCCTCCAGTCTTAGATATCAGGCATGTTCGTCAATGATGGAGGGGCCACTAATAAATTATAGGTTTGACTCCTGTAAGGAGATAAAGAAAACCTAATATTTAGTAGTGGCCCCGTAATCATTGACGACTGGGGCCCTCCCGACCGTCCCCTTCCCATTCGTTGATGTATTAAGGATTTTGGTTTACTTGATATGTCAGTGAAGGAGGAATGACGCCTGATTCAGCGTCTGGTCAGAAATCCACACAAGTACATCCACGATATGATGGAAAGCTTATTGGATAGTTATTCTTATTTTCTTTTTGTTTTTATTTTTTACGAAGTTTTTTCGTAGTGAGAACCCAATTCATAATGACTGAAGCCATGAGTGAGGTCGCGTGCGCTCATGATGAAGGCTCCTCAGTTTTTAAATGCTCTGCGCGGTAGATTCAAACTACGGCGGATTAGTGTTTGAAGAGGATGCCTTATGTAATAGGCATGTTCGTCAATGATTACGGGGCCACTACTAAATATTAGGTTTTCTTTATCTCCTTACAGGAGTCAAACCTATAATGTGGACATTCTCAAATCCAAATGGCTACCGGCCTATGACAAGGAAATCACGGATACGCTCACTAATCAATACACAGCATCAACTTAGACAGTATAGTTCACACTGTAAACAATTTACAACTTGGAGTGTAGAGTCAACCCAGCAGTCTCTATCGGTTGCTTTGTTACTGAAGCACCTAAATGACTTAATCGGTTTTTAAAAACTAACAGTTAACACACTTATAAACCACGTATCGGCAGAAAGCAACCCTTCTTGTCTCTTACTGGTTTACCTTTGCCCCAGAAAGACGAACATGGTTTTATGTAGGCTTGCTTTAACCCTCGGAATCCGGGAGGCCTCATATGAGGCAAAATGCACTCATAAAAATCGCCGCTATAATCATCAGAACTCGGCAACCACGCGTTGTAGCGACGTAATCTCTACGGCATTCTACAGACAACAAAAAGTTCTACAATTTGCAAAACCATTGACTGCTCTAGGTGGTCTCAATCAGTAGCTACTGAATTATGAAGTTGATTTTGCCAAAATTCATATGCGACCCCCCGGATCCCAAGGGTTAAGCTCAGAGCCCCAAATCGTCATTTGCTTCCTCAATGGTCAATCACGAGGGTCCTAACTTTGTCACAGTCTAGGTCTTATCCTGTGAGACCAAATACAGACAAGAAACTTAAAAAAGTGTGTGTCTCTGATGACCCTGGCTACTGTCCATAGGTTCTCAGAATAGACAGTCATGGCAAGGCCCACTAACTGTCTATGTTTTTTGCCCCTAATAATGATTCTGTACATATGGTTACTGCACCAGATTCATCGCAAAAATTAGCACCAAGAACATATCCTTACACCTTTCTTTATTCCTGCTTTGAAAAGAGCAAAGATACTCCATGCTCTATGCCCTATTAAAGCACTATATTTATTAGTGGCCCCTCCATCATTGACGAACATGCCTATTACATAAGGCATCCTCTTCAAACACTAATCCGCCGTAGTTTGAATCTACCGCGCAGAGCATTTAAAATCTGAGGAGCCTTCATCATGAGCGCACGCGACCTCACTCATGGCTTCAGTCATTATGAATTGGGTTCTCACTACGAAAAAACTTCGTAAAAAATAAAAACAAAAAGAAAATAAGAATAACTATCCAATAAGCTTTCCATCATATCGTGGATGTACTTGTGAGGATCTTTGACCAGACGCTGATTCAGGCGTCATTCTTCCTTCTCTGCTCTGCGGTCAACCGGCCCGGACGTGTCTCTCCACGTTCCGCTGGTTCCGCATTTGCTGCGTCCCTAGTGAGTTTTTTCTCATTTGTTTACTCCGGGATGTATCGAGTAAGGTTAGGATATGCGTAGCAGGAGTGTTCTGGGCTAGTTGCCCGCAGTGCAGTGTATTTTGGGTCGTGTGTTTGGGGCATCAATTTCGGATGTACCCTCGTGGTCCTGTTGTGGACAGGTGAACTTTTTCACAGTTAGCTAGTTTTGTGATGCAGGCGGCTTTCTTTACGCGTTATTGCTTCCTTTTATCTTTCTGATGAGGTAGCGTATTTTTGCTGACGTTCCCAGCGTATTTTTCTTCACTTAGTGAAGTTTTTTCTGGGTCCCGAGTCAGTTCTTCCCTTTGCCGGAAGTATTTGCTACAGTGGTGTGTTGGCGGTGGTTCCTGTTGTGATATAATTCAGTGCTTTTTGTTTATATTCCGACATGTTACTGTTATCCGTCTGCCTAGGCCTAGCCAGCCTCTCGTAGCTTTTCCACATATACAAGTGTTATTGATTTATTTTCTAAATATGTACTACTGTGTCATGTGTGTCCTGGTTTAGTTGTGTATTGGCTAATTCCACGGACTATTTATGTGTCCTGGGTTAGTTGTGTATTGGCTAATTCCACGGACTATGTTGGGCCCGGCGTTAGTTGTGTTTTGGCTACGCCTCGGTCCGGTGTTGCGTTCAGATGGTATCTGGACGGGGTGGGTTTTTTCCGGCGGGTTTTTCTCGGTTTCACCTTGATAACCCCGGCTGGTTGCCGAGTTTTGGCCACGCGTGGTTTAAAACAGGCTTGTTTCCCCGGCGAGTGGGTGTCTGTGGCTCCCCAGGACTGCGTCTCTGGGGTGCCTGTTTCAGGCTCCTTATGATTCCCGGCGGGTTGGCTGTACCCATCTAACAGTGTTCATACGGACACGTGTTGTTTGTAGTTTTTTCGGTTTTGCAAAGCCGATATAAAACTTTGCTGTTGTTGTATTTCCTCCCCGGCGATCTTTTACAAAGAAGTGGGGATAGGAACAATTGGGGTTAACTTTTAAACTTTAAATCACCCGGCGGGTGCAACCTGGAAGGGTGGGATGACCGAATTTGCAAAATTCAGTTTAGTTGACCAGACAATTGAGGGATGCATTGTGTATCGCCTCCTTCAACATACGGCGCTTTAGGGCACAATTGGGGTTAACGTTTTTTAAACTAATATTCACACCCGGCGGGTGCTCCTTGGAAGGGTGGGAATAACGAATTTACAATTCAGTTAGTTAACCAGACAATTGAGGGATACGTTTTGTATCGCCGCCTTCAACATACGGCGATCTAATAAGATACTTCGGGAGAAGTTAGATCTCGTATATTTGTCAGGCTTCCCAGTTTTTGATCTACAAGATAATTCGGGGGCCGGCGTCTTTTTTAGTTTTTTTTTTCCAAAATTGAATCTTGAAACAAACACCACCGGAAAGACTTAATCAGTTATAAACGCCATGCTGGTCTTTATATATTAGGTCAGAGGGTATTCATAAATCTTTTGGAATTATTAAGATATTCTGAAATCTTTTACTTAGGAAACCCCACCGCGTAGCGAGCTGTAGTCGTTGAGTATTACGTCTCGTTACCCGGCGGGTTATTTAACACTTGTGTGCGAACATGTTTGGGTTAACCTTATGAGCATTAATTCCTGGAAGAAATTTTTTTTTCCAGAGCTGGGTCCCGGCGGGTCTATGCAGAACCTGGAGTAAGTATCCCACCAGCCTCTTTCATGGCTACCTTTGCCCCGGTTTTTGCTTTATGCATTACGCCCTCCTGTTCAGGTATCCCTATTTTTGCGCACACCCTTGGTATAAAATGTGTTAAAATGTCTCGTTTGGTGTGGGTTACCTTTCCGGCGTTTTTTCTCGTTGCTCCGAGAACACCGTTTTTGTTTACCGAATTTTAGTCAGGATGGCTCAAAATAGGTAAGTTACCCCGACGAGTTTGGTCGCTTGAGGGCTCATAAGAAACTGCATTTTCTGTGGTCGAGCCTGGGATCAGGCTTCCTGTGTTATTCATTGCTTTATGCATTACGCCCTCCTGTAATGTATAGTTTAGTGTGGGTTACCTTTCCGGCATTTTTCTCGTTGCTCCGAGAACACCGTTTTTGTTTACCGAGTTTTAGTCAGGATGGCTAAAATAGGTAAGTTACCCCGACGAGTTTGGTCGCTTGAGGGCTCATCAGAAACTGCATTTTCTATGGTCGAGCCTGGGATCAGGCTTCCTGGATTATTCCTGTCGAGGGGGGCTCCACACAGTTTTCTAGGTGATCAGGCTGACACCTGTTGGACTTGGTTTTCTCTGCTTTTCAAAGCCATTGAAACAATGCTGTCTGTTTGTTTGGTCTTTACCTCCCGGCGACCTTTTTACAAAGAGGTCTGGGGCAGGTATAACTGGTTTGACATTGCATATAAAACCCGGCGGTTGTACCTTCGGGTGGTTATATTAACGGATTTGCGATTCGAGATAATTTGCCAAACAAATGATTGATACAATAGGGTATCACGGCCTTCAAGACGGCGATCTATGAGGGCTTCTGGGAGAAGCCGGATTAGAGATTAAGGTAGGCTTAGACTTTTTATGGGATAAAAAGATGCCTGAATCTTACTAGGGTTTCAAGTGTCAAGGGATACTTGAAAGACTTCATCTTTAATAAAGATATGCTTCATCTTTATGAGGATTAAGAAATTATGCTTAATTCTTTTGGACAGGTAAAAGATATGCTGAAATCTTTAATAAGCCATTGAAACAATGCCGTTTGTTTGTTTAGTCTTTCCCTCCCGGCGACCTTTTTACAAAGAGGTCTGGGGCAGGTACAATTGGTTTGACATTGCAGATAAAACCCGGCGGTTGTACCTTTGGGTGGTTATATTAACTGATTTGCAATTCGCGATATTTGTATTTCTTCCCCGGCGATCTTTTACAAAGAAGTGGGGTTAGGAACAATTGGGGTTAACTTTTAAAACTTTAAATCACCCGGCGGGTGCAACCTGGAAGGGTGGGATGCCCGAATTTGCAAAATTCAGTTTAGTTGACCAGACAATTGAGGGATGCATTGTGTATCGCCTCCTTCAACATACGGCGCTTTAGGGCACAATTGGGGTTAACGTTTTTTCAACTAATATTCACCCGGCGGGTGCTCCTTGGAGGAATGGGAATAACGAATTTACAATTCAGTTAGTTAACCAGACAATTGAGGGATACGTTTTGTATCACCGCCTTCATCATACGGCGATCTAAAACGATACTTCGGGAGAAGTTAGATCTCGTATATTTGTCAGGCTTCCCAGTTTTTTTATCTACGAGATAATTTGGGGGCCGGCGTCTTTTTTAGGTGGGTTTTTTTTCTAAAATTGAATCTTGAAACAAACACCACCGGAAAGATTTAATCAGTTATAAACACCATGCTGGTCTTTATATATTATGTCAAGAGGGTATTCATAAATCTTTTGGACAAATTAAGGTATTCTGAAATCTTTTACTTAGGAAACCCCACCGCGTAGCAGGCTGTAGTCGTTGAGTATTACGTCTCGTTACACGGCGGATTATTTAACACTTGTGTGCGAACATGTTTGGGTTAACCTTATGAGCATTAATTCCTGGAAATTTGCTTTTTCCAGAGCTGGGCCCCGGCGGGTCTATGCAGACCCTGGAGTTAGTATCCCACCAGTCTCTGTCATGGCTACCTTTGCCCCGGTTTTTGGCTTTATGCATTACGCACTCCGGTTCAGGTATCCCTATTTTGCACACACCCTTTGTATAAAAGGTGTTAAAATGTCTCGTTTGGTGTGGGTTACCTTTCCGGCGTTTTTTCTCGTTGCTCCGAGAACAACGTTTTTGTTTACCTAGTTTTAGTCAGGATGGTTCAATATAGGTAAGTTACCCCGACGAGTTTGGTCGCTTGAGGGCTCATAAGAAACTGCGTTTTCTGTGGTCGAGCCTGGGATCAGGCCTCCTGTGTTAGTCATTGCTTTATGCATTACGCCCTCCTGTCATGTATAGTTTAGTGTGGGTTACCTTTCCGGCATTTTTCTCGTTGCTCCGAGGACACCGTTTTTGTTTACCAAGTTTTAGTCAGGATGGCTAAAATAGGTAAGTTACCCCGACGAGTTTGGTCGCTTGAGGGCTCATCAGAAACTGCGTTTTCTATGATCAAGCCTGGGATCAGGCTTCCTGGGTTATACCCGTCGAGGGGGGCTCCACACAATTTTCTAGGTGATAAGGCTGACACCTGTTGGACTTAGTTTTCTCTGCTTTTCAAAGCCATTGAAACATTGCTGTCTGTTTGTTTGGTCTTTACCTCCCGGCGACCTTTTTACAAAGAGGTCTGGGGCAGGTATAATTGGTTTGACATTGCATATGATATCCGGCGGTTGTACCTTTGAGTGGTTATATTAACGGTTTTGCGATTCAAGATAATTTGCCAAACAATTGAAAGTGTAAAGGGTTACTTGAAAGACTTCATCTTTAATAAAGATATGCTTCATCTTTATGAGGATTAAGAAGTTATGCTTAATTATTTTGGACGGGTAAAAGATATGCTGAAATCCTTAATAAGCCATTGAAACAATGCCGTTTGTTTGTTTAGTCTTTCCCTCCCGGCGACCTTTTTACAAAGAGGTCTGGGGCAGGTACAATTGGTTTGACATTGCATATAAAACCCGGCGGTTGTACCATTGGGTGGTTATATTAACTGATTTGCAATTCGCGATATTTTGCCAAACAATTGATTGATACAATAGGGTGTCACGGCCTTCAAGACAGCGATCTATGAGGGCTTCTGGGAGAAGCCAGATTAGAGATTAAGATAGGCTTAGACTTTTTATAGGATAAAAAGATGCCGGAATCTTGCTAGTGTTTCAAGTGTAAAGGGATACTGGCAAGACTTCATCTTTAATAAAGATATGCTTCATCTTTATGAGGGTTCAGAAGATATGCTTAAATCTTCTGGATGGGTAAAGATATGCTGAAATCTTTAATATGAAACTAAAGGGACAACGAAAAGTAGTGATGGAGTGCTACGGTTCGTTGACCGGCGGTTTTGAGGCACATATTTTGTACCATTTTTGGGGGTAACCCTCTGAGCATTAATCCCCGGAAATTTCTCTTTCCAGGGCGGAGTACCGGTGTTGCACCAGGTGACCAGGTAGTTCACGGGGGCGGGGTAGTTTTCTCCCAGTCTCTGTCGTGTCGGCACTTGAACCTCTCATTGCGGTATGTTCAACGCCGTTAAGCTCAGGTAGCCCTATCTTATTTCTATTTGTTAATGAAATTTTAATAGTTGAATCATAATAAACATATATATTTTCTATGATTATATTATGATAATATTATGTTTATTGATAGTAATTTATTTTAATACACTTAAAAATATAAATTACCTTAATTAGTATACTTTCTGATTTTGCTCCCCAGCTCTACTTTCAATGTGTTAACGAGCTATGGGAGTTTTTAATTATCATAAACCTTTACGGGACTCGGACGAGGGCTCCCATTCAGGGAGTATACCGAGCTCGCAAGCGAGGGACAGCCACAGCCAAGGGGTATGGCGATACTCACAGTCATACCTCACCCGCCGGCCGATAACGCCGGCGGACGAACCTGACGCTCTGATGACGGACGAGAATAGGTTGATTTACATTTATCTATTTTCCGCCGCCAGACGCGTCTCTAATGTGCCACGTAGTCCACAAACTACAGGATTAGCGAGGCGTTGTCTCGCTAATCGCGCCCCTGTGGCCGGCGCAGTGGGGTACCAGCATTTGAACACGTGGTGCCCGCACCCAGTGTCACTCCTGGTCGGGTTGTTCCACTTAGAACACAGTTGGGAACCTAGAAACCTCGCGGACTTGTTCATTTTGGACAGTCAGGAGGCCAAGTGGCTAGCACCATCTGGTAGCGACGTGACCAAGATATTCACGAATCATTATACCCAGTCTACAAAGCGACAGTTTCCATCGCATTGGCAAGCTTGTACGTCTCGGATTCTTCGAACAACACGAACTGTGCCCCCGGTGGCGTGGGTTGTTTATTATTTAATTTATCTGTTCATGCAGAAACATTTATCTGAAAGTGATTTATGTGGGCAGGTTTTAAACTCCGCCCACCTTCCCCGTCGGCTCAGGCCTACATGGTCTCTGGACAAAGCATCGTCGCATTAGTTTTTAATTATTTATATTATCTGTTTGAGCAGAAACGTTTATCTGTGGTAACGTTAAAAAAATCACTTAACTGCGATTAAAGTGCCCTTTTTAGACCTTACAGGTCTCTCCATACCGGTAGCGGAGGAAACAGGTTTTATGAGGGCATGTTTTAAACTCCGCCCACCTCCCCGTCAGCTCATGCCTACTTGGTCTCTGGACAAGGCATTGTCTTTACTTCACTCTCGTCTGTACCAAAATACTGCAGATTTTGCATTACCCTTTACAAAAGGCTGTATTCCTTTTGGCTTTGGCCATCGGGAACAGAGTGTCTGAGCTGGCGGCGATGAGCAACACACCTAATTGCCTTAGGTTGGGTAGACTTAATGAATGTATTCACATTGCACCTTCCCCGGGATTTGTAGCCAAGACTGAGCACAGTGCACACGTGTTTTCTGAGTTCACGGTGCCGGCGTTAAAAAGGGGAAAGGTGCACCATTTCTATGGCCAGTGCAAGCTCTAACCAAATATTTGAGAGTGGCTCCTCTAACCCCCAAACTGCTTTGTGGGTAGCGAGTACGGGTAAACGCTTACTGAAACGGAGATTAGCTTCTCTTCTGGTCGAAGTCATTAAAGAGAGTAATCCCGGCGTTGTGGGTAGGGCCCACGATTTACGCAAATGGGCAACCTCTTTACGTTTCCTGAAGAACTTTTCAGTAGAAGATCTTTCGTCCACACAGTTGTGGGCGTCTAATCATACGTTTTTGACCAGATACTTGTCAGTTGCTCTAGACAAACCTTCCTTACTATGAATAGCTTTAAGGCAGAGGGTCTAGGTGGCCCTTCAGTCACTTTTGTTTACTTTCAAGGAAAAAGGGGGGGGGGGAGGGGGGGTGCAGTCAGTGTAACATAGGACACCCTAGACCCCGCCGGAATGTAAGAGCTGTGATACAATTTATGGATAATGTGATATGAAAATTTCTCTGCGAGAAATTGTGCTAGTACAATGTTAGTACAAACAACGGGGTTGTTATAGTAGTTTTAGCTGTGAAAGCAATTTAGTATTAAACAGTGGAGATCTTTTGCAAATTATTTCCACGAATATTATGGGGTTTATTATGTGCACATGTAAAACTTATAACTTGTTATTTTTGTCACCACTCGTTGAGTGGGGTGCCTTTGTAACTACAGATCTGTTCACAGAATCTCCAGAGTTACCCTTTTTTGTCAAGCAGGCTTCTTTGAAGCACGCACCTGCTTGAACCCCTTTTTTGTATATATATGGGCTGCGCCGTATTTATATATACTGTAGTTTCAAAGTAAGAATACTATGAGGTTGTTTGATTATCTGCTTTTCTAGAGTTATGATATGATTACGAATGTCCCCCTCCAGTCTTAGAAATCAGGCATGTTCGTCAATGATGGAGGGGCCACTAATAAATTATAGGTTTGACTCCTGTAAGGAGATAAAGAAAACCTAATATTTAGTAGTGGCCCCGTAATCATTGACGACTGGGGCCCTCCCGACCATCTCCTTCCCATTCGTTGATGTATTAAGGATTTTGGTTTACTTGATATGTCAGTGAAGGAAGAATGATGCCTGAATCAGCGTCTGGTCAAAGATCCTCACAAGTACATCCACGATATGATGGAAAGCTTATTGGATAGTTATTCTTATTTTCTTTTTGTTTTATTTTTTACGAAGTTTTTTCGTAGTGAGAACCCAATTCATAATGACTGAAGCCATGAGTGAGGTCGTGTGCACTCATGATGAAGGCTCCTCAGATTTTAAATGCTCTGCGCGGTAGATTCAAACTACGGCGGATTAGTGTTTGAAGAGGATGCCTTATGTAATAGGCATGTTCGTCAATGATTACGGGGCCACTACTAAATATTAGGTTTTCTTTATCTCCTTACAGGAGTCAAACCTATAATACCTACTCTAAATCTGTTATTCCTAGGAATACGACACAATTATGGTTTCCTCCAGAGGGTTCAATAAGGTCAGGAAAGCCAAGACTATAACCAGGAAACTTTGGGAATCTCTGATAGGCTCTTTAAATTGGGTTCAAATTACAGTGCCCCTAGGCCGCCTCAGGTTGAAGAGACTAATCTGGCTAGGCAACAAAGCTTTCCCTCTAGCACCTCACAATTGCCCTCTCGTCATCCCAAAGAGAATTCTACATCTCTTGTCGTTTTGGGTAAAATCTCAGGTACGGGAATCAGTGACACATTGGTCAGATCCACCTCCCACCCTATGAGTGGACACAGACGCCTCAAGTCTGATAGGATGGGGCTATCAGTCGACGGAGGGTCATCAGAATCACGGAAAATGGACGACATTAAGTCAGTTTCACATCAATGCCCAAGAGCTAGCAGTTCCTCTGTTTTTTCTCAGAGATCATGCGATGTCATTGACCTCCAGGTCATTTGCATTCCGGATGGACAACATGGCCGCTGTAATTTGTTTGAAGAAACAGGGCTCCACCCGGTCCAGGGTTCTCCAGGATCTCTCGGAAAAAAAATTTGTTCTAGCCCAAAAACATTCCATAATAATTCATGCGACATATCTACCAGGCGTCTCCAATCTGTGGGCGGATGCTCTGTCCAGGGGAAAGAGTACCTCAGTGGAATGGGCTCTCAAACAAAATGCATTCAACCACTTAGTTCTGCCATTTTCACCTCAAATCGATCTGTTCGCATCTCTTCAATCAACGAAGCTCCAGTCTTACATATCTCGGAATCACATAACACGAGATGGGGGCCCGGATGCCTTCACAGTGGATTGGAACAGGTGGACATCGATTTATCTCTTTCCCCCCCCAGACACGTCACTGATGTGCAGAATCATTCATCACCTCAGGTTGTTCCAGGGTCAAGTGGTCCTGGTTGCTCCAGTGTGGCCTACTCAGGTTTGGTACACTCAGCTTACTCAGTGGTGCAACAAACCTCTGCAACTTCCCCTGACCTATTTCCACTTGGACGAAATTGGAAACCTGCAGACCTCGCTCAATTTTGCTATGTGGACATTCTCAAATCCAAGTGGCTACCGTCCTACGACAAGGAAGTCACGGATAAGCTCACAAATCAGTACACAGCGTCCACTTTAAGACAGTATAGTTCACACTGGAAACAATTTACAACTTGGATTGTAGAGTCAGGCCAGCAGACTCCATCTGTTGTTTTGTTGTTGAAGCACCTAAATTACTTATTTGACTTTAAACAACTAGCACACTTAGAAACCACTTATCAGCAATAAAGGAACCCTTCTTTACGCTTACTGGTTTATCTTTACCCCAGAAGGACGAACAGGGTTTTATGAAGGCTTGTTTTAAACTCAGAACCCCAAATCGTCAATTGCTTCCTCAATGGTCAATCTCGAATGTCCTAACTTTGTTACAGTCTAGGTCTTATTCTGTGAGACCAAATATAGACAAGAAACTTAGAAGTGTTTTTCTGATGGCCCTGGCTACTGGCCATAGGGTTTCAGAATTGGCAGCCATGGCAAGGTCTCCTAACTGTCTACGTTTTGCCCCTAATAATGACTCTGTACATATTGCTCCTGCACCCAATTTTATCGCAAAAAATGAGCACCAGGAACATATCTTTACACCTTTCTCTATTCCTGCCTTGAAAAGAGGAAAGATGCACCATGCTCTATATCCTGTTAAAGCACTATATACCTACTATAAGTCTGTTATTCCTAGAAATAAGGCACATTTGTGGGTTTCTCCAGATGGTTCAATAAGGTTAGGAAAGAAAGTGTTAGCATCCATTATTGTAGATGTAATTAAGGAAGCTGAGCCTCAGGTGATTGCAAAAGCTCATGATGTGCGCAAATGGGCCACTACCATTAGATTCCTCAATAATTTTTCAGTAGAGGATATCACTCAAACGGGTCTTTGGTCCTCTAGCAATACGTTCCTATCCAGATACTTGTCGGTACATCTGGAGAGACCCAAATTACCATGCATAGCGTTAAGGCTAGAACATACCCCCTAAGGTCAATAAGTAGATTGATATATTTGTTCAATGCTTTTATTACCAGTATTGTCGTGTAATAGAAGGTGTGTCCTACCATTTACCTTAAATGAAAAAGAGGGGGGCGTGTTAAGTTCCAGGACAAGTTGGCAGGACACACAATCTGGAATGGATAACAGGAGTATTATTACTACATTATATCTGTTACATAGCAATATCTATACATTATTGCAACTATAAATTTGTAACTTTATTTTAATTTTAATTTTGTGGTATACTATTGCCAGTATCCACACCTCATTAGATCTGTTTTTCTGAGATAAGGCTTCTTTAATGGTACCCGCCTTATATATCTTCTTCTTACTTTTTATACTTTTATAATTAACCCTCCTGCCCCGGCTATGTATTATATATATATTCCCCGAAATCCGGGGTTTTTGGCCGAAAAACGTCTACGCCTAGACTACCGCATCTTTGTTATTTGGCTTGCTTCCGCATTCCTGCGCATCCCCAAGCGTAGATGTGTTTCGTACCTGTAGAATGGCATTAAGTAGAGCTCTCTAAGTCAACTGGTTCAGTTGTGATGATGATTTCATTGGAGATAACTTTATGGCAAAAACAGCCACTTTACACTACTTTTCGATACTTAACAATAACATACAGGCACACACGAACAAGCGACGCACTCCTTCTTGTGGCAGGAGATGCGGGGCGTCGGTCCAGCCGGCTGTTGTTTACATGCGTCAGACGTACGCCTCGCACACCAAGCTTACAGGCTTTGAGCTCATGGGTGTTCAAGAGCCCTTCCGGGTAGCTCGGGTGTGTTTTTTATGGGTGTTTAAGAGCCCTTCCGGGTCTGAAGGGTTAAACACATGTCACAGTTTACATATTCGTTTTTAGTCTTCCTATTAATTTTTTAAGTTTGATGAGCATATGAAGGTCCCTCCACCGGTCGTGATATTCTAGGCTCTTACGTCATTGACGTAAGGAGCCACCAATAAATTACGGTTTTGACAACCCGTAAGGGAAGGAAGGAAAAACTAATATTTATTGGTGGCTCCTGAAGTCAATGATGACAATTGCCCTCCCACCATCCCCTTCCCATACACATGCTCAACTTGATATATACATTAGAGAACTCATCTCGGAAGATAACCGGAGGAGGCATGTGATGGGAAACAAGAGGAAGAATGGAATGCGCATAGGCGCTCTATTCAAACTGTGTTAATTCTTTTCTTTTTTATTTTCTATTATTCAGTGGCTCCATCCCAATGACGTACCTTAGGAATGATTAAGGGGTACCCCCTAAGATGATCTTGGTTCTCGACCGTCGCTATCAAGGTTAACCCGGTCTCTGAGGAGACCGGAACGAGGCCATAATATCATAGGCTCTTACATCATTGACTTCAGGAGCCCCAAATAAATATTAGTTTTTCCTTCCTTCCCTTATGGGTTGTCAAAACCGTACATTGTCCCGGTCAATCCAACTTGCCCTGTTTTCACGTCCAGATTTTTTCTCGTACCAAAGAGGGACAGTGTTCAGATGAGACCAGTCGTAGACCTATCTTGTTTGAACACACACATTCACAAAACATCCTTCAGGATGCTCACTGTGAATCACATCAGGCTAACACTTCCACCGCAAGGTTGGAGGTGCTCGTTAGACCTGACAGACGCCTATGGGCATGTCCCGGTAAACAGAAGGTTCCAAAAATTCTTCGCCTTGAGGATCAGGCAAGAGACTTATGTCTTGCAGAGAATGCCATTCAGGTTGAACCTTGCACCGAGAATATTCACAAAATTAGTCCGGCAGGCCCTCATGCCGATGTTAAATCAGGGTATCAAGGTGTTGTGGTACCTAGACGACTGACGGGTAGTGGCGGAGTCAGAGAGTCTATGCAAAAATCCATGTCAATCACATTATAAACCATGTACAATCCCTAGGGTTCAAGGTCAACTTGGCAAAGTCACATCTTATTCCCACACGGGTAATTCAGGGGATAGGGCTGGTATGGGACACGGCCAATCTTACTCTCAGTCAGAGTGTGGACAACCGCAACAGATTTCAAAAGAAATTGTTTGTTTCTCCACAGTCTGAACACCCCGAGAAGGACATGGGAATCCCTGGTCGGCTCTCTCAATTGGATTCAACTACAGTAAACCCTCGCTAACTCGGACTAATTGGGGGGAGACCACTTCCGAGATGCCCGATTTTCCAAGATGTCCGAGGTCCGACTTATGTCCGACTTAAGAGAGGGAAAATTCCGAATTATAAGAGGAAAGTCCGCGTCCGAGAAAATTGAGATAATTTTTTTTTTTTTAAATGTGAAATTCATCATATTATTGACAAATACGAACCTTATTATGTTTTCAGGGACAGTAAAGTACATAGTAATTAATATTAACACAATAATTAAAAGGCACAGGCTTCAATTCATCCTAAAATCACTTAAAACCGAGTGAGAGAACATTGTAAACCGGACACAAATCCCTCCCAACTCGGAATTTTCCGAGATATACAGGGACATTTCCTAGAGGCCTATGCCATTCCGAGAAGTGCGGGTTTCCGAGTAAAAAGAGTCCGAGTTAGCGGGGGTTTACTGTAACTGTAAAAGTTGGGCCGATTGAAAGTAAATAGATTAATCTTGGAAGGGAACAAACATTTCCCGCTATTGCCGGCGGGAAAGTTGTGGAAAATTTATATAAATACTGTCGGTCTGGGCGAGGAGAGAAATGTTGCACTCAATAATGACGTGGGCTTCTCCCCCACCTACGGTATGGGTAGACACAGATGCTTCAGGGACAAGAGGCTGGGGTTATCAGTCGAGCCTAGGCCATCAGGGTCAGGGTCTTTGGTCCCAAACCGAGAATTTTCATATCAACGAGCAAGAGCTCTTAGTCCCTTTAATTTGCCTTCAAACTCACGGCTCCTCCTTGCGGGGGAAATCAGTAGCGTTTCAAATGGGCAATTTGAATGCGGTGTCCTGCATTCAAAAGCAAGGGTCAACGAGGTCTCGGAAGTTGCTAAAGTTGTCAGAAGAGATGTTGGTTCTGGTCGAAGAGCTGAACATTCATCTCCATGCATCATACCTCCCAGGCGTAGCGAACTTCTGGGCAGACGCTCTGTCCCGGCGACAGAGCACCAAATTAGAATGGGCAATCAAGCAAAACATCTTCAACCAGATGATTGCAGAGCCATACCATCCACAGGTGGATCTATTCACGTCCGAGGAAAACCACAGGCTTCCTCTCTACCTAACCAGCCGGGAAATTACTTCGGCGGGGGGTCCAGACGCATTGTTGGAGGACTGGAACAAGAATTCCATCTATCTTTTTCCGCCTCCAGACGCTTCACTCAGGTGTCAGGTAGTTCACAAACTACGGGGTTTACCGGAGCTTAGACTTTGAGACAATTGGCAACCTAAAGACCTCGCTGACTTTTGCCTTTTGGACATTCAAAATGCCAACTGGTCAACCCCGTATGGAGAGAGCGTAACTAATAAAGTCCTTAATCAGTATACTATGTCTGCCAGGAGACAATATCAATCGCATTGGAAGTCTTTCACAACTTGGATAGTAGAAACAGCGCAAACTGACGCATCAGTGGCTTGGCTTTTCAAGTAGTTGGACTATTTGTTTGAACAAAAACACCTTTCTCTAGTTACACTGAAGAATCATTTGTCTGCTATTAGAACACCCCCCCCCCCCCCCCCCCCCCCCCCCCCCCCCCCCCCCTTTGACCCAACAGGGCTATCTATACCGCAGGCGAAGGAGGAGAAAGGTTTCATAAAAGCATGTTTCAAGGTTCGCCCACCACCCCGTCAGCTCATACCTACCTGGTCACTTGACAAAGCTTTGTCTTTGCTTCATTCGCGCAAGTATATTCATGCGCCGGATTTTGACTCACTGTTAAAGAAGGCTGTGTTCCTTATGGTTTTGGCCATAGGTAACAGGGTGTCTGAGCTGGCAGCGATGAGCAACGAACCTAATTGCCTCAGGTTTGGAATGTACAAATTGCTCTATCTACCACGTTTGTTGCTAAGAACGAACATAGTGATCATGTTTTTTCTGAGTTTACAGTCCCGGCGCTTAAACGCGGGGCTACACACCATGTCTTATACCCTGTTCAGGCTTTCATAAAGTTTCTGAGAGTTTCCCAGCCCCAACAACAGGGAGCCTTATGGGTCAATAGTACAGGTACTCGCGTTATGAGAAGAAAATGGGCTTCTTTCCTCGTAGATGGAATTTGTGAAAGTAATCCTGGTGTAGTGGGAAGAGCCCACGCCATCAGGAAGTGGGCAGTCTCATTGCGTTTTTTGCATAATTATTCAATTGATGACATAGCCAACACAAAGTGGTGGGCGTCCAATCATACTTTCATGACGCGATACCTATCAGTGACTTTGGATAAACCAAAATGTACCTGTGTCGCCTTGCGGAAGCAGGTCTAGTGGGTCTGTGTGCTACTAAAGTTAAGTTTAATCTTAATGGTGAAAAGGAAGGGGGGGGGGGGGGGGGTGCTGGAGAACTCAAGACCCCTAGACCCTCTGCCGGACTATGTGATAAGTTCACAAACTGTGATACTTGATAAGTCGAGCTGGTTATACACCTCAAAATGTTATTTTTTGTAAGATATCTGTAATAGTTGCAACTATAGGATATTAAGTGTAAATTGTACAAAATAAATAGTATGTACAAATTAATTTTAAGAACAAGATATAATAAAATTATTTATCTGTGCCTTTACAATGTGGACAGGAATAAAAGAATTTTCTTGGAACACAATTGTTAGTGAATCTCAATGTGATATTCTTTAACATATGTACAAGCAGATCTTCTTCGAAGTAACGCACTTCTTTCTTTCCATCTTTTCTATTTTATTGTATGTAAACAATAAAGACTTAAGATTGTTATATGGTTCTTTTTCTCTACCTATGGTAGTTTGTTAGTGGTTTAGATATTGTCATGAATGTCCCCCTCCAGACTCGAGATATCAGGCATATCGTCAATGATGGAGGGGCCACTAATAAATTATAGGTTTGAGTCCCGGAGGGAAGAAGGAAAACTTAATATTTAGTAGTGGCCCCGAAATCATTGACGATGTAGGGCCCTCCCTTCCATCCCCTTCCCATTAGTTGATGTCTTGAGTTTAATCTTGATATGTCATTGAAGAAGGAATGGCGTCGCTGGGTTCAGCGTCTCGGGTAGAATCCACAAAAGACATCCACGAGTTGGAAAGCCTTAATATTATTTTTATTAATCTCACCATCACACCCCCAATGAAATTAATTATAACAAATGTTATGTTAATTTTTATTTTTTATTTTTTACAAAGTTTTTTCGTAGTGAGTACCCAATCATAAAGACGATTCCATAAGAGAATTAGCGTTTCACTTATGACGAAGTACTCTTTCCCCTGCGGCGGGTGTTTCAAACAGGCTGACCGCGGGTGCTTGAAAGAGGACTATTATATTAATAGGCATATCGTCACTGATTTCGGGGCCACTACTAAATATTAGGTTTTCCTTCTTCCCTCCGGGACTCAAACCTATAATGATGACTAACCGTGCTTCTATCTTATTCTCTATAAATTGAATTACCTTAAGAAAGACCGTTAAGATAATTAATAAATCTAACCCTTTGGCTCCAAGAGGTCCTTTGCAATGTATACAAAATAATGTGAAGTTAGCTAATGTAAAACAGAACTATTTAAATGTGATGATGTACTGTAACATAAAACAAAACTAATAAAAATTGATAATAATATCTAAATTAAATAATAACCAACATTTTACCATGTATATTATTCCATACACTGTACTGGTCATTACAGACTCTGACTTATTCATTGTAATGGTAGTAACTTTCACAAATTCACACCAATTAACCATGCAGTATTTTATTTATAAACAAAACAATTTACAATATATATTACTATATTAATGATTACTGTACCTTTTTTGTGGCGACGTAAAAGATCTTCAAGGCCATAGTTCTTCTCTTTTAACTCCAACAACTGAGTCTGGAAACAAAGTACATTTAAGCTAAATATAGAGTGGGGATATAATAGAATAAGTAGAGTGTATTAAATATCTGGGAGGAGTGATAAGCAAGGACACAGGTGTGGAAATGGAGGTAAAACAGAGAGTATGTGAAGGAAAGAAAGCTTTCAGAGCAATGGGAGGTACAGGTATGTGGAAGGCAGTGGCATTTCCAAGGGGGGGGCCAGGGGGGGCCGTGGCCCCCCCAGAATTTGGTCTGGCCCCTGGGTTGGCCCCCCAGTTTATATTCCTACATCTAATATTATAATGTGGTAAAACTGGTAATGGCATTTTGACTCCTTGATAATAAACACAATGGATAATGTAATGATAATTGGGTTTTAGCCATTACCCAAGGTATTATGTAACATCATCATAAGTTCATAACATGTAGCCAACTAACCAAGACCTTGTATCACCATAAAGAAATAAAACATTATAGTTGTTCTTGTTGTTGTTCCCCAAGCTGCCTGGCCGAACAGCCCCAAGGCCCCGAGCAAGGCCAAGGCCATAACCGAGCGCCCCTACAGAACCCTCCCTGCCGACCACAATAAAGCCTGGGTGACCGAAGCCACTCCATGGCGGGGAGCTGAGGAGGGTGCGGAAATGCCCGGGAAACCAAAGCCCCACCCAGGGCCCTGTGCCCCTCAGCAATTATGAAGAGAAAGTTGAGGGGCAAAGGAAAAATGTGACGCTTTGGCTTCCAATCTTGGTAGATTGGGAGGTCAATCCACGGAAGAGACGCCGTGCCGTCACTTGAGATCTAGAAAATATATAAGTAAAAGGAACAGTCAGAGTAAGCTATGGGTATGGCAGAGATCGCTCAGTTCTCACTCTGATAGACAAGCCCATCACCAAAAACATTATAGTTATCCCTAGTCTTTCGCCTGCCATCTCCGTTTTCCTTCATGACGACATGAATATAAGTTTACTTAAAAGTTTCTGATATTGTTAATTAGTATTAGTATAATACTAACCCCCCCTGGGGGTTAGGGAATAGAATATGCCCCACGTGCCTTCTGCGTGTCGTAAGAGGCGACTAAAGAGGTTGGGTCGGTGGGCTTGCGACCCCCACCCGGAAAAAATATCTAAGCAAAGAAAAACGAACGAACAGCCTCGGATGCGGATGGAACCAACGTTGACGAACCACGACCGACTAAGGACATGCCTTCGGACATTCTGAGAATGGCTACGTGGAATGTTAGTGGCATGAATGATGGCACAAAAGAGAGAGAGGTTCTGGAAGTGTTAGTAAATGCCAGGCTGGATGTATGTGGAATGACAGAGACCAAATGGAAAGGTTCAGATGTGAGAGAGTGGGAGTGTGGAATGGGTGTGTGTGCTGGAGTGAGTGAAGGAACAGCGAGAGAAGGTGCATGTTTGTTTGTAAGTAGCAAATGGAAGGAATGTGTAAGAGAGTATGGGTCTGTGGGTTCAAGGATTGTGGGGGTGAGAATGAAAGTAGGAATACAAACGTGGGTGATTGTATGCGTGTATGCCCCGACAGAGGATATACTTGAAAGAAAGAAAGAGGAGTTCTGGATGAATGTGGAGGCGTGCCTGGAGAAGTTTGACAAGAACGAAAGAATATTTCTGATTGGGGATATGAATGGTAAGGTGGGTGATAGGAAAGTTGAGGGAGTGGTGGGAGGGTGGGGGGTACCATCAGAGGTGAATGGGAATGGTAGTGCACTTGTGGACGTATGTGTGGGGAGGAGGCTGTGGATAACCAACACCTTCTTCCGACACAGAATGATCCACAGGTACACGTGGAAACGGATGTTGACGATGAAGGATAAGACAGTGGTGGAACGAAAGTCATTGATTGATTATGTATGTGTGGATGAACGAATGAAGAAATCTGTGATGGATGCTAGGGTGTATAGGGGTATTGGAGGGGGTCTGTCTGATCATTATGTAGTGTAGCTAAGGTTAGGATACAAAAGAAGTGGGTGAGGAGAGCTGGAGGGAGGCGAGAGGAGGGTGGAATGGTGAGGAGGGTGGAGAGGTTGCAGGAGGAGGAAGTCAGGGAGGAGTACAGGAGAGCAGTGGAAAGACGACTAGGTGGGTTCGACCTGGAAGTTATGGAGGAAGTGGAGGAGATGAGCAAGGTGTTTAAGGATGAAATCTGTGCAGCATGTGAGGAGGTGTGTGGAGTGAGGAGAAGAGGGAGGGAGTGAAAGGTACAGCATGGTGGACAGAAGAGGTAAGAATAGCTGTGGAAGAAAAGAAGAAAGCATATAGAGAGTGGTTGGGTACTAGAGGGAATGAAGATTCCGAGAGACAGAAACGAGCGAGGTACGTGGAGAGTAAGAGGGTGGTGAAGAGAGTAGTGAAGGAAAGTAAGAGAAGAGTAGATGAGGAATTTGGAAGGAATCTGAGTGTAAAATGGAGGGAGAGTAAGAAACTGTTTTGGAAAGAAGTCAAGAAAGTTAGGGAAGGTAGCAAGGGAAACAGTAAGGGTGTGAAAGATAAGAATGGGAGAATGCTAGCCGAGAAGCAAGAGAGAGTCGAAAGATGGAGGGAGTACTTCAGTGAGTTGCTAAATGTAAGGAATGAAGAGCCAGCAAACATAGCTGGATATGGTATGGGAGGGAGAAGAAGAGAAGTAGTGGAGGAGGAGGTGGGGATCAAGAGGTCAGAAGTGTGGGAAGCCATGAAAAGAGTGAAGTTGGGGAAAGCACCAGGAACAGATGGAGTGTGTGGAGAAATGTTGAGGTATGGTGGTGAGATAGTGATAGAATGGGTATGGAAAATGTGCAAACTAGCATGGGAGAAGGGGAGTGCACCCGATGACTGGAAGACTGGCATAATAGTCCCCCTATATAAGGGCAAAGGGGAAAGAGGAGTGTGTGGTAACCACCGAGGAATATGTCTTCTAAGCGTAGTAGGGAAGGTATACAGTAGGGTAGTGATTGAGAGAGTGAGAGTGAGAACGGAGAAATGGATAGGCGACGAGCAGGGAGGTTTTAGGAAGGGAAGAGGATGTGTAGATAAGATTTTTACCCTGAATTGTGTTGTGGAGAAGTATCTGGAGAAGAAACAAAAGGTGTATGTTGCCTTTATGGACTTGGAGAAGGCCTATGACAGAGTGGATAGAGAAGGTTTGTGGAAAGTACTTAGAATAAACGGAGTAGAGGGCAAGTTGCTGAAAGCAGTGAAGAGCATGTATGAGGGTGCAAAGGCAGCAGTACGTGTGGAGAGTGAGCAGAGCGAGTTCTTTGACCTGAATGTTGGTTTGAAACAGGGGTGTGTGATGTCCCCGTGGTTGTTTACTGTATATGGATGGAGTCATGAAAGAAATACTATCAAGAGCAGTGGATGTTGGTGTATCGCTGAAAAGGGAGGGAATTGAGTGGAAGCTACCTATACTGCTGTTTGCGGATGATACAGTTCTGATGAGTGATAATGAATGGGAGTTGCAGGGTCTGGTAAATGAGTTTGGAACAGTGTGCGAAAAACGGAATTTGAAGGTAAATACGGGGAAGAGCAAGGTTATGGTCTTCGAAAGGGGTGAAGTCACAGAGTGCGAGGTGAAGCTGAACGGTCAGGCTATGGAGATCGTCAACTCTTTTAAGTATCTGGGCAGTGTGTTGAGTAAAGATGGGACTATGGATGAAGAAGTGCGGGAGAGGGTACAACAGGGGAAGAGGGTTGTAGGAACGCTAAAAGCAGTAACAAGAAATAGGGGGCGGGTGCCCAACCCCGAAAAGGGTTGAAATAGGGGAGCTATCCCCCCGCCAAAGGCGGCTTTCTAGGGCCTTTCCTAGCTGATGCTGAGAGGATTGGGTTCTAGTCATGTGGTGATGGGCTGGTCTATTAGAGTGAGAACTGAGCAATCTCTGCCATACCCATAGCTTACTCTGACTGTTCCTTTTACTTATATATTTTCTATATCTCAAGTGACGGCGTCTCTAACGTGGATTGACCTCCCAATCTACCAAGATTGGAAGCCAAAGCGTCACATTTTTCCCTTGCCCCTCAACTTTCTCTTCATAATTGCTGAGGGACACAGGGCCCTGGGTGGGGCTTTGGTTTCCCGGGCATTTCCGCACCCTCCTCAGCTCCCCGCCATGGAGTGGCTTCGGTCACCCAGGCTTTATTGTGGTCGGCGGGGAGGGTTCTGTGGGGGCGCTCGGTTATGGCCTTGGCCTTGCTCAGGGCCTTGGGGCTGTTCGGCCAGGCAGCTTGGGGAACAACAACAACAACAACAACAACAAGAAATAGGGTGGTCAGTGTGGAAGTGAAGAAGTCCTTGCATGCCAGTGTGGTAATCCCGACACCGGAAGTGAAGCATGGACGTTGGTTGAGACTCAGACCAAGAGTGAGAGCAGTGGAAATGAATTACTTAAGGAGTGCGTACGGAGTTACATGGAGGGATAGACAGACTAATGAGGAAGTAAGAAGGAGGTGTGGTGTGGAGGTAGATGTGCTGGAAAGTGTGAAAAGGAACAACTTGAGATGGTTCGGCCATATGGAACGTATGGAAAGCGAGAGAATGACTAAGAGGGTGTACGAGAGCGAGGTGGAGGGACAGAGAGGGAGAGGTAGACCGAATGAGAGGTGGAAGGATGGAGTGAGGAAGTACATGAACGAGGGCGGTGCTGGTTGGGGGGAGGGGCGTCGACTGACTGGGGACAGAGGTGCATGGGGGCGGTTCGTTCGTGGCCACCCCTTCGGGGATCACGGCGTCAGGCAATAGATAGATAGATAGAGAGGAACGGAATGCCCCCGAGCTAATGCGGATGCCCAAATGATGTACGCTGTCGAGGGTTCCTAATGTGGAAGCAGAGGCCGTGCCATAGATAGGGCTACCATAATCTAGGGCTGAGAGGATGGTAGCTCTGTAGAACAGTAAAAGCGTAGCGCGATCTGCGCCCCAATGGACTCGTGCGACTGTTTTCAGAACATTCATTCTCTGGAGGCAACGTGCCTTTAAGCAGGCAATGTGACTCTTCCAATTGAGGTGAGTATCAAAGATTAAACCAAGGAACCTGGTATGTGGAAGGATCTGAATATTAGAATTTCCCATGGTGAGAGTAATGGACTGTTTATGTAAATGTCGAACATTTCTATAGAATATAACGGCGTTAGTCTTTTCAGCAGAAAATTGAAAACCAGCAGTGGATGCCCAAGAGTGGATGGATTTTAGAGTAATGTTGAGACGCCGTTGTATGTGAGTCAGACTGGGAGAAGTATAATATATTGCGAAGTCGTCCACATACAAGCTATACGATATGTCAGGTGGGAGGCTGCGTATGACACTATTGATTGCCATAATAAAGAGTAAGCTGCTAAGGGCACATCCTTGTGGTATTCCATTAATTTGTGACATAATGTCCGATAGGAGACCATTATTTTTTGACCTGGAATGTACGGTTAGAGAGAACATTTTGTAAAAAGCAGGGAAGAGGACCACATGCCAGAATCGTGTAAATTTTTAAAATCCTGTGTCTCCATGTTGTGTCATAAGCCTTAGCAATGTCAAAAATATTGCCCTGTGGGTTGGTTCTTGGAGAACCATCACGTATTTGGTGTTCAAGGCGAATAAGTGAGTGCAGTGTAGAACGGCCAGGGCGGGAACCATTCTGATATGGGGATAGGGCATGTGACCCAGCATAATGTAAAAGTTGAGGATTGATAATTTTTTCCATTAATTTGCAGAGGCATGAGGTAAGGACAATCGGTCTGTAATTTGTGGGAAGACTATGATCTTTGCCAGGCTTCGGTACGGGTATAGTGTAAGCATGCCGCCAAGACGGTGGGAAGTAGTTACTTATCCAAAACTGATTGTACAGTTGTAAAAGATGTTGTAGCGCACGTGGATGTAGGTGACGGATGAGAGCGTACGAGAATCCATCCGGGCCAGGAGTAGTGTCTGTACACAGGTCGAGCGTGTGTCGCAATTCCGGAATTGAAAAAGGGGTGTTATATTCATGTGTTTCCCCGCTATGAAAAGATAGCGGGCGAGATTCCTCCATACATTTATAACGAAGAAATTGACGAGGCAATGACTGGTCTGAGCTGACGTGACAGAAATGTTTGGTATGTATGGCAGCGATGTCAAGGGGGTGATGTGTAAGCGAGTCCGAGGCAGGGTCTTTGAGTGGAGAGTGGAGGCCGTATAGTGCGTCCGTTGATACTGCGAAACTTTTTCCATAAAGTTGAGAGAGGGGTGCGGGAAGTGAAGGACGAGATATATGATCGCCATGAAAGTATCTTGTTGTCAAGGATACTGCGTTTGACAACTGCACAGATCTTGTTATAGAACGTTTTAAGGGCAATTTTTTCAATAGTGATGGTTATAAGGTCAAAGTAACGATTAGTAGAAAAAAGTCGGGGGGGAAACAGTCTTTAAACGTCGCTGCCTAACACTCAGACGCTTAAGAAGGCGTTCCACACGATGCTTGAATTTTATCATTTGGGCTAAAGTGGGCGTCCACCAAGGGACCTGGCGAGGGTGCGTCAGCGAGGAGGTAAGCGGGATATGAGTGCAAGCAATGGAGTTCAGGAAGGACGAAAAATAATCAAAATTGTGTGCAGGGGTAGAGGTAGGGGAGAAGTCCGAAACGTCTGCAGAGGAGTGCGTATAAGACGTCCAATCGGCTTTAGAGAGATTATAACTTGATATTTGAGTGGAGGATGCAGGGCACAAATACTTAACCCTCCAGCCCCGGCTATTGTATTATATAATTTCCCCGAAACCCGGGGGTTTTGGCCGAAAAACGTATACGCCTAGGCTACCATATCATTGTTATTTTGACTGCTTCCGCATTCCCGCGCATCCCCAAGCGTATATGTGTTTCGTACCTGTAGAATGGCGTTAAGTAGAGCTCTCTAAGTCAACTGGTTCAGTTGTGATGACGATTTCATTGGAGATAACTTTGTGGCAAAAACAGCCACTTTACACTACTTTTCGCTACAATAACATACAGGCACACACGAACAAGCGACGCACTCCTTCTTGTGGTCGGAGATGCACGGCGTCGGTCCAGCCGGCTGTTGTTTACATGCGTCGGACGGACGCCTCGCACACCAAGCTTACAGGCTTTCAAGCTCATGGGTTTCTCAGAGCCCTACCGGGTAGCACGGGGGGTGTTTGTTATGGGTGCCTCAGAGCCCTACCGGGTCTGGAGGGTTAAGGAGTATAGGGTAGTGGTCGCTGGAGAAGCGATCCTGTAAAACTGACCAGTCAAATAGGGGAGCTGCGTCATCCGAGGCAAAGGAAAGATCGACAGCGGAAAATGTACAGTGGGTAGCAGATCTGTAGGTGGGGGTGTCAAAGTTGAGACAACAAAGAGTAGAATTAACCCTTCCTACCCGGTCTGCCTTAGGTAAGGACAGCACGAAAGAAGGGCCGTTACCCGGTATGCCTTATCTAAGGCATGAGCTTAATAGCCTAATTAAGCTTGGTCTGAACGCCGTGCGTACGACGTATGTCAACAAACCCAAGCGTTCGTCACCGCACCTCCGAAAACAAGGAGAAGACTCCTCAATGTTATTGTTCTGACATCATGACGAAATTAGTGTCTGAAAAGCCCCCATATTGGCAACATCTCTGCAATATTGGCTCCACTGAAATCGTCATCACAACTGAACCAGTTGACTTACAGAGCTCTACTCAATGCCAAAATACAGATTGAAAACCGCACTACGATTATAGATGAGTGCGCAAGTTCTAGCAGTAAAAATAAACATAAATACGGTAGCCTAGGCCTAGACGTTTTTCAGCCATTTCGCCCGGGTAGGGGCGACCGTCATTGGGTAAGACAGCCCGGGGAGGAAGGGTTAAGGAGATATTTTTCAATTTTATCACCTGGGATGTCTGTGTTTGGGTTGCCCCAAAGGGGAGAGTGTGCGTTAAAGTCGCCCAGAATAAGGTACGGTAGGGTCAGTTGTTGTACTATTTGATGAAGGTCTGAAGTATTGTAATAACAGGAGGGTTGATTGTAGGAGGAGCAAACAGTCAAGGAAGGAAGGTTTGGTAATGAAATGGAGACAGCAGTTGTTTGAAAAGGGTTGGAGTCAAGGGTGACAGGAACAAATACGCACTTATAGTGCACAAGGATGGCCGTTCGGAGATGTGAAGGGGTTATAGGGGAGCTAGCAGCAACAGTATAATGCCTGGGGGGGGGGACAACAAAATTGCCTACATGTTGGAGGCAAATGCATAATGGTGAATATAATTTAAGTAATCGTTGTAATTCTCCCATACGGAGGCGAGTTTGGTATCCGTTAATATTCCATTGCAAAATGTTATATGCCATCAAGAATAGGATTGTCAGAGTCATCGACAATAGTGGTCTCTTGAAGAGAGTCTGATAAAGGTTGTGAGTGTGGAGAGGGTTGTGTGGATGGAGGTGAAGGGGTAGATGTAAGGTCTGTTATTTTTTCAGAAATAGCTGTGAATTGTGTTTCTAGTTTAGGAACAAGGGTGGGGCAGTGGAGGAGTTTTTGGTGCAGAGTGTTCATAAATAGATAAGCGGAGGTTACATCTTTATCAGGGTTAGGGGGAAGTGTACGTGTGGTGACAAATTCCTGCGTCCGAGCAAGGAGGCAGGGATCCGTGGCACAGATATGGGGTGTGATGTAATTACGGAAACAAATTGGACATCCACATTTGTCAGGTGGGATATTGGTGTGACATATCAATACAGGAGATTGTGTGGGGCTCGGGGTATGATGAGTCTTTATCGAAGGTTCGTCAGATGATGGTATCGTAGGGTTATCAGGAGTTTGTGGGGGAATGTCCTTAGGTTTGGGAGCATCGGGCTCTGGGCAGTGGGGAGCGGCTAACGGAACATGTCGCTCAAGGGTACAGGGAGGATCAGGCGTGGTGAGGGTGGTACGCACATTGACAGGAGGTTGGTGAACATCAAATCGGGATTGTGATAGCTCTATATTAGTCAAGTCAGAATCCAACAGGTTATTGTCCTTCAGGAATCTCCGCATCAAGTCCTTGGGCGTAGGATCAGATTCACAAATATGGGTGACACAATAACAAGGAGTAGGGTGAATTTGAGCATCTTCCGCTGGAGCTCGCTTGGAAAGAAATTTGTGAAGATGTTCGGTGAGTACTGTACGGGTAGAAGTCTTGTGTTGAAGTAGAAAGAATCGGCCGCAGTTATGGCAGCCACAGTCCGGATCGTGGGTAGGCATAACCCACTTCTGTGTGGAGGAGCCGAGTTTTGAGGTCCGGGATAATGACCGGATAGGACTTGCAACCTTACGCTTTTTCCGAGGCTGCGACTGGGTGGAGTGAGATTGGGGGAGAAATCTCTATATCTGGTACTGTGTTACATTCCATGAGGTTCTCTTCGGCAGTCATGTTCCAAAACTCAGTATCATCGGTCAAGTTAGTAAATCCCTCGAACCTGTTTGAGGTGGATAGGTCCGGGGAGTTAAGGTGAAATAAACGGAAGGTATCATTGGTGGGGTAATGTTGTGGGCTGATAGGTGGTGCCGGAGGCTGCTCTGGATGCTGGTGGTCAGAGGAGTCAGCGGGTGTAGTTGATTCATACCGTCTATATGGAGGAGATTTACCTTCCTGCCTTAATTGTGCTGCAGCAGACCGGAAGGGGAGTCCTTTTGTGGCCTGTAAATGTAATACGTCACAATGAAACGCAAAGTGCGGGCAAGTTCTGACATTGGCTTTGTGGGACCCGTCACAATTTGCACAATGGGGCGCGCTGGCTTGACAATTGTTGAGAGCATGTTGTTCTGAGCCGCAATTTAAGCAACGAGCATTGAGAGCCCGACACCGTGGGGTTGAATGCCCAAGCTTCCAGCAATTTGTGCATTGTCTCGGCTTGTTAACATACCTTCGTACTTGCAGTTGGCGACCTGCAAGACGGATATGCATAGGGAGGTCATGGCGCTTAAAATAGATTTTGACAATGCGTAGTGGGGGCCGATTTCCACGCTGAGGAGCAGTATAAGTGTCCACTTTAACAACAGTGGGGTCAGTTCTTTGCAATAATTTTAAGATACGATTGGTTGAGTCTGTAAAGCTTTGATCTGCAAATTCGAAGTCGGAAGGGAGCACAACCGTGCCAGTACACTGATTCAGGTATTCATCTGGTTTACCTGTGTATCTGTCATTGGGGGTGTCAAGGTAGGCTTGTAAGGCTTCTGATTGCTCCTGTGTTTTCACCTCAATCATGCGCTTGGCCGATCCAACAGCATGCATGATGAAGTCACCAATATCTTGTGCGAGAGTATCGTATAGACTAAAATCATCCATAGGTTCACCAAAGACCGTGAAAAACCGTGACCAATCAAGGGGACTGAACATAGCGTTATAAGTGTCCTTCGAAGCAGGGGTATACGTGTTACGCTTACGCCTTTGTCGGTTATGCGAAGGTACGAACGGTTGAAGCGTGTGAATGGCAGAGGAAATACCGGCAAGGTCTTTTCCTGTACCTGCATCAATGGCCTTGTGAGATCGTGGAGGTACAGAAGCAGGTTTAATTGAGGTAGTAGATCCTGCATCCGGAGGGAAGATGGTAACAGATGTAGTCACAGACGGGTCAGGGATACAAGAAGCATCCGTAGGGGTGTCAGCTGAGGGCATGCGAGCTTCTTCATTAAGATTGTCAACAAAATGAAGAGGTAGGCTAAGGCTAGAATCATAATCTGGTAATTTAGAAGTTAAAGTCGAGACTGTGGGGTTGACATCACTATTATTGATCACAGAGGCAGTACTTTGCATAGGAATTGATGCCGGGGAGATCACCTGATGGATCTCACTACCCGACGATGGAGAATTCGTCACAGTATCCTTAGGAGGTTCGCCAAGGTCTGTGGGTGCCATGCCTGAGTGGGGAACTCCAGCACTGTTGGCAGCAGGGGAAGGGTCCTTGAGGCAGTCCAATTTCTCGCAGGGGTCGGCGTCGGAGGGGGCAATTTTAGATTCCATAGGACGAATATTTCTAAATTCATCTGAGTCAGATTCCAAACCCACCATGGAGCCACAATTAGAGGACGGGACGACCGCCCTAGGAATTCCTGCAGATATACACCCCGACTAATGCACCTTAAGGGCCTTTCGATCCGTCGATCGCCGACCCAGCACAAGGGTTAGGGTTTGGCATAAAAGTTTCCCCTCGCTCGAACACGTCGGGTACCACAGTTCGACGGGTGTAGGGATTGCCGACCCACAACACCCTCCAACGAAACCAAAGAGTGAGTACGGTCGTTTACCTCATGACAGTCACGGTGCTCCCAAAGGAGGGGGCAGTGGGAAGAAGGGAAAAACGGAAAACAGAAAGGATGAGAAATGATAGGGCCCACTACAATTAGTTGGGGGCGGCAGGAAGGGTGGGCATGCGGGCATGCACTCCCCTCCTGCCGCCTCAGTCAGCCCCCGCACGTGTTCAAAAGTGAAACCAACGAAGCAGGCAGAGCGGGGGTTTGTCAGGGATCTAATATGTAGACAAACCCATATATCATCCCTACTTCACAGTCAAGCCTCTCGCAGCCCCTGGCGCTACAGTAACCTCTCTAAGAGGAACCGAGGCCTGGACCCGATGGGTCGACTGGAGACCTCACCTCACATTCCTAGTGATTGGGGGGAACGACGTGACGCGCGGAGTTGTGCCAAAAGAGCTGGCCAATCAAATCCAGGAACTGGCAAGGGATGTAGAGAGTGTGACCGGGGGCAGTTGTCGCATTATCGGCATCGAAAAGCGGCAGAACCCTAGGGGCATTGGAGCTGACGAGTTTAACAAAATCAGGAACTCTGTCAACCAGTGGCTCAAGAGGAATCTGCCGTACACCCAGATCCGGTACTCCTCCATGAACACGTCGGCCCACGATTTTGCGGCTGATGGAGTCCACTTTGATTACCCCGCATCAGACCGGCTGTTCAGGGAGTTGGTGGAAACGGCTCGGGTGTTTTTCGGTGCCGATGCGGAAGCCATATTAGACAGAAGATTTTTCGAATTTAACATGCATAATTATGCATGTCTGATCATTATGTAGTGGTAGCTAAGGTTAGGATACAAAAGAAGTGGGTGAGGAGAGCTGGAGGGAGGCGAGAGGAGGGTGGAATGGTGAGGAGGGTGGAGAGGTTGCAGGAGGAGGAAGTCAGGGAGGAGTACAGGAGAGCAGTGGAAAGACGACTAGGTGGGTTCGACCTGGAAGTTATGGAGGAAGTGGAGGAGATGAGCAAGGTGTTTAAGGATGAGATCTGTGCAGCATGTGAGGAGGTGTGTGGAGTGAGGAGAAGAGGGAGGGGAGTGAAAGGTACAGCATGGTGGACAGAAGAGGTAAGAATAGCTGTGGAAGAAAAGAAGAAAGCATATAGAGAGTGGTTGGGTAGTAGAGGGAATGAAGATTTCGATAGACAGAAACGAGCGAGGTACGTGGAGAGTAAGAGGGTGGTGAAGAGAGTAGTGAAAGAAAGTTGGAGAAGAATAGATGAGGAATTTGGAAGGAATCTGAGTGTAAAATGGAGGGAGAGTAAGAAACTGTTCTGGAAAGAAGTAAAAAAAGTTAGGGAAGGTAGCAAGGGAAACAGTAAGGGTGTGAAAGATAAGAATGGGAGAATGCTAGCTGAGAAGCAAGAGAGAGTCGAAAGATGGAGGGAGTACTTCAATGAGTTGCTAAATGTAAGGAATGAAGAGCCAGCAAACATAGCTGGATATGGTATGAGAGGGAGAAGAAGAGAAGTAGTGGAGGAGGAGGTGGGGATCAGGAGGTCAGAAGTGTGGGAAGCCATGAAAAGAGTGAAGTTGGCGAAAGCACCAGGAACAGATGGAGTGTGTGGGGAAATGTTGAGGTATGGTGGTGAGATAGTGATCGAATGGGTATGGAAAATGTGCAAACTAGCATGGGAGAAGGGAGGTGCACCCGATGACTGGAAGACTGGCATAATAGTCCCCCTATATAAGGGCAAAGGGGAAAGAAGAGCGTGTGGTAACCACCAAGGAATATGTCTTCTAAGCATAGTAGGGAAGGTATACAGTAGGGTAGTGATTGAGAGAGTGAGAGTGAGAACGGAAATGGATAGGCGATGAGCAGGGAGGCGTTAGGAAGGGAGAGGATGTGTAGATCAGATTTTTACCCTGAATTGTGTTGTGGAGAAATATCTGGAGAAGAAACAAAAGGTGTATGTTGCCTTTATGGACTTGGAGAAGGCCTGTGATAGAGTGGAGAGAGAAGGTTTGTGGAAAGTACTTTGAATATACAGTACGGAGTAGATGGCAAGTTGCTGAAAGCAGTGAAGAGCATGTATGAGGGTGCAAAGGCAGCAGTACGTGTGGAGAGTGAGCAGAGCGAGTTCTTTGACCTGAATGTTGGTTTGAAACAGGGGTGTGTGATGTCCCCGTGGTTGTTTACTGTATATATGGATGGAGTCATGAAAGAAATACTATCAAGAGCAGTGGATGTTGGTGTATCGCTGAAAAGGGAGGGAATTGAGTGGAAGCAACCTATACTGCTGTTTGCGGATGATACAGTTCTGATGAGTGATAA
Organism: Paralithodes platypus; assembly: GCA_032716605.1. NCBI lineage: Eukaryota > Metazoa > Arthropoda > Malacostraca > Decapoda > Lithodidae > Paralithodes > Paralithodes platypus. The sequence continues at coordinate 10,313,650 of CM064492.1, read as the reverse complement.
TGAATGGGAGTTGCAGGGTCTGGTAAATGAGTTTGGAACAGTGTGCGAAAAATGGAACTTGAAGGTAAATGCGGGGAAGAGCAAGGTTATGGTCTTCGAGAAGGGTGAAGTCACAGAGTGTGAGGTGAAGCTGAACGGTCAGGCAATGGAGATCGTCAACTCTTTTAAGTATCTGGGCAGTGTGTTGAGTAAAGATGGGACTATGGATGAAGAAGTGCGGGAGAGGGTACAACAGGGGAAGAGGGTTGTAGGAACGCTGAAAGCAGTAACAAGAAATAGGGTGGTCAGTATGGAAGTGAAGAAGTCCTTGCATGACAGTGTGGTAATCCCGACACTGACTTACAAAAGAAGCATGGACGTTGGTTGAGAGACTCAGACCAAGAGTGAGAGCAGTGGAAATAAATTACTTAAGAAGTGCATGCGGAGTTACATGGAGGGATAGACAGACTAATGAGGAAGTAAGAAGGAGGTGTGGTGTGGAGGTAGATGTGCTGGAAAGTGTGAAAAGGAACAACTTGAGATGGTTCGGCTATATGGAACGTATGGAAAGCGAGAGAATGACTAAGAGGGTGTACGAGAGCGAGGTGGAGGGACAGAGAGGGAGAGGTAGACCGAAAGAGAGGTGGAAGGATGGAGTGAGGAAGTATATGAACGAAGGCGGTGCTGGTTGGGGGGAGGGGCGTCGACTGACTGGGGACAGAGGTGCATGGGGCGGTTCGTTCGTGGCCACCCCTTCGGGGATCACGGCAGGCATTAGAGGGTCATTAACCTGACAAGCGCGATATGACAGTAGGTGCTAGGGTAGTTATTTGTGCATTTCTAGCCCTGGATTCTGACAGAATTCGTTATATTTACAATATAAACCATTATTTGTTTTCGGTATGCTTTTATTTTACATATATGATGTATATATGAACCTTCAAGAGTGCTAAAATAAGTGGGAAAAGCATTTGGGTGGTGAAAAACTAAGATATTGGCCACCCGGTCATAATCTCAGGCGAGAGAGAGAGACAGGCAGCCCTCCCCTCTCGCTGTCTGGGAGTCAACTGAGAAGAGCGGGGCGGTGTGTGCCGGTGTCTGGGTGTTGCATAACGATCTTTTATGCAACCCACTTGTGCTACATTATCGCGGGAGAGAAAAATAACCGATAAATGATGATAATAAGAGGAAAAATAGGTGATAATTGAGGTGGGGAGGGAGGGGGGAATAAGGTGGGGAAGGAGGGGAGGGGGGTGGGTGAGATTTACATGGATGAGTACTGGAGGGGAATTATCTCACCTAGAGACAAATTCCTTTGTTTTGATAGGCCCTTTTTTTTTATGGAAGGCTTTTTTTATGGTCCTGCTTCCGTGAGGCCTATCGCGTTCCCTATAGGAAGCCTTCCGTGAGGCCTATCGCGCTTGCCGAGTTAACCGTCCTATCAAGAGATTTAGAGGAGTTCTTGGATACCACAACTCGGGTAGAAGTAGAGGCTAAATTGCATAGCGTACAGACACAGGTGGCCAAGTTTGAAGCCAATCAAGATGTTATGTTGCCGCTATATACCTCCGACACCGAGTATTTTAAGGATAACCAAGAAAATACCCTCTACCTATTTGATATGTATGGGATAATCGCTACTCTGAAGGAGAAACTGGGTCCACCTGAAAGGCAGAATCAGTCTGAGGTAAAGAAAGTATCGGGTGTTAAATTGCCGCACCTGACTTTGCCCACCTTCACTGGCGACCCTACATTATGGACAGGATTCTGGGACATGTTCAAATGTGTGGTGCATGAGAGGACTGATTTGAGTGCGGTTCATAAACTAACGTACTTAAGGGGTCAGCTAAAGGGAGACGCCTATAAACTAGTAGAAGGCTTTACGGTTGAGGGTGCAAGTTATGGCCCTGCCGTGGACTTACTTCAGGAGACCTTCGGGCATCCCGACAGAGTAAAAGCAGCACACATCATGAACTTTCAAGACCTTGTCTCGCCTAAATGTCAAACAGCACAAGTAAAGGCTTTCTATGCCAATATGGAAAGTGCAATGCGATCTATGACTAGTCAAAGGGTAAGTTTAGAGGAATTCTGCGTGGTGACACTCTTGAATAAATTGCCATCACCAGTTAAGGAAACCGTTAGGAGGGAGATGGGTGATCAGAGTCTAGATTATAAGACTTTTACACAGTGTTTTCAAGCGGAACTCTACATGGTGGATCAAGATACCCCTGTGAAGGAATTTCCTGTGGCTACAGCTACATTCACGACGCAGAGCGGTAGCAGCCAATTTGCCTGTAAATTGTGTAGCGGGAAAAATCGTCCCTGGTACAAATGCTTTAAATATAAGACAGGTTCTCTCAGAATAAAGAGAGCCAGGCAACTACAGCTCTGTGTCGGGTGTCTCTCCAGTGAACACGGTAGTAACGGGTGTACAAACCCTAATATTAAGAATTGTAAATTCTGCCGTGGCAAACATTTTCACTCCCTGTGCCAAAAGCAGAAAGAGGCGAGTTCAGCAGGTGGTGGTAGTAATAGAGTAGAGTCAACTCCAACGACCTCAACAACAATGTCCGTAAGTATGAGTAAACAGACAGTAATTTTACCCACAGTTCAGCTGCCTGTAAAGGGTAAGTACAAGAAGACCGTAAAGGTTAGATCGCTACTCGATCAGTGCTCGCAGAGGACTTTCGTGAAGAGCTCTGTATTGCCTTCTCTTTCATATGAATCCAAGGGAACGGAACAATTGAGTCTCCACGGCTTCACCGGAACCCAAACCTCTCGTGAGTATCCTGCTGTAGCACTAAAGTATATACAGTACATCGTGGCAGATATCATCGTCTTGACGCAATAGTTGTCGATGATCTCCCAGAACACAAGGGCGAAACTAGTCTAAAGGTTGAAATCACTAGTTTACAGTGTCGTGGCATAAAATTGGCCGACTCATACATTACCGAGACAGCACAATTAGAGCTACTAATAGGTGGCGACCAGTACTACAACATAGTGTGACCTGGCTACAAAAGGGCAGGAAATTTGGTTTTACTTCCTACCAAATATGGATATTTCTTACAGTTTCTTATAGTAGATCCTCTGGAAAAAGGCAAACTATGCCTGTGTATCCAGCTCAGTACCAGTACTTGCACTGCTGCGGTCGTTCACGGTGTTGGCGGCGGCGGCAGCAGACGAAACATTTTTACTATTCTGTATTTTTGTTTTATGATCAAACTTCAAATCTTGTCTTCCCCATGCTTTATCAAGATTACTTTCAAACTCCCTTATTGATTCGGAATCGACTACATACTGCCCTTAGTAGTTCTTATGCGGCAACCACATCTAGCTCCAATACTGAGGTTGTTACAATACTTAAAGTGACAGTGACCCCAGTAGATCAATATATGTCTACTGGACAATTTCCATGTCATAAAGAATTAAGTACATTGTGGGATTTAGACCATATTGGTATCTCACCTAAAGAGTATTCACAAGCCGAACGGCAAGCTTTGACCACATATGAGGAAACAGTCACGTATGATCCTGAAAGTCTATAGTATCAGGTACGTCTTCCTGGACCGAAGAAAAGGGACGGTTGCCCACCAACAAAGGTTTGGCTGTGGGTAGGTTACGAGGACTCCAGAAGAGATTTATTTCTGACCCTGGTTTTTGTCAACAATATTCGCAGGTAATTTCTGATCAGTTGTCGCGTGGTTTCATTGAGGAGGTTCCATTCGATGACTCTGGGTCATGTCACTATCTGGCGCATCATGGGATCATAAAAGGAAAGCAGGACTACTCCGGTTCGTATTGTATTTGATTGTTCCGCTAAGGTTAACCAGTACAAGCCCAGTCTGAACGACTGTCTGTACACGGGACCATCTTTAGTACCGGAGTTAGCTCAAGTCTTGTTGAGATTCCGTCTGCATCAATATGCGTGGGTCAGTGACATTGAGAAAGCCTTCTTGATGTTAAAACTACATGAAGACGACAGAGATTACACCAGGTTCATGTGGCCAAAGGATCCTCTTCGACTGGATTCGCCTCTACAATGTTATCGGTTCCAGGTTGTATTGTTTGGCGCTACCTGCTCCCAGTTTCTGCTGAACGCAACCATCCTCAAACATCTTTCCATTGTTGAAGTAGACCCAAAGATCGTACAGGAAATTAGGGCCGGGCTATATATCGATAACCTCCAAGGTACGGGGGACAATGAAGATTCCCTCTTCCGTGCATACGGTATGGCTCGTGAAGTTATCTTACAGTTTCTTACAGTAGATCCTCTGGAAAAAGGCAAACTATGCCTGTGTATCCAGCTCAGTACCAGTACTTGCACTGCTGCGGTCGTTCACGGTGTTGGCGGCGGCGGTAGCAGACGCAACATTTTTACTATTCTGTATTTTTGTTTATAATCAAACTTCAAATCTTGTCTTCCCATGATTTATCAAGATTATTTTCAAACTCCCTTATTGATCGGGAAACGAGTACATACTGGGGCAGTGCGTTCCACTCATTTACCACTCTATCACAAAATGAGTTCTTTGCCTTCTCAAGCCTATTTCTTTCTTTGTACATTTTCTTAGAGTGTCCTCTCCTTCTTGTTCCCTCCCGCATCAAGAAGATACCTTCACACATCCTCATCGTACTTTCCTGACACTATCTTAAAAGTCTCTATCATATCCCCTCTCTTTCTCCTACATGCCAGTGTCGGAAGCCCCAGTGTCCTCAACCTCTGCTCATAGCCCGCGTTCTTCAACGTTGGTACCAGCTTGCTAGCTCTCCTCTGCACTTTCTCCACTGCTTCTATATCCTTTATCATATATGGAGCCCACACCTGGTTCGCATATTCCAGGTGCGGCCTAACCAGCGCTGTATAGAGATTCCTGAAGATTTCTTCGTCAAGTGACACAAATGTCCTCCTTATCAGCCCTACAATTCTATTGGCTTTGTTTATCTTTTCCACTAAATGTTCTGAGAAATTTAACTTATTGTCTATCACTACTCCTATATCCTTTTCTGCATTCACATCCTCCATCGCTTCATACATACTGTATCCTACCTTGTCTATCTTGCTGGTCCCAATCCGCATGTACTTGCATTTTTTTGGATGAAAAGGCATTAACCAATGCTCAGACCATCCCTTCATGCCCTCCACATCTCCTTGAAGCAAACCCATATCTTCCTTACTCCTCACTCTTCTATACAGCTTAGTGTCATCCGCATACATTTTTTTTTTTTTTTTTTTTTCCTATATTCCAACTACTCCCTCTCGGGCATAGGCTGATAGCCTTTACACTACACCGCTGAACACGGTGAGGCCCGTGAGGTCTTGTTCCAGTCTAGGGAGTGAGACATGCGAAGCACCCCGGCCCGAAGCAACCCCATCTTCTGAAGCTGCTCCGCCTCTGCGCTTCACAGTCTCACCCTCCACACTCGGACCCTCACTCTCAGAACGCCACCTATTGAGCAATTAACTCACTAGGCATTGCCCCCCTGTAACATATTTTGAATATGGGAATATTCATACAGTGCTATTTAATCAGGGAACAATGAGGGTATTTTGTTTGGCATTTCGGTGTGCTGTGGTAATGCACTGATACTAGGTACAGCACAAATTCCATCCCAATAATATCTTCCCATTGACATATTGGGATTCGAACCCGGGTCCATCGGATTACCAGTCCAGTGGCAAGACCACTCTGCCACACCTCCCCTAGTGAGGTATACCTCACTTCCATTAATTATAACTTCAGGCAAGTCGTTGATAAATATAACGAACAGCAGTGGTCCCAACAAAGATCCCTGAGGTACCCCACTTGTAATTTCCCTCCACCCCGAGCCTATTCCATTCACCAGTACCCTCTGTCTCCTATCTTTCAGGAAGGCTTCTATCCATTTCACACATTTCTCCCCTATATTATAGCTTCTAACTTTCTCTATTAACCTTTTATCTGGGACCTTATCGAAGGCCTTCATAAAATTGCAATATGCCACGTCTATTACATCACCATCTTCTAGAATTTGCATCCAATCATCTACCACCTTAATTAGCTGTAGTACCGTCGACCTCCCCGGCAAGAATCAGAACTGTCTCCCACTGAAAAGTTGGTTTGACTTCATAGATCCATTATTCCTTCTCTAATTACCGTTTCCATTAGTTTACACACAACACTTGTCAAACTGACTGGTCTATAATTCCCTGGGTCATTTCTCTTTCCCTTCTTAAATATAGCTGTTATGTTCGCCTCTCTCCAGTCTATCGGGATTTGTCCTGTATTAAGCGATACCTCAAATAACATTTTCAATGGCTCTACTAACATCTCCCCTCCTTCCTTTATGATTCTTGGGTGTATCCCATCCGGTCCCGGTGACTTACTTCTGTTCATTTTTTCTATAGCCCTTCTTATTCTAGCATGGGAAAACTCTATTAGTTCGAGTGCCGGTGCCTGTTTGATGGGAATAGTAGGCACTGCATCCTCCCACTCCACTGTTAGTACCCCCCCAAAGTATTTCCCCAGCACCTCTGCTTTCTCCTTATCAGTCTCCGCTCTACTCCCATCATTCAACCCCCTACCAGCTCTGGGATCCCTACTCTTCTTGTTAACTTTTCCTGAATGTACTTCCAGAATATTTTTGGATTATCCTTCACATTTCTAGCTATCTCTCTCTCCCTCTCCTTGCTTCCCACCTTATTTTATTGTTTATTTGTCTGCATTCCAGATCCACTTCCTTAGCCTCTATACTAGACCCCCTGTTCTTTTTTAAAAAATTTAATCTTTCCCACAATCGTTTCTTTCTTCTAATCAATATCCAAAGCTTTCTTTTCATTGGCAATTCTGGGTTCGTTCTTTTCCTCAATTTTGTTTTATCCTTATATTCCCTTACTGGTACACTTTTGGATACAGCATTCTCCAGTTTGACTCTAATTTTCCTCCACATTCCTTCAGCGTCTTCACCGTTCAAGTATTCCCCCAAGTCAATGTCCAAACACCGTCTCAGCAGCTCATAATCTGCTCTATCATACATGTATATTTTTCTATTGCTTCTATTATCCCTCTCTGATTTAATGTTACAACTAAAGCTTATACAGGCATGGTCACTACGACCTATAGGGCTATCCACATTAACATGTTCCACTATATCCTCTTCATTGCTAAAAATCAAATCAAGTACACTCCCCTGCGTCCCATCTCTATATCTTGTCATCTCTACAATATGTTGCGTTAAAAAACAATCTCTCACTTTCTCTATAAACTTATTTCCAGGCTACCCTGTCCCGCTGGAGTAGTACAATTTGCCCAGTTGATCCTTGGCAAATTGAAATCTCCAATCAAAATTTTATATTTGTTCTCTCTATTATCTATCTCCTCCATTGCTTTCAGTAGGCTATCATCCTCTCCCCTGCTATTATTTGGGCTTCTATATAGAGGCAATTAGAATTGATCCTCTTACACATTTTACTTCAATACACAAATACTCACAATACTGCTGTCTCATATCCACCTCATTACCTTGAGCTCTTTTCTTACATAAATAAACAGTCCTCTTCCAACCTCTGCTCTAATAGCATTTCTCTCATATAACTCAAAACCCTCCAACTATATTCCACCAGTTCCCTTTCAATTCTAGCATTTTTTGGTCTTACTTCCTGTAGGGCTATGACATCAGGTTTTTCCTCTTCATCCTGCAACCTACATATCAGTTCTCTTTTCTTGTCCTGGGTAAACACATCCACATTACTAAACATAATCCTTAATCCATCTACCATTCCTTCAGCAATTACACCATCCCGCTCCTCCAGTCCGTACCCTACTCCCCCGTTAGCACTACTGGGTCTGCCTCTTTGTCTCCTGTCTCTCCCTGTGACACCTCCACCCCGTTCTCCTCCTCCATCACAACTCCCATCACATTCTCTCCCCTCCCTGATCTCCCCCTCCCTTCTACTCTTATAAACCACTTCCTCACTTTTCCGTCCCTCACTCTCCAGTAAAAAATTCTCTTATCCTCCTCATCCAACTTTCCATTATTTTCATCAGCCTTTTCTTGTAATTCCTTAATTTTTTTCCTTTGTTCTATACTCAAATCCTTCTTTAGTCTTATGTGTTTCAGTTTATCATTTGTATTTAGCCTCCAACTAAAAAAATTCACAGTCTCCGCCACTACCCTAGTTTTAAACTGTACCCTTATAGGTCTCATCTCTCCCCTTTTATATCTACCTATCCTACTGACCTCCTCCACCTGCCCTTCCCATCCGTATTCGTCCTCATCCACACCTTTCAAGACCTCCTTCACTGTCTCCATATCCCTCACTTTTCTCACTCCATTATCATTCATATGAGTCTCTATATCTCCATACAAGATTACACCCCTATCCCTGTCCATGGCCTCCCTCACGACACTCTCCTTGTTCTTCATGACCCCTACAACTGCACTCTCAAAACTTTTTTTGGTCATATTAATTTCTTCCTTTTGCTCTTTCATAATATCGTCCAAATCCTTGACTTTTTGTTTACCTACCACCGTCCATGCAGTCGACTCCTTTACTTCCGTGAAACGTCCTTCGTATTCCTTCAGCTGCTCCTTCAATGCCATATTCTCTGCTCCCAGTTCATCTACCCTTTTCAATACCATCTCTAGGCTCTCATTAACTGCCAAAATAGGCCTGCATTCACTTCCTTCGCTAGGCCTATTCCCTTCCCCATCTGTCACACCACGCATTACACACAGTGCCTTAACTTTCTCACCAATATCCCCCTTCCATTTCTTCGTATCACTCATCCACTTTTCCAAATCCTTCACAACAATACTAACCTCTTCTAACTTCTTATCTGTGCTCTTAAATCCCCGAAAACGTTGTAACCTTCCTTCCGCCTCCGTCATACCCGAAATTCCCTCCGCCATGTTTGTTTACAAACTCAACAACTCACAACACTACCGCTGTCCCGTCACTACACACTCTTATTACACTATATATCACCCCTCCACCACATCAATATATCCTCCAAACACTTCACTAAATCCTTCCTCTTCTTGCTAGCCCCGTATGCACTCGATATTCCGTAAATTAATTGTCCATTCCCATAACATATGCCGGAGCCTCAAAACTTGCGTCCGCCTTCCGCCATGGTGTGCCGCCAACATCGACAATGGAAAATGCCCACTTGTTCCTGCGTCAATGGGCTACCAATAGTCCTGTTCTGAGAGAGGTGTTACAAAGGGATGGTGTTGCTGCTGAACAGCAGGAACTGGTGAGAGTGCTTGGACTAGTATGGGACAGCTTCTGATTATCTTTCCTTTGGAGTACAGTATGCGCCGGTCGAACATGTGACAAAGCGTGAGTGTTTGAGGTTTTCTGCCAAACTCTTTGATCCTTTAGGTGTTTTATTGCCAGTGTCTATAAGGTCTCGAATGTTTCTCCAGCAATTGTGGAGACTAAAATTGGATTGGGACGAGGATCTTTCTGAAGACTTGAACACGGAATGGCTGTGGATAGTAGATGATCTAGTACTCTGTAGTCGTATTAAATTTGCTCGGAGGTTTGTGTACGATCATGCTGTATCCCTACATGCATTCGCTGATGCCAGAAGTATGGCATATGGGACTGCTGTGTATCTTGTTGGGTCAGAAGGCAGCCATTTGGTCATGGCAAAGGCCAAAGTCGCGCCAATCAAGTCCCTTTCAATTCCTAAAATGGAATTAACTGCAGTTTTGCTTGCCGCAAGAATTGTAAACTTTATTGAGGTAGCCTATAAAGATAAACTTCATATCTCTGAAACCCATGTGTGGAGTGACAGTCAGATTACCCTACACTGGATAAATAGTAAAAAGAAATTATCAGTGTATGTCACAAACTGCATCGACGAGATACATGCCCTAGTCCCGACTGCTCATTTCCAGTATGTGTCGACTAAAGAGAACCCAAGTGATATGGTATCTCGAGGCGTGTCTGCTAAGTATTTGAGTTCTTCTGCGTTGTGGTGGAATAGGCCTAGTTGGCTCCCGAACCCCGATGGATGGCCAGAAAATATAGTTCTCAAAGAGCAGCCCGCTGGTATCGTGACCCAAATCGTAGGCACGGTGCCCCAAGATGACACACAGTTATGGGACTGGGACAGATATAGCAGCTATGAAAAATTACAGCGTGTCACGGCATGGGTGATACGTTTCATCAAAAATTTGAAGGCGAAAGTAAATGGCCTGCCTCCCACAGGTAGTGCTCACCTCAACATAAATGAAATCAAGACTGCAGATAATATTTTACTCAAATTATGCCAAAAGGAAAGTTATCCGCAGGAATACGCAATACTGGTGAAGGGTGAAAAGTCTAGAAATAATTTGATTTGCCAGTTAGGACTACACCTGTAGGGAGAGATTATACATTGTGGAGGCAGATTGAGATTAGCGGCTTTCTCTGAAATGTGCAAGTATCCAAAACTTCTGCCCTCCAAACATCCCTTGACCCACCTAATCGTAGATGGGTGCCATCAGCTCTGTTGCCATTATGGAGTCGACCACGTGGTTACCTACATAAGACAGAAATGGTGGGTACCTAGAATCCGGCAGGTGGTGAAAAAAGTACTGCACAATTGCCTAAAATGTCGCCGGGTACAAGGAAAACCCTACGACTACGCCGGACTACCCCCTTTACCTGCCCTGCGGACCACCCCTGGAGAACCCTATAAGGTCACTGGGGTGGACTATAGTGGAGCAATCCCTATCAAAGACTCACCAGTCAAGGCTTACATGATCCTATTCACCTGTGCTGTCACCAGGTCGATACACATCGAAGTAGTCACCAATCTCACATGTGATAGTTTCCTCCACGCTTCCAGGAGATTCTGCAGTCGACAAGGTTTTCCCCGTATCATCTTGAGCGACAACGCAACTACGTTTGTTGGGGCCTCTAGGTACCTATCTGATGTATGCAATCACCCTAAAGTTCAGTCTCACCTTGGCAATGCACAATGTGAATGGCGGTTTATTCCTGCCAGAGCGCCATGGTTTGGTGCCATCTGGGAGAGAGCGATTGGCATTGTCAAGGCGGGACTGAAGAAGGTGTTAGGACGTGCCCTCATTTCATTAGAGGAGTTGACAACTCTACTCCTTGAAATTGAGGCCACTGTCAATGACCGTCCTCTCATCGGGTGACCTAGAGGATCCTACCCCAATCACACCCTCAATGTTGGTGCGGGGACGTCGGTTGCGGGATCTTCCTGAGGAAAGTGACGTGGAGGATGAGATAAAGGACCCGGACTACATCAACAAAGATGTGATATCAGCCAGATACCGGTATATCCGAAAGTTGTCTCAGGATGTCTGGCAGCGCTGGTCGACTGAATATCTGGTGACACTCAGGGAGGCAAATAGGATTAAACTTCGTCCAATCAACGGTCAGTGGCCCAATATCGGTGATGTCGTTACCATCCATGACGAGGGTCCTCGGGCTCTCTGGAAGTTGGGCCGAATTATTGAATTATTGCCCGGACGTGACGGGGAAGTCAAAGTGGCTAAGATCCGCACGAAGTCGGGCATCTTAACACGCCCAACTATCCGTCTATACCCTCTTGAAGGGAATCTCGAGAGCAAGGGTGATTCCTCGGAGACATTGCCCAGAGACGTTCCCGTAGAGGCAAATACCAATGGCCGTCCTGTTGACGACCAAAGTGGACGTCCTCGTCGACAGGCGGCTCAAGCATCCTCCCAATTATGGCGGAATAAATTAGCCTCCGGGCTGTTGTAATTATTGTATAAACTCGGTGGCGGGAATATGTCATACTTTATTTCCCTAAGTATTGGACAGTCTAAATTTAAGTGTAATCTTAAGTAATAAGTTTGTAGGAATAAGAATCATAATAATATGATTTAGTATAAATGGGAATAATATTGGATTATGTTCTGTATTAGATAATAAGTACTACAGTATATTGTTCCTATAAACTTAGGTAGTAATTCTTGGGAAGGTAAATAAATCCCGACCTCATTGCGCATACGCGAAAAGGTGAGGCTCCCGCAAATTTGCCAGGGAGCCCTCACTCGCTCTTCAACTACCACCGCCGACATTACAATCTTTTCTTGTTCTCATCCCATTTCATTAACACGATAGAACTAACCTCAGCGTAGCTTCCCATCAATTCACCTATCATCTATTATCCTCCTAATTATAATTTAAGTCTTGTGGCCCCCTTCTGTTATTCACTACCTACTAAACTTCTTTAATCATCCCTTGTTTTCAATCAACCTGTCAACCATACCGCCTTACTTGTTGCCTTGTTACCACTCCACATTAACCTAACCCGTCGCCTATGATCCAGCTACCAGGTAATATACTATTGTGTGGTGTTCTTTACTTCTACAGTTCATTTTTTTCCAATAATAACCACACTGACTGTACAATGTAAAACACTGGCATATTATCCCATGCTCATAATTTGCCATCAAGCTTAGTGTGAAGTGCCTTTTTTATACAATAAATGTGTGTGAGCTATGAGCTTGAATTTTCACATTCCTAGACAAAGTACATTAATCTGGGACTTGCAGATTTGTTTTTGTTCTACATCCCATAATGCTCTCTTATAAAGCCTTATTTTTAGCTAAGGTCATGGTCTTCCTCTATTTTTTAGCTAAGGTCATTGTCTTCCTCTATCTTTTGCCATTACTGCTAAGCTGAATATCATCTAAATAGTCTCTAATAATATATCTAAGTAGGCCTCAGAATGCACCTAAAACTGCTTATATTTCCAAATTTTTCCTGGGGGGGGGGGGGGGGCTTACAGACCCCCCAGCTGAAGAGGCTCGCTTCGCTCGCCACCCACCACCTTTAGCCACCCCACATTTACCTTGGTGAAAAACAAAATTTTGGTGCCTGATCCTCAAGGCCAGAAACCTTTGAAATCTTTTGTTGACCGACACGTGCCAATAGGCGTCTGTCAGGTCTAGGGAACACATCCAGCCACCCGGCGGAAGTGTTAGCCTGATTTGATGAACTGTTAACATTCTGAAAGACTCGTTGTAAATGTGAAGATTCAGATACGACAGGTCTACGACCGGCCTCATCTGAACACTGTCCCGTTTGGGAACCAAAAACAGTTTTGACGTGAATACAGGGTAATCTGGGGGTACCGGGATGATGACATTCTTGGCAATCATCTCCTGGACCAGCAACTCCACCTCTAATGAAACACAATTTGCCGTTGTCGGCTGACGTAAGCGAGGTCGCCGGAGCCACTGCCAAGTGATGCCTTTGCGTGCCACCATCCGTGCCCAGGTTTTTAACGGCCATGCTTGGTGACACGTTCGGAACGACCCAGTTAGCAGACAAGGGTTCGCCGGCTGTACTTCCCTCGGTTCCTCCGGCTCTAAGGTAGGCACTGGGAGTGAGAAAGACTTTAGTTTTTTGATGGTGGGTTTGGTGGTGTTGGACGCTTCGCCGGCTGGCTGGTGTGGGCCGAAGACTGGCCCTGCCCCGGCTTATACTGGCCGCGTCCCCTCTGTCCTGAAAACCCTCTCTGTCTATGCCTGAACTGACCCAGGGGGGATTGGGAGGACTTAGGCGGAAGAAACGGCTTAGAACCCCCTGGCTGAGCTTTAGTAGGAGGCTTAGGTTTGGGGAAGTTAAATGCGGGTTTCTTAGCCTGTGCGGGACTGTGCTTCACGGCCTGTGCCATGTTAAACACTGTTCGCCATACATCAGGGGACATTAAAGAAGGTGTAAGTACTGGGGACATTACCACCTGGTTAGCAATGCGATCAGGCAGCTTGCGAACTAATGACATCCTAAGATCCTGTCGTGCTCGCACCGCCTCAAGTAAGGCTGTGCGTATGTCACCTAAGGATTGAATTGACGACTGAAGAATCAGACGCCGGGATAATTCAACTGATCTTCGAGCATCCGCGTCTGCGATTGCCTGAGTAGACCTGAGTAAAGACTTAGCCACCTGTTGAGAAACTATGTACTGTGAAAACAGGCGGAAAGCTTTTCCCCTTAGCCTAAATTCTCTGTCTAGGTGAGAAGGGGTAGGGGTAATGAATGGTTCCTTTAGTTCACAAAGATTAATCTTAGGGGCAGCTAAATAAGAAAATAAAGCTGACGGAACTCCGCCGGCAGAACCTACCGGCATTGAGAACCATGAATGTGTATCCTGAGGGATCTGGTGGGAAGATTTAGAAGTGAAAGTGGTTGCAAAGTTTTGAGCCTCTACCTCCCAATCCACCCAAGGTCCTGGTCCCAACTGTCCCACCTTCAACACTGGATTAGCTGTCTCGTCTGTGACGGTCTGTAAATCTAGTTCAGGAGTAATAGCCGACAGAGCCTTAATATCATTAAACCCATCCAGCTTAGACCAGTCTGAAAAAAGTTTTGAAGCTGAGGCAGGGGGTAAAGCAGGCTTAGATGCATAAACAAAATAATCCTGATGATAATAACTAGGTATAGCCTTGATATTTACGTCCAAAACATTACCCAAGGCATCCAATGCCCTTAATTTCTTAGACTTATTTCCCTGGATAAACCACTCACGTGGTACCGGGAGTTCCCCTGACAAGGTAGGCTGGGCAAGCTCTGGCTTAGAGGGGTTCAAAGGGACCCATGACTCGTCTGGCCCATAAAGCAGGGGCATAGCTACCTTTCTAAGAGGCGCTTTGTCTAGAGGGGGTGGATTAACATCCGTAATGACCCTGACATTTGACGTAGTGAATGCCGCCTTAGCTGGCTTAGAGCTCCCTGCCGGTGACAGAGTAGGAGGGTTAGGAATCTTAGATAAATCGATTGACGTTATCAGAGGCCGTACCGCAGAACCTGTCAAGGGAGCCCCCAAGTCCATTGTGGGGTTTTCTCGTTGTTGATTAAAGAATTTTGATAGAGCATGAGTAAGTAACCCATCAATTTCTTGTGCTGTAACAAACTGGTTAGGTGCAGAACTTTCAGGTGAATTAGTATTATCATGGGCGGCGTCCAGGCCTGAGCCTGACCCTTGTCCTTCCCTGTCTGAAATTAATGACACTTCATCTTGTTCCTCCCGATCCTCCTGAGAAGACCCCGCCGAGGCAGGGGCACCTTGTTTCCAAGATAAATCAGGGATAGAGGATGGGGTCGCCGCATCCCTGTGGACATCGGCTACTGTGTGACTCGTATGAGTCGGACGTGGATGGTCAGACCCTGGCTGAGCAAACCGCCAAACACCGAGGCTCTGGCCTACGCTCTCTTGAGAGTCTGAAACATTCTCAATTATTGAATATCCTGAACTTTCCATTTCTAGGGTTAAAATATCAATAGGTAAATCTTGTTTAGGGACAGGCGCTTCACTATACTCTGAGGCTGTAACAGAAACATTGTCAGGTGTAGAGGTACGATGAGATGCACTAGACTTAGTAGAATGTCGAGAGGACTTCTTATGGGAATCCTTTTTGGAGGATTTGTGGCTACGGTGTGACCGCGAACTAGACCTAGGTTTGGAAGAATCACCACCATGGCCACTGGGGGAAGCTTCAGTCTTGCACTTCTTACTAGCCGGGGAAGAGGCCCGACTTGAAGACCGTTGTCTGAGGGGTGACCTTGACCTCGATCTCGCCTGCGACGAGGAGGTGGCTGCCGGGGGAGTAGGCTCTCTCGGGCGTTTAAACGTATCCTCAGACGATACAGAACCCCGGCTAGTCTCTGTCAGCTTAAAACCCCTTACTCTAGAGGTACGTTTAGGGGGAGGGTGCTCTGACAGCAACTTATCCCAAAGTGGGACGTTGTCACATTGAAGTGACTTATGTGCGACAATGGTAGTGTAGGCCGACATTTGTTGTCTGACCTCTCTCAACGCTACCGCCGCGGTCTTGTCATTGTCACACAGGACTTTATTGGCTAATTGGGAGCAAAATGAACAATTAAGTGTAACCCAGAGACCCCTTGAACGGTCTAGACATCTAACACACCTTATGCAAAGGGTATGTGCAAAAATTGGGATACCCGCGCAAGTAGGGGTAATGCACAGGGCAAAAACTGGGGTCACATTAGCCATGACAGAGACTGGTGTGTATTGGTCCGCCGGAGCTCAGCTCTGGAAAAATAAAGAAAAATTTCCAGGAATTAATGCTCATAAGGTTAACCCAAGTGTTCGCATACAAGTGTTAATAACCCGCCGGGTAACGGGACGCAAAGACACAGCTAACACATCTCGCCACGCGGCTGGGTGTAAAGAGGCTAAACAAATCTTCTTAGCTAAAGAACATGAAGAATACCCTCTGATATAATGGTCCAGTATGGCACTTATAGTCTGTAGGAGGTGGTGACTGTCTCAAGATTCAATTTTGTAACAAAGCCCCCCCTCATAAAGACGCCGGCCCTTGAAATATTTTAGTAGAATAGCCCAGGGCAGGAATATACGAGATCTGATTTTTTAACGAATTGTCCCAAACGATCGTCGTAAAAAATAGAAGGCGGCGATACTGAAAGTATCACCCAATTAAGGTTAATCGAAATTGAATTTGTTTATAAATTCCTTAGTTCCTTTACTTAGGGGCACCCGCCGGGTGTGGAAATCGATTTGGTTAAACCTCACTGATCCTTCAATTGCCGTAAGAGTAAAGGCAGCGATACACAGAGTATCACTCAAATGGATTGGTTAACTATAAGAGACCTAAGTCGTTTTATCCCACCCTGCTCAGGTGCACCCGCCGGGTGAGAAGTCTAAAAGTTAACCCCACAAGTTCCTGACCCCACTTCTTTGTAAAAGATCGCCGGGGAGGAACGCCTAAACAACAGCTAGGTTTTCCCCGTGGTTGTCGTAAACCCAGTAGAAAAACCTATAAAAAACGAGTGTTCTCAAGAACTTCGTTTCTTTATATATAACTAAATATATATGTAAGGATGGGTACAGCCATCCCGCCGGGAATTTTAAAGGAGGCCTGAAACCAGGCACCCACAGAGACGCAGTCCTGGAGAGCCACAGACACCTCCCCTCGCCGGGGAACCAGCCAGTGTTAAAAACCACGTGTGGCCCAACACTGCTCATCGGTCAGGATTTTTCATGGTGAAACCGAGAAAAACCCGCCGGAAGGCAAACCCCACCCTGAACAGACACCATCTGAACAATACGACACGAGGAGAGACACGCACGACTAACCAAGGTCACAACATAATCCGTGGAATTAGCCAAAACACAACTAAACCAGGAAACAAATATAGTCCGAGGAATTAGCCAATACACAACTAAAACCCGGATACACATGACACAGTAGGGCATATTTATAAAATAAATAATAACACTAGACATGTGGCAAAGCTACGAGCGGCTGGCTAGGCCTAGGTAGACGGCATGAAAATAGTTGAAATATAAACACACACTGGAATATCACAACAGGAACCACCGCCAACACACCACCGAAGCGATAACTTCCCACCCCGGGAAGCCTGACACGGACCCAGAAAAAACTTCACTAAGTGAAGAAAAATACGCAGGGAACGTCAGCAAACACACAGCTTACCTCATCAGAAGGATAAAAGGCAGCAATAATTAACGCGTAATGAAAGCCGCCTGCATCACCAACTAACCCAACTGTGAAAAGTTCACGTGTCCACAACAGGACCACGAGGGTACATCCGAAATAGATGCCCCATACATACGACCCAAAATACATTGCACTGCGGGCAACCAGCCCAGGACACTCCTGCTACGCCTATCCTAACCTTACTCGATACATCCCAGAGTAAACAAATGAGAAAAAACTCACCAGGGACGCCACGAATGCGGAACCAGCGGAGCCTGAAAGGTACGTCCGGGCAGGCTGAGCGCAGAGCAAAGAAGGAGGAATGACGCCTGATTCAGCGTCTGGTCAGAAATCCACACAAGTACATCCACGATATGATGGAAAGCTTATTGGATAGTTATTCTTATTTTCTTTTTGTTTTTATTTTTTACGAAGTTTTTTCGTAGTGAGAACCCAATTCATAATGACTGAAGCCATGAGTGAGGTCGCGTGCGCTCATGATGAAGGCTCCTCAGTTTTTAAATGCTCTGCGCGGTAGATTCAAACTACGGCGGATTAGTGTTTGAAGAGGATGCCTTATGTAATAGGCATGTTCGTCAATGATGGAGGGGCCACTAATAAATAAACCCCATTAAATTAGTGGATATATTCCTAAAAATATACCCAAACATAAATTGAACTCTTGTACTTTCGCAGAAGTACTGAACTCTTGTACTTATGCAGAAGGTTTTACATCAAAAATAAAATTCGCAGTCGCAACTACTGAGATTTCTTAAAATTATATTGCTTCACAGCCAAAACTACTTACAACAAGAATTGTTGTTTTACTACTATTGTACTTTAGCACAATTTCCTGTAATGAATACTACAGAGAAATTCTATATCACAACACCTACATACAGTATCACAGCTCGTATGCTCCGTACACATACTCCGGCGGGGTCTAGGGTGTCCTATGTTACACTGACTGCACCCCCCCCCCCCTTTTTTCTTAATCTAAACAATAAGTGACTTAGAGGCCACCTAGACCCTCTGCCTTAAAGCTATACATGGCATGGAAGGTCTGTCTAGAGCTACTGAAAGGTATCGAGTCAAAAACGTATGATTAGAGGACCATAGGTGCGTGGACGCTATGTCCTCAACAGAAAAATTCTTAACCCTCCAGCCCCGGCTATGTATTATATATATATTCCTCGAAAACCGGGTGTTTTGGCCGAAAAACGTCTAGGCTAGGCTACCGTATATTCGTTAATCAGACTGCTTCCCGCATTCCCGCGCATCCCCAAGCGTAGCTGTGTTATTTACCTGTAGAATGGCATTAAGTAGAGCTCTCTAAGTCAACTGGTTGAGCTGTGATGATGATTTCATTGGAGATAACTTTATGGTCAAAACAGCCACTTTACACTACTATTCGATACTTAACAACAACATACAGGCACACAAGAACAAGCGCCGCTCTCCTTCTTGTGGCCGGAGATGCGGGGCGTCGGTCCAGCCGGCTGTTGTTTACATGCGTCGGACCGACGCCTCGCACACGAAGCTCACAGGCTTTCAACTACAGGGGTGTTCAAGAGTCCTTCCGGGTTCCTGGTATATGCTTTTTTATGGGCGTTTAAGAGCCCATCCGTGTTGAGAGGGTTAAGGAAATGCAAAGAGGCCACCCATTTGCGTAAATCGTGGGCTCTTCCCATGACGCCGGGATTACTCTCTTGAATGACTTCGACTAGGAGAGAAGCTATTTTACGTTTCATTATGCATTTGCCCGTACTTGATACCCATAAAGCACCCTGTTGATTCAGAGGTGCTACTCTCAAATATTTGGTTAGCGCTTGCACTGGATATAAATTATGGTGCACTTTCCCCCTTTTCAACGCCGGCACCGTGAACTCGGAAAACACGTGTTCACTGTGTTCATTTTTGGCGATGAACCCTGGGGAAGGTGCAATGTGAATACACTCATTGAGCCTACCAAACCTTATGCAATTAGGTGTGTTGCTCATCGCCGCCAGCTCAGATACCCTGTTCCCGGTAGCCAAAGCCATAAGGAATACTGCCCTTTTTAAAAGTAAGTCAAAATCTGCAGTATTTTGGTACAGACGGGAATGAAGTAAAGACGACGCTTTGTCCAGAGACCAGGTAGGCATGAGCTGACGGGGAGGTGGGCGGAGTTTAAAACATGCTCTCATGAAACCTGTTTCCTCCGCTAGTGGCATGGTTAGACCTGTAAGGTCAAAGAATGGCATCCTAATCGCTGTTAAGTGATTTTTTAATGTTACTACAGATAGACGTTTCTGCTCGAACAGATAGTTTAAATAATTAAAAACCAAAGCCACCGAAGGTACGGTTTGTTCTGTTCTAAGTATCCAAGAAGTAAAGGACTGCCAGTGCGATTGATACTGTCTCTTTGTTGTTGTTGTTGTTGTTGTTGTTGTTGTTGTTCCCTAAGGTGCCTGGCCAAACAGCCCCGTGTCCCTGAGAAAGGCCATGGCCACGATCGGGCTTTCCCACAGAGCTCTCATTGAGTGTAGATTGTGTTGTTGGCGTAAGTGGTTGTGTGAAATGCAGTCTTCTATGATGTGTTTAATGGTATGGGGTGCTGTGTTACATCCCGGGCAGGCGTCGACAACGGAGTCATCCAGTCTCTTCTGATAGCTCAGGAGAGCTGGATGGTGTCCGCATCTCAGCCTGGCCAGGTGGACTCTGTCCTCGCGAGGAAGGGAGGATTCGAAAGGATGGATTTCGGGAGGTCGTGCATGCAGCTGCGCGCTGTCTGTGAGTGAGTGGATGGATCGGTGAGAGACATGAGTATGGATGTGCTTCTGGAAGTTGGTTCGGGGTGGGCAGGGAGGGAGAGAGGACAATAATTGTGTGTGATACTGTGTGCTGGGTGTTGTTTTGATATTTCTTGGTGTCTGTGGGTGTGTTGCCATGTAGCCCAGTGGGCGGTCCCGGTTCGTGGAGGCTGCTGCCGGGAATTTCCACTGTCTCTTTGTAGATTGGGTATATTGACTCATGAATTTATCGGTCACGTTTCTACCATACGGTGTTAGTACCTTGGCCTCCTGAATGTCCATAATGCAAAAGTCAGCGAGGCCTCTAGGTTGCCAATCGTGTCTAAGTGGAAATACCCGACCGGGAGCGACACCGGGTTCGGGCACCACGTTTTCAATTGCTGGTACCACAACTGCGCCGGCCACAGGGGCGCGATTAACGAGACTACGCCCCGATAATCCTGTAGTTTGTTTACTACGTGGCACATTAGAGAAGCGTCTGGTGGCGGAAACAGATAAACGGAACTCCACATGTTCCAGGCCGTCACCAGTGCGTCAGGTCCTCCCGCCGGCATTATTGTCCGGCGGGTGAGGTACAGCGGGAGTTTGTGAGTCTCCTCGGACGCAAACATATCCACTTGTGGACGGTAAGGCTCCGCAATCATTTGGTCGAAAATGGTTTGCTTGAGCGCCCATTCTACTGTTGTGCTCTGTCTCCGAGACAGAGCGTCTGCCCAGACGTTTGCTATGCCTGGGAGATAAGATGCGTGAAGATGAATGTTCAGCCTGTCGGCTAGAACAAAAATCTTTTCTGACACGTTTAGCAACTTCCGAGATCTCGTTGACCCTTGTTTCTGAATGCAGTGAACCGCATTCAGATTGTCCATCCTGAAGGCCACCGATTTGTCTCGTAAAGTAGAGCCGTGAGCCTGAAGGAAATACAAGGGGACTAGTAACTCTTTGACATTGATGTGGGAGGTTTCTGAATGGGACCAAAGCCCTTGACCCTGATGCCCGTGGTTTGACTGAAAGCCCCAACCTATCGTTCCTGACGCATCCGTGTCTACCCATACCGTCGGCGGAGGAGAGGTCCATGACATGACCGAGTGCAATGTTTCCCTCTTCGCCCAGACCGCTAGTAAGCTGTGTATTAATTTTGGGATGAGCCATAATGTTTCCGCCGGCAATAGTGGAAAAAATTTGTTGCCCTCCAATATTAAACGTTTGACTTTCAACCGGCCCAACTTTACAGTTAGTTGAATCCAGTTGAGAGAGCCGACCAGAGATTCCCAGACTCTCCGTGTCGTAGTCAGACTGTGAAGAAACATAAACAGTTTCTTGCGAAACCTGTTCCGATTGTCCACACTCTGACTCAGAGTGAGAGCAGCTGTGTCCCAGACCAGCCCAATCCACTGGACCACTCGTGAGGGAACAAGGTTTGACTTTACCGGGTTTACCTTGAATCCTAGAGATTTTATATGATTTAATGTTATGTTGACATGATTGATGCATAACTGTTCCGTCTCTGCCACCACCAGCCAGTCGTCTAGATACCACAAAATCCTGATCCCTTGTTCTAACATGGGCATCAGGGCTTGCCGGACTAATTTTGTGAATAAGCGAGGTGCTAGGTTCAATCCGAACGGCATCCTCTGAAAGACATAAGTCTGATGCATTATTCATAAGGCCAGAAATCGTTGAAACCTTTTGTTTACCGGGACGTGCCAATACGCGTCTGTCAGGTCTAAAGAACACATCCACCCTTCCGGCGGAAGTGTTAGCCTGATTTGATTCACTGTCAGCATCCGGAAGGAAACGTTGTGAATGTGGAGGTTCAGATAAGACAGGTCTACGACTGGCCTCATCTGAACACTGTTTTTTTTTTTTTTTTTTTTAAGAGACAATGAACGGAGGAAGGAAAAACACAGATAAAACAAAAAGGTCCATGTGCCTAAAGGCATCCTCCATTCATAAAATGTTTGTAACAACTGGATTTAAACATTTGTAGATTGTAAGTTTGTGGAAAGCAATTCGAGGGAAGTGAATTCCAAAGAGTAGTAGCTCTGGGGATAAATGAATTCTGATAAGCAGAAGTTCTGCATTGTGGAGAAAGTGTAATTCATGGGCGCTCTCAGCTGCCCTAGTTCTACGGGGAAAGATATGGAGAGGCGGCACAATTGAAGCAAGTTCCTCGGAACAATTGCTGTGAAAATATCTGTAGAATAATGCAAGGGATGCAACGTTCTTCGTATGGATAATGTAGGAAGGTCCTGTGTGATTGCAGGGTATTGATTAATCTAATAGCTTTATTTTGAATTTTGTCCAACTGCCTCAATGCAACCACTCCACTTCCACCCCACAGAGGTGAACAGTAATCCATCTGAGAACGCACATGACTTTTATATATCACGGCCAACTGCTCGTCAGTGAAGAATTCTCGAACTCTGTACAGGAGTCCCAGTTTTTTAGAGGCATTCTTAGCAATGCTTCTAACATAATGTGTCCAGCTCAAGTAGGTAGTTAATGTTACACCGAGAATGTCAATACTAGGGGAAGTGGGAATATTTACATCATTAACAAATATATGGGAGTCAGTGAGATTCTGTTGGTTAGAAAATTGAATGTACTTGGTTTTCTGTGCATTAAAGGAAACTAGATTCTTTTGTCCCCATCCATTAATTCTAGAAAGGTCCTGTTCAGAGAAATTGCAGTGTTTATTTTGAATTTATAAGATCGGGTTGGGTGACAAAATTGGTAAATGTGAAGGAACTGTGGAGTGTTGAGTCATCTGCGTAGGAATGTATTGGATTATGAGTGGTAGATATGAGATCATTGATATGAATGAGGAACAGAATTGGGCCAAAACTGATCCCTGGGGAACACCAGCATTTATTGAGTGAAATTGAGAATAAAGGCCATCTACCATTACACATATTTTTCTGTTATGAAGATAAGAAGAAATTAGTGGAACTAATGATGCAAGGCCGTAGTGTGACATCTTCGACAATAAGGATTGATGCCAGACTCTATCAAATGCCTTTGATATATCCAGTGCTATTGTATGTGTTTCACCATGTTGGTCTGTAGCTTGGTTGATTTGATGCGTAAGAAGGCAAAGCATGTCTGCACACTGTCCCTTTTGGGCACTAGAAAAAGTTTGTTCGTAAATACTGGGTAATTTTGAGGGACCGGGACGATGACATTCTTGGCGATCATCTCTTGGATCAGTGACTCCACCTCTAATGAAACAAAACTTGCCTTTGTCGGCTGACGTAAGCGAGGTCGCCGGAGCCACTGCCAGGTGATGCCTTTGCGTGCCACCATCCTCGCCCATGTGTTTAATGGCCATGCGCGATGACACACCCGGAATGACCCAGTTAGCAGACAAGGGTTCGCCGGCTGGACTACCCTCTGATCCACCCGCCGTAAGACTGGCCCTGGGAGTGAGAGATACCCTAGTTTTTTGGTGGTGGTGGTGGTGTATGCTTAGATGACTGGCCGGGTTTGGCAGGAGACGGGCCCTGGCCCGGTCGTTGATACTTCTGTCCTTTATGATTACCTGAAAACTTTCCTTGCTTGTATCTGTACTGAGCCTGACCTTGGGTGGAAGAGGATTTAGGCAGATGAAAAGGCTTTGCCCCACCAGGCTGAGCTTTTGCGACTGGTTTGGGCTTGGTAAAATTGAAAGCAGGTTTCTTAGATGGGGCGGGACTGTGCTTAAAGGCCTGAGCCATGTTGAACACTGTTCTCCACACATCCGGGGACATTAAAGAGGCAGTTAGAACAGGGGACATTACCACTTGATTTGCAATCCTATCCGGGAGCTTCTTCACGAGAGACATCCTTAGATCTTGTCTTGCCCGCACCGCCTCTAGCAAGGCTGTACAGATATCTCCCAGTGACTGTATAGAAGTCTGGAGTAGCAAGCGTCTAGACAGTTCGATAGCCTTTCTGACATCCGTGTCCGCGATTGCCTGAGCAGATCTTAGCATTGACTTCGCTACCTGTTGTGTGACAATATACTGGGAAAACAGTCTATATGCCTTCCCACGTAGCCTAAACTCCCGGTCTAGGTGAGCTGTGGACGGTGTAGAAAAGGGATCTTTAAGCTTGCATAGATTAATTTTAGGGGCAGCTAAAAATCCAAATAAAGCAGAGGGAACTCCGTCGGCAGAGAATACCGGCAGAGAGAACCAAGAATGGCTTTCTTGTGGAATTTGGTGCGAAGATTTAGAGGTAAAAGTTGTTGCAAAGTTCTGAGCCTCCACTTCCCATTCCACCCAAGGTCCCGGACCCAACTGCTCCACCTTCAAAACTGGATTTGCGGCTGTGTCTGTGAACGTCTTTAAACCTAACTCTGGTGTTAGAGCTGACAGTGCTTTTATATCATTGAAACCGTCATGCTTGGTCCAGTCCGAAAACAGTTTTGAAGCAGACGCAGGGGGTAGGGCAGCCTGTGTAGAAGTATACACAAAATAATCATGGTGATAATAGTTAGGATCTATCTATCTATCTATTGCCTGATGCCATGATCCCCGAAGGGGTGGCCACGAACGAACCGCCCCCATGCACCTCTGTCCCCAGTCAGTCGACGCCCCTCCCCCCAACCAGCACCGCCTTCGATGTAGGTCCTCAGTTCATCCTTACACCTCATATTCGGTGTACTCCTTCCCCTCTGTCCCTCCACCTCGCTCTCGTACACCCTCTTAGTCATTCTCTCGCTTTCCATACGTTCCATATGGCCCAACCATCTCAAGTTGTTCCTTTTCACACTTTCCAGCACATCTACCTCCACACCACACCTCCTTCTTACTTCCTCATTAGTCTGTCTATCCCTCCATGTACTCCGCACGCACTCCTTAAGTAATTCATTTCCACTGAGCACCTCACTCTTGGTCTGAGTCTCTCAACCAACGTCCATGCTTCGCTTCCGTAAGTCAGTGTCGGGATTACCACACTGTCATGCAAGGACTTCTTCACTTCCATACTGACCACCCTATTTCTTGTTACTGCTTTTAGCGTTCCTACAACCCTCTTCCCCTGTTGTACCCTCTCCCGCACCTCTTCATCCATAGTCCCATCTTTACTCAACACACTGCCCAGATACTTAAAGAGTTGACGATCTCCATAGCCTGACCGTTCAGCTTCACCTCACACTCTGTGACTTCACCCCTTTCGAAGACCATAACCTTGCTCTTCCCCGTATTTACCTTCAAATTCCGTTTTTCGCACACTGTTCCAAACTCATTTACCAGACCCTGCAACTCCCATTCATTATCAATCATCAGAACTGTATCATCCGCAAACAGCAGTATAGGTAGCTTCCACTCAATTCCCTCCCTTTTCAGCGATACACCAACATCCACTGCTCTTGATAGTATTTCTTTCATAACTCCATCCATATACAGTAAAAGTCCGTTAATCCGACGACCGATGATTCGAATCTCCCAATAGTCCGAATTTTTCAATTTGAGGCCAAATCCGAATTCACCCGATGGTCCGAATTTCAAGAAGTCCCAAAGTCCGCCACTCAAATGACACATAATGGAGCACACACATATCATATGTTCATGAATTCACTTTAAAAGTTTACCATTGTCATTGTAGCCTATTATCTACTTCAAAACATTCAGATTAATGGTCAAAGGAAGCTACTGATATAATCGTAAACACCTTCGTCTTCTTCTTCTTCCACATCGTCTGCTAGAGAGTTTGTTTTGCTCTTGAACGCATCCTTGGGACGCTCCGATGCGCTACTGGCTTGCACCGCATTTTCTGCAAGCGCATTCAGTCTTGAGCTTGAAAACGCACCTTTCAAGAAGTCCCAAAGTCCCCTTTTTGAGGCATTAGGCCACTCAAATGACACATAATGGAGCACACACATCATATGTTCATGAATTCACTTTAAAAGTTTACCATTGTCATTGTAGCCTATTATCTACTTCAAAACATTCAGATTAATGGTCAAAGGAAGCTACTGATATAATCGTAAACACCTTCGTCTTCTTCTTCTTCCACATCGTCTGCTAGAGAGTTTGTTTTGCTCTTGAACGCATCCTTGGGACGCTCCGATGCGCTACTGGCTTGCACCGCATTTTCTGCAAGCGCATTCAGTCTTGAGCTTGAAAACGCACCTTTGGACGTATTAGTCTTGAGCTTGAAAACGCACCTTTGGATGTTCCGATACGCTACTATTTATAGTTCAGTGATCGGAGCATCCCAAGGGTGCTTTCAAGACAACAAGACAAGGGTGCTTTCAATACAATATAATATAACAGAGCACGTCACAAAAGGAAAATCACAAAAGGAAAATTACAAGAACCTCTCAGGGAAGTGCCGTTGTTAAGGCATTACTTCCCGAACCACATCTGATCTTCAAGAGCAAGACAAACTTGCTAGTAGACGGAAGAAGAAGACGTTTATATCAGCAGATTCCTTTGACCATTAATCTGAATGTTTTGAAGTAGTTAATAGGCTACAATGACAATGGTAAACTTTTGAAGTGATTTCATGAACATATGATATGTGTGTGTGCACCATTGTGTCATTTGGGTGGCCTAATGTCTCAATGTTTTCGTCATACACAGGTTCATAGGGGTAAAGTCCGATAATCCGAAAAATCCACTAATCCGAACGAGAGCCGGTCCGCTGCCCTTCGGATTAACGGAAGTTTACTGTATACAGTAAACAACCACGGGGACATCACACACCCCTGTTTCAAACCAACATTCAGGTCAAAGAACTCGCTCTGCTCACTCTCCACACGTACTGCCGCCTTTGCACCCTCATACATGCTCTTCACTGCTTTCAGCAACTTGCCCTCTACTCCGTATATTCTAAGTACTTTCCACAAACCTTCTCTATCCACTCTGTCATAGGCCTTCTCCAAGTCCATAAAGGCAACATACACCTTTTGTTTCTTCTCCAGATATTTCTCCACAACACAATTCAGGGTAAAAATCTGATCTACACATCCTCTTCCCTTCCTAAAACCTCCCTGCTCGTCGCCTATCCATTTCTCCGTTCTCACTCTCACTCTCTCAATCACTACCCTACTGTATACCTTCCCTACTACGCTTAGAAGACATATTCCTCGGTGGTTACCACACACTCCTCTTTCCCCTTTGCCCTTATATAGGGGGACTATTATGCCAGTCTTCCAGTCATCGGGTGCACTCCCCTTCTCCCATGCTAGTTTGCACATTTTCCATACCCATTCTATCACTATCTCACCACCATACCTCAACATTTCCCCACACACTCCATCTGTTCCTGGTGCTTTCCCCAACTTCACTCTTTTCATGGCTTCCCACACTTCTGACCTCCTGATCCCCACCTCCTCCTCCACTACTTCTCCTCTTCTCCCTCCCATACCATATCCAACTATGTTTGCTGGCTCTTCATTCCTTTCATTTAGCAACTCACTGAAGTACTCCCTCCATCTTTCGACTCTCTCTTGCTTCTCGGCTAGCATTCTCCCATTCTTATCTTTCACACCCTTACTGTTTCCCTTGCTACCTTCCCTAACTTTCTTGACTTCTTTCCAAAACAGTTTCTTACTCTCCCTCCATTTTACACTCAGATTCCTTCCAAATTCCTCATCTACTCTTCTCTTACTTTCCTTCACTACTCTCTTCACCACCCTCTTACTCTCCACGTACCTCGCTCGTTTCTGTCTCTCGGAATCTTCATTCCCTCTACTACCCAACCACTCTCTATATGCTTTCTTCTTTTCTTCCACAGCTATTCTTACCTCTTCTGTCCACCATGCTGTACCTTTCACTCCCTCCCTCTTCTCCTCACTCCACACACCTCCTCACATGCTGCACAGATCTCATCCTTAAACACCTTGCTCATCTCCTCCACTTCCTCCATAACTTCCAGGTCGAACCCACCTAGTCGTCTTTCCACTGCTCTCCTGTACTCCTCCCTGACTTCCTCCTCCTGCAACCTCTCCACCCTCCTCACCATTCCACCCTCCTCTCGCCTCCCTCCCGCTCTCCTCACCCACTTCTTTTGTATCCTAACCTTAGCTACCACTATATGATCAGACAGACCCCTCCAATACCCCTATACACCCTAGCATCCATCACAGATTTCTTCATTCGTTCATCCACACATACATAATCAATCAATGACTTTCGTTCCACCACTGTCTTATCCTTCATCGTCAACATCCGTTTCCACGTGTACCTGTGGATCATTCTGTGTCGGAAGAAGGTGTTGGCTATCCACAGCCTCCTCCCCACACATACGTCCACAAGTGCACTACCATTCCCATTCACCTCTGATGGTACCCCCCACCCTCCCACCACTCCCTCAACTTTCCTATCACCCACCTTACCATTCATATCCCCAATCAGAAATATTCTTTCGTTCTTGTCAAACTTCTCCAGGCACGCCTCCACATTCATCCAGAACTCCTCTTTCTTTCTTTCAAGTATATCCTCTGTCGGGGCATACACGCATACAATCACCCACGTTTGTATTCCTACTTTCATTCTCACCCCCACAATCCTTGAACCCACAGACCCATACTCTCTTACACATTCCTTCCATTTGCTACTTACAAACAAACATGCACCTTCTCTCGCTGTTCCTTCACTCACTCCAGCACACACACCCATTCCACACTCCCACTCTCTCACATCTGAACCTTTCCATTTGGTCTCTGTCATTCCACATACATCCAGCCTGGCATTCACTAACACTTCCAGAACCTCTCTCTTTTGTGCCATCATTCATGCCACTAACATTCCACGTAGCCATTCTCAGAATGTCCGAAGGCATGTCCTTAGTCGGTCGTGGTTCGTCAACGTTGGTTCCGTCCGCATCCGAGGCTGTTCGTTCGTTTTTCTTTGCCTAGATATTTTTTACGGGTGGGGGTCGCAAGCCCACCGACCCAACCTCTTTAGTCGCCTCTTACGACACGCAGAAGGCACGTGGGGCATATTCTATTCCCTAACCCCCAGGGGGGGTTAGGGAACTATTGGGGGGTTAACCCCCAATAGTTAGGAATGGCCTTAATATTAACATCAAGTACATTTCCTAGAATATCTAAAGCACGTAACTTCCTAGATTTATTCCCTTGGATCACCCACTCACGTGGTACCGGAAGCTCCCCCGACTTAGTGGACTGTGCTACCTCTGGCTTTGCTGGGAATATTGTTACCCATGACTCATCCGGCCCGTATAAGAGGGGCATAGCTCCCTTTCTGATCGGTGCCTTGTCTAAAGGGGGAGGATTTACATCTGCTACTACTCTCACATTGGAAGTAGTCAGTGCCGCCGAAGTTGGCCTAGTAACAATAGTAGGTGATACAGGGGGAGGGTGCGGAATTTGTGTCAAAGCAATGGAAGTAGCCAGAGGTCGGACATTCGATGCTGTCATGGAAGCTCCCAAACCAACTGTAGGAGTCTCCGACTGCTGGCCAAAAAACTTAGTTAGTGCATTCGCTAGTAACCCATTAATTTCATCAGCTGTGATAAATTTAGCAGAGGATGAACTATGTGGCGAATCATTCCTACTCTGAGAGTCGTCTATCAATGAACCTGACTCTTGAACCTCCATCTCAGAAATTATAGAATCCTCATCCCTTTCCTCCAGCCTCTCATGAGAGGATTCCGCCGAAGCCGGGACCCCCTCATGCTGCCATGTTAAGTCCGGGATGGACGATGGGATCTCAGCGTCCCGGTGGACGTCTGCCACTACCTGTGTTGCATGAAAAGGATGTGAGCCGTCACTCCATGGCTGGGAGTACCTCCAAACTCCCCGGTCTTGGCCGGAACTCACTTGTGAGCTAGGTACCACACCAATTACTGAGCCCTCACTCGAGCCCTCTAGAGGGTTATAACTTCTGGTAGAACTCTCTAAATCTAAAGCTGGTACATGTGAACTGGGAATAATATTTGGTGACAACCTGTCCGCCGGTATATCCCCCACCACAGTCTCTGACTCCACTCCCGACCTGTCAGATTGGACATGAGACATGTCGGGAGTAGAGGCAGAAAGCGAGGTACGAGGCTCCGGCGAACGCCGGGAGGCCTTTCGTACATGAGTATCCTTTTTTGAAGACTGTGACTTCGCCTTGACTTTGATTTCACACTAGGACTGTCCTTGGTCTTCTCCTCCTTGCTCTTCTTCCTCGAAGGTGAAGTAGAGTGACTATGTGTCTGCTGTTGGAGGGGAGACCTTGACTTGGACCTCGACCTTGACTTGGAAGCTGTCGCCGGGGGTGTCGGCGCTCGAGATCTCTTAGATGTGCCGGGGGAGGGAATAAGCACCTTACCCTGCCCAGTCTCTGCTGACTTACGCATATTTACTCTACTTTTAGAAGGGGTACGTTTAAGTGGGGGATGCTTAACAGTCAATCGTTCCCACAGAACTACGTTATCGCACTGAAGAGCTTTATGAGCCACTGATGTAGCATAAGTAGTTAGGAGTTGTCTGACCTCGCACAATGCAACCGCCGCGGCCTGATTATCGTGCTGTAAGACTTTGATACTTAACTGACTACAAAAAGCACAATTCTTAGTAACCCACAAACCCCTTGACCGGTCCAAGCATTTGACGCATCTGATGCACAGTGTATGCGCAAAAATAGGGATCCCTGAACAGGAGGGTGTTAAGCACAGAGCAAAAACAGGGTCTAGTGTAGCCATGACAGAGACTGGAGAAAAGCTAACCCACCCCCGGGCTTCCCCTGGTCCTCTGTTGACCCGCCGGAACTCCGCCCTGGAAAAAAGAAAATTTCCAGGAATTAATGCTCATAAGGTTACCCCAAAATGTTCTAACACAAGTGTTAATGAACCGCCGGGCAACGAGACGTAATACACCACTATTACCTCTTGTTACCCTGTAAGTTCATATGTAAAGATTTTAGAATATCTTTACTTGTCCAAAAGATTTAAAAATATCCTCTGACATGATATAAAGACGAGCATATCTTTATAAATGACGCAGTCTTCCCAGTGGTTTTTTGTTCACCGGAAACCCATATTAAGACGCCGGCCTCCTTATTATATCGCAGTTAAAAGGGTAAGCCTATCTTAATCTTTAGATCTGACTTCTCTCGAAGCCTTCATAGATCGCCGTATTTTGAAGGCCTCGATACCCAATTGTATCCCTCAATTGTCTGGCCAACCATACCGAATTGCAAATCCGTTAATCCCACCCTCCCAAGGTTCAACCGCCGGGTGTGAAATTAATTTAATGTTAACCCCAATTGTTCCTATCCCCACTTCTTTGCAAAAGATCGCCGGGGTGGAAAGACCAATCAAACAAAACAGCCTAGTTTTTCAAATGGCTTTGCAAAAACCGGGAAAAACTATACTCAACAGGTGTCCGCATGAACACCTAGTTAAACGGGTATAGCCATCCCGCCGGGAAACACACAGTAAGCCTGAACACAGGCTCCACTACAGAGACGCAGTTCCTGGAGAGCCTTCAAGCCACCACTCGCCGGGGGAAACTAGCCTATTTTAACCACGCGTGATTAAAACTCTTCAATCAGCCGGATTTTCTCGGCGCAATCGAGAAAACCCGCCGGAAAAGGCAACCCACACTAACCAGACGCAATCTGATATACACAAATAGTCCCTGGATTAACCCTCTCACCACGGAAGGGCTCTTGAACGCCCATAAAAAAGCATATAACAGGTACCCGGAAGGGCTCTTGAACGCCCAGTGGTTGAAAGCCTGTGAGCTTCTTGTGCGAGGCGTCGGTCCGACGCATGTAAACAACAGCCGGCTGGACCGACGCCCCGCATCTCCGGCCACAAGAAGGAGAGCGTCGCTTGTTCGTGTGTGCCTGTATGTTGTTGTTAAGTATCGAAAAGTAGTGTAAAGTGGCTGTTTTTGCCATAAAGTTATCTCCAATGAAATCATCATCACAAATCAACCAGTTGACTTAGAGAGCTCTACTTAACGCCATTCTACAGGTAAATAACACAGCTACGCTTGAGGATGCGTGGGAATGCGGGAAGCAGTTAGATTAACAAATATACGGCAGCCTAGCCTAGACGTTTTTCGGCCAAAACACCCGGGTTTCGGGGAATATATATATAATACATAGCCGGGGCTGGAGGGTTGAAGCCAAAACACAACTAATCCAGGACACACATGACACAGTAGTACATATTTATACAATAAATCAATAACACTTGTACATGTAAAAGCTACGAGTGGCTGGCTAGGCCTAAGCAGACGGAAATATCACTTAATCACGTCGTAATATAAACAAAAAGCACTGTATCATATCACAACAGGAACAGCCGCCATCACAACATCGTAGAAAAAATCCCGGGAGAGGGATGCACTGACTCGGAACCTAGAAAAAACTTCACTAAGTGAAGAAAAATACGCTAGGAACGTCAGTAACCAAACAAATAAGGCAACTTCATCAGAAAGATAAAAAGAAGCCTGATAACGCGTAGTTAAAGCCAACTAAATAACTAGGCTAGCTAGCCGCGAAACACGTATCACGCGTCCACCACGGGACCACGAGGGTACACCCAAAATAGGTGTCCCAAACACACGACCCAAATACACTGAACTGCGGGAAACCCGCCCATGACACTCCTGCTACGCATATCCTAACCTTACTCGATACATCCCAGAGTAAACAAATGAGAAAAAACTCACGAGGGACGCAGCAAATGCGGAATCAGCGGAGCGTGGGGAGACACGTCAGGGCAGGTTGAGCGCAGAGCAGAAAAGAAGGAAGTATGACGCCTGAAGTCAGCGTCTGGTCAAATATCCACACAAGTACATCCACGAGTATATGGAAAGCTTATGAATAGTTATTCTTATTTTCTTTTTATTTATTATTTGTTACGAAGTTTTTCGTAGTGAGAACCCAATTTCATAATGACAGAACCATGAGTGAGGTTGCGTGCGCTCATGATGAAGGCTCCTCAAATTTTTTATGCTCTGCGCGGTAGATTCAAACTACGGTAAATGAGCGTTTGAAGAGGAGGCCTTATGTAATAGGCATAATCGTCAATGATGGAGGGGCCACTAATAAATAACATGTTTTCATAGGCAAAAAATAGAAAAAGACGCAAATTTTGGCATGAGCACGGAACCGATTGAATTTTCCCCATAAGAACAGTGCCCCGATCTTGGCTGTTTCAATCCTAGCTCTATTTCTGCGGAACCGATTAGCAGCTAGGATGGGGGCTCCACTGTAGTTCGTGTTTATCGCTCACTTCCCCCTCTGCAACTCTCTCTCTCTCTATCTATCTATCTCTCTAATGCATCTACCTAACTCCCTTATACATTAACATAACTATGTCTTATTTGGACTTTTTGTAATCTATGAATCATTTCTAATTCGATGGAATTGAAAAATATAATATCCTTCCAGCACATAGATAAACAAAAAATAAGATACCGGTAGTCAACAAAATGAATTACTTAAGAAGTGCGTGCGGAGTTACATGGAGGGATAGACAGACTAATGAGGAAGTAAGAAGGAGGTGTGGTGTGGAGGTAGATGTGCTGGAAAGTGTGAAAAGGAACAACTTGAGATGGTTCGGCCATATGGAACGTATGGAAAGCGAGAGAATGACTAAGAGGGTGTACGAGAGCGAGGTGGAGGGACAGAGAGGGAGAGGTAAAGCTCTGCCAAAAAACTACCGCCCAGTAGTACTAACATCTCACATCTTTGAAAGAGTACTAAGAGGAAAAGTCTCGGAATACATGGAAGAAAACGGGCTCCACAACATTGCCCCTCCACTTTCTCTTCATAATTGCTGAGGGGCACAGGGCCCTGGGTGGGGCTTTGGTTTCCCGGGCGTTTCCGCACCCTCCTTAGCTCCCCGCCATAGAGTGGCTTCGGTCACCCAGGCTTTATTGTGGTCGGCAGGGAGGGTTCTTTGGGGGCGCTCTTTTATGGCCTTGGCCTTATTCGGGGCCTTGGGGCTGTTCGGCCAGGCAGCTTGAGGAACAACAACAACAACACGGGTTCAGAGCAGGAAGATCATGTCTCTCGCAGCTACTAAAACACTATGATACAGTTCTAGATGACCTGGAAGAGAAAAGAAATGTAGATGTCATATACACAGACTTTGCCAAAGCATTTGATAAGTGTGATCATGGAATTATAGCACATAAGCTGAAAGGGAAAGGTATCACCGGAAAGGTGGGGAGGTGGATCTATAATTTTCTCATTAACAGAAGACAATCAGTAGCAGTAAATCAGCGGTATCAGAAGGTTCAGAGGTTAAAAGCTCTGTTCCCCAGGGTACAGTGTTGGCACCCTTACTCTTCCTAATACTAATAAGTGATATCGATGCAAATGTACAACACAGCAGCGTTTCATCATTTGCAGACGACACAAAACTAAGTCTAGGAATAACCACAATAGAAGACAAAGAAATCTTGCAAGCAGACATGAACGCTGTATTTCGGTGGACCAAAGAAAACAACATGCAATTTAACGAAGAGAAATTTCAGCTGATAAGGTATGGAGGAAATGGAGAGATTAAAGTAACCACAACCTACTTAACAAGAGTCACTCCTGCCAATCCCATGAAAATCAGAGGTTAAAGATCTTGGGGTAATAATGTCAGAAAACATGTCTTTCAAAGAACATAATCAGGCCAAGTCAGTAGCGGCGAGGAAACTTGTAGGTTGGATACTGCGCACTTTCAAGACACGAGAAGAACGGCCAATGATAACACTTTTCAAATCGTTGGTGATCCCACGACTGGAGTATTGCAGTGTGCTAACATCTCCACACAAAGCCGGGGAAATATACGAAATAGAGAGTGTTCAAAGAAGCTTCACGTCCCACATCAACTCGGTAAAACATCTTCATTACTGGGATAGGCTGAAGGCTCTTTACTTATATTCACTGGAGCGAAGAAGAGAGAGATACTTGATAATTTACACATGGAAAGTTATCGAGGGTCTAGTGCCAAACCTTCACACCACAATATCATGGAACTGGAGCGACAGAGGGGGAAGGTATTGTAACATCCCACCCCAAAAGTGTAGGGGAGCTCTGGGCACACTGAGGGACTCCTGGTTGACAAACAGGGGACCGAGCCTCTTCCAACAAAATGCCAGAGAACGTGAGAAACCTGATGGACGTGCCAACGGAAGTATTCAAAAAAGCCTTGGACAACCATCTCAAGTCAGTGCTGGATCAGCCATACTTTGCGGGGGATAGAGCTGCCCCCTCGAATAGCCTGCTGCATCAAACACTGGCAGCAAACATACTCGGGGGGAGCAACTCTCGCCGAGGCCGCTGAGGGGGCCGAATCAACTCAAGGTAAACTCAAGGTAAGGTAATGAGAGGTGGAAGGATGGAGTGAGGAAGTACATGAACGAAGGCGGTGCTGGTTGGGGGGAGGGGCGTCGACTGACTGTGGACAGAGGTGCATGGGGGCGGTTTGTTCGTGGCCACCCCTTCGGGGATCACGGCGTCAGGCAATAGATAGATAGAACAAAATATTTCAACCCTCCCCTCCGTCTTGCTGTGCGAGGCGCCGATCTTCGGAGACGGAAGATTTACGTTTGATAGATTTTTCTTTTTTTTCCCCACGGTATACACAAAATGATGGGGAAATATTGTAACATGTTTTTAATTGACATTTGTGTCATTTTTGCTGATTATGAGTTGGTGGAAAAAAAATGTCTTTAATTCCATCATATCGGAAATGATTCACAGATTATATACTGTAGAGACCAAATAACATACACTTTTAAGTGTGTTCAATAGTTTTGCATTATCAATAGGGTGTAGCACAAGGCTTATCAACATCGTCACAGTAACGGGGTCGGGGTTGAGGCCGGGACGGGGAGGGGAGGGAGTAGGCCTACAGCGGCGGGGATATAATTTTGTTTTTTTCATGTGAAATTTATCATATTAACCCTCCAGCCCCGGCTATGTATTCCATATATATTCCCCGAAACCCGGGGGTTTTGGCCGAAAAACGTCTACGCCTAGGCTACCGCATCTTTGTTATTTTGCTTGCTTCCTCATTCCCGCGCATCCCCAAGCGTAGATGTGTTTCGTACCTTTAGAATGACGTTAAGTAGAGCTCCCTAAGTCAACTGGTTCAGTTGTGATAATGATTTCATTGGAGATAACTTTATGGCAAAAACAGCCACTTTACACTACTTTTTGATACTTAACAACAACATACAGGAGGTCCTGATGTGGCGGCATCTACGCCGTGGGACCACCTCCCGGAGCTGCCAACCGCGGATGGCTGCCGACCCTCCGCGGCCGGAGACAAGATCAATCGACCAGTGGAGGACAACCGGATGCCGGCCGCGGGGAGCAGTTTCGGGAGCCAAACCGTCACAACTATCCCCTGCCCCCCCCCTGGGGGCACGGGTCCTTGGAGTGGCTTCGGTCGCGCCGGGAATTTCCACACCTCTCACACCACACACACATCACACAGTTTTTCCTACACCGAGAAATGACTCTCCGGCTGTCATTTCTCGAAGACTTCTTCTAGCCGGAGACATTGAGAGCAACCCAGGACCCACGTACACATACATATGTCCAACTTGCTCAAAACCCATCACTTCGAGTCGCCACACTAAGGGTTCAGTTCTCATGCAATTCATGCAGGAACTGGACCCACTTCACCTGTACAACACTTGCCTCCAAGAAACACTACACGAACACCTGGACGCTGTTCCTCATGCCCCTCCCTCTCCCAGTCAAATCCCTCGCCTAAAACCCGTCCACCTCTCCTCCCCAACCCACCCTAGCCTTCCCGTATCATCCACTCCCCCCCCTAAAAACCCGTCCACCTCTCCTCCCTAACCCACCTAAAACTTTCCCATACCATCCACATCCTCAACTCAACACACCACACCCCATCCTAATCCATTCCAACCCCCATCTCCTGCTCCCCAATCCCCAACCCCACCTCACCCATCCCAACCTCCAGCCCCTCCCTCACCCCAACCCCATCCTCGTGCAGCAGCACCCAACATACATCGTGCACATAACATTAACATTCTCCAATTGAACATAGATGGCATTAACACAAAGAAACACGAACTCTCACACTTCATCAAACAACACAACATACACATTGCCATCTTACAAGAAACAAAACTCCGCACATCACAAAAAACACCCACATTTCATAATTTCACCACCATCAGACAAGACCGGGCTGTCGGCGGGGGCGGTGGACTCATCACCCTGGTACACAATGAAATACTCATACATAGTAACCAGTGTACAAACCAAATCCCTCCTCCCCCCAAATAATAACACAACAGAAATACAATCAATTAAAATACGCACTGGCAACAAATCCAACATAACCATCATAAACACATACATCCCTCCCAGCAAACATCCCCCTACAGTACCAAATGAATACAGACCACCCTTACAACACATCACAAACACCCCACACATCATCCTGGGTGGTGACTTCAACGCCAAGACGTCGGCCTGGTTTGTCGACAACCCCGACACAGACAGAGGGCTGGTACTACAAAACCAAACAGATAACCTCATCATCCTTAACGACATCCATCAACATACCCATATTCCTCACCAAGCCCTCTATAACCCATCATCTCCAGACATCACCTTTTGCTCCCCAGAACTCGCCCCACACAACATCCTGGAGGGTGGTCAGAACCTTAGGCTCTGACCACCTCCCGATCATTATCACCACCAAAACCAGACTCACCCCAGCTAGCCACAAACACACATACACCAATTATAAAAGAGCTTAACTGGGAGGCTTTGCAAATGAGACAGAACAACACTTCACAACTCTAAACAGTACACCCATCACTAACATCAACAATGCTGTACACATACTCAATAAAACTATCCAAAACGCTGACAAGAAACACATTCCAAGAGGTAACAGAAAAAGACACAACCCCAACTTCACACCAGAAATTCAAAACCTCATCAGACAACGCGACACACTGAAACACTCCCCAGGCACCCCACATCACAAGACATCACACAACAAATTCAAGCACTCAACACCCAAACTAACAACAAAATACAAGAACAACAAAAACTAAATTGGAATAACTTCCTACAAACACTTGATCACAAAACAAACCCCAAAAAACTCTACAAAACACTAAACAGCATCACACTTTCCAACAGCAACACAACACAATCACATGCTGCAATCACAACAACAGACTCTACCCTTCATGTAAACAACAAGCAAACACTCTCATCAATCACTTCTCACATGTCAGCCACCTAAAACCTCACAAAGACGACCGACGTGTCATCCGACGTAAGAGACAATTCCCCACAGGACCCTGACTATACACCCTCACCAATCACCAGACAACGCATATCATCAACAATCTCAAGCACTGACCCGCCTGTGGCCTAGACAACATAAGCAACCTACACCTCAGACACTGGGACCACAAGGCATACAAACACTCACTAACATATCAAACTACAGCTATTCACACAACACAATACCGACATTTGGAAGCATGGTATCATCATCACATTCCCCACACCCAACAAAGACCCCACGCTACCCTCCTCGAACCGCCCCATCACACTCCTTTGCTCCCCCTCCAAAGTCATGGAACGCCTAGTATTACAACTAATTACACCCGACCTACCCCTAGCTCCAACACAACATGGCTTTAGGCCACTGCACTCCACAAACACTCTTCTCACAGACCTTACACAAAGAGCTTTTGACGGCATCAACTAAGCTAGACCACCACACAGATCACTATTAGCCACACTCGACATTAGTAAAAGCCTTCGATGCCATCCCCCACCACAACCTAACAAACAAAATCTACAACACAAACATGCACAACAACACAAAAAGGTGGCTGGCCAACTTCCTAGCAGGCAGATGTGCACACGTATCTTTTGCCGGTCAGTCATCTAAAATCAGAAACTTTCCAAACGGTGTCCCACAAGGGATCCGTCCTATCGCCCGCACTCTTCAATCTGTACATGCACGATAGAAAACACCCAATACTCCCCCAAATAAACTTAGCCTCCTATGCAGATGACATAACACTCACATGCACACACCATGACTCAAGAAGAGCAACAGATCTCCTTCAACCCTATCTCAACACACTACATGGCTGGTGCACTACAAACAGACTGAATCTAGCCCCAGCCGAATCCTCCGCACCCCTGCCCACATGATGGACAGGTGAACACGACAACACCCCTCTACTCACCATAAACAACACACCCCTAACACATACACACACCCAAAATCCTAGGAGTAACATATGATACTCATATGACATTCAAACAGCACACCACAAACATTAAAAAGAAACTGACACCCAGACTTAACGCCCTCAGGTCACTTGCTGACACAAAATTTAGACACAACAAAGAAACTACCACCACAGTATATAAACAATACATAAGATCAGTAATGGAATACGCAAGCCCAGCCTGGGCTTCTAAACCTAGCTGAAACACATCATAAGACATTACAGACTATCCAAAACAAAGCCCTGAAGATCATTACAGGCTGCACAGCTACTGCACCCACAGATCATCTACATCAAGAAACCAAACTCCTCAAAGTCAAAGACCATCTGGACATGAGAGGCACTCAATTCCTGGCAGCAGCCTCCACAAACCAAGACCACCCACTAAACTACATGGCAACACACCCACAGACACCAAGAAATATCAAAACAACACCCAGCACACGGTATCACACAATTATTGTCCTCTCTCCCTCCCTGCCCACCCCGAACCAACTTCCAGAAGCACATCCATACTCATATCTCTCGCCAATCCATCCACTCACTCACAGACAACACGCAGCTGCATGCACGACCTCCCGAAATCCATCCTTCCGAATCCTCCCCTCGCGAGGACAGAGTCCCCCTGGCCAGGCTGAGATGCGGACACCATCCAGCTCTCCTGAGCTATCAGAAGAGACTGGATGACTCCGTTGTCGACGCCTGCCCGGGATGTAAAACAGCACCCCATACCATTAAACACATCATAGAAGACTGCATTTCACACAACCACTTACGCCAACAACACAACCTACACTCAATGAGAGCTCTGTGGGAAAGCCCGGATCATGGCCATGCCCTTCCTCAGGGACTCGGGTCTGTTCGGCCAGGCAGCTTAGGGAACAACAACAACAACAACAACATACAGGCACACACGAACAAGCGACGTACTCCTTCTTGTGGTCGGAGATGCGGGGCGTTGGTCCAGCCGGCTGTTGTTTACATGCGTCGGAGGACGCCTCGCACACTAAGCTTACAGGCTTTGAGCTCATGAGTGCCTCAGAGCCCTTCGGGTAGCTCGGGGTGTATTTTTTGGGATGCCTCAGAGCCTTCCGGATCTGAGGAGTTAATGACAAATACGACCCTATTATGTTTTCAGGGACAGTACAAACATAGTAATTAATATTAAAACAATATTAAAAGGCACAGGCTTTAATTCATCCTAAATTACTTAAAACCGAGTGTAACGGACACAAATCCCGTCCAACTCGGAATTGACGAGATATACAGGGACATCTCCGAGATGTCTAGCCATTCCGAGAAGTGCGGGTTTCCGACAATTAGAGGTCCGAAATGGCGAGGGTTACCTGTATAAGGATTCCATAGACCTGCATGGTCCACTAATAAATTATGTATAATAAGGCTGCGAGCCTATTCCCTATAATTATCGATTTTCAAATATTCTTAAGCTCTTATATTGTCATTAACCTAAACCAAAACAACCCGCCCAACCTAAAACCGTAAACCTAGTGTCCTAGTAGGGGGGGCTTGCTCCCCCACACCCCCGCTGTTAGCAACGACATAAGCAGACTAAGCTCAGATAGATCATACGGTCAGCAAATCAAATTAGACTAACCTCGGAGGATATAGTCAGCCAAAATAATATGTTGCTTGTTTTGATTGTTACATTACCCTAACCTAACCTATCCTAGTGTATGGGTGGGGGCTTGCCCGCCCCCACACCCGCCGCTGATTTGTACCAAGGTGTTAACTAGGTATATAAAATCGAGGATAATAATGAGGTCTGGACTACCCCTCGAGGATTCATGGTCAGCAAATACAATAACTATACTATGCCCTAACCACGGAGGATTCATGATAAAAAGCTCCCTTCACACTAAAACCCTCCACCGACACTAGATTTTCAATGTCCGCGTAGGGGGGCGCGTGGCCCCCACACACCCGCTGTTAGGCAACTACACACATTTTCTACTAACCTCGGAGGATTCATGGTCAGCAAATAAATATTAGACTAAACCTAGGAGGATTCAATGGTCAGCAAATACATATTAGAACTAACCGCAGAGAGTAAAAAAAACCCACAGCGGGTTAGTCAATCATAAACAACTAAAATTGGTCATTCAACTTAGGTTGAATATCATATAGCGAATTACAGTGCACTAATTAGTCAGAATACTCGTTGTGTGTTAAAATATTAGCAAATCCACAAACGGAGGAAACCACCTCCTAAATACCGCGTACTTGTACATCTGTACCACAAAATTGAATTAAGTGGGTCAATATACTGTACAGGAGACGAAACCAATACAGCGTAGCAAATTTCTAATGGTAGTTTGGGTTCCTAATCATCATATGTTTCATTTAGATATATTTTATCCCCCCTGAAAAAAAAAATCTTGCGGATTTTTCATGTGTTTTCTTGGTATTTGTGTTTGTTTGGTCATTAACCTAGAACCTAACCTAACTAATAGCCCCAAACACTTTAGGTTAGGTTAGGTTAGGTTTTTTGGTTATTATTCTAGAGCCGGTTCACAGCACACTCATCAATCTTATATGGATTCTATAATTTGGTCATATACCATAGTTCATTCCTATGATCGGTCAGTAGCTGGCGCAAATGGAATTATAATTAATTGTGAAAAGTTAATACTTTACCTCCTGTTATCCACAGCCAAAGCTGAAAATTGTGATGTAAATACCGTAAACTTCATAAACTTTTTATTTTCGGCGACCATCAATCTTTTAATTTTATTTTAATTACCAAACCAGCGGGGTAGGGGTGTGGGGATCGGCAGCCCTCACCACCTAATATACTAGGTTAGGTTAGGTAAGGTTGTTAGGGTTAGGCTTACGATAGTACCCGTATTGGCTTTAGTTTGTATTAACACCGCAATTTTCCCACTGATCTTCATAGCCCTCCCCCACTAGTGGAGGCGTGTGTTTTTAGATTGTTTTATAATGGATAAATACTCATTTCCGCCCAGTCCCCTTAGTATAAAACACACTGTACACGTATATCAAAGAAAACTGAGGGAAAAAACACAAAACGCTAAATTCCCGCTGTGAAACCGGATCTAGAATTTACTGTTTTTTTGGTAAGGTTAACGAAAAAAAAATCCCAACGAAAAAATGGGAAAATCACAAGATTTTTTGTTTTGTACACCCGGGGATAAAAGTAAATAGAAATGAAGCATAGGATGAACTACGAACCACCCAAAAACTACCATTATAAATGTTGTTACAATATTGTTGCGTCTCCTGTATATTTGTACCATTAAGGGGGAGCTAGAGTTGATCCAACACTGGCTAAATTGCGAGATAATGTCTTCAAAATCACTTGTTTCTTTGATATAATTCCTGCCCTCTGCCCACCTATATAGGTTATTATTGACGAAGTAAGTGAAGGAAATGAAGTCTGGTAGTTGAGGATATACATTACAGATTCCCGTCGGTAAACGTAGACCTAGGCCCCTGGACCCAATAATAGAACTAAAAAACCCTTACCCCTTGGTGTAGTGTAGCATAATGGTCAGCAGCCAATATTAACACAATGCCGCTGGAAGCTCCGTTCATAAATCCGTTAAAAGAAGATGAATGTAGGTGTTTTCATAAAGCAAAAACACTTCACTATTCATTGAAGAACACTTCCAAATTTCAAATATGGCCAACACTGAGATGTTATACACACCAAGGGGACGGATACTAATCAAATGAATTAATTTGACAATCATAGAGGGATTGGGGAAACAAGAGGCTCATTATATCGGACTGACGTGTATTTCTATAGCCATTTAATTATCGCGAACATTTGGTGACATCACCGTCTATACACCCTGTACAACCACCAACCAATTACTTATCCCAAACATCGTATTCGTGACGGTCACAGCACCCAGTTTAGTTGACCAATAGAATATCAGTTTACAAATACAACAAAATC
This sequence comes from Paralithodes platypus, assembly GCA_032716605.1. Lineage (NCBI taxonomy): Eukaryota > Metazoa > Arthropoda > Malacostraca > Decapoda > Lithodidae > Paralithodes > Paralithodes platypus. The sequence continues at coordinate 10,270,269 of CM064492.1, read as the reverse complement.
GACTTCCACTCGTTGTCCAGAAATCAGCTGAGCTGGGGAAAATTGTAGAAAAGTGAGTCCACAGACACTCTCTAAAAATATTCATTTACCAAGTATATTTTCCATATCTATTATACTAAGACGCAATATACATATTGGGGGAGGTTTGACGACCTCCCTAAGAGGAAAAACCCTCTTATTTGGTAGTAGTCTCGGGGATGTATCCAACGTAGGGCTTTGATCTCAGCCGCTACACAACGGCCGTCCGATTTATTTCGGTCACTCACGCGAAGTAACCAAATAATCTTCTAGAGTTGCACAACCTCAATTCACTACTAGGCACGTTGTAAACACTCCGAGACATATAAGAAGGAAGAGAAAGCGAAGGAGAGAAAGAATGTTTATAGTTACCAATTTTGAATCTAGCTGCTCTCATCGGAGCCATGCTCCATGTTCTATGAGCCGCGCATAGGACCTGCCAAAGTATCGAGGTATCAAGTAATCAGTTTAGATGGGAGGGGCAGGGGATGCGGCATGAGGGAGGGATACTCTGTCGTTGGTTAACTCCGAGACTGATACCAAATTAAAAGGTTTTCCTTATTGCGTATAAGGGAGGTCGTCAAACCTCCCAATTTAGTAGCAGTCTCTACGTTCCCTTCGGTTCAACGAGTAGGGCTTGAATCCCAAATTGGAGGCGGACATCCAAGAAAACCTTAAACCCCCAAGCGAAGCACAAGCAGGAGACCAAGGAAAAGACACAAATAAACAAGCAGTTTATTAGAAATAAGAGCGAAACAGTACGGTGCATATAACCCTCTCACACGGAAGGGCTCTGAAGCCATAAACAAGCATATAAAAGTACCGGAAGGCCTATGACGCAGTGCGTTGAAAGCCTGTGAGCTTCGTGTGCGAGGCGTCGGTCCGACGCCATTAAAACAACAGCCGGCTGGACCGCCCCGCATCTCCGGCCACAAGAAGGATCGAGCGTCGCTTGTAGTTGTTTGCCTTTATGTGTGTTAAGTATCGAAAAGTGGTGTAAAGTGGCTGTTGTGGCCAAAAGGTTAACTCCAATGAAATCATCAACACAGCTCAACCAGTTGACTTAGAGAGCTCTACTTAAGCCATTCTACAGGGAAATCACACAGCTGACGCTTAGGGGATGCGCAGGAATGCGGGACGCAGTACTGATTATAGAATATACGGTAGCTAGCCTAGACATTTTCGGCCAAAACACCGTGTTTGCGAGGTATATATATATAATACCATTAGACGGGGCTGGGGGATTAAGGAAGTACATGTTACAAGTATCAGTCTAGGGTCTTAAAAGTGGCCGCAGCAGGGTAAGGAATAGGTCATGTCGACCCTGAGATAGGCAAACCAATCTGGGAAGAATGAAGTGCAATTGTACATGAAGACAAGAATCTGAAGGCATGGCACGGAGGTGGATGATCTCCAAGGACACTCTTTAATCACAAAACGCGGTATGAGGCAATAGACAGAACAAACAAGTTGTTGTTGTTGTTGTTGTGTCCCCAAGCTGCCTGGCCCGAACAGCCCCAAAGCCCCGAGCAATTCCAAGGCCATAACGAGTGCCCCCACAGGAAACCCCCCGCCAACCCAATAAAGCCTGGGGACGAAGCCACTCCATGGCGGCCAGGGGCTGAGGAGGGTGCGGGAAACGCACCGGGAAACCAAAGCCCCACCCAGGGCCCTGGGCCCCTCAGCAATATGAAGAGAGAGTGTGGGCAAGGGAAAAATGTGACCACTTGGCCTTCCAATCTTGGTAGATTGGGAGGTCAATCCACGGAAGAGACGCCGGTCACATTGAGACTAGAAAATATATAAGTTAAGGAAAAGTCAGAGTAAGCTATGGGTATTGCAGAAAGATTGCCAGCTCCACGATGATAGACCCGCCCTCACCACATGTAATATCGCGAATATCACCAAACAAGTACCCTAGACAGTTAGAGTCATATGTAAAGAAGTAAGAGAATATCCTTAATACTAAACAGGGATGACATACAGGTAAAATAAAGAGAGAAAGGCATTGTACAAGTACAAATGACCCACCCCCCCCCCAGTGTAGAGAAAGGAAGAAAATACAGTATGGGATGAGAAGAGATACAGGATGGAGAGATCACGTGACACATTGGCCTAACGAAACACAAGGCACACAGGGCCTGGCAGTGGACATGGACAGGTACGATGAGACAAAAAAGGTGCTGTGGGAGGACCATAACCCTGTGTCGGCTATGTTTTGGGATTTTGTAGGTGAGAATATGTTAAAAACCTCACGGTCGCAGCATAAGAGCAGACATCAGTGACGGGGCCCTTTGTAAGGCGGATTACTAGCAGTAATGACATGGCGTAAATGAAGTCCCACAGCACGTTTGTTGCGTGAAGCCGTTTATAACCAGGGGACGTGCCTCCTGAACGTTGGTTCACTCATTGGTCTTCTCCTCGTCGTGATTATTGCAATGACCCTGTTGGTGGTCTTCCAAATTATATTTTGAAGAAAGTTCAGTCTGTCTTAACAGGGGGCAGCAAGATCATTTTTGGTGTCCAACTAGAACTCCGACTATATCTCTTACATAGAACTGCCACTGGCTGCCAGGTGTAGAGCAAGAATAGAATGTAAGTTGTGTTGGTGACTTTTGAAGGTTCTCAAATTTAGTGAGCCTAGGTTCTCTTGTGAGCTGCTCAGGCGCCCAACGGAACACCCTGGTGTAGTTGTGCGTCATGACAATGAACCCTTTTCGTCTTTGATGAACCAAGGGCTTTCCAGCAGTCTTCTTCTTTGAGAGGTCATATCATACATGAGCTCCGAGGTTTTGTATTATAAAGGTATGCCGCTGTCCATGAGACAACTGAGTTCTGTGAATGCTTCAAGAGACCAACTTAAGACTTTTCTCTTGAGGAGAAGCTGATCGTGAGAGAGGTGTCATGACGGATGGATATAGAGTGAGGCTATTGCCAACACTGCTAGTGATTGTTAAACTGTGTGTTGTTTATATATAAGCCTTCTTTGATCGCATTGAGTTTTGCTCTTTTTTCTGTCTCTTTTCGAGCGTAGTGAATTCTTCCGGAAAATGGCGCTTATGAGAAATAGTAAACATGATGAGTATTATATTATTATTAAAGTGTCCATGTATTATGGGGCCCAACCAGAGCGCCGTTCACCCGACGTCGGCACAGCGTGCCTGCACATACGTATGCAAGGCTCTTACCGGGCATAGCGGATGATGCGTGCTCCCACATTTTAAAGCTGGTACAGGAAATGGCTTAAAAATGTGCGCCTCCCGTTCATTCTTGGCCACCAAAATGAACGGTAAGGGCCAAAGTGACTGACCCCATCGGAAGGCGAAAAACTCATGCAATTCGGGGACCTCGACATGGCAGCCAACTCCGTACCCTCTCTACTGTAGCCAACGCTAAAAGAAACAATGTTTTATCAAGCAGATGAACAGGTGTTGGGTTAGCTGGTGTAGATGAGGTGAGGTAAGGAGCCGTTAGAGCCTTCGCTAGAGACCATTGAGGCTGTCTCTGGCGCGGGGGCAGTCTGTAAGCCTATAAAGCAGGCTTGCATGAAAAAAGACAGGTCCTTGTGAGGGAGCACCAGCCCCGTCAAGGTCTCAAAAGGCTACCTAATAGCGGTACAGGTGGTGCATAATGGTGTTGTACATGCATGTGCGTGTCGCAAACAAGTGATTAAGGTAATGGAAGACTAACGCAAAACGACGGAACTGTTTGTTCGGTGTCATTGATCCAGTTAGTGAAAGGAGTCCCAATGAGACTCAGTAAGTCGTTCAAGTAGCCTTAGTCCAGGGCTGATTAATGCATATCAGTCAAGCACACGTCCATATATCGGTAACCACGTGCCTCACAAACATCCACGGTGCGAATCGCCCACGAGGTTCCCTAGGTCTCCAATCTGTCCCAAGTGGAAGTCTGAGGACAGACAGGGGGGGAACGGGACTCGGGCACCATCGACTTCAGCTGAGCGTACCAGGCTTGGGGCCGCCCAGAGCGAGGCGCGATTAACCAAACCTTCGCCAAGGTACTCTCTCAGCATGTGTAGGACTTTTGCACATAAGCAAGTGCGTAGGGCGGTGCGAAAAGCGTAAATCGACTGACACCTGCTCCAGTCCTCGCTGAAGGCATCCGGCCCCCCGCCGTAGTACAAGTCTCAGCGGGTGAGGTAGGTCCGGCAGCTTGTTCGTCCATGAGTTTGAGGAGGCGAACAAGTCCACCTGCGGATGGGTGGCGGACCCAGGAGGCTAGCCATGAGGGGTTCGTTTCGAAAACACTTTGTCTTAATGCACCATTCTACCGTGGTGCTCTGTACTCCGGACAAAGCATCCGCCCAAAAGATTGTTCCCGGGCAGGTAAGTCGCATAGCAGAGGCGATGCTGTAATGATCGGCCAGGTAAAACAATTTCTCCGCCAGGTCTTGGAGAACAACATACCTGGAGGAGCCATGCTTTTGGATACAATGAACCGCGGACATGTTGTCCATCCTGAAGGCCACCGACTTGCTCGTGAGGGCCAGTCCGTGCATCCCGCAGGAAGAACAACGGTACCAACAGTTCCAGGGCATTGATGTGGAAGTGTGAGAGCGCGGTCCGACACTGCCGGGGTTTTGATGTCCCATGTCTGATTGATAGCCCCAAACCCACCTCGCTCGAAGCATCTGTGTCTACCCAGATGGTCGGAGGAGGAGCAAGTCCATGGCACAGCCGCAGAGAGCGTGCCCCGAGCGACCCAGTGTGTCAGTCTCAGATGTATTGAGCGCGGTAGGGCGGCCGGGGGGGCAGGTACCGTCCACAACCGGTAAGGGTGCGAGATAGGGAAGTTGCTGTTGCCCAGCTGAATGAGGCGTTTTAGTCGGAGCCGGACCAAGGGCACGGTCAGAGACGCCCAATTCAAAGACCCTAGTAGGGAGTCCCAGATTTTTCGTGTTATCGAGATCGAGTGCAACACGACAAAGAGCTTCCTTTGAAGTTTCGCAGCATTCACTCGACTCTGGGAAGGGAAACGGTGCGCGCTTAGGAGATTCCAGTGCAAGCCCACCCACGTCACTTCTCGTGACGGTGAGAGGCAGGACTTGGGACATTTTCTTTTGATTTAGTTTGAACCCCAGGTTTGTGATATATGTCTGACTACAGTTAGCGTGCCATGTACACAGTGCTGTGAGAGAGTTTGCTGAGATTGAGCCAATCGTCCAGGTAAAACAGGATCTGAATCCCTTGTAAGAGACAAGGGGGTCAGAGACTGCTTTACCAGTTTTGGTGAAGACCCGCGGTGCTATGTTGAGGCCGAATGGTAGTTTGGTGAATTGGAACACCCGTTGATCCGACTGCAGGGCGAGGCAGCCCTGGAAAAAAAAAACCCCGAGGAGCCATCGGCACATGCCAATACGCATCCTTCAGATCCCAGGGTGACCCACCCAAGACAAGGGCTTGAGTGACAGGCCGTACCTGGGGATGGTCAGCATAGCGGAAACGGGTGTTCACAACTGTGAGAGTTGAGGACTGAGAGATCTGACCACCGGCATCATAGCAGCGCAGTCCTGCTGTGGGACCAGAAACACACGAAAAAGAAATACCTTTTGTGTCGAAGATATTTCCTTGATAACGCCTTCCTCGTGCATGGACATGATCACTTGGGCCAATTCCTGAGACACTGGTCTGATGTCGGGGAGGGCAACCGAGAGGAAGGCCTGGACCCTCCACCTCCAAGTCAGGACCCGTCTTGACCACCCGACGCGCCCACGACCGGCGGGGCCATTGCCCGGTTAGTGGGGGCGGAAGAAAAGAAGCCAGTGCGGCGCGCCTTGTGTCAGGCCCATCACTGCTTCGACGAGATGGTCAGGAGAGGGAAGAGGGAGAACCGGCCAGGAGGAACTACGCGTTTTTTGGCGCGGCGCCCTCTTGGACTTATCGTAGTGGGAGGATACAACACGTCCACGTCCACCCCGAACGTACCCCCGCCTAGCCGAAACGATGGACGGGCCTCGCGCTCGCGCCGATCACCCTCCAGGCTGTGTCTGGCAGCGGAGGAACGGGGGCCCTGCGCCTGCCAGTGCCGCATACCCTCTTGACGGGTGACGGCGTTCCGGGGACTGACGGGTCCACGGAAGGCGGGTTACACCACGACCCCTGGGAGCCAGTCCCCTGGACACAAACCTTTCGATGGCGCCCTTTGCTGGCGACAGACCTGCCCCCGCTGTCCGCGGGTGGAGGAGCTGAAGTGGGCTTCGCCACCACCGTCCGTTGAGCAGAGTAGGGTGTCCCTCTGCGCCAGGTAAGGAACGCCCCTTGCCAAGCCTACTGCAGGGAACAGACGAGGGGTCGGAAGGGCAGTCAGGAGGAGGCGGTTGGGGACGACGGCAGGGGCCATCTTACAGAAAGCCCCCCGAAGTTGTTGACGGCAACGAGTGGCTTTTCCATGGAGGGAGTGCCAGATGTCCTGAACAGGGTTGAGGGCAAGCTGCAGGGCGATCCGTCGGACATGCGCAAATCCTTGTCGTATGAGCAGCTGATTCCAGTGACTCTATAAGGCTGGAGGTGAACCCGCACCAGTTCCAACTGAGCAAGAAGAGTTGAAAGTTGGCCGCGCCGCTCGCTGACGAATCATAAAGTCCCGGTCCAGTGGTGCCTTCTCCGGTGCCCGGTGAAAAAGGAACACGGAAGGGGGCCCACCGACAGTTTGGGAGCATTGAGCCACTCTCACACAGGCAGGAGGGAAGATAAGAGGAGGTAAGGAGCATGCCCGACAGAAATGGATGATTCCATGTGATGGGATGGGCCGGCAAAGGTCTCAGCCATGGACTGACCAAACTCCACCGCTTCACGGACACAATCACCACAGGGACCCGGACAGACGTGCGGTCTAGATTCGCAGCATCAGGACCCCGTCCCGATCTCGCAAATTCCTGATCCTGAAGTACGGGGTCCCAGAAATGGCAGAGAGGGAGTGGACATCCGAAGACAGGTCTTGGCGGGAGTAGTCAGCCCAGGGCTTGGTGGCAGTGGTAAGGCAATAATGATGGATGATAAGGAAAAAAGACCTAATGTCTTGCCCAGTTAGCGTATTACTCTCACATCGACCTCAGGGACCCGAGCTTGTGGAGTAATTGGCCCGGAAGATGTTTTTTCTCATTTACATGGATTAGCCCAGCCCTCCGGCACAAGCCCGCTCTCCGGCCGGCAGGTGCGACAGCTCATCAGGGGTTGGAGGCGATCACAGCTCTCCAAGCTAACAGAATCATTACCATACAGGGATGGCATCTTGACTTTGCGGGATCTTAAACTTGGAGAGAGGCCGGCACGGTGTGAGAGAACAATCCCAAACCACTGACCTGGGATAACAAAGGGCCAGAGAGGAGTCGTAGGCGGCGTCGGAGAGCAGGTGCCGGTGATGATGCAGATGATGTCAACGGCTACCACGACCGGGGAGAGCAGGCCGAGATGGGATGTGGTCGGCAATCAGGCGGGGAGAGGAGCCACAATCGGAGGTCTGCAGAGGGAACCGGGTTCGGATTAGTAACCAAACGGGAGACCACCGCCTCCCTGGCCAGCCGTTACAGAGGAGAGGATGTCTGCCTTATTCGGAGGCCATCTCTAGACGAATAGACGCCAACTCCGCTCGTAAATCCGTCTCCGCAGCCCGGAGGGCATGGACGCCTGTAGAGTGAGACATGGAACCAGCCTCATCTGTGAACTCGGGCCTCATGGTCCGGTGAGAGAGGAGAACTCAGGGGACAGGTGGGGAGGAATGTGCTTCCACGGGCGGGGTCCTCCTGGACCGAATCTGGTGCACAGTCCGAAGGACGAGTCGACCACCACATCCTAGTCCTCCAGCACTATCAAGTCAGCAACCTCCATCTCAAGACAATCGTCTAAATGGTCAGGGAGACGAGTAGGAGACGGCTGGCAAAAAGGGATCCGAGGCGTCGGAACCTCCAGGTGAAGGAGGAGGAGGGAGGGCATCGCCGCCGGGGACCACCAAAGCCGGGCCCAGCCATAGGGAAGAGGCCGGCGACCCCTCACAGGCTGGGAGGCAGGCAGAGGCTCGAATTCCACCCCACCAGTGGAAGGAAAGATGGTGAAGGAGGGAGATACGGACCCTCCTCGGCAGGCGGGGCAGGGACGGCATTTGGCCCTGAAGACCGTGGAACCCTGCGAAGGAGGGGGGCTCATCCTGATGTGAGGAGAAGCAAGACGGGGTTTGGTAGATCAGCAGGGGATGGTGATCGGCGTCGTTTCCTCCTGGCCAGAAGCTCCAGAAGTCACTGATAGGTCTGGAGGGAGGAACACTCGACGATCATGACGCCTGGGGGCCCCGCTCCCTGGTGATGCGCTCTTCCCGCCCGCCAGGACCCGAACTCCGGTAGGGGAGCCCCGACGCAGTATGAGGAGAGCGGGAGTGACGAACAGGAGGGGAGATGGGAACGGCGTTGCAAGCATCGGAGGTAGGTGGGATCCCAAAACAACACCCGGACGTCATCCTCACGGAATGAAGGGAGCCCTGTGCAGGACCCTCTGAGACGTGACGGGAGATTGGATGTCCCTATATGACTGGCGGAGAGACGTTCCTGGCCCCGTTGTCCTTCCGCCGAGGTAAGGTTAGGAGTTCTCCAGCAGTGTGAATGAGCGGAGAGACACAACCCACATCGGCGGGGATCGTACACATCCTTCCACGTAGCAGGCCGTTGGGGAGTGGCAGCATTTCCAGATGATCCGCAAGGGCCGACCGCTGACATGGTCGGCCGAGAAGCAGAGCAGGAGGCGAAGCCGGCATCACAGCACGAAAGAAAACATGGTGGGAAGCATATCCACCAGTGGAGGTGAGACAGGCAAATATGAGGCAGTATAGCCAAATCAGCATGTAATACTCAAGTAAGACAATATCCAGGGTTGCGTCCTTGGGTCCACCCAGTATCAAGGAGGCCGCCTGTGAGGGCGGGAACAAGGTACAGCCCTGGGACACATAGGAACAGGGACATAAAGGGATAGGCAAAAACAGCCAATCAGCCGTGTCCAAGGGAGCCCTGGGTCCAGGTACATGAAATAGGGGAGAAAACAGACAGACAGGGCGCCATATAAAGACCAAGTCAAGTGAACAAAAGCTATGTGGCCTAGGGACTTGACTAATGGCACAGGGGCACATGCAAAAAGATAAAGGCGCTTGTAGGGACGGATTTAAAAAGATGGAAGGAGCTGATTGGACACCAGAAGACCCTTGCCTGTGTGGCGAAAAACAAAAACGTGAGTAACAAGGAAAATAGAGTCAACTTGCTCCAAGCATATGCTCCCTGTGAGCGGGGCCCCTATCGCGTTTAGTTCCTAGTTCCAGACATCCCCCCTCCCCCCCCCTTGTTGTGATCAAGTAACCACAGGCAGGGGAAGAACAGAAAAATGTAAAATGTAAGAAAAACAAGAATTTAACCGAGACGTACGAGGCCGAGAACCTCCCACATGTCAGTTGAGGACAAAAGGAAGGTCAGAAGGAAGGGACCTGTGTGGGACCATTCCAACGGCGGGCGGCTCAAGGCAAAAAAAAACGATTAGCTTAACCCTCCAGCCCCGGGGGGGCTATAGCTTGCGGCCTGTGCGTCCGGTACCGGAGTTGTTTTGACGATCTTGGCCTATGTTAAACTACTCGTGTAGAGTCAATGAATATGTTCATGTAATGTTCGTGAATAAAAAAGAATAATGTTCCACCACACCTTCCTCTGTCGGAATGGCGTTGAGTATGAGGTCTCTAGGCCCCTCTGGTTTTTGGGGGGCCCCATAATGGTGAGCGCGGGAAGACAGAGTGCTTTCGGCGGCCAAATTCGTCCCGCGTTCGGCACGCGTCGCCTCGGCCATGGCTACGGACGCACCGTAGCCGCTCGCCGCGCCAAAGTATTATCTCCCTTAGAACGATTTTAGTGTTTCTTGATATTGAGGAATGTGATGTTGATTTGATATTTTCTAGTTATTTTGAGGCCAATTATATAAAATCTGTTTATTAGGGTATGCACTGTCACTGATATTGCTAATTTTCACTCGATGGACCGTACATTTTATTAGTTAATGTGAGGCTATTAGCTTATTGTTGTATTAGGCACTGATTATTCGTTATCACAGTTTTGTTTATTAGACTTTGGCATCAAATATTAGGTCTTGTGTCACTTTCACATTTGACAAATATGCTTTAGTGTCACTTGTCAATAGGATAATGCTCATTTTCACTCGCATACCGTACATTGTAATTAGTAATGAGGTAGGTTATTGTTGTATTAGGAACTTGAATTATTCGTTATCACAGGTGTTTATTATACTTTGGCCATCAAATATTAGGTCTTGTGTCACTTTCACTTTGACAAATATGCTTTAGAGGAGTGTCACTTGTCAATGATAAGGCTCATTTGTCACTCGATTACAGTACATTTTATTAGTAATTGAGAGTAGGTTTATTGTTGTTATTTAGGAATGATTATTCGTTATACACAGGTGTTTATTATACTTTGGCCATTCAAAATATTAGGTCTTGTGTCGCTTTCACTTTGACAAATAGCTTTATGAGAGTGTCACTGTCACTGATAATGCATCATTTTCACTCGATTACCGTACATTTTATTAGTAATGTGAGGTAGGTTATTGTGTATTAGGCACTGAGTATTCGTTATCACAAGGTGTTTATTATACTTTGGCCATCAAATATTAGGGTCTTGTGTCACTTTCACTTTGACAAAAATATTGCTTTGAGAGAGTGTTCACTGTCACTGATAATGCTCATTTTCACTCCGATTTACAGTACATTTCTTAGTAATGAGGTAGGTTATTGTTGTATTAGGCACTGATTATTCGTTATCCACAGGTGTTTATTATACTTTGGCCATCAAATATTAGGTCTTGTGTCACTTTCACTTAGTATATATGATTTGGTAAAACGATTTATATACAATTTATTGATGTCTTTTTTTCACTTATTTATATATTTCCTATAGGTTCTAATCATTATGAATGTCACGCTTGGTATATAAATATGTGGCACATTTCACATATTATTATGGTGTTAATTGTGATGTGTATCAATGTTTCTCATAATACAGACTTTTTGTATTACAATACATTGGTTTTCTTCAACCTTTTTTTTGCCCTATATATAATTATAGTGTACATATTGTACATTTTATTTGGCAATTTCCGTATGATTATTAGAACTCCAGCTTGGAGTGGTAATCAAAGAAGCAATCTACAGCACAGAGTGCCACCTTGCCACTCGACAACACTCCAGGGTTGACTTTTACATGACCTCGGCCTTCACCCTGCTGTTGTAGCAAGAAATGGCACCGCTTCTTGCTGTGTTCTAAGGATTCATTCTGAGGCATGGGAACCAAGCCTGTGCCTAGTCAAGGATGGAGCAGACTTGCAAGCGGTCAAAATAACGGCGGGCCCCAGGATGTGCCACTGCCCTCTGTGGCATAAGAATACTTCTCCAGGAGCTCCGTCAACAACTGATTTTGGACACCTCCGCAGGCTATTGAACTTCATGCGGTTTATTGTGTTCACATTCCGAAGCTTGTATATGTTGTAGGTCATTCAGAACTGACATGTACCTACCATATGCAGAGAAGAACTTTTTGTACCATCTTGCACGAGGGTACGCAGGCAGTCCCAATGAAAGCCTATCTGCATGTTCGGACTTGTCCACCAGCATCATGTTGATGGTTGTAGTCCAGGGACAGACATCGGGGGCTTGGCTCCACCCTGGCCCGTGGGTGCGGCGATTTTTTACCCCACCTTGGCCAGTCTCCACATTTCCCCCTTGTGGCATGGTGGTCAGGAGGTTGACCTTCGCGCTGGTCGTGCCAGGGGATAGACCAGAAATGGGCCCCGACTTTCTTCTTGAACACATCACCTTTGTTGGTCTTTGGAGGGAAAAGGTGGCATGCCCTTCCTTTTCCCTTTGTACTGTTGCCTACAGTCCCGTCCACCCACTATTGCGCTACATGCAGGTACTGTGTGAGAGAGTGGGGGGAGTGTGTAATAATTGTCCGTGTAGAGGACGTGATTCTTATGAAAGTAGCGGGCCATCATGGCTTTGCACCACTGCTCCGCCAAAGCCAATGAGGGGGGTCAACAAGCGATAAGTACCCTTCCTTCCGCCCTGTAGACCAGGAAGTCCAGGACAATAGCCAGTTTGGCCAGTCGCACCGTTTCTAGCACAAGACTTTATATGCCAAAAGCATTGTCTTTTTGAGGGGAGATGTACTGCCGGAAGACTGAGTTTTCCCCGCGAAACAAGCACAAGAGACTCGTCAACAATGACGACCTTGCGGAAGGGCTTGAAGTAGGAGGTGAAGCGGTTCTCGCATCATACTCATACAACGTCCTAATCTTCACAGCTTGTCGGGAGGTGGACGTCAAGGTTTGGTGACAAGATGGAGCGCTGCGAGGATATTCAAGGGTACCGGTCGCGACGCTGAGCAACATATATTTCCCGAAGGCAGGGGTTGGCTAATCAGATCATTGGTGATCCAATAGTCAGGCAACATATGCTTTCTTGACATGAGGACATTAGCATGGTGAGTGCCAGGAACACCATTGAACTCTTTATGAGTCACTGGGGGGTCCACTGCCTCATGTGGCCCTTGGTCACCTTTTCCACCCAAAAAGTGGACCTGGAATTGGTGCTGCGCTTATTTGTCTCTTTGACAACCAGAGCCTACCACCTCCTCATCAAAGAAGGCCTCAAACAGTTCGATGTGGGTGGAGCATTGGGTGCCTGCCAGGCAAAATTGGGGGGAACGCCCTGAACCCTCCAGTTTACCTCATCAAAAGCGGGCACATCCCCCAGGGTTGTATGCATGTTTTTTTTGTCCCTCATCAACTACGTCTTGCCAACTGAAAAACGTAGAATGGGTCTTGTCTACGCGACGAGGAGCTACAGCTGGTGGCCCAGCACGCCCCACGGCCCACAAACTCTCGGAGGCTTGCGCGCCCTAGGGCGGGCTTATTATGACGAAGGCGAGGCGGCCAGGGCGGTGGGCAGTCACGACGGGCAGCACGACGCCGGGCCAAGCGGATGGGTCGAGGGTGCGTCGATGTCCCATATAGTCATCGTCAGAGTGGTCATCTTGGCCCGGACGGTGGACCTATTGTAATCATGGCCAGAGTTCTTCAGAGAGGTGTTGCCATCTCATCATCAGTGGCGGCACCACATAATACTGGGCGGGGGAACCAGTGATGCCAGTGTGGCGGCGTGTCGGTGTGGGCCGAGGTCGGTGCGGGGTGGGGAAAGGCATGGCAGGTGAGGCGGGTTTGTGTCCCAACGAGACCGGTCCCGGGCTCCTTGGCCTGCCCCGAGTCACACAAAGCAATGTTCCACTGCCACTAGGCCCAGCTATTGGTGATGATATGCGAAGGTCAAAGACTTCTTCAGGAGAGGACAATGTTGAAGGCGGGGAGAGGTTGGGGGAGGACCGTGGGGAACGTGGAGGGGACGTATGGCTGGGGGCCGGCCGGGGTGGACAGCCGCGGGAGCCTCGAACAAAACTCTCTTACTTTTCTTAATTTTCTTGGTATGTATATATTCCTTACCTTTCCCCTTTTCGGCAGCAGTATGTCTCCTGTCGGGGGGGGACCTAGGAGGCAAATAGGCCGAAAGTGTGGGGGTCCTCAACCCTTGGCAATGGTTTGGGGGGTGGGGGGGAAGGAATGCGGGGCATCCGGGTCATAGTGGGGGGCGTGGGTAGATAAGGGCAGGACAAGTTGGCGGACGAGAAAGGGTCACCACGCTGACCCTCACTCACAGCCTCACTCCTCACCAAGTAGTTTTGCTTGTTCCCTAGGCTTTTTTTGGCCGCGGCCGCCTTCTCAAGTATTTTCTGCTTATACAAATGTAGCTTGCAAAAGGCGATCTTACCCAGGGGAAGGGATTGGCCGTCGTGTCAATTAAGCGAAATTTGGTGGAGTGACCTTGAACTCTCCCACTCGCTCACTCTCCTCAAGTTCACTGTCTTTAGGTAAACCCAGCTTCCTCAAACAACTGGCTACATCACCTTCATCACTTCTCATCACTGTCAATGTTCTCTCGACAAATCACAGGAACTTGCCTCTTCTTTATCACTCTCATGGCCATAATCACTCGACGTATAATTACGGGAGTCGTCACTGACTTCATCATCAACATTTATGCTTGGCATAGTTCAGCTCGCTCATAAAGTCTCAAATGTCGTCTCAATACCTCCGTGGGAGATAACACTGTAGGGCGGTTGTCTCGAATACTGTCGAGATAACACATTTAGGCGGTATGGCGTCGGGGTAAGGCGCGACGAACAAGCAAGGGCGTCGTAGGGGAAGCACGGCTATCGGACCACAGCGGAATCACTATTTGGAGTACTGTCCATTGATGGCGGCGGGGTAGATACTGTTGCTGTGTGCGTCGTTTACGCATGGTGGAGACAACTACCGTCACCACGGATACCGAAAATGTACGCGCGGGCATTCGATAAGCACGCATGCAAAGCCATGGGCGTTTCAAGAGCCCCCTTCCGGGTTGCGCGGGCCGAGGTTGTTATGGGCGTTTCAAGAGACCATCCGGGTTGGAGAGGGGTAACACACCCACAATATCAATGAGAATTTTAAGAAGAGAGTAGAATAGAAGACCAACCAGCAAGTCAGTTTGAGACAAGAGGAAAACAGAAGGATAGGATCTGTGTGGCCCAATCCGACGGTCGGTCAGCTCAAGGTAAAAACACAGCTCGCCAGCTAGTCGTACACAAAAAAAAGTTCACATAAAAGAGGAGAAAACACTAGGGCAGGTCGTCAATACCTGAGTGAAAAAACCTAGTAACAACAAAGGCTAAACACTGGGCCGGAGAAGCCCACACATTACGTTTAAAAATTAATAAAATCAAAGGAGGATAGCCTAGTGGTTTGACCCGACATTTTCACCAGAAACAGTATCCACGAGACCAAGTAGGGCACGGGGTGGGAAAACGAAAAGTGCTAAAACTGACCAAAAGCGTGAACCCTTCCAGGAGAACGAAATACAAGGAACACCAACTATGACAGCGTTAATAAACAAGGTCAGGAAGGGCTAAAGGTTCAGTTGAGACCAAAGACAGCAGTTTGTGAGAGATAAGGCTGTGTGGACCTATGCTCACACAAAAGCAGAATCCAAGAGAAACCTCATGTAAAGTCTTGGTAAAAACATCGACAGGCGTAGTCATATGAAAAAACAATAAAAACGAACAGTCACAAAGGAAAAGAAACACAAGCAGAATCCCGCGGGAAGCATCTCCCCACCCCAAGTTACGTTAACGGGTAGTTAAAGTGAACATTGAACCCAAAAAACGCGGAGGGTAGAATCGAAACCACATAAAAGACCCGCACGCCGGCCGGTTTGTCGGGATCGGGACAAAAACACCCCGAAGAAAACAAATAATAAATACACCACGTCTCAAAGCACTACGCGCACCCCCACCATTAAACACGACATAAATCTGTATGCTAAAGTGCTTGCATACATCTGCTGAACATCCTTTGTAAAAACTCAACAGCCTGCGGAAAAAGGCTCACACTCAAATAGTAAGTGAAAGCGAAGGGGACGCAAAGAAGGCACTCGCGAAGCACAGACAAGGAAAGGCGTGTGACATCGACGTGGGGGCGCGAAGTGACTGATACTTTGGCAGCCTGGTGCAAGGCTCACTAAGACCATGGAGCATGGCCTTCAGAGGAGATGCAGCTAGATTATAACATGGGTAAACTATAACAATTCTTTCTCTCCCTTCGCTTTCTATCTCTTCCTTCTTAGTCGTCTTCGGAGCTGCGTATCCCCCGTCCTACCCCTCTAGGTTACCCCTCGGTACAACGGGCCTAGTAGTAGTGAATGAGGTGGGCCAACTCTAGAGAGTTATTTGGTTACTTTTTATACTTTTTTTTTTCTTCTTTTTTGCGTGAGTACCGATTAAATCGGCCCGCTGTGGTAAGCGGTGAGTTGAGATCATAAGCACTACGTTGGAAACGGTAGAGACTTGAACTCATAAATACATCATATATGTACAAACACAAAGGTGGTAAAAATTGAAGAGACTCCGGAACAGCCTTTTATAGTTAATTATAGTTTTTGTTATTTGTTTCTTTTGATTATAAGGCACAGGGTGGGTGTTAATAACGAGGACTCGTCGCATTTTAGTATTTTCAACATAGCCTAGCTAACACTAACTTAAACATAACCTAACGAAAAATCCCCCCCCTAAACAGCCGCGTCTAAAACCCAGCTCCAAGTTCAATGTTTAGAGGGTGTGCCGACGGCTTCTTAATAAACCCCAGCTCAGCTAACTGTTCCCGTTATGGCAGGGTACGCGACGGTTCTAAAACCCAGCTTCATGTTCCCTGTTTATGTTTTCGGTTATGTTGTGGTTAACGTTAGGTTAGTTGGTTAGGAGCTAAATGTTGAAACAATACTAAAATGCGACTGGTCCTCGGTATTAAACAAACATCATGTATATCAAAGAAAAATAAACAAAAAACTATAGAATTGACTAGGTAAAAAGGCTTGTCAGGGGTCTCATCAAGTGTTGTACCTAAAGGCTATCGCTGTAACAATGCCCAATTCTTGAGATATAATGCATGCCGTTATGCAGGAATATATCCATTTTAATATGGATCTATTAGAGCTATCGATGACTGGAAGTACCGTATTGACAACCTTGTTACGACAAAAGACATTTTAGGCCTTATGGTAGAGTACCATACTTTTTTTATTCGGTTTTGCCCGAGGGGTTAAACAAATTTTCTAATGATCTTTAGGAGCATATAGATTCAATATTATCTTCCCTATATCAACAAAAAAATTTGTGGTATTAAAATAACATTGAACCCTATATCTGAAATTAATCAACAAAATTTGTGGTATCCTAAGCTATTCTAATAAAGTTAGGGCACGTGCCTATAGGCCGTAGGCATACGATAACTATTTCCATTTCCACATATATGCCACCTATACCCAACATCAATTACTTCATTGATACCTTCCTGTTAAATACAATAATATTTGGATAAATGTTTACTTGGTCCCGTTAAAATATCCCTAAAATCTATCTAGCTATCTATATATCTATATGCTCAGGCCCACAGCCCCATTTTGGGGGTAGCCGACTCAAGACAGAGCAAGAACATGGGCGAAAAACCATCAAAAACATACACAAAAAACCAAAAAATAAACACAGCTCAAAAAGCACAAACTCCACAAACATACAAGGTCACCCAGGAGAAGAACCCCAGAGATCCAGGGTCACCAAGGTCGCTCCAGCACTCCCCCGCGCCCCCGACACACCGGGAGAGGTTCCGAATCTACGGCAGGCAGACATGCAGCGGAGCCAAAGCCACAAGCCCTCCCACCACAACTTCAAGGCGCACCCTTCATATTAATCGTCTCTCCGTGGCCAGGCGACTGATGGGACTATATACTAGTCCAACTTGCGCCCAGGACCCCTTACTCCAAAGTAACTATTAACAAACTAGTTCATTGGACTGGTTACAAACTTGTAGGATGTTTAATTGAATGTCGGAAAATCAGTATTTACTGAGATATAACAGTCTTAAAATGCGCTATGGGTCAACCAGGGTCCTGCCCTCGCGTTTCCCAGGTAAGGGTATGTTATGTGAATACCTTACAATACTTAGGGTTAGGTTAGTGTTAGGTTAGGTTTAATCTAGGGTAAAAACAACGATATAAGTTTACCATTGTGTCAATTAAACAGTAACGATTTTCATTTGCACATTAGCCTACGCATATAAAAACTTCATGGTATATTCTAAAGAGCACACTCTAAGCTATTTATAAGTCACTTCAACAACACTAGAAAATCATGCTTACGAGGTTTAAGCCATGTAATAACAATGGTGAACCTTCGTGAAAGTGGCGCAAAACCGGGCGAATTTATTGGTGGTATGGAGGGATGGTTCCTTTGTCCACGACTGTGTCCTTGTAAACACTATAACGTTAGTAATTTAATTCAATGCCAATGAAAAGAAAGCTTTGGACATTGATTAGAAGAAAGAAAACGATTGTGGGATAAGACTAAATTGTTAATAAAAGAACAGGGGTTCTAGTATAGAAGCTAAGAAGTGGATCTGGAATGCCAGACCAAAATAAACAATAAAAATAAGGTGGGAGACAAGGAGGGGGCAGGTGACAGGAGAGGGAGAGAGCGAGTGCTAGAAATGTGAAGGATAATCCACAAAAAAAAAAACCAAAAAAAAACAAAAATATTCTGGAATGTATATTCAGGAAAAGTTAACAAGAAAGAGTAGGTATCCGCAGAACTGATAGGAGACTTGGCTGATGGGAATAGAGCCTAGAAACTGATAAGGAGAAAGCAGAAGGGTGCTGGGGAAAGTACTTTGGGGACGGTAACTAACAGTGGAGTCGGTTTGATGCAGTGCCTACTATTCCCATCAAAACAGGCACCCGCACTCGGACACTAATAGAGCTTTCCCATGCTAGAATAAGGAGGGCTATAGAAAACAAAGGGAATGAAGATTCCGACGAAGGACAGAACAACGAGGGGAGCGGGAGGTAACGTTGGAGAGTAAGAGGGGTGGTGAAGAGAGTTGTGAAGGAAAAGTAAGAGAAGGGTGTTTTTTTGCGTAGTAGATGAGGGAATTTGGAAGGGAATCTGAGTTGTAAAATGGAGGGAGAGTAAGAAACTGTTCTGGAAAGAAGTCAAGAAAGTTAGGGAAGGTAGCAAGGGAAACAGTAATGGGTGTGCGGAAAGAAAAGAATGGGAGAAGGCTAGCCGGAGAAGCAAGAGAGAGTTGAAAGATGGAGGGAAGTACTTCAGTGAGTTGCTAAATGTAAGGAATGAAGAGCCAGCAAACATAGATCGGATATGGTATGGGAGGGAGAAGAAGAGAAGTAGTGGAGGAGGTGGGGATCAAGGATGGTCAGAAGTGTGGGGAAGCCATTGAAAAGAGTGAAGTTGGGGAAAGCACCAGGAACAGATGGAGTGTTGTGTGGGGAAATGTTGAGGTGGGATGGTGGTGAGGATCGTGATAGAATGGGTATGGAAAAAATGTGCAAACTAGCATGGGAGAAGGGGACGGGGAGTGCACCCGATAGGACTGGAAGCCTGGGCATAATAGTCCCCCTATATAAGGGCAAAGGGGAAAAGAGAAGTGTTGTGGTAACCACCGAGGAATTATGTATTCCAAGCGTAGTAGGGAAGGGATACAGTAGGGTAGTGATTGAGAGGAAGTGCGAGTTGAGAACGGAGAAAGAGAGAAATGGGATAGTGCGATGGCAGGGAGGTTTTAGGAAGGGAGAAGAGGATGTGTAGATCAGATTTTTACCCGTGAATTGTGTTGTGGAGAAGTATCTGGAGAAGAAACAAAAGGTGTAGGTGGCCTTTATGGACTTGGAGAAGGCCTATGGACAGAGTGGATTAGAGAAGGTTTGTGGAAAGTACTTAGAATATACGGAGTAGGTAGAGGGCGCAAGTTGCTGGAAAGCAGTGAAGAGGCATGTATGAGGGTGCGTGCAAAAGGCGGCAGTACGTGTGGAGAGTGAGCGCAGAGCAGAGTTCTTTGACCTGAAATGTTGTGTTTGAAACAGGGGTGTGTGATGTTCCCCGATGGTTGTTTTACTGGATATAGGATGGAATCATTGAAAGACATACTATCAAGAGCAGTGGAATGTTGGTGTATCGCTGAAAAAGGGAGGGAATTAAGTGGAATGCTACCTATACCTGCTGTTGCGGATGTGATACAGTTCTGGATGAGTGCTAATGAATGCGGGAGTTGCAGGGTATGGTAAAATGAGTTTGGAACAGTGGGCTGAAAAAACGGAATTAGATTGACGGTAAATACGGGGACTGAGCAAGGTGTATGGTCTTCGGAAAGGGGTGAAGTCACAGAGTGTGAGGTGAAGCTGAAACGGTCAGGCTATGGAGATCGTCAACTCTTTTAAAAGTATCTGGGCAGTGGTGTTGATGTAAAGATGGTGGGGACTATGGGATGAAGAGGTTGCGCGAGAGAGGGTTTACAACAGGGGGAAGAGGGTTGTAGGAACGCTAAAAAGCTTTTTTTTTTTATGTTAGAGTAAAGTACACAATGAAATAGGTGTTGGTCAGTATGGAAGGTGAAGAAAGAAGTCCTTGCATGACAGTGTGGTAATCCCGACACTGACTTACGGATAAGCGAAGCATGGACGTTGGTTGAGAGGATCAGACCAAGAGTGAGGAGCATTGGAAAATGAAATGACTAAGGAGTGTGTGCGGAGTTACATGGAGGGATAGGACAGACTAATGAGGAAGTAAGAAGGAGGTTTTGGTGTGGAGGTAGATGGCTGGGCAAAAGTTGTAAAAGGAACAACTTGAGATGGTTGGCCATATGGAAGTAGGAAAGCGAGAGAATGAAAAGAGGGTGTACGAGGAGCGAGGTGGAGGGACAGAGGGGGATGAGGTTAGGATGCCGAATATATGAGGTGGAAGGATGGACGTGAGGAACTACATGAAGGAAGGCGGTGCTGGTTGGGGGGAGGGCCGTGGCCTGACTGGGGACAGAGGTGCAAGGGGGCGGTACGTTCGTGGCCACCCCTTCGGGGATCCCGGCGACAGGCATAATAGATAGATAGTGATAGATAGAAAAAAATGAACAGAAGTAAGTCCCGGGGACCGGATGAGATACATCCAAGAATCATAAAGGAAGGAGGTGCGCTGTTAGTAGAGCCATAAAAAAATGTTATGTGATGGCGTATCTTTTAATACAGGACAAATCCCGAGGGACTGGAGAGAGGCGAAACATAACATGCTATACTTAAGAAGGGAAAGAGAAATGACCCGGAGAAATTATAGACCAGTCAGTTTGACAAGTGTTGTGTGTAAAACTAATAGAAACAGTAATTAGAGAAGGAATAATGGAGCATATGAAATCAAACCAAATTTTCAGTGGGAGACAGTTCGGATTCTTGCGGGTGATGTCGACGGTACTACAGCTAATTAAGGTGGTAGATGATTGGATGCAAACTCTGGAGGATGGTGATGTAATAGACGTGATATATTGCGATTTTATGGAAGCCTTCGATCAGGTCCCACATAAAAGGTTAATAGAGAAAGTTAGAAGCTATAGTATAGTGGGAGGAAAGTGTGAAATGGATAGAAGCCTTCCTGAAAGATCGGAGATCAGAGGTTACTGGTGAAGGGAAATAGGCTCGGGGGGGGAGGAGAGATTACACGTGGCGGTACCTCAGGGATCTGTGTTGGGACCACTAATGTTCGTTATATTATCAAAGACTTACACTGAAGTTATAACCAATGGAAGCGAGATATACCTGTATGCGGGATGACACTAAGCTGTATAGAAGAGTGCGGAGTAAGGAAGATGTGGGTTTGCTTCAAGGCATGATGTGGCGGGCCATTGAAGGGATGCGTTCGGAACATTGGTTAATGCCTTTTCATTCAAAAAAATGCAAGTACATGCGGCTTGGGACTAGCCAGATAGACAAGGTAGGATACAGTAATGTATGAAAGCGATGGAAGGAAGTGAATGCAGAAACGGATATAGGAAGTAGGGCTAGACCTAAGTTAAATTTATCAGAACATTTAGAGGGAAAGATAAACAAAGCCAATAGAATTGTAGGGCTGATAAGGAGGAGCCATTCGTGTCACTTGGACGAAGAAATATTCAGGAATCTCTATTAAGAGCTGGTTAGGCCGCACCTGGGATATGCAAACCAGAGGTGGGCTCCATACATGGTAAAGCATATAGGAGCAGTGGAGAAAGTGCAGAAGAGAGATAGCAAGCTAGTAACCAACGTTGCAGAACGCGGGTTATGAACAGAGGTTGAGGACACTGGGGACTTCCGACACTGGCATATAGGAGAAAGAGAGGGGGTATGATAAGAGACTTTTAAGTGATAGTGTCAGGAAAGTGTGATTGAGGATGTGTGTGAAGGTATCTTCTTGATGCTGGGAGGGAACACGACCGGATGAGAGACACTCTCAAGAATAATTTACAAAGAAAGACAATAGGCTGGAACAGGCAAAGAACTCATTTTGTGATAGAAGGGTGGTAAATGAGGGGAACGCGCCTTTGTCCCCCGTTCTGTAGGGCGATTCCGAATCAATAAGGAAGTTTGAAAGTAATCTTGCAAAGCATGGAGAAGCCAAGATTTGAAGTTTGATGATAAAGCAAAAAAATACAGAATAGTAAATAAGTGTTGCGTCTGCCGCCGCCGCCGCCAACAAAGTGAAATGACCGCAGTGGTGCAAGTACTGGCACTGAGCGGGATACAACAGGCCTAGTTTGCCTTTTTCCAGAGGAATCTAATGTAAGAAACTGGACGAAATATCTTTCTTTATACTCCCTACATATGATTCAGAAAGACTTCAGCTTTCCATATATATGCATATTTCGTAACTTAGGTCACATAATAATACGTTAATTTGAATAATTTACAAAAGTCGATTTAAGGCCATCAAAATTGTCTCAATATTATCCATACTTTCACCATTTTACCAGCTCCTCTTTGTCATACAAGATGTTCAGTTATGCACAAATTGTAAATTATGGGTGGAAATGCTGATAGGCCTAATAAAGCTACATTCTCCATCTTAGCCTGAAATATGATGAGAAACCGAAAGTCCGCCATTTTTCTTCACTGAATGAATGAGTAAGACTGGCGTGATAGGTCTAAACCCCCTTACACTATTCTTCGATTATATACGACAAAACTACATAAAAGCATTGTCAATAAATAAATGTAACACATATTTATTGCACAAATCGCGATTTATAGCCCTTATTTCCAAGGTAATTATAAAAAAATTACCATTAGAAATCTGTAAGTTTGGAAAATGGCTTGGGTTTCAACTGATAACACTTATGGTGACCATATCTTACTTTGCCAACAATATATAAAAACATAACATATAAGAGGTAGATTTATGCGAGAAAGGTAGCATCAGGCAACCCAAAAACAAGGCTACATTTATTGGACGACCGCAAAAATCGAGTAAGTTTTTATACAATATCTGTATTTTGCTCAAAGGGTGCATTTCATACCTCAAAAATTCGAACACACTCAGCCAAGACCTTGCCAGTCTTGTCCCGGCAGCCATTTTGGAATGCAGGTGATTTAGTAGTTTTGTGAATATTAAGAAGGTTTTAGACCTTGTCAGCCACCGCAAATCGGCGAATCTTGTTCTGCTGCGCACATATATTCACGTAATAGGTTGTAGGACCTATGGAAATGCTTAAATATGATATATTGTACCTTTAAAGTGACGAGTTGGAGTGTGTGCTTCAAGCTGTTGTGATGTAAACAAACCGAGTGAAGAAAAAAGGGAAGTATAGGGCCTAGGCGAACACCCATCTGAAGTTGGAGGCTACAGTAAACCCACGCTATCACGGACTAATTGGGGGGAGACCCAGTCCGAGATGACCGAAAAATCCGAGATGTCCGGGGTCCGACTTATGTCCGACGTAAGACGAGGATAAAAATCCGACTTCTAACCAATGTCCGTCCGAGACAACAAGGAAATCGGAGACTACGGCAAAAAAATCCGACCTCAAGAGAGACGGCCGCGTCAACCTAAGAAAACGAAGGGACAACCCTCTTCGCTACCCTATAATCTGTAATAGAAAAAACACAGTACATGTATTTTAGTTTTACAATATGTATTGTACAGTAGGCTATATTACACTTACCCCTTCAATAGCTCTTGTCTGTAGTCTTGATGTCCTCCCTCCCCCCTCCCCAACACTGCATTAATTACTGTGCAAGATCCCCTTTTCAAACCCCACCTCCACCGCACTGTCCTTGCTCCACCTCACTGTCCGTCTCCACCTCACTGTCCGTCTTCACCCCACTGTCCTTCTCCACCGCACTGTCCTATCTCCACCTCACGGTCCTTCTCCACCTCAAGTGTCTCCACCTCACTGTCCATGACCACCTCACTCCCCTTCTCACTGGCCTTCTCCACCTCACTGTCCTTCTCCCAACCTCACTGTTATTCTACACCTCACTGTCCATGACCACCTCACTCCCCTTCTCACCTGTCATTCTTCACCTCACGGTTCTTCTCCACATCAATGTCCATGACCACCTCACTCCCCTTCTTTCACCTCACTTTTCTGCTCCACCTCAATGTCCATCGTACTGTTCTTCTCCCACTCCCTCTTCTTCACACCCCCCACTCTTAGGGGACCCTATCCCTTGCAGGTCATTGGAACCCTTACATTTACCTGTACCCACACTGTCCGTCTCCACCTCACAAACAATGTCAGGTTCAGGTATATCCATGGGCGCAGGCATGCTACTCATTAATTCATCAAATTCCCAGTCTAAGTCTGAGAGTTCGGCACAAGGTCTACAGTGCTCCACGAGGTGCTAGCAACTGAGGAAATCACTTGGGAGGGAGGTGGTGCTAGCAAGCGACACACCACTGGTACGCAGGAGGAAAGACGAGGTTGGGGAGGAGCAGAGGGTACAAAAAAGGAGCTGATTTTCTGTTGTTTTTACCGATCAAGGTGTGCCCTCTGAACTGGGAATCGACCATTACGGACAAAGTGGTTCGTATAGGGCCCCCTGCAACTTTGAGTCATTTACTTGAGTCAGATACTGAAGAATGGTGTACAAAGGTGTCCAGGGCATGGCGAGACTGATATCTTGGGCCCACCCCTCTGTCTCTTCGTCAGGATCATCCTGGGTCTCTCGCTGGGCTACCCCCAAAACACCTCGGCTTGCAATTTGTTCGTCAGTCTTATGCTGT
>CM064492.1:10180497-10245418 GCA_032716605.1 Paralithodes platypus | reverse complement strand
TGGAGCGCCGCCATTAGGACATAAGACCAGAACCACACTCTATGTGGTATACACTGGGCTTAAAATTTATGTATCCTATGTATGTTAACCCTGTGTATCTCGGGGCCCGACTTTAACGTCCGTATCTAAAAAGGCGGGACAATAGTGGCGGGGCCCGACTTAATTCTGTGGTGGGCAATTTTGGCTCTGAAAGAGAGCCGAGCGGTGGGATGAGCATAGGTTCCCTCATGACCGCTCGCCTACGACCGTCGTTGGACCACCTGAACTTTACGCCACTCTACTCCACCCTCTCTCACAATCGCTACAGGCACGTAATTATGTAACAAAATGACCGGGGGTAGTTTAGGCGATTTTTGCCCTGTCGTTTGTCACGATCGTTGCAAGACAACCAGTGATCGTAGAAGGATGGTTTCGGGTGTCATTGGAAAGATCCATTTACGCCCTTTCAGGGATACATACTTGTATTCCGCCCTGTCTCTTGTTTATACATGAAAATGAACACGGAAACAACCCCAATTTATGGTAAAAAAAAAAACGCTGGGCGGCACGGTCAAATATACCGCCTAGGCCGCTTGTTGAGTGTTAATATAGCATGTGAGGAGTGGATAGTTGACACAGAGAACTCTTCTTAAAAGTGGATGTATCTATGTTATGGGAATAGAGCATGTGAGGAGTGGATAGTTGCCACAGAGGACTCAACTAGTCTTGGCTCCACGCCAGAGTCGGCCCACAGTGTTTCACATGGTGGGAAGCGTTGTGGACAGGACTTTATGGTTCCTAGTCCAAGTTGCCCTGATGACGGCATACTGGCAATGGATGTCGCCTCCCCGGATCTGGATCCTTTTTTATTATTTAGGATTGTCAGTGCTCAGTAACTTGACAATCACTCCTCAAAGCCAATTGCAGAACTTCTGTTGGTCACAATATGTAGTATTTGTATGGCTTGGAAAGTTAATGGTCCTGCAATAATGTAATTTCTAAATTTCACTTCACACACGAAACACCTCCCAACACAATTAATGAAAGCATGTGATCTTACCGGGATTTGAACCTGGGTTACCACAGACGTATCTTAAACACACGAACAATTATACCATCAAGAAAGACAGCTATAAGTAACGACACATGACCCACGATTCCTAATCCATTTATCGAATACTGGATATTAATCCTCAAAAACAGATAGAAAGATGGGGAATTATGAATTACCCTTGGCTGGGGAGCCCATCGAGTACTTTATTACAGTATTGGTGTCTAAATTTGAATGGTAACATCCTTCTGAAAATAATTCATCCTGCGTGTACCTAATGAATAGCTGTTTTGTGAGACTGTTTATGTACTAAGAGCGTGGATTCAAGTATTCTCTTAACCCCCTTTCAGGCTCCCAAGATGCTGCTTTAGTATTATACATAAATGTGTTTCCTTATCTCATAAATGTATGTATGAATGTACATCCTCAGTCAGGCACATATCCCACTAGCTGGGGATAGCCGACTCATAATTACCTCTCCAAAAATATTTTTCTAAACCAAGTAAGCTCGCTCAAAGCCGACTTCCGTGGTTGACTTTTTTTTATTACATGTTTCTAAACTCCCATGATTGTCGAACGGCTTTCCAAGTGTCCCAGTAAGACTCAGGCGACGTCTGCACGTACACGCAAGGGTTTATTCGACAGTGATGTAAGGCCTAATACACTACACCACCCTGTATATACCATATATTTTTCAGAGGATGGTTACTATCCCAGTCACGCCCTAGACAACCTGGTACTTTAAGCTCGGTTTTTCTTTTTTTCCGGCTAACGAGTGCCATCTACCCTTTCACTGGAGAAGTGGATTTATTACCTGAGCTAATATTTGAGAAAATAAGACATCATTTTCAGATTTCTTGTTGGATTATGTATTATACTGTAATTTTTAGTGGTGTGTGAATAAGGAAAGGGGTCCTTTATTTGTATTGGCTTCATCAATAACATAGTGTTTTCAATTTTATTTCAGGTCCAATGAATGTTAAAAAACATCGTATTATGCCATGGAGCAAGAAAATCTGAAGGAGAGTAACTGGAGTACTTGTTGGACAACAGCGTGGTGATAACTAGTATCACCACTGACCGGCATGTCTGTTCAACAACGAAATGGATGAAGACAATTCACCCGGGCGGCATCAACTAACAATTTTGATGTCCCTGGCATATGGGCTAAAGGTAAGTTGAGTTATGATTATTTATGATGCAATTGTACTGGGATAATTAATATTCCCAAAAGACCAAGAATATGCATTATGTGAGTGCGGGAGTTGTGAATGTCTTGTTTATTTATTTATTGTTATCTTAGTTATATTTATTTTATGTATTTATTTCCTTGATGACTTTTCAGGAATAAAGAAGACACTATCTGCCCTTAGTAGTAGTTTTTAGTTGTTTTTTAATGTAGGTATATATTTTGAATTAATGTAATTTTGGTATGCATTGATAAGATTATTCTTCATTTATACTCTCATTGAATGTCATTGTAAGTTCAGTTTAATTCAACGTTTCTTTTTTGTATTCTTCTTTGGGTTTGCATTGCCTATTGTAATTCTTATACCTCAATTATTTGTTAATGTTAAAATATTCATGTGACTACTTTGAGTTATGTATTAATTATTCATATTTATCTTGTTGTATACTAATTCCATTTATTCTTTTGCAGTTTATTCTCTATTGGCAGTTGTTCCTATAAGTTGCGCAATTTCTTCGTCTTATTATTATTAGTGCCTCTTTCATTTGTTTTATTACTTTTCCATATACTGGTGCAGACGTTTTCTTATAAGTTTCTTTTTAAATTTTTGCATAGATATCTACATATTTCTATATTTATTAAATAGCATAAATACGGCCATAACAAACAAATGTTATGCACATTAAACACTGTTATTTTTCATTTATTACATAGTAGGTTTAAAAATTTCATTTGGAGAAATGCTGGGGAGTATGCAGGGTCTGCGGGCTGGCCCCTGGTGATGTGCCGGCGACCATGCCATCGAAGAGGCTTGAGGAGACACTAATGTTGTGGAGTGTCGTGGCCTTTGGAGTGGAGCAGTTGCGTTGTGGGGTGGTGGAGGGCAGAATGTTGGCTGTGGCAGGTGCAGGGTACTGACTATACAGCACAGGTGGTTGGTTCATATATTGAACCGTCTGCACCTGCTGCAGGGGCTGCTGAACCTGCTGTATGGGGTGCTTCACCTGAATGGGCTGTTGCACCTGGGGAGAAACAGCCGAGAAGGACCTTATGATGTTACTCATGGTATCCTGCTGGTCCGTCTTACCCCGGTATTTCTCCAGCAGGAGCAACATCTCCATTCTGGTCTGGCGCCACATGCTGGGGTCGAGCTGGCTGTACTCCGTTGTAATTGACCCGACGAACTGCTTCCACGAGTCCTCTTCCCTGGTGCATGGCTGAGGGGTCGCGAACTTGTCCACCATCCTGAGGACACCACTGGCCTGTTCCTGGAGCAGTTTGGGGAAAACCAGGAGTGTGATATTAGTGCTTAATATTGTTATTGCATCGAATACTAATACTAATATCAATAAAATATTTATAGATACTGCAGCCACCACCTGAAAATGTCAAGAGGAACATATTATACATCCACTTTATACCTTTCAGTCTACCCTATTTACACTTAACATTTGACTGTAGAAGTTCATTTATTTTACCTGTTTCAGGACAACGAAGCCTGGTCGACCACAATAAAATACCTAAGTTTTATCCATAAACATACACTCCATAATCTAAATATGCTTTAAATATAATATCTGATTTCTACTTACAGTCGTCATGACGGAGGTGGCCTCGTGCATCACGTCGTCTGTGCCGACGCCTACGCTGTGGCTGGCTAGCCCCAGCGGTTGGGCGCGAAGGGCCTGGGACTGCGGCAGCTGCTGCAGCTGCTGCAGCTGCCTCATCCTCCTCCTCCTCCTCCTCCTCGCCCCCATCCTCTTCCTGCCCCGGAGCACTGGCGGCATGGTGGTGTGCCTGCAGACCAAGAATTTTTTTTATTAATTATGTTAAAGTGCATATCTATGTAGTTTTTATTGAGACTTAATACAATATTTAAACAACTCTGTTAGTGTATAATATTCCCACCATGATGTGTCTGTCATAATAAATAACTATTACGAAGGTATGAATTAAATACATTATAAATACTGCTTTTAAGGAAAGGTAACTAAATATTTCATAGGTAACAATATATATTGAAAAAGGCTAACGGGTTCGAGAACAGTACAGCAAATACCACACAAATAGATGAATTAACCATAACCAGAGATGTATCGCAATAGATATAAAGGTATATGCAGAATTATATAGATATATAATTATGTATAAACCCTATATAAACCAAAGAAATAGCAATACTTGAACATACCATTTTACAACCAATGTTCCGGGGTTTGTGCGGACGATGTGGGTGGCCAGGAAGGAGAAGACATTGAGGATCCACCTGTCCCTCTCTGTCACGGTCTTGGTAGCCCCAGAACCGCTCTTGGGGGCAGTCAGCTTGCCGTAGCGTGTCCTCATGGTATCCAGGAAGTGTTTGACCTGATATCCTGTGGAAGAGATGTTTCTTAGTTCACACAAATTAAAATAATTTAATATAAGCATTGGCTACCTGGCTCAGACCAAATAATGTTAAGCATCTGTTTAAAGTGAACGCATGCGTATATCATACAATATTCTAGAGTGAACACGTGGCAATTTGAGACAATTTAACAAATAAAAAACTGAACTTGCACATGCCAATGAATTGTTGCACAATAATGTTATCAACTATGATGGGTGAATCGAGGGAGTGCCCAAACTCCTCACAAAATCTAGTGAACGCATGGGTATATCATAGAATATTCTAGAGTGAACACGCGGCAATATCAGACAATTTAACAAATATTAATAATAATAATAATAGTTCTTAAAGCTAGCGCATGCTAAGCTAGCTAAGGATAGCTCAATAAGGCCGATTAGGCGTATTTCCATTGGGGTCCCGTACTACTACCCCATCCCTTTGCTCATGAGGGATGGTAACGACTCAGTGCTTGTGAAAAATCTTTAATGCGCCGAGCGTGGGCGCGAACCCGGGCCTTCTGGGTGGAAGTCCGAGACGCTAGTCACTACACCAAGCGAGCATATAAATAACTGAACTTGCACACGCCAATGAATTGTTGCACAATAATGTTATAACTATGATTGGGTGAATCGAGGGAGCGCTCCTTCTCCTCACACAATCTAGAGAACGCATGGGTATATCATAGAATATTCTAGAGTGAACACGTGGCAATTTCAGACAATTTAACAAATAAAAACTGAACTTGGACACGCCACTGAATTATTACAGAATCATATATAGACTTACCTGGCAGGGGTGGGGACATACACGATCCCTTCTTGTACAGGCGGTTCTTCTTGGTGCTGTCCTTGTAGTCCCTGCGGGTCTTCTGGTACAGTATAGGATTTTCTTTGTACCACTCCCCCAGATCCAACTCTACATCCTCCTCCAGGAGCACGGCCCCATGGGGGCCTTCTTCGGGTGGGACCGCTTCTTCCCAAGAGTACCAGCCACAGCAGCCACCTGGGTATCAGCCTCGTCAGTATCATCAGCGGATGATGTACTTCGGCTGCTCTTCTGAATCGTCTATGGGTGCGTCGACAACCTGAGATTCGTCGTCCAGGATTACGACAGGCGTGGGTGACACAGGGGCACCCTGCTGCTCTACAGCATCAGGGCGCTCCTGTGTCTCCTCTACTTGTATCACCTCTATCTCGTCATTCACCTGGCTGTCGGTGGTGTCCTGCGAGTCCTTGGGCGTCTTGCCCTTGGTGGTGAGGGCTCGCCTTTTCTTGGGCTCAAACTTTGCTGGCATGACGAAGGAGCTTGTGGAGGCAGGAGCTTATGCGAGGTGGTGAGTTGTTGCTGGGGTGACGGCGGTTGGGAAGTGAGACCGGACCACACGTTGCTCCCCCTTTTATGGACGCCCGGAGGCGGGACCAGGCTGGGTGCGCACGGCGTGGTCACATGACGCGACTTTGCCACATCGCCGTCTAAACTTTCAAATTATTTGATTGTAGACCACTCCCGTCTGCGGGCGTCTAGGCTGCGCATAGACGCCACCAGACTGCTCATAGATGCCACCAGACTGCGTCTATGCGCAGACAAGTCCCGTGAGTGTCCCGTCCTATCCCGTTTTTTGGCGGTTGGCCCGTCCTGAGGGGTTTGTTTTTGGCATACCAAAAATGTTCGCCGCCTTCGCTGCCCCGGCCCGTGTTGTGGCATCACTGTACATTCATGAATCGACCATATGCGTTTATGTCGGTGTCCTTGGACGTTTGCATATGAATTCAGTGTTCGGGGAAGGACGGGAGCTCAGGATAGGTATGTATGAACCGAGCTTAAGTACCTCCATATCCACCGGGTAAATCTTCTATAGGCTAAATGTCGCACAGTTCTGAAGAGAAAGACAGACAAATTATAGTTTTAGTTTTGGGTAGCACTGGTACCATTTTTGAAATTGATAACACTGGTTAAGTACTAAGTACCAGTAATAGCTATAGATTAAAACATACAGTATATACTGACAAACTACAGTTACAGTAACCTGCAAAAACTAATTGGCCCACAAGAGGCAAATCCATTTCACATTCCCCAAGACCCCAACCTTCTTTGTAACACGACAACCACCACATGTTACTTTTCCTTGCACTTAACCAATTTACTACTGTAACTTCCATGTTGTGGAAGGGACATTGTGGCACGGGCAAAGGAAGTATGTCTTGACAAAGTAGCCTGGAGACGTTTCTGTCATGGCCATCATTTAGCGGGGGTTTCCCAGTGGGAAACAAGGCGTCGGAGATGATGACGATGACTACTGTAACTACCGGTACCGTAGAACACACCCTAGCCATAACTTACAATAACAATGCCTTGCTTATCATCACACCTTGAAAGTGTAAGGGAGGCACTGTGGATCGAGGATGAACAGAATTAATTGATTTGGATGTTTGTTATGGTAAACTTATGTAATGTTCCAAAGTTGATCAGTATGCATATGCATGGAGTCTTGAAAGAAATGCAAGAGTAGTAGTGGATGTCGAATTTCAGAATACACTTATTGAGGGAAGGAAGCGAGTGGAAATTACCTACCATAATACAGTACTATATTAAATTTTACTGATGATACAGTCCTGATGAATGACAGTAAGTGAGATATGTAGGTCTTAGTAAGTTTGGAGCTCAGTGTGAAGAACAGAACTTGGTGGTCGATGTGATAATGAGTAAGGTTATAGTAATTTTGAGAAATTCTGTTTACAAAGTGTGAAAGGAAGTTGACCAAATGCTGAGCAGTAATACTGTACATTGTGTGAATGCCAAGAGTTGTTTAGTACAAGAGTATCACAAGGTTGGCCTTTGACTAAGGAATATATACTGTACAAGGGCTAAAGTCTCATCAAATCTACAGTTATACTACCCCTATTGTGTCGCTATTCTGTTGGTACTAATAGGTTAATATCATTAGTAGTAGACTTAGTATGGTTTGATGATACGCAGAAATGTATATTAGACTTGAAATAGATACATTGAAGTAGGCCTATTACAAACCTTCGGCAAAGTGAGACTCGTCCGCCGCGGTTTCTTCGTCCGAGGTTTCTTTACCTACGTGTACAATTGGTTGGGCCGCGGCGTACTTGTTTTATTGCCCCCTGCTGTCAATATATATGATGATGACAATAAGTCATGAGGGGGGGGGGGGGGGGGGGGCGAAAACGTTTTTTCAGAGGCTTGTAATTACTTCCAAACACTATAGTTATAATGATGAAAATGAACACAGAAAACTATATAAATCCATGGTAAAATTAATGACATTACCATAGGCCTAATATAAAAAACAAAATCAGTTTCCGTGTCTGCTGAACCATCCAAACACATGCTAAAATAGGCGTTTTGAAGGGGGGAGGTGTGGGGGGTTAGTGGGAGAGGGGCAGTATAACTGTAGATTTACCTTGTTGGTATCTATAAAAAGACCAAATTCCCAATCAAACAATAGGCTAGGTCTAGGCCTGCTCACAATATGAATGACACCAATTCCCATTTGAAAAACGAATTTGTGAACTCAATTTATAAATCCATAGCCTACAGCCTAAGTTGCAAGTGCAAATTGACCATAGAGTGTTAAATGAGTGGAACGCACTGCACCAGTATGTAGTCGATTCCGAATCAGTAAGGAATTTTTAAAGTAATCATGATAAAGCATGGGGAAGACAAGATTTGAAGTTTGATTACAAAGCAAAAATACAGAATAGTAAAAATGTTGCGTCTGCTACCGCCGCCGCCAACACCATGAACGACCGCAGCAGTGCAAGTACTGGCACTAAGCTGGATACACAGGCCTAGTTTGCCTTTTTCCAGAGGATCTACTGTAAGAAACTGTAAGATATTTGCAATGCGTAAAGGTAGGCAAATGTTAGACAAAGTCACAAACTTACCATTCATTGAGAGGAATGTTCTGAGGAATTTTGTTGTCTAATGAAGAATCGCTGGCTTCTCCTTCCTCCTCTTGAGCTGAATCATCTCTAATTCTCTATCCCTGTCGACTAATTGTTCAAAGGCAAAAGGTTCAACATTCCGAGGAGGAGGTAAGCTACATCAGGATCACCCGCTTCGTCGCCAGAACTCGAGGAATCGTTATTATCCATTACGAGAGTAGCCTAAAGCACAGTGTTATTGTTTGATCCAGGTGCCATTGACGTGATCACAGTGTGCGCCAATCGGAGTACCGGAAAAATAGTTGTCGGTTTGCTTTCGGCCGATTTTATTGTTCACATTTTTTGTTATAGAATATAATCGAACTATAGGTACTTACTATAATTGTAGTGTACTATACTTAACTAATTTGTTATTCTTGCCTCCGTAATTCACCTTTAACTGTCATACTGCCAGACGATAAGATATGAACCAACCAACTGGCAATATTTCTGCCTGGACACAAATCAATAAAAGTATCATCCCGCTAATACACCGTTTCGAATACACACATTGTTATTACTAATACCATTAAGCAGCTTTTCCTAGGACCTTCCTCTTTTTTAGTTAGCATTAAAAAAAACTAATTAACAAGTTGTTCATATTTTGATCGTCAGTATAATTTGCAAGCATGGCAAGTGATTGCAGATACTAATATCTTGTCATCATTCTGTTTATCACAGGGCAGAACATTGGCTCTAAAATACTTTATTATTGTTTGTATGTAAAGTTATAAAAAACAAAATACAAATTCAACCATGCGACTTAGATTATTGTTCTACATGATAGACACACCTTAGGATGGGTGTTGTCTAAAATTAATACAAAATATATTATCAGTAGGTTCAGGGATATTTCGTAGCGAGGCCGGTCTATAATTATGATCTGTGCCCCATGACTATTCTTTCCTCTCACTTAATTAAAATTAATTAATTAATTAAACATTAGGCTACCATAGTGCGGTGGGAATATGAACATGATTAAGTATTCGAGAATAGATAATAAGTCGTAGGCGTGTGCATTCACCTTTAACCGTCTTGGTGGTATAATGGTTAAGGTGTCTAAAAATCTGTGTGATAACCCGGGTTCGAATCATGGTGGATCACATATATGCTTTCATTAATTTCATTGGAGGTGTTTGGTGTTGTGTGAAATTAATAAAACAACATTTTACAGTGGGTTCAGGGATATTTCATAGCGAGGCCGTTCTATACACTTAAACATTAGGCTACCATAGTGCGGTGGGAATATGAACATGATTAGATTAATATCCAGTATTTGAGAATGGATAATAAGTCGTAGGCGTGTGCATAAACCTTTAACCGTCTTGGTGATGTATTGGTTAATAAGATACCACGAAAAAGGAAAGACCACCAAATAGAAGAGACCGAAACAGTAGAAGGAGAAGGAGAAACAAGCAAGAGAAAGGAACGAAAAGAACAGAGGAAAGAAAAGACAAAGACGGGGACACCAACATCCACCACAACACCACGAGGATCTACAACAGGAGCAAAGATTAAGAATAGAAGAATCTCTGTGAAGGACATCCAGAAGAAGGAATCTCCACCCACGCCGGGCAAGACAATTCGCCCCACAACATCCCCGGGATGGCTTCAGAGATGGGGTCGTTTCGGGCCATGAGTGAGCACCGTGCCTCATGTGAAGGCAAGATGGCAGGTGCTCGTTGTACTCTACGTGCTTCTCATGTCTCACTCCCTAGACTGGAACAAGACCTCACGGGCTTCACTGTTCATTGTAAAGCGGTGAATGTTAAGGCTCTCAGCCTATGCCCGAGAGGAAGTAAGTTGGAATATAGAAAAAAAAAAAAAAAAAAAAAAAAACATTGATGAAGTACCTTTACAGTTAAGATGTATTTTGATATAAGCACTACCACATCACTTAGTAAATTGATTTAAAAAGAAGATATCTTGACCATCAGAACCAGAAGGTTCTATCGACCTCTCTAGGGATACCTTGTCATGCCCTTACCATCCTATAGGTTAGGAAGTACCCCTCGCAGTAATCCTCAATACCAGGTCAGGATAATTTAGGAGAGTTAAGCAATTTTAAGGCTTCTTGAGTACTGGCATCCCACCTTTGGAAGTCTTAAAATTAAACCTCTATTCAGTTGGACCTACGGCACCACCGAAAGTTCAATATACTGTCTGTGAGATAAAAACAAATCCTATTTTAGGGATCTTTGTTAGACGAGGCACAACCCGGCTAACATAGAGACTCTTGATAGGCGGTGTCTACTAAAAGTATAGTAGTGAAGTGAACGGCCTCACCTCATTATTATTATTCAGTTACCGAAACTGTGGCCTGTTACAGGAAATTTTGTTACCACTGGCACCACCAGTGATTAACATAGCTACTGTTACTGGTATAAAGCTTTCCTTAACTTAGGAAGAAGGACCTACGGCATCTCCGCTCCTTCCTACTTAGCTAAAGGTTAGTCCACAAGCACCCTCTCTAAAAGAAGTTGAGGTGTACGGCACCACCGTCCTCAATATTCTCTAGAGTGAAAAGTGCTAAAGTCCTGCTCCAGGAACTTTGTTACTAATGGCACCACCAGTATCTAACATTGTCCCTTTTGTTAGGTCCCACTTTCCCTAGTAAAATTGGAGACTCCGGCACCACCGGCCTCTCTATTATTACTCTTGGAAGTGAACACTGTACTAAAGTGTCCTTGTAGAGGAACTTTGTTAATACTGGCCTCCCAGTACCAAATATTGCCTTCTCTGCTAGGTTACACTTTCTCTAGTAAGAGTTGAGAGACTCAGGCACCACCGACCTCTCTACCCATTACTATTGGAAGTGAACACTACCACTTTTCACAGGTAGTCTCAAAACCTCTGAGACCGCTGTGAGAGAAAAGGGCTTGGCGAGATACCCTCAAGGGGATTCTGCAGATACAAGTCCTAGGCGCACTGAGTCTGTGGCCTCCCATTAGACTGTGTAACTAAAAGGTTTCAACACCGCCCTGGGTCCCCCGAACCTCTTAAAACGGTCAGGACAGTCAGTAAGAGTACTTGTACAAACTTACTGCGTTAGTCTGATGTGGTGCCATATACGTTCTTACCAAGGCACGATATTCAAGACCCTATTTCAAGAGAACCTTAACAGGACTTCATCAACGGTTGATATACAGGTCAGGATAGTCGAGTATTCTCCAAACCTCTGAAATACTCGCGTTAGTCTGGTATGGTGCCCAACTGTAATTGCCAGACAATTACTATATGTTACGGAGCCATACTAAAAGACCCCAAGCCCATCAACCCATCTGTAACTATCTTCACACAGCCGGCCAACCTGGACGGCCACGGAGGAACAGAAGACGACAGCCAGCAAACACCAGAATCATCGTGGAGAAGAAGATAGAAAAGAGTCAAAAGACGTCTAAGTCGATGCCAGAAAAAGAGAGAAAGTGTCTAAGTGTAACCTACTAAGTGCTTGTAATATAAACATAGTCCCCCAAGTGACTCTGAAAAAAAAATCCAAGTTCGAGGGTAAAATAAACAGAGTCCAATCAAGTGTTAAAATATAACAAATCGAAAATCGTGCTACTATTCGGAAATTAAAGAAAATAATTACTTTAGCTAACGCTGCCTAATCTAATGAAGCATTCTCAACTATTAAAGGTGATTTTTGAATTTAACATATTTAAACCAGTTTTCCAGCTAAGCGACTCTGCCATTATTTCGACCAAGTGAAAATAAATAGTCCTGTAAAGTGTTAAAAACATCATAAATCCGTAATAGTGTTATTACTAAGAATTTAGATACACTGATTCCAGTTATCAATGTTTTATGAGCTACTGAAGTGTTTCTGATCAGTAGAAGTGATTTCCGAATTTATTCCATTTAAGCCGATTTTTATGCTAAGCGACTCTGCCATTATTTCGACCAACTGCAAATATATTTAGAGTCCACCAGCGACTCTGCCATTATTCCAAAACGAAGGATATATTACAATGTCCAATTTCAGTGGGTTTTGAACTTACTCTCGTACCAGTGCGCATGGTAAATAACCCAAGATACATATAGTGATACAAGTAACTCTCTTTTATAAATAACATCGCAAGTCTAATTCTTTACAAGTACAGTGAAATATTATAGCTGAAGATATTACTTGTAACTCCATTCGATCGTAAATAGTGAACACGATTCCAGATAAAAGGAATATAGTAAGCTGTGCTAAATACCTGAACTCTATCCAGATCCGCTACTGTGCTCGGGGATAGAAACTATTTTAAGTACTATTCATTGATTGTGTTTTTAAGTTTACCTTCATACTCCATGTGTATTTAGTGATTAAGGGAATAAATCTGTATTTTAAAACTATATTTTGGCGATATATGTATCCTCTGTTGTCTTTAGTATATGTATTTGTATGAACTCGGAAGTCCCAGTCTAGAAAACTCACCTGTATCAATCGTTAATCCTGTAGAAAATCAGGGCATAACAGTTAATGAGTCTAAAAATCTGTGTGTGATAACCCGGGTACGAATCCTGGTGGATCACATATATGCTTTCATTAATTTAATTGGAGGTGTTTGGTGTTGTGTGGAAATTAATAACAAATAGATTATCAGTAGGTTCAGGGATATTTCATAGCGAGGTCGTTCTATACACTTAAACATTAGGCTACCATAGTGCGGTGGGAATATGAACAGGATTAGAATAATATCCAGTATTCGAGAATGGATAATAAGTCGTAGGCGTGTGCATAAACCTTTAACCGTCTTGGTGGTGTAATGGTTAAGGTGTCTAAAAATCGGTGTGTGATAACTCGGGTTCGAATCCTGGTGGATCACATATTATATGCTTTCATTAATTTCATTGGAGGTGTTTATTGTTGTGTGAAATTAATACAAAATAGATTATCAGTAGGTTCATGGATATTTCGTAGCGAGGCCGGTCTATATGATCTGTGCACCATGAATATTCTTTCCTCTCACTTAAACATTATAGTAGAGTCATTTTCAGAGCTTCCGTGACCGTGTTTAGGATACCAAAGTTTCTCAGTGAATTTAACAAGGGCAACTGATGCTAAAAAAAATAAGCCCCCATACACCTCACCAAAATGACGGGAAAGTTGTTATTTTAGACGTTTTTCAAAATGGCCGCCGCCGTCATCTTAAAAAATTGATAAAGTTCTATTTCTTGAAGTGAATGGCCAAAAATGACAATTTTGGTGTCTGTTCCCACTAATTTTGGTGTCAGAAGATCAATGGCATGGCATAATTAACAAATAATTAATAAATAATTACCAAATAATTAAGAAAATAAGAAAATAATTAAGAAAATCAATGGGATGGCATAATTCATGATTTAGAGTCCCATTAACCTCAACATCTAAGACAAATATGATGTTAAATCCACTGAGAAACTTTGGTATCCTAAACACGGTCACGGATCCTCTGAAACTTACTCAAATAATATAATATATAATTTAAAATGTAAACCAAGAATGTTGACTGATCAATTCCTTCTTTTTCAGGTTTGTTGCATCGAATTTGGCGTGAAGAATCATAAGCATGGAACGTAGAAGAGTTAGTGATGTGCCTGACCCAGGACCTGGATTAAAATGCATATTATGTCAACATCCCTGTATAGCTGATGATAGTACGGACAAGACATCTGATACAAAGTGGGAGAATCTAAGAAGCAAGTGTTTTCGGTGGAAGGAACTTGATAAATTTCAGCATGCCTATGCAGCAGTGGAGTGGGACAAGGGGCCTAAAGGCCTGTACATGCATAGTAAATGTTACACCCAGATCAGTAGTAATCGCTATATTCAGCAAGCACAGAATCGTAAACGGAAATCTGAACAGGAAGAAGTTCAAGCATCAACTTCAAGTCAACAACTCCCAGGAAATGTGCCTAAAAAGCTTCGTTCTAGTACTGGAGTGGTTCATGATAAGAATCTCTGTGTGTGGTGTATGAAAGGACCACAAAAAACCAGTAATCCTGGCAAGTCCAAACTTTTGCTGCTGTCAACAGTAGACGCATGGAACCGGTTCAAGTTGCATACAGTTTGTCTGTCAGATGAGCCTATAAGAGAAAGATTGAATACCCTACTTGCATCTATCCCAGACAGTCGAACGGCGTTTGGATTGGAAATTCGTTATCATCGTGAATGTTGGCGCAATTATGTCAGCAACCCTCTGAAGGAGTCTTTTCCTGATGAAAAAACAGAACATCTGCAACATGTTATTCTTCGAGAGGCCCAAAATATCTTCTTTCATCATGTCCGTCAAGTTATCTTTGAAGATCATGAAATCCGTACACTGCAAGGTCTTGTAAAGGATTACAAAGGCATTACTTCAAATTATGGTTACTATTCCACAGCAAAGTCCAGTTTCGTGAAGGAAATTCTGATCAAGGAATTTGGAGATGACATAGCATTTCATGAACGAGGTCAGAAGAATGTGAGTGAACTGGTATATGATGCAAGAGCTCTGCAGGTTCATATCTTGAGGCTGCAAAATCCTCTCTAGGTGTAAGTGACGATCAGCTGGTGAAGAATGTAGCTGGGCGACTCAGAGATCAGATCATCAAAACAAAAACTGTTCCTTGGCCTCCATACATACATGAGCTAGAAGAATATGAAGACCTGAATTATCTCCTCTTGAAGCTCATCACATGGTTAAAGCACCCCACAAAGTCTGAAGTCGATGACAAGCCCCAAGTCAGATCAATTGCATCTATTTTGACCAGCTACATCACTGGAAGACGTACTGCATTTGAGACAAACCTCGGTGTACTGCTACATGGTATGACAAAGAGCAGAGAAATGGTAGACATATTACATAAGGATGGCCTGGGAATCAGTTACAATGATGTGCTTTTGCTTAGAGATTTCTGGGCAGTTACTGACCTGAAGAATTCAACTGAGTGTCCTTTTGAACTTTCTGAAGGAACACCGGCAATATGTATAGTCGACAACGATGACTTCAAAAGTGACACTTTGACTGGAAGTGGCCAATCACATCGTACAAATGTCATGTTTGTTCAGCCAGACCTACCTAAGCTAAATCTACCTACCCTAGATGATGATAGACCAGTTGCAAATAGCACCTTGCCTTCGTACCTCTCTGATAGCCTCAAAGAACTTGGGAGCCAGATGCAAAGAATTGAACCATACAAAACAGTCAAGCGTGGTGAACCACCCATCAGACCAAGGATAACGGATGAACAACATCTGGACACAGTTCCTGAATAGACATTCGAATGCAGAATGTGTTATCTTGGTTAATGACTCGTACGAGCAAGACTTCTCCATCAAAGATAGTGAACGACAACACCGTCAAAAAAATCAGTCCATTTGCAATGTGTTTATGAAGTCAGAGGACAAATTTCCTTCTAATAGAGACTTTCATGCTCTTCTTGGTAAGCCAGAGAATAAAGTTCGCCTTCAAGCATTTATCAAGGCTGCTTTCAAAAGAAAGGTATCTACAACCACTATTCAGCTCATACACTGTGTTGTTGGCAAACCAGCAAGGAATCTCACCACAGATGAAGTTTTGGAGAATCTCACATACGCCCATGCAGAAGCAGACACAGCTCTGTTCACTCTTTATGGTAAGCTGCGGTCAGAAGGGTATACAGAAGCAGTTGTCATAGACACTGAAGATAATGATAACTACGTTCAGGCAGCCTATGTGGCTCGGCAAATATCAGGACTCTTGTGCTTGAAACGCAAATCTCAGCTGATAAATGCTCGGTGTTTGTGTAGTGAGGCAATGGCGGAGTCTTTGATCCCACTTTATGTTCTTACCGGACGCGACCATAACTCCGGCTTTTATGGAATAGGCAAGAAAACTATTGTTGACCGTGTAGAAAAATCATCAGAAGCTCGCAACCTCCTTAAAAGTTGTGGCACAATCATCCCAGTCACACAGGAAATCATCAATGACTTACAGAAATTTGTTATCCGGTACATCTATTGTGACACCAAACACAAGACCCTAGCAGAGGTGAGAGCAGCAAAGTGGTCAGTACTCAGAAAAGAAGATTATCAGACTGGTACCTGATTCTGACAGTCTACGACCACACTTAGAGTGCACCAATTACCTCACATATCTGCAGAAGAATTTCCAGCTTCAGAATCATCCATCACCAATTGGCCATGGATGGCACCTTGTAAATGGCTTATGCGTCCCAGTACGCTATACCCAACCTGCACTTCCATCATTCCTGGATCTTCTAAAAACTCCAAGTCATCCACAAATGGAGAGCAGCGATGATGACAGCGGAAGTGATTCTGACAGTTGTGCATCATATTTGTCCTGCAGTGATAGTGCATCTTAATGCAGTAGGTCTCATGTTTTATTAATTTAGGATACCAAAGTTTCTCAGTGGATTTAACAACATCATATTTGTCTTAGATGTTGAGGTTAATGGGACTCTAAATCATGAATTATGCCATCCCATTGATTTCTTAATTATTTTCTTATTTACTTAATTATTTGGTAATTATTTATTAATTATTTTTTAATTGTGCCATGCCATTGATCTTCTGACACCAAAATTTGTGGAAATAGACACCAAAATTGTCATTTTTGGCCATTCACTTCAAGAAATAGAACTTTATCAATTTTTTAAGATGACGGCGGCGGCCATTTTGAAAAACGTCTAAAATAACAACTTTCCCGTCATTTTGGTGAGGTGTATGGGGGCTTATTTTGTTTAGTATCAGTTGCCCTTGTTAAATTCACTGAGAAACTTTGGTATCCTAAACACGGTCACGGAAGCTCTGAAAATGACTCTACTATTAGGCTACCATAGTGCGCTGGGAATATGAACATGATTAGATTATTATTCAGTATTCGAGAATGGATAATAAGTCGTAGGCGTGTGGATAAACCTTACACCGTCTTGGTGGCGTAATGGTTAGGGTGTCTAAAAATCTTTGTGTGATAACCCGGGTTCGAATCCTGGTGGATCACATAATATTATATGCTTTAATTAATTTCATTGGAGGTGTTTGG
Organism: Paralithodes platypus; assembly: GCA_032716605.1. NCBI lineage: Eukaryota > Metazoa > Arthropoda > Malacostraca > Decapoda > Lithodidae > Paralithodes > Paralithodes platypus. Next base: position 10,227,870 of record CM064492.1, on the reverse strand, counting down.
TGTTGCGTGGAATTGATAAAAAATAGATATACCCTCATTAGCCCTCTCTTCAACACAATAGATATACCCTCATTAGCCCTCTCTTCAACACAATAGATATACCCTAATTAGCCCTCTCTTCAAAACAATAGATATACCCTCATTAGCCCTCTCTTCAACACAATAGATATACCCTCATTAGCCCTCTCTTCAACACAATAGATATACCCTCATTAGCCCTCTCTTCAACACAATAGATATACCCTCATTAGCCCTCTCTTCAACACAATAGATATACCCTCATTAGCCCTCTCTTCAACACAATAGATATACCCTCATTAGCCCTTTCTTCAACACAATAAATATACCCTCATTAGCCCTCTCTTCAACACAATAGATATACCCTCATTAGCCCTCTCTTCAACACAATAGATATACCCTCATTAGCCCTCTCTTCAACCCAATAGATATACCCTCATTAGCCCTCTCTTCAACACAATAGATATACCCTCATTAGCCCTCTCTTCAACACAATAGATATACCCTCATTAGCCCTCTCTTCAACACAATAGATATACCCTCATTAGCCCTCTCTTCAACACAATAGATATACCCTCATTAGCCCTCTCTTCAACACAATAGATATACCCTCATTAGCCCTCTCTTCAACACAATATATATACCCTCATTAGCCCTCTCTTCAATACAATAGATATACCCTCATTAGCCCTCTCTTCAACACAATAGATATACCCTCATTAGCCCTCTCTTCAACACAATAGATATACCCTCATTAGCCCTCTCTTCAACACAATAGATATACCCTCATTAGCCCTCTCTTCAACACAATAGATATACCCTCATTAGCCCTCTCTTCAACACAATAGATATACCCTCATTAGCCCTCTCTTCAACACAATAGATATACCCTCATTAGCCCTCTCTTCAACACAATATATATACCCTCATTAGCCCTCTCTTCAACACAATAGATATACCCTAATTAGCCCTCTGTTCAACACAATAGATATACCCTCATTAGCCCTCTCTTCAACACAATAGATATACCCTCATTAGCCCTCTCTTCAACACAAGCTACAGAGTCAACAGAATGATTTATTCTATTTATGGACAGTATATCAACTTTAGGTAGCATTAATTCCTGTAACAATATTGTGGTAAACTATCAATGGAAGTTAAATATTACAAAGCTATAATGAATCAAATCAAATCAATCTAAATGAAAACTACTCCATATCTAAATTGAATTCAATCTGAAACAAGCTAATTTATATCCAAAGGTCTCACATAATAAATGTATATATAGGGTAAGGTTATAAAGGTTAATATTAGCCAGGAATTAACTCGCCATTAGTTCCACGTGGCAATGAGGCAAGGGAGAACGTTTTACCCAATATGGCGGACAACGGGGAACGAGACTTCGGTCCCGAAACTCGAGTCAAGTTAAAGAAAGAATAAATGATTACATGGGAATGGACATGAATATTATGCTTATCTGTCTGTCAGTCATGGCGTCGATGAGAGCGTCGTGATGGTGTAGCTGTTTGTATTGCTGTCAGTGTATTGTGATTAGAGGCTCAAAAGCACGATCAACTGAGGGCGGAAAATAGATGTTAACTGGTTGGTGTTCGTGAAGGCTCTGGTGTTCCTCAAAGGCACACCTTGCTGCCTTGGCAAACGCCAGGAGCCCAAATTATCGTACCGCATCTAGGTTGCTCTATACGATAAATTATATTAATATATACAATCTACTCGTCCTAAGTCGTGCTGCAGGAGCGACCGTGACGTCACAGAGACATACGGGATCACAAAAGAGTCATAGCCTATCGTATTTACGATAAATATTATATCATAATTATTCTAAGATTCAGGTTCTAACTGTGTGTATGTTATTTATAAGTGCATTACAGTTATATGAAGCAATACTAACCGTTTCCTATAAATATTGGTGTATAAAACATTGTTTTGGTCAGCAATCGGGTTGACATAATTGTTCTCTATCTTCAATGGCAATTATTAGTTTAAAAGATTTAAAATCCCTGTGTGTGCACTGTGATTCTAACTCTACACATTTGATGACATTAAGATTTAATTTATCTGTTATGAATTAAATCATACAATTCAAATCATACTCCATATCAACGTTCCCAATATAAATATTTGCTGTTCTGCAAGTTTCTTTAAACTTACTGTTGTTGACTTTTTTTGTACTTCTTACACCTAGGGTCTACGTTGTCTCGGGTCTTGCTTAGCATTTCAATCATAATTAGTTATTCTAGTTTGAGAGGGAACTCTTGCTTGTAGTTGCTTGTAGTTGTCGTTTTCTTTTGACCAACTTGAATCCCTCAACACCGACAACAGTGATGCCGACTCTTGTTCTCCGCTCATCAGTGACAGTGTTGCCAACTGACAGTTTTCCATCATCAGCGCCAGCTCTCAGACTTCGATTATCAGCGGCAGACTTGCCAGTTCTCTGTCCTTCATCATCAGCAACAATGTTGGCAACTCTAAATCCTTCATTAGCTCCTGTAGTGCCAACCCTCAATAATTCTCCAGCAGCATTCCCAGCACTCAATCTTGAATTTCTGCTATTCCTATCTCGAATTCTTGAACTAGTGTCTTGTTGTTGTTCTTAACGAACTCCTTCATTTTGATGTTTGTTTACTCAAAACTTTGAAATCGCTCTTGTAGCTGACGGATTACATTGGTGATGTGGCGTAGTGAAACTGGTAGTTAAGTCAACGTTACTGATTTCATTCCCTGTACACAATACATCTCTGTAGCTCGGTAGGATAAGAGGAGAGGCACTACACAACACATCTCTGTAGCTCAGTAGCATAAGAGGAGAGGCACTACACAACACATATCTGTAGCTCAGTAGCATAAGAGGAGAGGCACTATACAGCACATCTCTGTAGCTCAGTAGCATAAGAGGAGAGGCACTATACAACACATCTCTGTAGCTCAGTAGCATAAGAGGAGAGGCACTACACAACACATATCTGTAGCTCAGTAGCATAAGAGGAGAGGCACTACACAACACATCTCTGTAGCTCAGTAGCATAAGAGGAGAGGCACTACACAACACATCTCTGTAGCTCAGTAGCATACGAGGAGAGGGACTACACAACACATCTCTGTAGCTCAGTAGCATAAGAGGAGAGGCACTACACAACACATCTCTGTAGCTCAGTAGCATAAGAGGAAAAGCACTACACAACACATCTCTGTAGCTCAGTAGCATAAGAGGAGAGGCACTAAACAACACATCTCTGTAGCTCAGTAGCATAAGAGGAGAAGCACTACACAACACATCTCTGTAGCTCAGTAGCATAAGAGGAGAGGCACTACACAACACATCTCTGTAGCTCAGTAGCATAAGAGGAGAAGCACTACACAACACATCTCTGTAGCTCAGTAGCATAAGAGGAGAGGCACTACACAACACATCTCTGTAGCTCAGTAGCATAAGAGGAGAGGCACTACACAACACATCTCTGTAGCTCAGTAGCATAAGAGGAGAGGCACTATACAACACATATCTGTAACTCAGTAGCATAAGAGGAGAGGCACTACACAACACATCTCTGTAGCTCAGTAGCATAAGAGGAGAGGCACTACACAACACATCTCTGTAGCTCAGTAGCATAAGAGAAGAGGCAATACACAACACATCTCTGTAGCTCAGTAGCATAAGAGGAGAGGCACTATACAACACATATCTGTAACTCAGTAGCATAAGAGGAGAGGCACTACACAACACATCTCTGTAGCTCAGTAGCATAAGAGGAGAGGCACTACACAACACATCTCTGTAGCTCAGTAGCATAAGAAGAGAGGCACTACACAACACATCTCTGTAGCTCAGTAGCATAAGAGGAGAGGCACTATACAACACATATCTGTAACTCAGTAGCATAAGAGGAGAGGCACTACACAACACATCTCTGTAGCTCAGTAGCATAAGATGAGAGGCACTATACAACACATCTCTGTAGCTCAGTAGCATAAGAGGAGAGGCACTACACAACACATCTCTGTAGTCAAGGGAGGCACTACACACACATCTCTGTAGATCAGTAGCATAAGAGGAGAGGCACTACACAACACATCTCTGTAGCTCAGTAGCATAAGAGGAGAGGCACTACACAACACATCTCTGTAGCTCAGTAGCATAAGAGGAGAGGCACTACACAACACATCTCTTTAGCTCAGTAGCATAAGAGGAGAGGCACTATACAACACATCTCTGTAACTCAGTAGCATAAGAGGAGAGGCAATACACAACACATCTCTGTAGCTCAGTAGCATAAGAGGAGAGGCACTACACAATTCGCCATAGGTCAAACTTGATTTGGTACTGTCCTCGAGAAGCTTATCAATATATGTTCAACTATAATACTGTCTCTCTTAACTACTTCGAACATGTCTTTCTGTTTACATTGATTCAAAAGTCCCTTTAATTTTAATATTTCTTCCTTTATATATAATTATTCTTCCATAAATCTAACACTGTTCATCCTCGTGTCCTTTTTTAAGGAAAGGCATCATGGCCAATCGAGGCAGCTTAATTCCTTCATCATCGCACGTTTAAAGCAGATATACAATATTACCGAAGTTCTACAGAGATGTGTTGTGTTGTGCCGCTCCTCTTATGCCACGGAGATGGGTTGTGTAGTGCCTCTCCTCATATTTTACCGAGCTACAGAGATGTGTTGTGAAGTGCCTCTCCTCATATTTTACCGAGCTACAGAGATGTGTTGTGTAGTGCCTCTCCTCATATTATACCGAGCTACAGAGATGTGTTGTGTACTGCCTCTCCTCATATTATACCGAGCTACAGAGATGTGTTGCGTACTGCCTCTCCTCATATTATACCGAGCTACAGAGATGTGTTGTGTACTGCCTCTCCTCATATTTTACCGAGCTACAGAGATGTGTTGTGTACTGCCTCTCCTCATATTATACCGAGCTACAGAGATGTGTTGTGTACTGCCTCTCCTCATATTTTACCGAGCTACAGAGATGTGTTGTGTACTGCCTCTCCTCATATTATACCGAGCTACAGAGATGTGTTGTGTAGTGCCTCTCCTCATATTTTACTGAGCTACAGAGATGTGTTGTGTACTGCCTCTCCTCATATTTTACCGAGCTACAGAGATGTGTTGTGTACTGCCTCTCCTCATATTTTACCGAGCTACAGAGATGTGTTGTGTACTGCCTCTCCTCATATTATACCGAGCTACAGATATGTGTTGTGTACTGCCTCTCCTCATATTTTACTGAGCTACAGAGATGTGTTGTGTACTGCCTCTCCTCATATTATACCGAGCTACAGATATGTGTTGTGTACTGCCTCTCCTCATATTATACCGAGCTACAGAGATGTGTTGTGTACTGCCTCTCCTCATATTATACCGAGCTACAGATATGTGTTGTGTACTGCCTCTCCTCATATTATACCGAGCTACAGAGATGTGTTGTGTACTGCCTCTCCTCATATTTTACTGAGCTACAGAGATGTGTTGTGTAGTGCCTCTCCTCATATTTTACCGAGCTACAGAGATGTGTTGTGTAGTGCCTCTCCTCATATTTTACCGAACTACAGAGATGTGTTGTGTAGTGCCTCTCCTCATATTTTACTGAGCTACAGAGATGTGTTGTGTACTGCCTCTCCTCATATTTTACCGAGCTACAGAGATGTGTTGTGTACTGCCTCTCCTCATATTTTACCGAACTACAGAGATGTGTTGTGTACTGCCTCTCCTCATATTATACCGAGCTACAGAGATGTGTTGTGTACTGCCTCTCCTCATATTATACCGAGCTACAGAGATGTGGTGTGTAGTGCCTCTCCTCATATTTTACCGAGCTACAGAGATGTGTTGTGTACTGCCTCTCCTCATATTTTACCGAGCTACAGAGATGTGTTGTGTACTGCCTCTCCTCATATTTTACCGAGCTACAGAGATGTGTTGTGTACTGCCTCTCCTCATATTTTACCGAACTACAGAGATGTGTTGTGTACTGCCTCTCCTCATATTATACCGAGCTACAGAGATGTGTTGTGTACTGCCTCTCCTCATATTATACCGAGCTACAGAGATGTGTTGTGTAGTGCCTCTCCTCATATTTTACCGAGCTACAGAGATGTGTTGTGTACTGCCTCTCCTCATATTTTACCGAGCTACAGAGATGTGTTGTGTACTGCCTCTCCTCATATTTTACCGAGCTACAGAGATGTGTTGTGTACTGCCTCTCCTCATATTATACCGAGCTACAGAGATGTGTTGTGTACTGCCTCTCCTCATATTTTACCGAGCTACAGATATGTGTTGTGTACTGCCTCTCCTCATATTTTACCGAGCTACAGATATGTGTTGTGTACTGCCTCTCCTCATATTTTACCGAACTACAGAGATGTGTTGTGTACGGCCTCTCACTTATGTTACCGAGCTACAGAGATGTGTTGTGTACAGGGAATAAAATCAGTCACTTTGACTTAACTACCAGTTTCACTACACCACATCACCAATGGATTCAGTCAGCTAGAAGAGCGATTTCAATGTTTCTCTTGGGACTAATTAAGTCAGTTAGGGGGCTGGAAATGTCAGCAACGTTTTGCACAAATCTACGGTAGTAGCCAGCCATACCCAAGAAGCGCATCACTGCCTTGCGGTCATGTGGGGCAGGCAGTGTAGAGATGGCCTCAACTTTAGCGGTTACTGGGCTAACTTCTCCCTCTCCGACCATGTGACCCAGAAATATAAGCTTGGCATGGCCGAACTCACACTTGGCCTAGTTGACAATGAGCCCTGCCATGGATAAGTTGGGAAAAGAGGGCTTGCAGTTGGTGAAGATGTTCCTGCCAAGACTCGCTGTAGACCACAATGTCATCAAAGTAAGACTGCACTCCCTGTAGGCCGTCTGTCACCCGGTGGATCAGTCGCTGAAAGGTGGCGGGCGCATTCTCCATACCAAAAGATATAACAGTATATTGGAATAAACCGTCTGGGGTGACAAAGGCAGATACTCTCTTAGCCCTCTCTGACAATTTGATCTGGTAGTATCCTTTTAGCAAGTCGATCTTAGAGATGTATTTTGTTCCACCCAGCCTGTCCAGCAGATCGTCAATTCTTGGTAGAGGGTTGCAATCCTGACGGGTGAGCTGGTTTACCCGGCGGTAGTCGGTGCACATTCTAAATGTGCCATCCGGTTTGTCCACCAGTAGGCAGGGAGAGGCCCACTCACTGTCGCTTCTCTTCACCAACCCCTGTGCCATCAGGAAGTCCACCTCTTGTCGCAGGGCCGCACGCTGCTCTGATTGGCACGGTAGGGATGCTGTTTCACAGGGCAGGCCTCTTCGGTCAGCACCACATTGTGCTCCACCAGGGGTCACTGCTGGGGAAGTTGGAACGTCACCAAACATCTGTGTATACTTGTCAAGCAGGTGCTCCAGGTCACCACTCTGATCAAGTGACAAGTGCTGAAATTTCAAATGGGGATGAGCTAGGAAGGCAGAGTTTTGCATTGTACTATCTTGAGGCAAAGGAAGGTCATTATGCTCCATTACCCTGACTTCTTCTAGTTCACCCTCTTTAAAGTGTTCCACAGATTTCAGGTTAAGGACCTTATTATCAACATCATCACTAACATGATAGGCCTTCAACAGGTTAACATGCACTAGTCTTTCCGACTTTGTACGATCATGAGTTTTTAGGACATAGTCCACATTAGTGATCTTTTTATGCACAATATATGGACCATGATATTTACTCTGCAAATGCTTATTAATGTATAGGCACTTACTCACCCATGTGGAGGGAAGTGATATGGAAGACTACTGGAGTGAATTCCTGTCCATGACGGACACGCTCATGCAGAATGTGCACGCAGTCCACATCTGTAACTGGAAAGAATACGTCAGCTCTCTGCGCGGCATGCTGCCATGGATGGTAGCGTACAACAACAATAGGTACGGGAGGTGGCTATCTGACTTCTGGGATATGCTGACAGCAATCCCTGCTGATAAGGTCACTTTCCTTCGTATTGACCTCACTCATTCCATCACAGGCAACCTCTACTCCAACATGGCCTGGGACATGTGGATCAAATGCACCATGAATAAGGGCAGCAAAATGACGTCTGGCTGGCACTCCATCCTCCAGAATGAGAAGCAGCTGATGGTGCACTCAAGAAATTTGAACAATGTAGCACAGATCCGAGCAGCTAATAAAGCCCTAGCCAACTGAAAAGCAGCTAAGAGGAAACACATGGAATGCGACCCAAAATGGATGCGAGAAGATGAGCAGTGCGCTCAGGAGTATGAGTTTGACTGCTTTCCGTTCTACCTACCCTCTGCACCCTACAGTCAGCCATGCCTGCTTCTGATGAGCTCGTTGCAGACTTCAACTCAGCCTGTGCTTCGGGGAGGAAAAGTTGACCAATTTCTTGCGAGAGCGGGTGTTCAGTAAGAATACCTCCCTCCATGAACGCAGCCCTCTGAGCAAACGCTGACATTTGCATAGATGCCAACCACGGAGAAGCCTGGGGAGGAAGTCAAAGCAATAGCTCCTGAAATGGAGCGGAGCACTTTCAAGGCTGTGATAGACTATAGTCTAATCGCTGTAAGTAGGCGAGAAATCATGACCTCTAAACTCAAAAACCACTAGAGTAATTAAGCTAATATTTCTGCCAAATAGGAAGAATCAGTCAAGGAATAGATGTGGAAATTTACAGCCAATTTGTTATATCCCTTTTTTTAGTTACAGAGGATAGAGGTAATGATTTCTCGCCTACTTACAGCGAATAGACTATAGCTGGTTGAGGTCAGTCAATTTGTGGACCTCACCGAGTTACTGGAACATCATGTTGTCGAGGAGTGTGTGGCCTTATTCCACTCCAACGACTCGTACAGGAAGACACAGAAGAGCAAGGTCATCCAGAGACTCCCTTTGCAATCTGTACATCTGCAGGAACCCTACACCACTCTCATCGACATGGGCATGATCTGGAGGATGGCAATTCCATCATCAAAAGATCAACAGAAGCAACATGGCACCCTATACAAGGGGTCGGATTACGTCCACAAGGTGTCATCAATCATCCTTGCCCGCCATGATGCTGCTGAACGTATCATCTGTGTGAACGACCTGTACGATGCACCATATTCAACTAAAGATGACGAGCGAGACCACCGGTTACAGGGTAAGACACATATCCCCAACACCTACATGAAATTGAGAGACACCTTTCCTTCTGCCCAAGCATTAAAAACAGTGCTGTGTAGCGCCAGCAACAAGGTGCGGCTGCAAAAACTGATATGCAACTACCTGACTGACCGTGCAGAGATTGTCTAGTCTGTTGGCTCCCACTGCACCAACTTGTCAACCGAGCAACCAATGGAGAAGTATAACTTTCACCAGTCTTAGGCTGACACTGTGCTTTTTTCCACTTATGCAGTTCTGCGAGATTCAGGCTACAGTGGCCCTGTTGTCATTGATACCGCCGATACCGATGCCTATGTTGCGGCAGCTGTCATCTCACAGCAACTGGCCGGAATGCTCTGCATCAAGAGGAAGAAGGAGATGGTCTTATGCTGTGGCCTTCTAACTGATGCTATGGTAGACTGTATTGTGCAGCTGCATTATATGAAAGGTTGTAATGCCAACTCAGGATTCTACGGCAAGGGTAAGAAGTCGGTGTATGACCGGGTGGCGAAGAGCCCTGTAGCCCGACGGCAGCTCTCCAGGTGCGGAGATAGCCTTGACCTTCAGGAGGAGGTGGTAGAGGAGCTCTTCCAGTTCACACAACATGTCATCTATGGCGACCAATCTGATGATCTAGCATCTAATGCGGGAGAATGCTCTGATTCAGATTGATCGTATCTCGCAAGGTCATATTGATTCATCAGTTACAATGTCATATAAATGTTAAGTATGACACAAAAGCATAATTGGCTTAGTGTAAGTGTGTTTCAGTTGTGTTGTGGTGTCATTTGTCTACAGAAAATTACCAAATTGTAGAATTTCAAGGTAAAATGATATTTGATTGATATGTGTTAAGTTAATTTGAAAGCTGTTCAAGTTACAGCTAATTTAAACAAATAATAAGAAGTGTAATGTGTTTACTTGTCATGCTTTCATCAATTACTTTAATACAAGAGATCCTTATGGAGGTAGTTGCTTTAAGTACAAAAGTTGCGGTTTCGCTCCACCGGATGGCGGCCATCTTGGATTTCTGGGAAAATGATGTTGTAACGTCAAAATAATGTCAGATTCGGAATCATTATGGTCGACTTACTCGAAAAAACATCTTTGAACATGATTCTAGGTGCTTTCGTTCAACAATTATTATTTGAAAATGGGGATGGCAGTCATTTTGGATTTTGCCCTCTGATGAAAATTGCCGGGATTTTTGAGACGGACATTTGGGCTAAATGTTTTAAGAAAGGTCCATAGAAGTCAAATCAGTCGTCAAACCTTACTAGCCAGAAAATGATAACGGAATTGAGGTTCTGGACCTAAATAGTCCATGGTTTCAAGTCCAACACCTTTCACAAGTGGTACTTATTAATCCCGTTGCAGCATACCACTCGGAAGTTGTTTATTTAATTGACGAGGTACTGCATCACTGCCAAGTCAAATAATGTAGTAAAAAATTTCAAAATTGGCTGTGGCAGTGCAGAGGAATCCGGGCTGAACACCTACTGCAGGGTCGGCAAAGTCAGGGATGTCGGGTTGAAAGTTTACCGCAACCTCCCACAAAAGCCATCAGCAACATCATGATTTATCTGCCATGGCTGCATAGGGCCCCACCCTCGGTTACGTTGAGCTCCACAGGCGTTACGTGTGGTAACCCTGGGACCACCTCGAGCCCCTCTGGCACGTCCACAAGTACTCTTACGTCCACGTCTCTGGGGAGAAGGATGAATAAGTGAACGATGCCAATGAAGAGGTGGGCGGCGAATGGGATGTGGTGGTGTAGAGGTTGGTTGTGGTGATGTAGAGGCTGGTTATGGTGGTTTAGGGGCTGGTTGTGGTAGTGTAGAGGTTAGTTGTGGTGGTGTAGAGGCTAGTTGTGGTGGTGTAGAGGCTGGTTGTGATGGTGTAGAGGCTGGTTGTGGTGGTGTAGAGGCTAGTTGTGGTGGTGTAGAGGCTGGTTGTGGTGGTGTAGAGGCTGGTTGTGGTGGTGTACAGGCTGGTTGTGGTATTTTAGAGGCTGGTTGTGGTGGTGTAAAGGCTGGTTGTGGTGGTGTAGAGGCTGGTTGTGGTACTTTAGAGGCTGGTTGTGGTGGTGTAGAGGCTGGTTGTGGTGGCGTAGAGGCTGGTTGTGGTGCTGTAAAGGCTGGTTGTGGTACTTTAGTGGCTGGTTGTGGTGGTGTAGAGGCTACTTGTGGGTGGTGTAGAGGCTGGTTGTGGTACTTTAGTGGCTGGTTGTGGTGGTGTAGAGGCTGGTTGTGGTACTTTAGAGGCTGGTTGTGGTGGTCTAGAGGCTGGTTGTGGTGGTGTTGAGGCTGGTTGTGGTGGTGTAGAGGCTGGTTGTGGTGGTGTAATGGCTGGTTGTGGTACTTTAGAGGCTGGTTGTGGTGGTGTAGAGACTGGGTGTGGTACTTTAGAGGCTGGTTGTGGTGGTGTAGAGGCTGGTTGTGGTGGTGTAATGGCTGGTTGTGGTACTTTAGAGGCTGGTTGTGGTGGTGTAGAAGCTGGTTGTGGTGGTGTAGAGGCTGGTTGTGGTGGTGTAGAGACTGGGTGTGGTACTTTAGAGGCTGGTTGTGGTGGTGTAGAGGCTGGTTGTGGTACTTTAGAGGCTGGTTGTGGTGATGTAGAGGCAGGTTGTGGTACTTTAGAGGCTGGTTGTGGTGGTGTAGAGGCTGGTTGTGTTGATGTAGAGGCTGGTTGGGGTGCTGTATAGTCTGGTTATGGTGGTGTAGAGGCTGGTTGTGGTGGCGTTGAGGCTGGTTGTGGTTCTTTAGAGGCTGGTTGGGGTGATGTAGAGGCTGGTTGTGGTGGTGTGGAAGGTAGCTGTGGTGGTGTGGAGGCTTGTGGTGGTGACAGGCGTCATCGTTGTCGAGGCGGGGAGCTCAAAGGTGGAGAGGTATGGCGAGTTACACTCTCATCAGACTCACTCTTGCCTGATGACATGACCTCATTGTCAATGTCATCCTTGACAGTGAAGTTGGAAGGCCTGGCATAAAAATGCCTTGCTGGAATGGTGCGGGGTGGCAGGGAAATGCGGGAGACAATTCCGAAGCACTCGATCCCTCCACACCTACGTTTGCAGGCTGGCCTGATGATTCACTCCCAGGATCATCAATATCCTCTTTGGCATCATCATGCCTTTCAGTATAATCCCAGGAAGCCCTATAATTATGTGATGATGGTGGTGGTAGTGAAGGTATGCAGAGGGTAGGATTCTGACTATTTTCCCTTTAACTGTTCTAAGTCCTCGGCCTCACCAGATTCATCACCCAAATCATCACTACCCAGGGGCGACAAAATTTGATCATGTATGTGCGGAGTAATTAACTCCTAATTGATCTTTCATTCAAAGTATCCATACGCAAAGGTCGACATCGAGGTGCTTTACCACCACAAAGCTTCTTGCTCTATACTGGGGCACAGTCCGCCCATATGACGAGTACTGTTCGCAAGTGTGGGGAGGTTCCAATCATACCGTACTTCTCGGAAGAGTAGAGACCAAAGCGTGTTGTCTAATCAACTTACCTCCTTTTACTATTTGCCTACAATCTCTCACTTCACGCTGAATTGTTGGATCTCACTATTCTTTGACTATTACAATAATCTGTGTTCTTCAGAGCTCTCTCAGTGTTATCTCCTCCCTTATGGAGAGTGGTAGACCCCCGCCTTTCAATACATTCCTACCGCTCCTCTGTCCAACTCTCGAACCCAAGAATTAACCGATTTTCTCAGTCTTTCTTCTACTCAATAAGTAAACTCAGAAACTCTCTCCCACAATCTATCTTCTCTCATCCTAGACTTAAACTGCTTCATGTTCCGTATATCCTATACCCTTTGACTTTAATATACCTTGAATCTGGCTCTCTGTTTTTCAGCTTTGGGAGGGGCACTTGTTATAGGCAGCATTGCCTTTTGTCTCCTTCATAAACAAAGAAAACAATTAACTTGTTGTCATCCCCAGAAGTATTAGTAAGAAAACAAAAAGACGGATCTCTCTGTTTTTGCGTCGACTACAGATCATTTAACATTACCATAAAAGATGCCACTCCCCTGCCATGTATCAACGATTCACTAGATTTTGTTTATGGTTGCAAATTGCTTTCCACTTTAGATTTGCAGTCCGGGTATTGGCAAGTTCCAGTTCACAAAGCGTACCAATAGAAAATCGTGTTGTCCACAATCAGCGGTCGCCATTATGAATTCAATGTATTTCCATTCGGTCTTTGCAATAGCCCATCCACCTTTTCCCAACTATTGGATTCTGGTCTTGAAGGCCTCACCTGGGAATCTTGTTTGGCGTATTTGGACAATGTAATTTTTTTGGCCGAACATGGAATAAACATTTACACAGACTAGCTGAGGTTTGCTCCCGTGTCAGAAAAGCGGGACTAAAGCTGTTTACTTCAAAATGTACACTTGCCCAGCCATCCATTGCCTTCCTCGGCGATGTCATTTTGGAAAATGGAATCATGGCCAAGCACGTCAGATTAGATTCAATTACTAAAATCCAACCCCTCACTGATGTAAAAGAGGTCCGCACATTTCTCAAATTAGCCTTTTATTATCAAGGATTTGTAAAAGTGTTCTCAACCATTGCAAAACCCCTCCACAACCTCACAAACAAAAAACAAAAGACTAGTCTTTTGTTTGGACTTAGACCGCGTCCCAGCCTTCTAACCACTAAAAGACACTCACAACTGCCCGCATTGTAACCTTCCCAGATTATGCCAAATCATTCCAGCTTTTTACAGATGTGTCCTCACTAGGTAGTGGGGCCATAATTAGAAGCGCCATACACAAGCTTCTTGTGGTGACCACCAGTCGGAAAATTGTCGCATTGTCGAAGGACCCTAGGACAAGTGGTAATTTACTTGGCAACTCAACAATATAACCAGTTTCGTTTAAAAGACACTCCATGCACCAATGGTATCTTTTTGGTAGTAACATATCTATTTGTGCACACTCAATTAATATATGTATCAACTATAACCCTATAATCATTACACATGGCGAACACAACAAAATTATGAGAATCCACAAATTGCCTGCAAAGTATGAATGTTAACTTGCTAAGCACCAAATACTTATAGAAATAGTATACATAATAGAAATATGTTATAGTAGAATTATTTGCAGTGGAATAAGCTGCTGTCAGTAAGCTTAACTATTGTTAACACTCACTGAAAATATAGATGCGGAAATAGATCAGAATATGGCAGCACTTCATCACTCATCACTGCTGGATAAACCCTCTCCCTCACCCCTCTCACCACAAACAAACGCACACGGGCGCGAGGAACCCATTGTCATTTTCGTTTCCATAACTATATCGACAGCTTACTAAATTTTCCAGAACTTCTGTTGATTTCTTGTAAAAACGTATCTTATTATGATAATACATAGCATCAATTAATAGATCATACTTATATGAAAATATAATCATGTTTCACGTGATATAGTAATAAAGGGTAAGGGAATGGCGAAATCAGAGACAGCCGTGAAGTCCTGTTTATGTGCAGAGGTTTTCGTACCGTAGCGGCAGTAAAATAGATAAGCCGGTGACCTTCCCCAAGACCAATAATTGGTAAAGCCTATCTTATTTTATTGACTATTATAATATTCTATTCTATGTGAGGTTTAAGGGGGGTGACCTGCTTTTTTCTCACCTTTTTTCTCTTTCTCTGGCTTGTATCCATTTGGCCCCATTCAGCCTACTGTTTTAAGATGTTTATCCCCATCCAGTTGTCAATTTTTTACAGGTGAGCGGTAGCGAGCTAGCATATTTTTAAATGTTTTTGACAGGAGGCTAAATTTGTAAATTTTTCGATAGAAATATTTCTCCGGCGAAGCCGGATTTCTTCATATAATGCTGGCTCGCTATCGCTCGCCAGGAAGAAATCGACACCTAAATGGGGATCAACATCTTAAAATAATAGGCTGAATGGGGCCGAATGGATACAAGCCAGGGAAAGAGAGAAAAGGAGAGATATAAAAGAAAGCAGGTCACCCCCTTAATCTAAGACGTGCGCATGGGGGGTATGAGACACCACACGCCTTTGCGCATGTATTTGAGCTGTTCCCATCACTAACATCGTTATTTTACCATAAATAGCATTAATACTTATCCATATGCACCTATTTTAGGTTGATTATAAAGGTATTAACCTGTTACAGCATTAAAACCAGTGGAAACAGCGTTTGGATGGTCAAAATCGGCGATACAGGCCGGGAGTTACATAATGTATGGCTGAGGCAACCTCCCTCCCCTCCTCTCCTCCCCTCGTCTGGAGAGACACTGTTACGCAATAGTCTCTCTCTCGCTCTTTCCCACGCTTGGTAACAGTGATGACAACGCCCTGCTACCAACTCGCTAATGTTAGCACGAAAATAGACCACTGAATAAGGGAATAACAGGGAAAATAGGTGATAACTGAAAGAGGGGATGTGGAGGAGTGATATTTGGCATGGCCCAGGGGCAAGAAAAAAAAAAATTTGGGGGTGTTTTAAATGGATTTTTTAGGCCCAGGGTCTTAAGAGTCTTCCCACAGTCGCCCGGTGAAACTCTTAAGAGTCTTCCCGCACTTGCCGGGTTAAACGCTATATACAGTATGTCAAACACTTCTGAGAAACTTACATTGGATGAATTATTTACTTCATAAACCTCTGAATAAAGGTACTGAAACGATAATATATTTTGTACAAAGGCTTGAGACATTCAGAGAAATCTAGTTTTATATACTGTATACAAAGAGCGAATAGGTTACGAATTAAACAAACGGAAACTGATTCAAAAATCATACTCATGGCTTCTAATAGTACATAGCGCATAATCTTGGTATATTTATTTTTATCCTAAAAAATATTATGGTTAGTCCCCAAAGTGACCATTCTCCATCTGGTGGTCAACCCAAGAAGCTTGTGTGCGGCGACTAATTGCTCAAGTTCGAAACGGCAAAGAGCATATTATCTTCTGCGCCAGCTTTACCCTCAACCAGGTAGAAGTTAACTCTGTAGTAACTAAATTATTATGTAAGGGGCTAGTCTGGGCCCTTCAGCACTTCAAATCATAATCACGGACAACCACTCTTTAAGTTGAGGAAGTGAGCGATGGCCGTCAACAATCGCAGCTAGGGAATAACCAGAAAGGAAATTAGAGATAAAGGCACAGATGTAGGGATAGAAACTGAAGGAGAATAGTAAGATGCCGACTACTACCAGGAGTAACCGCACAGTTAAACTATCTGTCACAGGTCCGTTTTTCCGAGGGGGAGGTGTTCAGAGGATTCAAGAGCCAGGTGTACAAGTGTTATTAACTTAGTAAGTTTAGAAAGGTGCATTTGAAGGTTTATTTATACAAGGTAAATGCATCAACACCAAGAATCATGAATAATGGTAACAATAATACAACAAGCTATAGTCATAGACATGAGAGATACTCAGGAAATATATATTACAACACGTACTATAAAGACGTAAATAATGGTGAATACTCTCAATGAGACTCAGAATTTGTGGGGGAAATACCTAGCTAGAAGCTAGTGTAGGTGTGGGTATGGCAGAGCTTTTTACCTTATAGTTACGCAGAGGCCTGGTAACCTAGTGATTAGGCAGACATGTAGCAATGTAACTATAGTGGAAATATTATTTTATTAACCCTCTCCGACATATGACGCGATTTTGAGCCGATTAGGGATACTTTAAAGCCTTTGTTACCATCAGGGGTATTTAGAAACCTTTAGTTTAATTACTTCAACCTCTGCAGTTGTCTTTGAGTTAGCTGTGGGCAGAAAACTAATTTTGGATAGGTAATTATAAGAGTGAGAGAACTCTATTTCTTATTGCTAATCTGGCAACCTCTGTGTTATATGAGTCTGAAAGGGTTAATAGCGTGACGGGGTATTTTTAATAGGCAACTGGAATAGAACTTAATTACGTTACAGGGAACCTGAAAACCAGGCCATGGTTATGCATGGACTAATGAGTGTCCAAAAAGCTTGAGAGCTTTCGAGGTTCTAGAGCCAGGGAGAAGTCTAGGTCTTCCGATTCAGGATTAACCGTTGATATCAGAAGTCGGGCTAAAGGGCACATGTAGAAGCCTGTAAGCATTCAGATCTCAGGGAGGGGGATGAGATAATTTTCCCCTATCTGGCCTGAATACCTATTTACTTCTCAGGTGCTCTCTGCTGCAGGTAGGTTACACGGAAAAAGGGCACGGTGAAGCGTTAGTCTCAGGTGTGCTGTAGGCCGGTGTGGTTCTGGCGAAAGGGTAGTGGGAAAATCAATGGGAGAGCCCTCCGGATATGCTGAAAGATCCCCCCTATCGACCAATCAGGTGGCGTCCCTGGTGATAACGTCAGTTCGCTGAGGTTGGTGTAGGTGAGGTTCCGGCCGTCCAATCTGCGGCAGCCCTGGGTGTGTGACATCATGCTGGGGTCCTCGGAGAAGTGCCACCTCTTGGGAGTGGGGGGAATTAAGGGGGTTTGTTATGATTTGTGAGGGGGGACCAGGTGGGCTGTAGCTGCGTTTTCTTTTTACCTGGTGCTGGAGGGAGAGACTTGGATATTTGGGACGCTGGGAAGAGGGACTTGGGTATTTGAGCCGCACATTGTCTTGGGACTTTGGTATAACAGATAGTGTAGATATTAAAGATTTGTGCCAGACTCTATCAATGGCTTTCGCTTTGTCTAGCGCAACAGAAAAGGTCTCACTGAAGTCCCGAAAGTAGGATGACCAACAGTTAGTAGTATAAGAAAGAAAATATCCAGTAGAGCGGCCCTTGTGGAAACCATACTGGCGATCTAAAAGTAGATTATGTGAATACAAATGCTTAAGCAATTTTATATTCAAAATAATTTCAAAAACTTTAGAAAAGAAAGAAAATATAACAATTGGACACAATTTTGAGGTTTGAGAGCAGTTACCATTCTTTGGGACAGGTTGAATGAGGGCAAGCTTCCAACAAGAAGGAAAGACACTAGACAGAAGACAGAGACAAAAGAGTTTGACTAGGCAGGAAGTCAGCATAGAAGAACAATTTTATAGTACAACAGGAGGAACACCATCCGGTCAATACACCTTCTTAGTAGTAAACCCAGGGAGGTCAGAAAGTACATCTTCAGAAGAGATTGTGATATTGGGCATTAGTAAGAGAGAGGGGCTTAGAGATGGAGGAAAAGGAGAGGGGGTTAGAGATGGAGGAAATGGACTGCAATCATCCAAAGTGGAGATTTTAGCGAAAGTTTAAGCAAAACATTCAGCTATGTCAAACGTAGTGCTCTCAGCATGGACAAGAGGAGGGAAAGACGAGGAAGCAAAATTGTTAGAAGAGGTTTTTGGCTAGATGCCAGAAAGCTTGGGAAGAGCTAGACCATACAATATATATATATATACATCCATAGCTGCAGTTGTGGATGGCCATCGCTCACTTCGTCATCCTATAAACTCCGGTGTTCCTCAGAGCTCTGTCCTATCTCCCATTCTCTTTCTAATATTTATAAAGTATCTTCTCAACTGTACCTCCAGTCCCATCCATTCATACGCAGACGACTCTACCTTACTCTACTCAAAAATCCGTGGTGGCGAAACTACCTCACCAATCGACTTCATATTTGTATCACGAGTCAATTACGCTTCTACCTTTTAGACCAGTCAAAGTAGGGCTGGACTTAGAACAAATTGCAATAGAAGGTTTTTTGGCTTTAACTTGTTTATTAGGTCCCTCTGATGAACATATAAAAAGTCTCCAACTTTTGGACACCGGGAAAGTGGTTAATTTGCATAAATTCAAGATGGCCGCCGTCCAAAGCTTCAATTTACAGATAACTTTTTTCTGGTTGCTCCTAGACCCTATAAATGTATTACAAACAACGTTTTTTGGCTTTAACTTGTTTATTAGGTCCCTCTGATGAACATATAAAAAGTCTCCAACTTTTGGACACCTGGAAAGTGGTTAATTTACAGCCAAAAAACCTTACAGCCAAAAAACCTTCTATTGCAATTTGTTCTAGGTCAAGCCCTACCTTTACTGCACATTATTGTCTATTACATTTTGCCTAGGCCTATACTAATCCCATCATCTTGTTTCTTGTTTCAACAGATTGGTGCGACATCTACCGAAGCCATGGAAGAAGAGGTGGTGCATAATCCCTGCGGCATTTGCTCAAACACGTTAGACGAAGGAGAAACAGTCAAGCTGAGGGCGAAGGGAGCAGATACTATCAACAAGGCCAGTACTGAACGTGGAACGCCATCAATTACCGTGTCCGAGGGCCAAACGGTGCACATTGATTGCCGAAAGAAGCATGTCAATACGAAGCCAAATAGAATTCCTGGGAAGCAGAAGAAACGTCCTGAAAAACCTGCTCTTCGTTCTCAGACACCAGACTTTTGTTTTACAGAGAACTGCTTTTTTTGTGGTACAAAAATCTATTTGGACACAAAGCATGATTCAGAAGAAGTGTATCCAGTACGCACCTTCAACTTTCAAAGGACAATACTTTCTGCATGTGATGCCAGGGCTGATGAGTGGGCTGACAGTGTTAGAGGCCGAATTAACTTTGCACACGATCTTCCAGCAGCTGACGCAATATATCACAAGCAGTGCAGCTCAAATTTCCAGACACATAGGCAGATCCCCTCCAAATATCGTGATTCCGCAGACAGTGAACCTCCTCGCAAGGGTCGCAAAGTAGATGCCTCACGAGAGGAAGCATTTCTACTCGCAATCGAGGACCTAGTTAGTGGCAATGATGATGAACAGACTACAGTGGTTGATCTCGTTGATAGAATGTCCCAGTTGTGCCCTGATGTTGAAGCGTATAGTGTAAAATACATGAAACAGAAACTTATTTCATATTTTGGGGATGAACTGGTTATTAGTAACGTGCATGGACGCAGCGATGTTGTAACTGTCAAAGAAAGTGCTGCAAAGATTTTGCAACAATTCAAAGACTCACCACAGACTGATGATGAGGAAGCAGAACAAAGAAAGATAGTCAGGGCTGCGGCACGGTTGATCAAAGCAGATATAAAGAACATTGATACTTGTAGAGATTTCTATCCAGATCCTGAACTCCGGTCGCTGGAAAAGAATGTGGCGTACGTTCCGCAGTCCCTTCGTATATTGCTGCAAGAGACGTTCAGTGGCAAGTCATGTGATCTTGAAGTTGCATCAATTGGACAAAGTATCGTGCAACTTACCAGACCAAGGGCCATTGTAGCACCCATTCAGTATGGATTGGCGGTTCAAATGCACCAGCACTTTGGTTCCCGCTTTCTTGTGGACAGTTTACACAGCCACGGCTTCTGTCTGCCTTACGCAGAAGTTTTGAGGTTTTCGAAGTGTGCTGCCAATTTCAGGGGCACCAACATATCCACTGCAGGCAGGTTTGGACAGTTCGTTGCAGACAATGTTGATCACAACTTGCGTACGCTTGATGGGCGAGGAACATACCATGGTATGGGTATAATTGTTGCTGTCACCCCTGAAGTAAGAGACACAACATCAATACCAAGATTGCAGTCACCTGAAAACAACTTCACGGCAGCTCAAATTGAAATCAAATACTACCGCAGTGTTCGCAAGAAGGGTGGGCCTCTCGAATTTAGAAAGCTTGACCCATTTCAGCATCTGACAAGCTTGAAAATCTGGACATACTGTGGAAAACGTCATGGTTGCTTCGACCAAAACGACCAGGCTGGTCCGGCTTAATGCAGAGTGTGTGCCATGGACCACACCCAGGGAAATCATCCGTCCATTTCTTGCCCATGATTGACATGGACCCTACGGACATGAGTTGTATTTACTCAACACTTCACTTCGTTGCTGCGGAAAGCCATCGCCAGGGAACGACGCCAATGCTGACATTCGACCAACCGCTTTATTGGAAAGCGAAGACGATCATTGTTCATGAGAAGGAAGGAAGCGAACTGAAACCCATTGTTTTGAACCTTGGTGGCTTTCACTCTGTGATGACCTTTTGGGATGCATGGGCCATGTTATGGAAGCATCTGGGCTTAAGGAGGTTTTGGAACTTATATACGCTGAAAATGCTGTGACCCAAATGCTGAGTGGGAAAGCCTATGCACGAGCAATCAGAGGCCACTTCTTGGTTGACACAGCCTTGAGTTCGATTGTGTTAGGCAGGGCATACGGTGTCAACCTCTCAATGGTAGATGAGGAAAGTGACGCATGCAAGGACTTCCAGGAGGCTGCAGATCTTTTGGATAAGCTGTTGCGTGAAGACGTTTCACCGGATGAAGTCTGCAGTAAAGACGTTTTCAACAGAATTTCTGAAAACTTAAAGCTGAGAAGAGCTCCTTAGCAGAGCATAAGATGGGAAAGCTATGGATTCAATACATGGACATGATTGACCTGCTGCGTCGCTTCCTGAGGGCACTGAGAATGGGCGATTTCCTACTGTACCTCGGAACACTCCAGGAGATGTTGCCGTACTTTGCAGCGTGTGGTCATAACAATTATGCCAAGTCAGCCGATGTGTACATTCAAGACATGATTGAACTTGAGCAGCTCAACCCGGACATGTTCTGTCAATTGAACTCCGGTCTATTTGTGATCCGCCGAAGTGATCGGCTGTGGGCAGGACTGCCAAGCGACTTGGTTATAGAGCAGGTTTTGATGCGCTCTTTGAAAACGAATGGTGGATTGACACGTGGTAGGGGCATGGAGGAAACGCAACGCCTGCGCTGGTTACTTGCTATGCCAGCCTGCGCTGAGGTGAGTGAAGTTATGCAAGAACTGACAGGGAAGCATTTCCACACCTCTGAGCAGCACAAAGAAATGACTGAAGCAAGGCGTGAACGAGATAGGAAGGACACAGAGAAGGTTCTCGCATTCTTCAAGGATTATGATCCATTTCAAGAATCAAATGAACTCAGGAATATTGCCAACGGTGTGACAGGACCAGCCTCGGCCAATCCTCATTTACTGTATGAGGTTGGTATGAACATTGTGCAGAAGATGGAAGGTAGCAATGCTTTTGACTTTTCAGGAAGAAAGATCAAGTTGAGTCGTTGGGTGCAAAGGTTACAATCAGTGCTGAAAAAGTACCAATCGACCCACAGCTCCTTTTCCAGAGGCTCCTCATCTTTGCTAATAACAGGGACTTAGGTGTTGAAGAGCTCTTTGCGTATGAGTTGTCTAGCTACCCTACTGCTCTGTTCGATAAGTGGGGGAGGCTCAGGGAAGCCAATAAACCACAGCTAGGAGATGAGATAGCTGCTGTTGTTCCCAAGTCGTCATTGGAATCATTTGAGGAAGAAAGGACTGTGACCCATGTTCTGGATGGTGGTTCCTTATTGCAAAGGATTCCATGGAAGAAGGGTGACACATTTGAGGACATTGCAAGCATGTACATGAAGCATGTTTCCAAAAATTTCTCAACCCGGTGGTTGTATTCGACGGTTATAAATCAGGACCTACTACCAAGGACATGACACACAATCGACGATCAAAAGGAGTCTTTGGTCAAAAGGTGATGTTCACTCCAACCATGCCCCTTCGGTCAAAAAGGAAAACTTCTTGTCAAACTCGGACAATAAGCAAAACTTCATTGACTTATTGTGTGAAACATTCAAGGCAAATGGAATTGACTGTGTCAATGCGCCAGCAGATGCAGATGTCATGATTGCGAAGAAGGGAATTGAGCATGCAAGGGAAACCATGACATATGTGATAGGTGAGGACACAGACTTGTTGGTGCTGTTGTGTCATTATGCGGAACGAGGGATGAATGATTTGTACTTCAAGTCGAGCAAGGAAGGTGGGAAATGTTGGCATATTAACTCAGTAGCAGAAGCTCTCGGTGAAAGCATCTGTCGTGTCCTGCCAGTTGTCCATGCACTCTGTGGATGTGACACAACCTCACGACTGTATGGTATTGGTAAAGGGGCTGCCTTGAGGAAAGTGAGGGAAGACAACGGTTTCTTGAAATGTATAGAAGCATTCTGTTGCCAAAGTGGAAGTAAAGACGCGATATCATCAGCTGGTGAAAAGGCCTTGGTTTATTTGTACGGGGGAAAAGGAAATGACACCCTTGACGGACTGCGAAAGACAAAGTTTTGCAACAAGGTGGCAAAAAGTTCAACTACCGTTGAAGTTCACAGCCTTCCCCCAACAACCGATGCAGCCAAATACCACTCGTTCCGAGTTTATTGTCAGGTCCAGGAATGGATGGGGAACTGTGTGGACCCCGAGAAATGGGGCTGGTGTCTGCGGAAGGGACAGCTTGAACCGAAGACGATGGATTCGCCAGTGGCTCCTGATTCACTACTGAAATTGGTCAGATGTCAGTGTAAGGGCAACTGTGACACTCAACGCTGTAGTTGCAAACGGAATGAGCTTGAATGTTCCAGTGCATGTGGTCAATGTAAAGGACTCTGTCAAAATAGCAACTTTGATGCAAGCACCGATGATCCAAGTGAATACGAACTCCTATCATGAATTACATAATTGGCTCTGAATGACGTCATACTACGTCATGTTTTTTTTTTTTTTTTTTATAAAAAAGAGGGACAACAGGTCAAAAAACCCATACAAGCACAAAGTGCCTGTGTCACCCCTTGTGAAAGAGACAGTTCAGCCTGTCTGTAAGGTTTTTCGGCTGTAATTAACCACTTTCCAGGTGTCCAAAAGTTGGAGACTTTTTATATGTTCATCAGAGGGACCTAATAAACAAGTTAAAGCCAAAAAACGTTGTTTGTAATACATTTATAGGGTCTAGGAGCAACCAGAAAAAAGTTATCTGTAAATTGAAGCTTTGGACGGCGGCCATCTTGAATTTATGCAAATTAACCACTTTCCCAGTGTCCAAAAGTTGGAGACTTTTTATATGTTCATCAGAGGGACCTAATAAACAAGTTAAAGCCAAAAAACCTTCTATTGCAATTTGTTCTAGGTCCAGTTAAATGATTGCTAGATTTACTGGACTATTCCCCCACCATCCCCCAAACTACCCTCTCACCACCCTCCTACCTATACATTCCGATACCATAAAAGTTGATGATTTACTCTGAAAATTTCAGCTGTATTCGGGACCATCGGGGACCTGATTTCTGGCGAAAATGGACAAGGGGAGTGTTTTTTTTACCATTATCCTTCCTTTCTCATCCAACTTGATAGATTTAGCCAAAAAAATAAAAATAAAAAATCCTCTGGCACTGGCAGATGCATAGGGTCAATAATTGTCTGGCACTCTGCAGGTTAAGGATGAAAGCTCGGTTGATTGTGTGTGTGATGACTTTTTACTAAAAAATAAAAATAAATATATAAATAAATGAAAATATTGCAGCCTCCACCTCTCTCTCTCTCTCTCTACACATACTCTACGTAGAGGAGATGGTATACTCTGAGAGAGCCATGACGAACACTGATTACTGTAATAAAGGTAGAATAGCAAGAGAGATGCAACATTGCGGCGAAGAGAGAGAGAGATTGTAGAGTCGGTGAGTGGACGTGAGATAATGAGACGGAAGGCTTTCTTTTCTAATTTGTCACGATGTGCTTTGCAAGAGGGTCCTTCCTTCAAATGCGAGCAATACTAAATTCATGGATGCACTGTGCCCCTGTACAGAGCAAGAAGCTGTGCAGGGGTAAAGAACCCCCGGAGGTGGTTGAGCACACCCAGATTTTGGGAAACTGTTTTAGCAAGAGTGGTAATATGGTCTTTCAAAGAGAGATCAGAAGAAAAAGAGACACCGAGAATACTGAGAGGAGATGAAGGGTTGACTTGTGTATTGTTGAAGTAAAAGGGATAGACCCGTGGGAGTTCTTTATGGGTAGATAAATGGATAAATGGTTTTGGAAGCATTGAAATCAACAAGATTTTCTCTACCACAATTGGAAAAGGTTAATAGATCAGAAGATAAGTGTTCTATGGCTTCATTATCTGAGTTTTTTTAGTGATTGCTTTCTGGGGCGTTCTGAAAAACTAGTTGAATAGTGTAGGGTAGAGTCATCAGCATATGAATGAATAGGACTGGAAGTACAGTCGAGCAGTTCACTAACTCCTTTGCCAGCGATTTTTTGTTCTAATTGACCTTCATTCCCTGCACATTTCCATGTGTAAACAAGAGCCAAAAGGTAATATAATGATATATCCGTAATTGAGTTTTCCAATGACACCCAAATAATCTCTGTACGACTTTTGTTTGTTTTGCAACGAGCTTGTAAAGGTCGGCCAAAATAACCAAAACTTTGCGGATTTAGGCTGTTTTCGCTATGTGTAACAATGCAACGAGGTGGTAGAAGTCTCTCCAGTACGTCAGTGCGAGCCTTGCCTTGCCAAGTGAAAGATGAAGGGGTCCAGCGCTGTCTGTAAACTCTTGCCTCACTGCCCATCAGGTGACAGGTCCCGTCAGGAAGGGGTTAATGAATATTAGAACTGGAGATAGGACAGAACCTTGAGGAGCACCGGAGTTGATAGGTTGAGGAAGTGAGCTATGGTCATCCGTAACTACAGCTATGGAACGGCCAGAAAGAATATTTGAGATAGAGGCACAGATGGAGGGATGGAAACCGAAGGAAGGTAATTTAGAAATGTTAGATTTGTTCCAGACTCAGTCAAAAACTATTGGAGGTGGTGAATGTTGGAATCTCCTAAGTTGGAGGTTTTTGAGAAGGAGAGATGGATACAATGTGTTCCATTTTAGAGTTTAGATAGTCAAAACAAATGGTAAAGTCAGTAGAGTTAGTGGAAAGCTAGACAGCACAGAAATATTTAGTATGAGAATGACAGGATAGTTTGAACCATACATTTAAGAATTCAGAGGAGTCAAAGTCGGGAACAGTAGAGCAAGTGAGTTTGTTGTGTATGTATACACAACATCCGCCTATGGCTTTGAAACAATTATAGAGAACGTAGGAGGATACAGAGAAGGGGCTGCTGGCAGTTGCTTCAGACACCTGAGTTTCAGTTAGGATAATAAGATCAGGTTTGTAGGAGGAGAGATGATGTTCAACAGAGGGAAAATTAGTGGAAAGTCTGCAAATATTGCTGAAGTTGATAGTAAGAGTGACAGGCTGTGATCCAGAGGATATTGAGGAGTCGTTTGGGGGAGGTTGGGAGATTGTAGGCGCATTAATGCCACCCCCTCCTCCCTCCCCCACCCAACCCCACCTCAGGAGACTTCGAGGCTGGGCTATTTGCGTTCATCATTATTAAGGTAATTTTATTGTGGCAGAAAGAAGTGTGGTGTGATTGTTTAGTGTAGCAGAGTAGGTAAGAGGAGGAGGTTTTTGGGAGAGCTAGCTGGATCACTGTGTAGGTGATACAAACGAAATCAGTAAGGGAAGCCAGACAAATGAAACAGGAATTCCAGTAACTCCTTATCAAATACCTATAGGCCTCCCTGGGTATTGCCCTGCTCGATTGGTGTCTACAAGCTCCTCACTATATATATATATATTATATATATATATATATTATATATATATATATTAATATATATATATATATATATATATAATTGATATATTCTAGCTAATCCCAAGTTTTCTGGCATCAAACCAAATACCTTTCAAAATTCTCGCATAGCTATACTGTACATGGTAATGTGGTCTGCCATATTTCACATTCCATTTAGGATACAACCATCAACCGTATCATTTATGATATAACTTTCCTCATTGTATCTAAATGTTTGGTGGGAGAATTATAAAAAAGTCATATATATAGATAAATAATGCAATAATAGAAATACAATTGGAGCATTCATATTTATATTATATTTCACGTGTGTTTGCTAGTGCCATAGGTCGGCTGCTTGATGAAGAGCGGAATAGTTGCAATTGCTATGATTTCCAGTATAGACCACCAAAACGGTGGCTGGAATGGCCAATTACAATAGAGAGAGTTAAAGAGTTAGGGCTTACCTTTTTCAAGATCGCAGCAAACGATGGATAGCAACTCTAGCATACTGTCATCTACTTACTGTGCACTTTATGTTTACATGGATAGCACTCTAGCATACTGTCATCTACTTACTGTGCACTTTATGTTTACATGGATAGCACTCTAGCATACTGTCATCTACTTACTGTGCACTTTATGTTTACATGGATAGCACTCTAGCATACTGTCATCTACTTACTGTGCACTTATGTTTACATGGATAGCACTCTAGCATACTGTCATCTACTTACTGTGCACTTTATGTTTACATGGATAGCACTCTAGCATACTGTCATCTACTTACTGTGCACTTTATGTTTACATGGATAGCACTCTAGCATACTGTCATCTACTTACTGTGCACTTTATGTTTACATGGATAGCACTCTAGCATACTGTCATCTACTTACTGTGCACTTTATGTTTACATGGATAGCACTCTAGCATACTGTCATCTACTTACTGTGCACTTTATGTTTACATGGATAGCACTCTAGCATACTGTCATCTACTTACTGTGCACTTTATGTTTACATCTGCCTATTATCTCTTATCAATCAAACCAAAGCTACACTAACACGTGTCACATGGGGTGAAAGAGAGAATGATACGATGAAGAACATGAGTAGGATATTATAATGGGCAGGTTTCTTCCACGCTGATGGCTTGTCTTCCCGCTGTCAAAAATATGGGTGCCCGAGCTTCTCTTGCTCTCTCTCTCGTTATGTGTATAAATAGCTATACCGGTACTATTATCTTTGTGAAATGGAAAAGGAAGGGATAACTAAACATATATACAAATATAATACTATTTTATTGATCAATAACTCTGTATAGTTAACATATTACGTTTAAAATATTCAAAATAGGAAACAAGTATGAAAAACTATCAGTGACACGCCAAGGGCGGGGTCAGGTGATGAGGGGTGAAGATGGGGTCTGCCCTCCTTTAGGGTAGGAGTATTTTCAAGGACAATATAAGTGAATCGTATACAAATGAACTGAATACCACCTTTACTGTATTGACATGGGCGATGAATGTATTAATTATGTATACAGGGTGTCATATTCCATATTTCAGATGATTGTAAGTATATAATGTTCTATAACAAAAATTATAAATATCAACCGTTAAAGAGAGATTTGAGGCTTTATATAGTGTACTCCCCTGCATCACTGTAATGGACTTTTCCATGTCAAGAGATGTTCAACATCTCCAATGTAAATTAGAGTGTCTCTAATGATTTAGTAACTTACATTTTTATATTTTATTATGGTAATTTACTTGCATTTGCGTGAGGATAAGTTTGGCTTTTTGGCCAACTAGACAAGCGATTTAGGAAAAAAATACCATTACCAACAGGTAATATCTAAGTACGTGCTGTAATGTTTATTATAAATTATTGTATTCTTAAAATTATGTATATAACTTAATCTCGAAATTTTGGAATACCGAATTTGGAACACTTTGTATATGTCATTCCTCGGCAATTAGCTACTTTTATCTTTTTCCCATCTTGTATATCTTTTCCCTTTGTATTTTATCTAATAATAATGTACGATATGTTGGGAGAAAAACAAAACAAAAAACAATGGCCCTATCTTCTCTTACTTACTTTTTTAACGCCCAGCTGGTCTTTCCTTCTCTTTCACCGTGTTCTTCACGGTCCTTTTCGTTTCCCCTGCCTTCACCACTCTTCCACCACTTTCCGCCTTGTATTTCGTATCTCCTTTCTTTCCGGCTTACACTCTCGCTTCTTCCTTCTCTTCCAAATTCGTATCCTATGTTCTTAATTAATGCTCCTGCATCTAGTAATGAGTACGTGTTTTATTCCTATTTCCTTTTTTTTTTTTTTTTGCTTCTTTACAATCTATTTTTAATTCTTCTTTTTAATTTCCGCCATTGTTTGTTACCAATTTGTTTCATACATGGTCCTTGCTTCCGTTTCAATTATGTCCCTTATGTTCGTACCTTACTCCTGCCCCTCTCTCTCTCTCTCTCTCTCTCTCCTTGCATCTTGTTTTCCCCCTGTCACTCTTATGTCTTGAAAATATAGTCTTCTTTCTCTTCCTTGGTCTAGCGTATGTGTGACTGAGTCGCTTTAGAACTGAATTTGTTATTTGATTTAACTAGGATTAAAATCCCCGTTTGTCTATAATACTTTATCCAATTTAGTATAGATCTCTAGGTTTCAAATTGGTAAAAGTTCAATTAACTCTCTGGATGATGAAATGTCTTCCTAAGTTGAATACAATCGTCTAATAATAGCCAATATAGGTGTGGCGGTCTTGCCTGGACTGGTAATCCAATATACCCGGGTTCAAATCCCAGTATGTCAATGGGAGGATATTATTGGGATGGAATTTGTGCTGTACCTAGTTTCAGCGCATTACCACAGCACACCGAAATGCCAAAACAAATACCCTAATTGTTCCCTGATTTAATAGCATTGTATGAATATTCCCATATTCAAAATATGCTACTGGGGGGCAATGCCTAGCGAGTTAATTGACGTCTTGCGAGTTTTGGGCTTTAAGGAAGTTGAAACCGTAAACATTGCTATTACACGAATTCAATAATAATGAAGGATTCTCATGGATAGAATAAAGGTTGAATATGATATTACATGTTTATAGATGCATTACAACTATATTTTAGCTAGTAATTCTGCTAAATATCGATGTCTACAGCTCCAACTTCCGTATAGCCTGAAACTCGCAAGTGGTCAATTGCTCAATAGGAGGGCGTTCTGAGAGTGAGGGTCATAGTCTGGGGGATGAGACGTTGAAGCGCAGAGGCGAAGGAGCTTCAGAGATGGGGTTGCTTCGAGCCGTGAATAGGTGCTTCGCATGTCTCACTCCCTAGACTGGAACAAGACCTCACGGGCCTCACCATGTTCAGCGGTGGAGTGTACAGGCTCTCAGCCTATGCCCGAGAGGGTAATATTAGTTGGAATATAGAAGATATTTGTTTTTGAAATTATCATGTTGCACTAATTTCCAATACTGCTTATGCCTATCGACATGCTATACAAATATACAAAAGGTGAATGGCATTCCATAAAATGTAAACAAATATTGTCACCATTAGTATGGTTTTATGGGCTTTTATTGTTGTGTTTTGTGTTATCTTATTGAGGATCTAAATAATGGTTGCTATTCACGAGCAAATCTAATTATTTATTTGACTCATAATCTAAATTCGACGCCTTAATGGGGTGAAGCGTTTCATTATCGCAAAATGAAAAGGGTAAAACGTCTTAAACTCGTAAAACTAATAGGGGGAAAGAGTGATAATCCTAGACCACACTCTGTTTAGTCTTACAGTAGAGTGATATCCTAGACCACACTCTGTTTAGTCTATACAGTAGAGTGATAATCCTAGACCACACTCTGTTTAGTCTATATACAGTAGAGTGATAATCCTAGACCTCTGTTTAGTCTATATACAGTAGAGTGATAATCCTAGACCACACTCTGTTTAGTCTATATACAGTAGAGTGATAATCCTAGACCACACTCTGTTTAGTCTATATACAGTAGAGTGATAATCCTAGACCACACTCTGTTTAGTCTATATACAGTAGAGTGATAATCCTAGACCACACTCTGTTAGTCTATATACAGTAGAGTGATAATCCTAGACCACACTCTGTTTAGTCTATATACAGTAGAGTGATAATCCTAGACCACACTCTGTTTAGTCTATATACAGTAGAGTGATAATCCTAGACCACACTCTGTTTAGTCTATATACAGTAGAGTGATAATCCTAGACCACACTCTGTTTAGTCTATATACAGTAGAGTGATAATCCTAGACCACACTCTGTTTAGTCTATATACAGTAGAGTGAATCCTAGACCACACTCTGTTTAGTCTATATACAGTAGAGTGATAATCCTAGACCACACTCTGTTTAGTCTATATACAGTAGAGTGATAATCCTAGACCACACTCTGTTTAGTCTATATACAGTAGAGTGATAATCCTAGACCACACTCTGTTTAGTCTATATACAGTAGAGTGATAATCCTAGACCACACTCTGTTTAGTCTATATACAGTAGAGTGATAATCCTAGACCACACTCTGTTTAGTCTATATACAGTAGAGTGATAATCCTAGACCACACTCTGTTTAGTCTATATACAGTAGAGTGATAATCCTAGACCACACTCTGTTTAGTCTATATACAGTAGAGTGATAATCCTAGACCACACTCTGTTTAGTCTATATACAGTAGAGTGATAATCCTAGACCACACTCTGTTTAGTCTATATACAGTAGAGTTAAGGGAGCCCACCTAGGTTTTGTTTTCTCTCCCTCTCTCTTTGGCTTGTATCCATTCGGCCCCAGTCAGCCTACTGTTTTAAGACATTCACCCCCATCGAGGTGTCAATATTTTCCTGGCGTGCTGTAGCGTGCCAGCATATATATTTTTGTTTTGACAGCAAGCTAAATTTGGACATTTTTCGATAGAAAAATTTCTCCGGCAAAGCCGGATTTCTCCATACAATGCTGGCTCGCTGTCGCTCGCCAGGAAGAAATTGACACCTGGATGGGGATAAATGTCTTAAAACAGGTGACTGAATGGGGCCGAATGGATACAAGCCAGAGAAAGAAAGAAAAGGAGGAAAAACAAACA
The DNA here is from genome assembly GCA_032716605.1 of Paralithodes platypus. NCBI lineage: Eukaryota > Metazoa > Arthropoda > Malacostraca > Decapoda > Lithodidae > Paralithodes > Paralithodes platypus. The sequence continues at coordinate 10,196,115 of CM064492.1, read as the reverse complement.
GGTGACCCCCCTTAACGCTACGAGAGCTTGTGTGCCATCTATAGAAATGTTGAAGATACCGAGCAGACTGTCTATTATCTATGTGGGTTGACCTTCATACCGAGCAGACTGTCTATTATCTATGTGGGTTGACCTTTATACCGAGCAGACTGTCTATTATCTATGTGGGTTGACCTTTATACCGAGCAGACTGTCTATTATCTATGTGGGTTGACCTTTATACCGAGCAGACTGTCTATTATCTATGTGGGTTGACCTTTATACCGAGCAGACTGTCTATTATCTATGTGGGTTGACCTTTATACCGAGCAGACTGTCTATTATCTATGTGGGTTGACCTTTATACCGAGCAGACTGTCTATTATCTATGTGGGTTGACCTTTATACCGAGCAGACTGTCTATTATCTATGTGGGTTGACCTTTATACCGAGCAGACTGTCTATTATCTACGTGGGTTGACCTTTATACCGAGCAGACTGTCTATTATCTATGTGGGTTGACCTTTATACCGAGCAGACTGTCTATTATCTATGTGGGTTGACCTTTATACTTCGCTGCCCGTCAATAACCGAATCCACTGTAAACAAATGATGGACATCTAAAGGTATATGCAGTCATTGGGTATAAAGACCATTCGATCTTTATGATGAGTTTATTACCAATATATCTTTATGAATACAGGTATATAATAATTATCCAATATTTACTTAATGTTCATCATACTTATAATGTTATACAGTGTGTATTGGGATAGCTGAAAAGCTTTCAAGTCAAAACGGCCACACTCCGAAATGGCCACAACCGAAATGGCCACAACCGAAACGGCCACAAACCGAAATGGCCACAAACGGAAATGGCCACAATCCTAAATGGCCACAGACCGTGATGGCCACAATCCTAAATGGCCACAGACCGAAATGGCCACACGGGTCACCTGCGCGCGGGTAGTGACTGGTTGAGGCCAGCCACCAGTTCAATCTATTGAACTGTATATATTAACACGGTCTTAGATAACAACAAATGTAAGTGAAAACACGCTCAAATAAATATATAGTTATAATATGAAATACTGCATTTATAAAATACAAATATATACCAGTTGATGGTTTAATCACCAAACATATACATTGCATAAATACTTTTACAAAAAGGTATAGTGTCACTACTTTTGCTGGAGCAAATGGGCTGTAAATTCCGCACCTATTCCCTGGCTGACTCTTCCCAAATGGTAGCTATATTAGGTCAATTACTGAAGTCCCGCCTGAATTATGAGAGGGATCGGGATTTCTGGCCTACCTATATTGAACAGGGTGTAACTATCATTGGACGATTATACTCAACTTGGAAGGACCAGTGGGAGTGGAAGGGTTAATTAACACAGTATTTGTTCCTTTGACACTTAAAGGTCCTTTCTAAGCTGAATTAAATTGTCTAATTCTAGCCAAATAATAATAATATATCTTATACTGAGAATTAACAAATATGTATGAATCAAATGAGCACAATTTGTTTCTATTAGTTGTCAAGCTAATGATATAAACACTAATAAAATAAGCAGTATCAACGCATCAATAGCAGACCTGCTTAATGGGAAACCTGCTGTATGTGTGGTTTTACCTTAATAAGCATGTTAAACAAAGGCAAACCTACCTGCGTTAATTATGGGTATCACTAAAAAAACATTTGGTTGTTGAAAAACCCATAATTGTATTTGAATGGCTAGATTTCATATATAAAAGGATCAACTCAAACACTAATACAGCTTTTAAATTTAAAAGGAAATTGTAAAAATTCTACTATGTTTTTTAAGACAAAACTTAGAAGAACATGTTGACAAGAAACACTTAATTCAATAAGCTATACATGTTGACGAGGAGGTAATTTGGTAAGTTAGACACTGGACGAAAAATTATATGAAGGAGGTTCGGTATCACAGGAAACAAGACAGAAGTTTGGATCGGTGAAAGAAAGAGCAATTGTGTTATAGCCAACATGTTGACAAGAAGGACGTAATTCGATAAGCTATATATATATACCACAAGATGACAAGGAGGAGGTAATTTGATAAGGTAGATACTGGAAGAAAAATTATATTGAGGAAGGGAAAGGCTAATTGTAAAGGTTCGGTATCCCGGGTAACATAACAGAACTTTGGTTCAGTGAAAGGAAGAATCTTTTTTATAGCCAACTAGGCCGGGACCCTTATAAGAACATAAGAACATGGGAGTCTGCAGAAAGCAGATTGGCGGGTAGTGATTTGTTACAAATGTGTTACAAATTAGTTGTGTAAGTCAATCATAATATTCTTCCTTTCATAAGATTACACGTCCAGTTTCTATATATTATATAGAAACTATGAGTGGATATTTTTTGTGTGGCCAACTGTACATACCTGACCACGGTCGCCTAATTAAATATGACCTTGACCTGACCCTGCTGGGAAATACCATTTATTCACAGATAGGCTCACTAACAATGCATAGAGTATTACCTCAATGGTATTATGTAGCTTGTGGGACTTTGACATCGGCCTCCAGTATTACCTCAATGGTATTATGTAGCTTGTGGGACTTTGACATCGGCCTCCAGTATTACCTCAATGGTATTATGTAGCTTGTGGGACTTTGACATAGAGTATTACCTCAATGGTATTATGTAGCTTGTGGGACTTTGACATAGAGTATTACCTCAATGGTATTATGTAGCTTGTGGGACTTTGACATAGAGTATTACCTCAATGGTATTATGTAGCTTGTGGGACTTTGACATAGAGTATTACCTCAATGGTATTATGTAGCTGTGGGACTTTGACATAGAGTATTACCTCAATGGTATTATGTAGCTTGTGGGACTTTGACATAGAGTATTACCTCAATGGTATTATGTAGCTTGTGGGACTTTGACATCGGCCTCCAGTATTACCTCAATGGTATTATGTAGCTTGTGGGACTTTGACATAGAGTATTTCCTCAATGGTATTATGTAGCTTGTGGGACTTTGACATCGGCCTCCAGTATTACCTCAATGGTATTATGTAGCTTGTGGGACTTTGCCATCGGCCTCCAGTATTGTCTCTTTCAGTAAATGTATGTGAGTGTGTATGTATGTGTGTTTGTGTATGTATATACTGTATATGATTATATACAAGAGTATACATATATATATATATATATATATATATATATATAGGATCCCTATTCCAGGATACCATACAGGGATTTTTACAAGTATCCCCAAACAACTCTGGTTGAAATTGATTTAAGCATAGACAATCGTCCTAACTGTAAGGGGTCGAACCAAGACCAGAGTATAAACACATTTAGTGAGTTATAATATATATATATATAGATATCTACACGGAAATCTGCAGAGTGGCCTACTAGCTCCACCCGAGGCAGATCTCTTTCACACCCACCGAATGCCATTCATATGACTATCCCTATTACGTCCACGGTTTCTGAGCTGATTAAAGTACTAGGTGATTTATTCCACATATCACCTACCTAAGTTCACTTACCTCCACAACATTATTTCCAAATCAATGCTTATCCATGGCTTCATTAAAGAGGAATTTGTCTCGCTTGAATCAAGTTTTACGGGTTATTTCGAAATCATTCAGATTTAGTACTTTACTAATGTCCCCTTTGTTTATTCCCTTCATCCATTTAAACACCTCTATTATATCTCCTCTACAGCTTCATCTTTCTAATGAATGTAAACCAACGGTTTTTAAACTATCTTCGTATGATAACTGTCTAAAATATTTGGATAATGTTTGTCATTCTACGGTAGATTGCCTTTAGAGAATCTTAATGCATTCTATAATAAGGGGGCAGGGGGCTAGGAATCCTCCTCCCCTTGAACAATTCTCCTATTCAACGAGACAGAGAAAGGGGCGAGTGAACACGAAAGTGGTCCAGGAAACCTAAGAATTGGAAATTTAAAGGTTTCTGTTCGATCTCTGTCTCGAATCGGTCACCCCCAGCAATGGGGTATGTGCATGAGTATAATATACATACATTCAAACATAATAAGGGCACCGAAACTGAACAGCATAATCCATAATCATGAGGTCTCGCTAATGACTATATATATATATATATATATATATATATATATATATATATATATATATATATATATATAATACAGGGTGTTTTAAAACAACACTGCCAGACCTCATCTGCTAATTAGTAAATACAATAACGAAGAAGATTATCTAAGGACAAAATGCAAAATAATATCCATTAATGATTTAAACCGCATAGAGTAAAATAATTAGTGACACCCAGGTATGAGCTATAATCCGAACACGGGCTAGTGTCCCCCCTCCCCCCCAAATAGCCTACCTCTTGCCTCCCATCCCAGTTCGAGTTTTTCTTCGAAGCTTTGGAGTCATAACGAATCTTCTCATGTGTTTAATCAACTGCTCGGCCATGGTGCTATCTTCTTCTGTCATAGTGATTTTATTTACCTTATAATATCACATAAATATGGATTGTCGTTATTTAGGTGTGTCTCTGCCTTTGTTATTTTATATTCGTTAAGTCCAAGTGACGTAAATTGTTTGTTTTGGGTACCATTAGATGATTTTAAATATTCATTAGTGAACACAGTATACTTGTATGTCTACAGCTACGTATAATCGTCAAACTTCAACCATAAAACTGATAGACATAATTCGTTAGTACTCTGTGATAATAGTAACGTAATGAGGTATTTCTATTGAAACAGTAAATTGCGCAGGAACAATTTTTTCCCATTCAAACAGTTTCACGAACGATTAAATTACCTATAGCAGTGTTCGGATACCTGACCCAGACTTGAGATTCATTATTTTACCTCTTGGCCATCGTTACAAATGGTGCATATCTTTTTACGCTACTTGGATTATAATAATTAGCAGTTTTCTTCTAATTGCAAAATATCATTACCAATTTTATGTTACTTTGATTTTGTAATTATTCATATGTGATTAGAACATAAGAACATAAGAAAATGGGAGTCTGCAGAAAGCCGATTGGCATAAGCAAGGCAGATCCCTGTCCCACACGACACCAATTACAAAGCCCAATTATAGGCACAACACTCTAATACCCTGAGGATCATCTTACCAAAACGGTTAGAGATTAACGCAGGATTACGGGGTCTGCAGAGCGCCGATTGGCCCAACCCGGCTGATCCCCCTTCACACCCAACCCTTCTCGTCCATATGCTTATCCAATTTTATCTTAAAGCTCCCTACCGTTTTTAAACCCACTATAGCACTTGGTAGTCCATTCCACCCATCTACAACTCTGTTACCAAACCAATATTTGCCTATATCTTTTCTGAAACGAAATTTATCTAATTTGAAACCATTGGTACGAGTTATTTCGCTATCACTGAGCTTTAGTACATTTGTCATGTCCCCTTTGTTAATCCCACTAACCCACTTGAACACCTCTATCACATCCCTCTAACTCTGCGTCTTTCTAACGAATGTAAGCCTAATTTGTTCAACCTTTCTTTATACGGAAGATTTCTAATATTATGGATCATTTTTGTCATTCTACGTTGTATTCTCTCCAATGAATCTATGTCCATTCTGTAATAAGGACACCAAAATTGAACAGCATAATCCATATGGGGTCTCACTAATGACAAGTAAAGTTTTAAGATAACATCAGCAGTTCTGTTACTCACACTCGTAGAGATGAACCCGAGAATCCTGTTTGCCTTGTTTCGAACGCTTATACACTGTTTTCTAGGCTTCAAATCATTGCTAACAAACACACCTAGATCTTTCTCACAATTCGAGTTTTCTAATTCCATATCAGCTAGTTTATATTTAACATTTGTATGCATCTTCCCTATCTTTAATACCTTGCATTTGTCAATGTTAAATTTCATCTGCCAATTTACTGACCATTCGTGTAAGGTATCTAGATCCCTTTGGAGGCACTCTATATCTCTATCTGAATCAATTGTTCTCCCCATTTTGGTATCGTCTGCAAATTTACTTATCCTACTAGTTATACCTAAATCAAGGTCATTTATGTATATAATAAACAACAGAGGACCTAATACAGATCCCTGGGGACACCACTTTTGACTGCTCCTCATTCTGACTTCGTACCATTTATGCTAACTCTCTGCTTCCTACCAATTAGCCATGACCTAATCCATCCCAACAACGCCCCACCTATTCCATGCGCCTTAACCTTTCTCATCAATCTCTCATGTGGGACTCTGTCGAAAGCTTTACTGAAATCTAAATATATTATATCATATGACTTGTCATTATCTACTGCTTCATATACCTCTGAGAACAAACTAAGCAAATTAGTAAGGCAAGAACGTCCCTGAGTGAATCCATCCTGAGAAGAATTTATTAAATTAAATGTATCTAAGTGGTTTCTAATTTTACTAGCAATAATTGACTCTAGTAGCTTTCCTATGATTGATGTAAGACTAATGGGACGGTAATTGGATGCTATTGATTTGTCACCTTTTTTGAAGATCGGAACTACGTTTGCAAGCTTCCAAGCTTCTGGAAGTATACCTGTCTCTAATGACTTGTTAAATAGAAATGTTAATGGGTAACTTAACTCATCCCTATATTATTTTAATACTCTAGCATATACCTCATCAGGACCAGGCGATTTATGAGGTTTCAGTCTGTCAATTTCCTTAAGCACATCATTTCTACTTATAGTAACCGTACTTAACCTATTTTCTATACAATCGCTATATACCTTACGGACTTCTGGAAACTGTGCCAAATTTTCATTAGTGAAAACGGAAAGAAATTGACTATTTAATGTACTGCACATTTCTAAATCATTTCCTGTCATTTCTCCTATCGAAGTTTTAAGGGGACCAATTACATCTCTAACCTTGGATTTATATAGTTGGTAAAAAGCTTTAGGATTATTTTTTGAGTCATTGGCAACCTTAATTTCATAATTTCTGTTTTCTTTCCTAATATCCTTTTTTACCTGTCTTGATAGATTCTGATAGTAAGCAAGTAGGTGAATTTCGCCTTTCCTAATTTTTCTATATATTCCTCTCTTTTGTCCTAGAAGATCTAATAGTCTATTATTCATCCATTTGGGTTGGTTCTGTGTTTGATCTAAATTTTCTTTTGGGGATGTATTTATTTTGTGCATTGAATACTGACTTGATAAAATTATTGTATGTATCTACCAAGGTTGACGTCTCTTCCTGACTTAAGATGACAGGTGCCTGAGAAGGGGTACACTCATTTAGACACCTGGATCGACTTAATTTTTTGACCATAGGGCTCTTCTTAACCCACCATAATTGGCTTTTCTGAAGTCAGGTATTAATGTTGTATTCTCTCTGGTATTACCTTTCCATTGTATATTAAAATACACAGAATTGTGGTCACTATTTCCTAGGTGGTCCCCTATCTCTACATTATTTACCATATGTTCATTGTTACTGAAAACTAAATCGAGAATATTATTACCTCTAGTCGGGCGATCTATGAATTGAAATAAAAAACTATCTTGTACTACCTCTATAAACTCCTCAGAATCAGTCTCCTATTTGATGCTGCCAATCTATATTCGGAAAATTAAAATCCCCCATAATGCACACATTGCTAAACCTTGATGCCATTTTAATTTCCTCCCATAATGACGTTCCGTCATTTCTACTCATATTTGGCGGTCTATACATAACTCCAATAACTATGGTCTCACTAACTTCGTTAACCTCTACCCAAACACTTTCATTATCGTTATTTATTCTAATACCTGATTTAATACAGCTTTTTAATGTACTCCTGACAAACACTGTTATACCGCCACCACTCTTACTTGTTCGGTCATATTTAAACAAACTATATCCTGGTATATCAAATTCTGCTAAAAAATGCCTGGTTTCTGTATTAATCCACGTTTCAGTTAGCGCTATTATGTCTATATTTTCTTTGCTAACAAGGACTCGTTCGTTCATTTTGTTACATAGACTCCTACAGTTTGTGTAATATACTCTCAATTTACTTCTTTTCTTTATACCTAATTTACCTTTATTTCTAACGACATTTCCATCTTCCGTTGCACCATCACTACTATCATTTGCAATATAGTCATCATTTTTAGCATGAGACTGAATATCCTTATCGCTTTCGCCTGAAGCTAAAATTGTTCCATTTAACCTCTCATTTACACTCTCAATATTTCTGTTCAAAACCCCACAACCACCCTATCTAAAGAACTAGCTAATGTAGAAACCCCTAACCGTGAAAGATGAACCCCATCCCTTGCGTACATCCCATCTCTCCCATAGAAACTATCCCAGTTATCAATGAATGGTATTGCTTTTTCTTTGCAATATTTCTCCAAACGGCAATTGACACCAATCGCCCTGGATGTCCATTCCTTGGGAACTCCTCTTCTGGGTAGGATAAAATGTACTACAGGGATCCCTCCCTTCATCCTAACCTTATCTAACACATCCCGATACTGCTGCAGCAGTTCCTCACTTCTACCCTTACCAACATCGTTACTCCCGGCACTGAGACAGATAATGGGGTTATCTCCATTATCTTCCAAGATGTGGTCCATCTTCTCTAAAACCCTCTCAACTCCATGGCCAGGCAGACACACAACCTTCCTAAGTTTAGTGCGGGTAGCCCTAACTAAATGTCTTACCATGGAGTCGCCCACAATCGACACAGACTTACCTTCTCGGAACACAGACTTACCTTTCCCTCGGGAGGATCCAGCAGCTGCAGTTGGAGAACCCCCGGTGGTGGCAGAAGCTCCCTTGGTGGTGGTGGTGGTGGTGGTGGTGGTGGTGGTAGGTAGCACAGCGTCAGAGGTTGGAGCTGAGTCGGCGGCAGGCACTTCGGCTATCCCTCCCTTATCCTGACTATCTTTTCCCTCACATTCGTCTCGCAAAGGAGAGAATGTATTTGTCACACTCATACCTATTATACTATCCTGCTTCTTGAGTGTGACTTTCCCACCCGTATTTGTAACAACCTGCCATGAATAAAAAATTTCATCAACTTCCTCCCTTTTCCCCTTACTCGACTTAGTTTCCTCTTGGCTAAGCTTGAAAGCTAGATTTTCGTCTTTAATCAAATCCACTTTCCTCTGAAGTTTAACATTAACCTCCCTTAGAGCCAAGACCTCTTCCTTCACCACAACCATCTCTTCCCTTACCTGGAGAATAAGATGATGCAGTTCAGTAAAGGACTCGCACTCCATACGACGACATAATTAGGTCATTAGATATCTCCTCTTTACCTTTTTTACTTGGTAATCATTCATATTATGTATCATATGTTTTGTGCTGAGCTCAGAACCCTGTTTTGCTACATTTCCTAAATAACCATTTATCTCCGTTACAATATATTTTTTGGTAAAAATAGAATAGAAATATGTGTATTATATATTTTGATCAATGTGGTCCTCATACTCTGGCAGTGTTGTTTTAAAACATATATATATAAAGTTTCAAGATAGCATTAGCAGTTCTGTTACACTCCTAGAGATGAACCTGAGAATCCTGTTTGCCTTTTTACGAATCCTTATACATTGTTTCCTACCCTTCAGTTCATTGCTAATAAACACACCCAGAGCTTTCTCACAGCCTGAGATTTGTAATTCCGTATTAGCAAGTATATATTTTGCATTTGTATTCACCGTCCTTATCTTTAATACTTTGCATGTATTAATGTTAAATGCCACATGCCTATTTACTAACCAATCATGTAAAGTATCTAGATTACTTTGGAGGTACTCTATAGCACTATCCGATTCTACTTGTCTCCCCAATCTGGAATATATAATTATTATAATAATTATGACTATATACACATTATAGGACCACTAACAATAAAAAAAATCTACTGTATATCTATCTATCTATCTAGCCTATCTATATATGTATCTCTCTCTCTCTTAAATAAAATAGTGAACCATAAGTTCATTAATCAATGTATTAATGGAATTTACGCGTGATGGGTATCATCCGTCAATTGGTATCTTATATTTATGCATATTTCATATTACATTTGAACGATATTTGTACTGCATATCCTTTGCCAATAACTATTAATATAGTTCAATAGAACACAAAAAACTGTTAATCTGAGTTATGGATTGAACCAAGATATACTGTATATCTTGGATTGAACCAGTGCGAGCGCTGGTGGCTGGCCTCAACCAGTCACTACCCGCGCGCAGGTGACCCATGTGGCCATTTTGGTCTGTGGCCATTTAGGATTGTGGCCATCACGGTCTGTGGCCATTTAGGATTGTGGCCATTTCCGTTTGTGGCCATTTCCGTTTGTGGCCATTTCGGTTTGTGGCCGTTTTGGTTGTGGCCACTTCGGTTGTGGCCATTTAGGAGTGTGGCCGTTTTGACCTGCTTCCGCTGACAAAAATATAGAAACACGAAATATAATTGTTTCTTAAGTTTAATATGCTTTCCGTCTCGTTCCACATCCCCTATTTATTTATTTATTTATTTTTATTTTTTATTTTTATTTTTTGTTTAAGTATATATACCGGGTATATACAGTATACATTATATTTTCAAGTTACTACTTCCTCTCGGGCATAGGCTGAGAGCCTGCACATTCAACCGTTCAACATGGTGAAGCCCGTGAGGTCTCGTTCCAGTCTTGGGAGCGAGACATGTGAAACTGCAACCAGCCTTTCCCATCCTAGCTTCGCATACTGTATATATAGAACTGTTTACACATTATCTAAATTTATTGTTTGCCTATCAAAAGATCTGCTTTAAAATATATATCTTCAGGCTTAAGGACTCAATTTTGTGTAATTTCATCGAGAACTCTATATTACATGGAAATACGGTGTACAAGTTTCAGCCATATATCCTAAACAACTAACTTATTGGTACAGTTTCTTTAACTGGAGAATACATTTATTCACATGCTAGTATGTGTATCCAATTTTCATTGTAAATATTCAGGAACCAAAATAAATAAATACGTTTGCATTTACATATCATTTTTCAATACATGGCAATGACTAACCCATTACGTACGGTGTAATATATTACTCAATATTTCTAGAACAAATATATATAAAACAATCGTATTAAAAAATATTGGTATGTATTGTTTTTTCTTTCCTTCCAAAATACAAAACACTGTACCGTATATCTAATTATTTGATTTGTAATAGATTTCAGGAGGCTAATTGTATGTTTTTGTACGAAATGTATCATGTATTTAAGTTGAATAACGGAACACAACTACTGAAGAGAAATATGTATGGAATTGCAAAAATGTAGATAGGAGGGAAACTTAGTATTTGTGTTCAGACAAATTGGAATCGCTGGGTACAATTTGATATGAAATATGCATTATCATCAAGCACAGATGCTTTCCACTATATATAGATATATATATATATATATATATATATATATATATATATATATATATATATATATATGTGTGTGTGTGTGTGTGTTTGATCATATGAACACATTATATAATTTAACCTAATATTATGTATAATTTAATTAGGTCACACCAATGACTTTACTGTTCTGTGCAGCAGATTAGGTGAATTGATATCATAAATATTTGAACACTTAGTGAATTGAATGTTATTGTGTAATTTGTAAGAAATGAATCCCTTTGGGATATAGGCGAATTGAAATGTCCAGGTTATATGTCTTGTTTACAGCATATAGTTGTAAAGTATATTATCTAAACCTTGTGATTGCGCAGGGGTCAATTCTTTAATCGAGGCGTTATTAGGTTTTGCAGCTATATCCTATAGTAAAGTTCTTATAATTTATAATTAGCGTAACTATCGATTGATAACTTGGTTATTAGTAAAGAATGGTCAGTATCATATACAATTGAAGTCCCTCCTCATTAGTGTTTTGTCTAACTATATTAAACCATTGTGTATCCAGGTATGGCAATCTCTGGTGAAAAGTCGAATTTTGTTGATGGTTATCCAGTACATCAAAATATTAAGTGTTTTGTTTCCGACTTCCGAGAATATACACCAGCCCATCTCGTTGTTTCACTCGCGATCTGGCATACGATCTCTTGCCTTAATTGTGTTAGGAGATTGAATGTTCTGAGGTACACTCACGCGTACTAAAAGCTGCTCAGGGGTGGGGCCTTCCTTCCCCTACCCAACCCTGGGCAGGTGGAAGGGGGGAGTCGTGTCCAAGTCTATCCCCACCTTCCACCCCCAAACTATCCCCAACTCCCCTACCTTCCTCCTCTGGCTGCTATTGTAGTTAGTGATCAGCAACGTATGTTCTCATGTCTTGTAAATTATAGCTAAACCATCATTGCACACTCTTACAATGGCCTACATTTAAAATGTATTAGGAATTCAATGTATTAGGAATTCAATACAATATATATTGTCATTCTAAAAATTAGTTTACATACAACGTCGGCTTGAATTTCGGTTGTTGGGGTCTTCTGCCTCTCTCTCTCTCTCTCTCTCTCTCTCTCTCTTCACACCCGCGACTGACTGCGTTTGTAAATGAATAACTTTATTTTATCCCCCCCTCAGTTACTAACCTATCTGTCCTACTAACTTCCTAATCCTGCCACGGACATTAGTTCCAGGGCAGTAATTCCCTTTCCAATGTTCCCTTACCCACTCTAAACCACTGTTTGGACACTTGATCCTCAGTGTTTTGGAGGACAAGCAACCTAGAAGGGTCACTAGATCTGTTGTTGCTTGATTTCCTTTGTACTCCTTTGTACTCTCTCTCTCTCTCTCTCTCTCTCTCTCTCTCTCTCTCCTACGAGTTCAGCTCATTGAAGTTTTTAAAATATGTTTTACCTTCCCACCGTGAAACCCTACACTTGGATGAACGAAATAAGACGAGATAAATGGTTAGCTATTAAAACTTCGGAGATTTCAAGTTCTCTTTCATTAATTGATACTCAATTTCAATATATTCGTTTATTATAGGCTGGATGACACCCACCCCACACGCTTAGAATACAGCTGTGACTCTCACTGTCTCTCATAGCATACACTTTCTCCAATACCAAGATGTAACAGGTGTGAATGGGGTATATATATCCCTTCATCTGTGTGTGTGATGAATGTTGCCTACATTTGATAAACAATAGAAGAGAGTTGATGGTAGAACTGTCTATTAAACCTTAATCTTTAGTTGGGCGTTTGTAGAGATGAGAAGCTGGGATTGCAGACAGAGACAGAGGAGGGGGAAGTGAGAAGGCGAGAACTGCTACTCGGGGGCTCAATATTCAACCTTACTATAAGTTAACACCGGCTTTTACTGTAATTAACATCGATTTCTAGACATAATTTATTGCAAAATGAGTTTACAGAACACGTAGAATGAAACATAGACCATTTATAGTATGCACTGTATTGCATAAATGGAACAATCTGAATGACATGATAAACAAAACAATCAGTAACAGTCGCAACACTATTCCAGCTAATATTTGCCGTTTGTCCTTTCCGTATTTGGTAAATAGGCCCGACTGCCGTAAGTTACTTGAAAACATATGATAAGATGGTAGAGGGCATGTTGTTGTTGTTGTTGTTCCCCAATCGCCTGGCCGAACAGCCCCAAGGCCCCGAGCAAGGCCAAGGCCACAACCGAGCGCCCCCCACAGAACCCTCCCCGCCGACCACAATAAACCTGGGTGACCGAAGCCACTCCATGGCGGGAAGCTGAGGAGGGTGAGGAAACACCCGGAAAGCCAAAGCCCCACCCAGGGCCCTGTGCCCCTCAGCAATTATGAAGAGAAAGTTGAGGGGCAAAGGAAAAACTTGACGCTTTGGCTTCCAATCTTGGTAGATTGGGAGGTCAATCCACGGAAGAGACGCCGTCACTTGAGATCTAGAAAATATACAAGTAAAAGGCACAGTCAGAGTAAGCTATGGGTATGGCAGAGATCGCTCAGTTCTCACTCTGATAGACCAGCCCATCACCACATGACTAGAACCCAATCCTCTCAGCAACAGCTAGGAAAGGCCCTAGAAAGCCACCTTTGGCGGGGGAATAGCTCCCCTATTTCAACCCCTTTCGGGGTTGGGCACCCGCTCATTCATGGTAGAGGGCATGTTGATATGTATGGCAATGATAGTGAATATATCGTCCTAAATACTGTATGAAATTGGATTTAATTATAGTATCATCATATTCAAATCACAGTAAACCTTGGTCGAGAGGAGAGAGAGAGAGAGAGATGGAGAGGCAGGCAGGCAGGCAGGCAGGCAGAAGACCCCAACAAACCGAAAATTCAAAGTCGGACGTTGTATGTAAACTAATTTTTAGAATAACAATATATTATTGTATTGACTTCCTAAATACATTTTAAATGTAAGGACCATTGTAAGGAGGTGTGCAATGATGGTGACTATAATTTAACAATACCATGAGAACCATTACGTTGCTGATTTCACTAACTAGCAGCCAGAGGAGGGAAGGTAGGGGAGTTGGGGGTGGAAGGTGGGGGTTGACTTGGACACGGACTCCCCCCTTCCACCTGCCGAGGGTTGGTTTGGGTAGGGGGAAAAGGAAGGCACCACCCCTGAGCAGCTTTTAGTACGCTGTGAGTGTACTGTACTGTTACAGTTGGCAAAGCAAAATAAAATATACGAGTATAGTTGTGAGCCACTAATAGTCACACCCATTTTATATGATATTTAGCCTAACAAGGGACAATATACATGTGCACTATATACCTAGATGCTCATAACTTGCCTTTAATGGTTCGAAGGTTCAAAATGAGTGTGAACTGTTATTGCCGTGAATTTTCATCAGGTTGGGCCTTATTGGTTGAGGTGGAGTTTTTTCTTTATAAATTTCAAAGGACTGGAGATTCAGAGTTCATACAATACATGCATAGAAGGCAAACAGATGGATACATTATAACACCGAAATACTAATTTAAATTTTTTAAAATTTATTCTAAGTTCTAAGTTATTACGTCACCTTTCCGGCTGGGCCACATCAATGGTTTAGTAAAGACAGCTACTTTCTCACTGTTCACTCACACTAATCTATCGATCTATCTTATCTATTATATAGTATCCACATTATAGATTAGTATTTTCCTTAGGCTGATGTGCATTTGCTCATCTTGGGGTTAATTTTGGTTGAGGTCCCCGCGGGCTGGCCCGTATTGTCCGATTTCGCACCATTTGTGTTTGGGCTCCTCATACCTCTCTGCCTCATACCTAGGGATATGAGGTTTGGCCAACTCGCCATGAAATACTTATCAATCCAAATTATCTTTATCAGCACTATGTCTATCCTTACCGTTGACACTTTCTTCACAATTCCATCTAACCCAGTGCCTATGAAAAAAATTCAGCGGTATCGCATTTTCATGAATTTAGGAGGAACATGGAATATTTATTTAATTTCCTTCTTCTCTCCACTTCTTTACTAAATCACTGAATAGTATGGTTCTCATAATTACAATAATTATTACTCTGGGACAACTTTCTATCAAGAATGCTACATATGGTCTTTCAAACACACACACTATTCTTACACACACACACACACATTGTGTTTCGATGAACACTAATGTTTCTATGTCTCTGTATTGCTCGCACATATCAGCTATATGTATGGCTATAGCCATCTCACTC